>JAOQGH010000004.1:31086297-31148181 GCA_025769975.1 Gallinago jamesoni | reverse complement strand
TCTTGTCCTGTCCCTGGGCACCACTGAAAAAAGACTGGCCCCATCCTCCTGACACCCACCCTTTAAGTATTTGTAAGAATTGATCAGATCCCCCCTCAGCCTTCTCTTGTCTAGACTGAAAAGACCCAAGTCCCTCAGCCTCTTGTTGTAAGGGAGATACCTCACCGTGCACCCCCGGGTTCCTTCCTGCAGGCCTACATTCAGATCACCTATGTGGAGCCATACTTTGACACCTACGAGATGAAGGACAGGATAACTTACTTTGACAAGAACTACAACCTGCGGCGTTTCATGTACTGCACGCCCTTCACGCTGGACGGCCGAGCTCACGGGGATCTGCACGAGCAGTTCAAGCGCAAAACGATCCTGACGACCTCCCACGCTTTCCCTTACATTAAAACCAGGATAAACGTCATCCACAAAGAGGAGGTGAGGCCTGAGCTCTCAGGGGCTTCCTGTGTTTGAAGGGAAATTTATACAAGACTAAGGGAAGTTCGTGTTGCTGAAACTGGTGCATAATGCACTATTGTAAGTGTAGTTTGATAGCATGGCCATGTCCCTTAGAATCACAGAACTGTCTAGGTTGGAAGGGACCTTTCAGATATCAAGTCCAACCGTCAACGTAAGGCTGACAAAAAACTGTATCTAAATCACTAAGCCATGTCCCTCAGCACCACGTCTACCCATCTTTTAAATCCCTCCAGGGATGGCGACTCCACCACTTCCCTGGGCAGCCCGTTCCAATGCTTAATAACCCTTTCCGTCTAAGTTTTCCTAATATCCATCCTAAACCTCCCCTGTCGCAACTTGAGGCCGTTTTGTGTTGTCCTATTGCCTGATACCTGGGAGAAGAAACCAACCCTTCCTTGCTACAACCTCCTTTCAGGGAGCTGTAGAGAGTGAGAAGTTCTCCTCTCAGCCTCCGTTTCTCCAGGCTGAACACGCCCAGCTCCCTCAGCTGTTCCTCATAAGACTTGTGCTCCAGACCCCTCACCAGCTCCATTGCTCTTTTCAAAGGCCCATCCAACCTGTCCCATTGCTCTGTGTCACAGCTCACTTGCGCGGCCTCAACAGACCCAGGCCAGTGGGGTCCTGAGGACTTACAGAGAGGCTTATCCCAAACCCATGTTAAATTTTCAAGGGTAGGTAGGAACTAGGTAGGCAGAACTGATGTGGCACCTACCTGGGACACAATGAAAAATGCATTTTCATGTAAGGCAGGGAACCTGTAGGGATTTAGGCACTGACATCATGCTGGGACTGTGGGTCGTTGGTTGCAGTGACCACAATGGGACATGAGTCTGTCTCCTCAGAAGCAGTCTCAGAAAGCTCTTGAGTACCTAGATGTAGAAACACATTTAAAAATCAAACTTTTTCTTGATGTTCCTAAATCAAGAGTAAGAGGATGCATTTCTAAAGTGCTTCTGTTCCAACTGTCAGTCCTATTGGTGTCCTCCACCGCTTCAGTATGCCACCCCAAAGTGACCTTTGTGCTTCTGAAAATATGTGCCTGGTTGACAGTCTGAGCCATAACATGGGTTCTCTATTCTGGCTACTTGCTTAGATCATTTTGACGCCCATTGAAGTTGCCATAGAGGACATGCAGAAGAAAACACAGGAATTAGCTTTTGCGACCCACCAAGACCCTGCGGACCCAAAGATGCTGCAGATGGTGCTGCAAGGATCAGTAGGTACCACAGTAAATCAGGTGAGGATCACTGGCCAAGTTGGAGAGACTGGGGTGGTGCCTGTCACTCAGTGCAGTGGATGCTCAACTTTGGGCTTTGTTTCTAAATTACCTTAGGGGTTTTATCCCTGTTTGGTCTGTGGGATGTGTTTAAGGTCACTGGTGAGTCTACATGTCTCCTCTCAGTGACTTTGCCATTAGAGTCCTTAAAATGCAGTTAGATCTGGAAAGCGACCGAGAAGAGAGAGTGCTCCTCCCCTGGTTACCCACTCCTTCCTGGCATTCATAGTAGTTCCTGCCCACTCTGTTTTATTTTTAATAAAAATGAATTACTTTCCCTTTGTTTAGCCAGACTCTGGTGGGTGGAAGTAGGATTGAGTCCTGCTGTGGTTTTTGAACAAAATGGAAAGCAAAACTAGTCAATGGAGAAAAACTGAGGAAAAACTGAGGGAGTACGAGTAAAGCTCCTCTAATACACAGGCTGGAAAAAAATAAGCTGGAATTCCAAGTTCTGGGTTGAGTTTGCAGTGCTGACAAAACTATTCCTTGGTTCCGTCTGCATTGTTTAAACTTTGTGTTAGTTGTGAGTTGAGCAGACTTTGTCAGGAGTCTTTGTAAGAGAAAACAAATGTAGAATCTGTGCATTTTCTCACAGTTTCCCAAAGCCAGTTATGTTTTTAAAAAAACCAAAACCAAACAACTGAAAGAGATTCAGTTGTCGTGATGTTTGGTGATTTATGCCAGATTTACCAGCTGCAATTCTTCAAGATGCATTCTGTAAGGAAATGTTGCATTTTACGCATGTTTCTGTGTGCAAGAAGTTTCTCCAGGAATTGGATCTGACAGATGGTTCCAAGAAGTTTACTTTTTTCTCTTCTGCTCTTAAAGGGACCATTAGAAGTTGCACAAGTTTTCTTGGGTGAAATACCCAATGATCCAAAGCTCTTCAGACATCATAACAAACTGCGGCTCTGTTTCAAGGACTTCACAAAAAGGTATGGAGTATTGTCTTCAGACTGCCTGACAGATGGGGTTGTCACTGCCACAGCAGGCAGGGACACGTGCAGAGACACAGTGGGTATCAGGAGAGGGGAATGTTCATGGTGTAACTCCATCTGTCCAGTTCCCATGTGTCGCTGTTTTCCTCACCTGCCCCGTTGGTTCCCTGTTCCTGTGGTGCTGCAGGTCCGTGACTGAAGTCAGATCTGGTGGCTGAAGTTATTTGGCTTTGGTGTTTATCAGGAATGGATTGGTGATCACGGTTTAGTTGGGAACAAGTGTTCCTGTTTCAGAGAACACAACTAGCCACGCTGGCACAGATGGACTCACAGCTTGGCAGGGTCAGGAGAAACTGCTGAATTGGCCAGGAGATTTCATTTCCTTTTGAAGTGAATCTCTCCAAAGTGAGGGAAAGCACGCTGGCAGAATTCTCTCAGGAAAAGTGCTGGCCACTCTGCTTTCTTCTTGAGTAATGCAAACTGCAAGCTCAGTCCAGCATCATTTGCAAGCACCAAGGAATTAAAAATAATTTAAAAAAAAAAAGAAATAAAACTGTTCCATGCTAATAGAACCAGTGGCGATATAATTTTCCCATATGTAGTAAGTGGCACTGATGATACAGTTCTTTTCATACCCTTTGTTAAAATTACATCCTTACCAGTAGAAGAGTTCCTGATGAACATCTCATAGTCTGCTATTTATTAATCTTTCCTGGGGAGAGCAGCAGATCTGTCCATCTTTAAATTCTCTTGGACTGGAAGTGACTATGTGGAGATCAGCTTTTCATTTCTCTTTAGAGATGATAAACATAACTGGAGAGTAAATTAAAAAAAAAAAAAAAAAAAAAAGAGTTGTCACTCTAGAAGTGAAATGGAAATGGGACACCTCCTCCCATGAACACCAAACAGTTTAGCTGAGTCTTTATTACCCAGAAGACAAGATAGAGGAGGATATTATGTGTCATCCCAGAAGAACAGAATGATTTTTTTGGGTACTATTAGATTAACCAGTCTCTAGCGAGCAGGTCCTTTTTTGTGTGCCCAGGTTTCACAGGCCTTTGTTTTCTAGATGCGAAGATGCTCTGCGCAAGAACAAGAGCCTGATCGGTCCAGACCAAAAGGAATATCAGCGAGAACTTGAAAGGAATTATCACCGGTTAAAGGAATCTCTGCAGCCTCTGATCAACAGAAAGATCCCACAGTTGTATAAGGCGGTGCTGCCGGTCACTTGCCACAGGTGGATATTTGATTTTACTCGTTCACCAGAGATAAGGAGGGTGTGAAACTGGGGTGTTTGATCTTCCCGGTGAACCTTTGGCATCTATTTGTTTTCAATTACGGCTCTTTTGGCCGAGTCCATCCTTTTCCCCATCCGTCCTGACTTCAGAGCACATCCCCTTCCCAGCACTTATGGTAGGTGCTGTTTGCAACGTCCCTTTTGTTCCTGATCTATGACAATTATTTTTTTCTTTTCATCCTACATCCCATTCTTTTTAGATTCAAACCCACCCTCAGCGTGGCAGGGCTTTGCCACTTGTTTGCCTCCAGTGAAACTGGGTTGAGGAGCCCCCGGGGTAGGCAGGGTGGGAAACCAGTTGGTGTCTTCCATGCTGAAAGACTGGGCTTTTTATCCGTCTCTAGTGAGGCTGAACATAAAAGCCCTACTGGGAATGTGTGGAGCAAGGTCAGAGCCTGTAGCAGTGTCATCTGCTGGCACCAGGGGGATTTTTGGGTGCATAAAGTTCCTAACGGGGCTCTGGCTCCCAGAAGAGGGGCAGAAAGTGTTTCCTAACAGGTTCCCTCCATGTAATCTTTGGCTTGACAACCCCTAACACAATCCAGCGAGGCTGCCCTGGCATCCTGGGCTCACACCAGGGGGGCATTTCTGGAAGGTGCTTTGTTAGCACTGAACAGGACGGTGATGGTGCTTCTAAGGAAAGACCCTTTAGGACATTTGTGTGAATGTGAACTTCAGCTCATGTCCATGCTGTTGGTCTAGGACAATAGATCCCTGGTTTTGAACTTCTCCTCATGTAAGTGTTGTTCAGAGGTAAAGAGCAACAGGGAACGTTAAAAAAAAAAAAAAAGTGAAACTCGACAAAATATAGAAAGAGCAAGACCTAGTGGTGGATGAAGAAGGAAATGAGTGTTCCCAGCTCACATAGCAGTGCTTAGCGATGTTTCTGTAGCTGAATTTGTATTTTTCTGATTGCTGAATACTGCAGAAAGAGGGCCTTGGCTTGTTACTTGGGTTCATGAGGTTTTAAGCTCTCCCTGGGACCCATACCATGAGGAGCTGTTTTCTGCAGGAGTCTCTTTTCACTGGCTGGGGAAGGTGGGAGCACCAGTGCTTCCCTCCCCACCCAGCTGAGAACCTCACAAGCAGTTTTCATCCGTGGTAATTATTTTCTAATCTTGTGAAATTCAGCCTGCGCAGGCAGACCAATACAGGCATTCCAGGCAACTTCCACTTAGGTATTTATTTAAAATACTTCAGTAAGATTTCAGCAGTGTAGGTGGTTTGTGCCGCTTCTCCACGTACACATGAATTAAACTTTCTGTCGGCTTTCATGTCAGTAAACCTTGGGATCCCAGATAGAGACCCAAACCCACTTCATTTGAAAAGCAATGAGTTAACATCAGTGGACTTAGTTTTGCTAGTCACCAGCTGTAGAAAATACTGGAAATCAAGTACAGAATCATTCATCTGTCGAGGCTTCTTATTTCATCATGGAAAATATGAGCTCATCATTGTATTTTCTCTCCCTCAGAGACTCCTTCAGCAGGATGAGCCTTCGCAAAATGGATATCTAAACGAGTTAAAAACCAAAAAAAAAAAAAAAAAGCACTTAAAAATTAAGGTTTTGAAAAGAAAGAGCCTTGTTATCAGCGCTGGGAATCAAAGAAGTTTTATTGTGAAATAAAACTTGGACTTCATCCTGGACATCCCACACACCTCTTCCTCCATCAAAGTGTTCATTGGCCAAAAATCATTCTGAATTGTCAAATGTAGACTTATCAATGTTTGAAAAAAAAAAAAAAAATCATGACAGTGGTATCCAGAGTATTGGTGATAAGCTGTAAACTTACCTGTTTTTTAAGGCATTTTTATGACTCAAAGGTACACTAAAAGCATTTACCTTTATTTATAGCATTACCTAATGTTAAATTTATTTACTTTTAGTTCATATATTTAATTTATATTAGGACCATATGCAAATGCATTTTTGAAGTTTTTAATGTAGTGATGATGGTTATTTTGATGGTACTATTAAATATGTGAATGTTTACACTTTAATTCCCTGTGCATTGGACTTCAGAGCTCGCCATCCTTGGGGAAAAGGTTCAGAGTAAGGTAAGTCTTACAGTAACGCTTCTTAACCAAGTGGTGATTTTTTTGCTGTCCCTCTCCTTTTTTCCTTTGTAACTCTGAATATAAATCGCTGCAAAGAAAACTAATTCCATCTGTAGACATCAGAAGAATCAAGGCATCTAGTAACCACTTTACCTTCATGCTTCAGCATGACTGCCGTGTCATTGCAACCAGCTGGGAAGCCCACCGTTTTCAATTTAAAAAATTATTTTCATGGGGAAAAAGTACATAAAATGATATCACAGTTTAAGTTAAAAGCTTACATCAAAAGCTTTCTTTGCATTGGTATTTATGTAAAGAAAAACATCTGTTTTGCAGCGGTTATTTTGGTGGCCAGTGCAGCACTTCAAGGAAACGTCAGAATTGGAGCTGAGAACAGAACTCCTAAATCTAGTCCTTTACAGTTTTCCTCTCGGTATTGAACAAGGTCCCTTGGAAGAGGTAGTATGAGTTTAAACACAAGCTTAACCTCTCTTTAAAATTACCTATCTGTGCATACATGTGCATATGTACATGTATGTGTATATATATATGAAACCGTATTTGATAAACGTACTTTTTAATACAAGGCAAATAGTTGGGTTTATACATGAGCTTTTAAGGTAGCAAACAGCTATGCATCACCATTTCCAACTGGTGAGTGTTTGACCTTTGAACCCTAAATAGATTTTACCTCACTTCTAACATACACATTCCTGTATGTTAGGAAGTGCTAGGGGGGGTGTTTTTGGGGGGTTACTCTGTCTCCCCCTCTTGTTTAAGCACCTGTAGCTGCTGCAGGTGCCCACGGTTTAGGGTGGGGAGGGTCTTTTTTATTCTTGATATTTATTTCAAGGTATTGGTGGCAGCCTGTCAGCGGGCTCGGAGCAGGGTGACGGTCCCCTCACTGCTGAGCAGGGCTGGGAGGGCACCGTGTCTGGGAGCCACCACGGATGGCACCCACAGGATGGGACCCAGTGGGATGGCACCAGAGGGCACGCTGGCTGTGGCCACAGGGTTTGCTGAAGAAGGGAGAGCAGTAATGCCAATTTTCACCCCTTTTCCCACGCGCTTTTGTTCCAACACCTTCATACTGGTGGTGGGTTTTGGTAGCACAAGTGCGGTGCCCTTCTCCATGTGCTGGTCTCTGACCATTTTCCCTTGAACACAAGTAAAACTGAACTGGTTCTGTGCTATAACCCAGGAAAGCCTGTAAGGAAATTCTTGCATGAAGAAAAGCTACTCCTCTAACTTACTTAAGCCCTTTTGGTTTTTTTCCCCCTCCAAGACATTTCAAAGGCCTGTTGCAAAGTCCAGGGATGCTGCCAAGGGTTTGGAAGCTGTATGGGAACTGAGGACTCTGATAATGATGGAAAACATTAAGGAAGGAAGGGGTAGCTTTGCAAGAGATTTATATGGAGAGGCACACAAAATATTTACAAAGGGAAAAGGGGGGAAATAAATCCCAATAGCCATGAAAGAATGAAACCTTAATTTACAGTACTCCCTGTGCATTGTTGCTTTAGCTTGGAAAGCATCTATTTTAATCCTTGTATAAATATCCTTTGATTTTACTGGAGGCCCCGTGTCAGTGTAAATCTGGCTGGTTTATCAGCAGCTGGAGCTCGATGGTTGTGTAGGTCTCCAGGGGGGTGCAGTGGAAAGCTCAGACTGGGCAGCCACCTTTTGTTTGCCATCGTGGCAACCTACAGGCCACGTGCAACACAGGCCAGTAGTTACTCTGGCAAGCGACTAGTTCAGGAAGGGTGGCTTTAACTTCTTTTAAGTCTCAAAAAAACCCCACCCCATACCTCTCTCTGTGTGGCAGAGAGAGATTTTTTTCATTCAGGACGTTGCAGCCGGTTGTTTTCTGTTCAGCTGCCGACAGACCGTTTCTCTCAGGCTGTGCAGTACGATGGAAGACACCTGGGTCTTCCTTCCATTACACATTTTGTTGACTATAATTGTATTTTCTTTCCTTGGACCATTTCCTGTTGCTGCAGTTGACTGAAAAAGATAAGTCTTGGGTCAAGGGTGGAAATATAAACTTTCATTTGCAGGCTGAAAGTCAGCAAACCCCATACTGCAGGCAAAAAAAAAAAAAAAAGACAAAAAAAAAAGCATTCTGTAACGCAATTTGGCTACCCTTGCAAGGTAAGGTTACAGTTATTTTTTTGGTGATTTTTTTAATGTAGATATCTCTTGGTTTAGACACAAAATCATTTATTATGGTGACTGGGCTTTGGGAAAGGGAAGGGTCTTACTGAATTTGTAATTGCGGATTTTTTCCCCTGGGCAAGATAATTAGTAGAGACATCAATTCAGCATGAGTTTATAACCAGCTCTAAATTTAGCCTGGCCTTTATCACACTGGTTTCTATTGACCGTCCAAACTTTTTAGGCTGAAACATATTTTAGTAATACATCAGCATTGAGGATATATAGCAAAATCAAGGCCTGTACAAAAACCAGAGGTCCACCATGACATGGAAAACACACAAAAGGTATTTTTCATGAGTTATTATAATGTAGTATAAACACTGAGGTAAAAGATTGTAAAAACACAGAGTATTGCAGAATAAACTAGGGAGAGGTTTCTAGGGCTTTTCCCCTAAATAGATTTGGATATATTTAAAACTTCTTCAAATATAAACTAGAAACTAGGGCATACTTGCACCTTTCCTTGTCTGGCTCTGCAGCAGCACTTCATGTAATTCCATCCATCCTATGACAGAAGCAACACTCATCCTATTTTGTATCATATTTTTTTGTAATTGTCTGCATTTTATAGCCTTCACTGTAACATTTTAGATCTAACAGATAATTTGAGATTTCAATCTCTAGTAGTTAGTGCCAAACATTCCACTTGTTGTTACAATTATCTTAGTTTCCCTTTCCCCTTACCTCTGGTCATGAAGTCTCTTTAAATTAGGATGCAATGTACAAGAAGCAGTCAAAAAACAGAGAATGGTATTTTTTAAAGCCCTTTTAATCTTCCATTTCTCTAAGACAGAAACTTTTCCAGTCTTTTTGTAACAGTGCCCAACCACTTTCACTTTCTGCTTGTCCTTCTCCAAACACACAAGTTTGATCTAGTCATTTCAGCTGCATAATTGCTTTTTATTTCATATATACATTCTTAACAAAGCATCAAGCCAAATGCTTTCGTTTTCCCACATTTCAGTGAGCTCCAAGTACAAATTAACTGTTAGAAGATAACCACTAAGTTCCAAATCCACCCAAACAGATATGCATATTAGAGGGCTTTACTCTTCAAAGTACAAAAATCATTTTAATTACACTACACGCTTCCTCCTCCCCCCCAGTTTTGAAGTATTAGTCACACCTATTTACACTCTGCCCATTTAACACCTATGCAACAAGATGCAAATTAGACCATTCAAACATTTCTATGAAGTTCAGTTCCTTCCAATACACTAAACAAGGTTACAAGACCCTTTTCTTGTGCTTTGAAGTTGCACCGAACAGTTTAGAACTGGAGAAGGAAAATATCAATAAACCACGTCGATTACCCAAAAAACTAAATATGGAGTATTACTTCCCAAGTTACAAAAATACACAACTTCTGATGAAATTTGCTAGTTAATATACATTTACTCCAGAATATGAATACAAGTAACTTTTATTAAAAAAAAAAGCTAATGGTACAATAGGCATGTCTGAGACCTAGAATTGTGTTAAAACCACTACTGTGTGCTGTAGGCATCCTTTAGGAACTATACAAATTGGTATTTCTAAAAGGCAAAAATCACTATTCTCCAGCATAAAAGTTATTATGTGAGTTAAGTTCTATGTCATGGTTTATTAATTCAAGTTGAGCCACTTACACCAAACAAAAAATACCAGAAACATTATGATCCAGTAGCTTCAAAAAAACAAACAGCTGCTTCTTCCAGGTAGTTTTGACGCAAATCAGACCAATTTGATGCAAGTCCCTAGTATTTACAATCAAAGTACAGTATCACTCTACAATTTTCTTATAAAACAGTAGGTAAGGAGTCGATGTAGATGATGATGTCGGAGAAAGGGAATTCAGAAAGTCCTTTTCTTCCGTCACCTTCACTTCAGAATCATCAAAAAGCAACCACTTGCCTTCGTACTCCTTCAGGCTCTGCAGTACGTAGAGAGCTTTGTTCTCCAGTCCGCCCGCAGCCACCCCGTTCTGCTGGCCGTGCTGGGTGCCGCACTCCCCGCTCCCGTTACTGCTGCCAGCCTCAGGGGCTCTGCTTTCCGCAACTACATTAAGAAACTTTTCGGGGTTGGCTGGCTTGTTGTTGTAGAGGTCACAGTCAGGCTTGCTCTTCTGCCCTCCAAGGAGTCCCACAGCTTCCATGTTCTTTTTATTCAGAACTTTCCCCGGCTGCGCGGTTCCTCCGTTGACTCGGAAGGAGACTTCACCATCATCGTAGTCTTCGGCGACAGTTCTTGCCTCCTCCTCGTTCAGCGGTTCTGGTTTAATCATCTCGTACATTTGGTCAGTGATAAAGTTTCCCTTGTCTAACTCCAGGCTGTTGAGGTCTGTGATTTTGACAGAGGCTGTGTAGTGTCCGCTGCTAATGGTGATGCCGCTGTGCATCACCACTGCAAACAATCCGTAGGTGTCGTTGGTCGGCTTGGTGCTCCATTCCTCTAGTGACAGCTTCAGCGGCGTCAATAAGGGAGTGTTTATCTTGGACAGTCCACCATAGCAATCAAACCTTTGGAAGAAAGATAAGTTAGACCTCTTACTGCAACGGCTCACAACACATCCTGCTTTAAGTGGCCCGTATATTGGGTCTGTAGTCGTTTCCTTCTCTGAAAAAGACACGGGTGACCCGACTGCAAGAAGCTGCTCACTTTTCTACTCACTTATTATGAGCATCTGTCCCAGGGCAGTCCTGCCCAGTAAAGACAACTTTACAAGTAAGTGTAATGTTCGATCTGACAGCCTACTAACTACGTATTTTAACTATTTAAGAAATTCTAAAGTTAAGTTTTAAATAGTGATAAAAAGGGATTATCCTAATTGCTCAGTTATCACTCATGCTTCTTTGCAAATACTTCCACTTCTTCCCAGACACTTTTTCCAGGTTGGAAAAACAAACTCTTCAACATCCAAGGTTGAAGTAAAGCAGGGTTGGGTTTTTTTTTTTCCCCCAAGCCTTTGAAAGAGTCAGTAGCTTTAATGTGACTCAGAAAAAATGAGTAAATAATTTTCAGGTGATCTGAGCACACCATAGGATACTGCCAGTGGTACCCAACAGTTATCTAAGGATGAATGACTTACTAATACTTTCTTATTACTAAGGGTTCTTCATAAACTGTCCAACGTTATACAGTTTTTTTAAAAATCTAGCTGGTTTACTTTGGAACAGCATCTGGTATTCCATAAATATTTAACATTTTGTTCACAGTTCACAAATGTACAAGGAGAAAAGTTTAAGTCCTTTCATTGCAATAAGGATCTTCTAAAACGTTTGTAAAGAAAATAAGCGTTGGACTTCTATATAATTGTGTATTAAGGCTCCTTGACTGATTCGGATCTTACACAATTTACATATTGCATCAGCCCAATTTAATTAACCCCTTTATTTAATGATGTGTTATGATGTCTTAATAGATTTCAGTGATGATTCAGTGTTGCTCAACTGTTCGGGTGGTGCAGAGAAAGATACAGGGGGAAAAAGACAAGCCCTGTAAAACTTATGTCCCAAAGAGGTAGCTACTATTAATTAACTTGCATCTTATAATGAGAAAGAATAACTATCTTTAATCTAAGGAAACTGTAGCTATGGCATAGCAATACAGCCAGCAATTGCAGTAACAGGATATTACTTTTGTTTTACTGGTTTTAGTTTTGATTCTGCTTCTGAACATTGCACTGATCTTCACAGCCCTAAACCCTTATTAACATAGATACATTTATACACACACAGATGTCCTCAGTCACTCCAGTGTAATTAACTGAAAACTCATTTTACACCTAGGCTTACCATCAGCATTTGACTACACCAAAATAAACACAATAGAACATATAATCTGAAATAATAAAACTTAAATCTTCTGAAAAATCCCTATTATTAGTAGCCAAAAATAGAGAAGAAGAGAGTCAAGAAAGAAACTGCTTGCTGATACTCTAGATCAGAAATCAAGTTCCAATCAGGCACACTCTGACAAGCAAATTAACATAAAGCAGTAAAAAAAGCCATGCTCTGCTTCTGAATAAGATCCAGCATCAGAAAGACTTGGACAGGAGGAAATAGAGGAAATCTTTTCCTATTAGCTTTTTGTTCTTCTTAATGATAAGAATCTGAAGACAGAAAAATGGCATGCCAAGTGCTCTGCCTCCTCTGACCGATGCACCAGTTCACCCAACAACAAACCCCATTTCTGCAACTACATCTTTCAAGGCCAGAAATTAGCGGCGCTTTCCCCACTGCTCTGAATTCATCCCGCGAGTTACTATAGACCCTTAAAGACTTCAGCTATTTTACTGCAGCGCTTTTAACACATAAGTAGATGAAATACTCCAAATAAAGATTTCCAGTTGCATAAGCACTGAGCAAATGGGACTGTAGCAAAACCTAAAGTAAGCCTTTTTAAAGAAAAATAAGAAATAAATCATCTGCTCTTTCTTGATACCATTTCACAAGACAAAAAAAAAAATCTCATTTTCTCACCAGTGTTACTTGTTAAATTTATATCATGGAAATGCTTAATTAGATGTTACCAGTTACACGTTTCTTCTTAACAGCTTCCCAGTCTGAGCACACAAGGCATAGCATTTTTTCCCCACGTGCACACTTGCCAAAGAGAATTACTTGTCCCCAGGCAAGTAGATTTTCAAACTGGCTGCTTTATTTAAAAAAAACAAACAAACAAACCCAAACCACTTTGCAAGCCAGCATCTAGAAAAGTTGAAGCAAATCTCTACTAACTGCAAATATTTACTTTACTCTTCCCCTCTGTTTCATTTCTCTTCATTTATTTAAAACTCAGTCATCGGGGAACTCAGTAGACCACAGCTGAGAAGCAGACAAGTTCTCAAAATTTTTATTGGAGCTGGGAGAAGTTGTATGAAGACTGTCAGTTTTTAAATCTTAAGGCCAGCAAAACAGTCTGTAATTACTTTTTTTTTTTTTAATGCTAAGTATTCCAAGTTTACATAAGTCAATTGGGAGAGGCTCCATCAAAGCTCATTGTTCAAGAGCCACCACAGGAGTGAGTGGATAGATACCCTCTTTCCCATTTGATCTGCAGCTGCGCTTTATTACTCCAAACCAAGATGTGTAGAAACAACATGGCTTTGTCCAAGATAAAACATCCATGCCAAAAAAAAAAAACAAAACCCCACAAAACAACTTGGAAACAATCTTCTAAGCAGTTTCAGCTTCGTCACTGACTCCAGTTCTACATCTGATTTTTCCAATCTTACTTCCTGAACCTCTGGCTGCCGGCACTTGGCAGAAAATGTATGACATGATTCAGAGGACACAAGAGGAACAGCACAAGAGACTGGATTCAGTCTTCCCTGGATATAAATCTAAGCAGTTTGGAGCAAGGACCTGAAGGTTGCCAGGACAGAAGAGGAGGTAAGTGATTTAGGAGACAGCTGGTTAACCTGCAGGCTGCAAGTATGTCCTCAGAGAAACAAACAAAAAAAAGCAGCAAATATAGGAGGAAACTGAAGATAACATTCAAGTTTCCTTTCAGGTGGACATCTCAGGTTGTGTTTTCTGAACAGCCTATAATCATACCAGGGTAATGTCTCACATTAAGGGCCGCTCAACAACAACAGTGCAATTGTTAAAAAAATGTACAACTCTTTCTCTGCCTTGTTGTGACAGTCAAATAGTATGTAGAACAATGAAAAGAATTTTTTATGTTAAGAAGCTGGACTCGTATGAAGAGACATTAGCAGACATTACAGAGACAGAAGAAGTTTCCTTTCTACTTTATCAGAAACCTGGATAGTCCTAAAACCAAAGTGATAGGAACAAGCAGAGTGAGAATTCTAGTTTTAAAAATCTTAGCAAGCTACCTGTAAAAGTATCCTAATATAATCCTTTATAACAGTTATTTTACAAATCTGATTTATACTGACCACAGTTATCAGCACTTTTTTATAGAGCATGCTCTGACAAATCATCAGTCAGCTTACATTTTGTATCTGTAAAGTGCCAGAGGTCCTATACACTTAAAGTTTTAAAATATATCAGTGACACAGATATTATAAGTTAAATTCCATGGAAGACTTCAGGCATTAGACTTTCTGAAGGTCTAAGGCCAACCAACAGGGAAACACACTCCACAGGGAACTGGGGGAATAAAAGGCCAAACTAATTTGTGCCTAAATAACTGATGCTGAAACCAACACCAGTTTATCCTCTTTTGATGCATCTGGCAGAGTTCATGCAGAAAGCAAGTTATGTTTTACTGGATCTCAGGAAAAGTTGGAAATACAGGTCAAATATGGAAATGTTACTACAACTGTAGTCACTCTCAAAACCACAATTAATGGTAACAATTTTCTGAAGGATCTGGGGTAACAGTTTATAGTTCAAGAGTTTTTCCTCCTGTCATTTTTCATTATTTAAATCTCAGTGGAGCAATAGATTACTGCAAAATGCTGTGTGCACAAAGTGTCATGGCCTTGTTTCATTTGTGTACAGTGCTGTAGGGAATGGGGAGGTTTATTGATTGGGTTTTTCTCCCCCGTCCCTTCCCAAAGGAAAACCCTAAATTCCTAAGTATAAAAAAAGGTAAGGAAAACTCTCATAAGAATAATCTGTCAAAAAATAAGGATTTCTACATCAAGTATCAAACTGATTGCTCAGCAGCTGAACATCAATGACATTGGTATTACTGTTAGATCTTTAAAATGTTTATCTCCTGATTTTTTTTCCCCAAATTTTAGTACTCGCATTCAGTTAAAGACAAAAAGTACTATTAGCTGTGACCATAAAATTCAGTTTTGTTCCCGTTAGTTGTTCTGCTAAAATACTTAAACCTGCCTCTAAACTCTGTTACACAGCTGATAGTAAAAGTAAACAAAGTTTTAAGAACCATAAGGGTATCAGGTATGTTGTATGAACATATATAAACCAATTTTTCTTAAGAGGTCTTGTGATAGTATATTCTCCTGGAGATAGTTTCTGCCACTACTTGTAATAATTAGGGGCTATGTCCCACTGATTTAAGTTAATTTCAATCTAGAAATCTGCTTTTTCATCTCTTCTGACAAGTTTTCCCTTCCAAGAGCACACTGTTTCGTAACACAGTCAATCCGCATACTCACTCTAAGCCACTAGCAGCAAAGCACTTCAAATGAATTGTTATAACTTCAGGCATTTTATCGAATAAAAGGCTGCGTTCTGCTTCTGTGTAATGATGGCAGTTTTCGCAGAAATATTTGTCCTCTCCCACGATCCTTTCCACTGACGCAAACTGGGAAATTGCCCATTTAAGAGTCTTCATTTCTGTTTTTGGCTCTGGAGAAACTATAAGAGAGAATCATTACATTCACAGATATGCTATTATTTACACTTCCAATGCATTCCAACAGAGTAGTAATAAAATATGTTAAGGCATGTTCAAAAACACTGTAAAGAACACTCAATATGTATGAAGTAGAAAATCTGTTCAAATCATTGAATCATTTCAGGAAACAATGAAAATACCACCGAATGGATATTGCTACTTTAGCAATCTATGGGTTTTCCCAAAGCTTGTCTTCAGATCGCACGTACTAATTCTGCTGCCATGGCTGGAAATTGGGTGCATTTATCTGAGACCAGAATTTCACTCATTAAGGCAAACTTCCAAAATAACGAGAGTGTTCCCTTTCGCTTTTTACATTTTGCCTCCCTTGAGAGCTTTGCCCGCTGAGGACAAGATCCCCGTACGAAAATCACCCCACACACCCCTAACTCTGAGGTCCTTCAGCAAAACAGGGAGGGCAAAAATAGTAAAAGCTGCTGCAAATTAAGCTCATGGGAAATAAAATTTTTAAATTCTTTGAAATTCAGAATTTCAAAATGTATTGTTGCTATGCTTATTTTTTTCAAAATAGCTAAAAACCTACATATAGATTGCTGTAATTTGTGAAAGATACCAGAAGACTACTGTTTACAAATACAAAACAAACACTATTGATATAACAACAGTCCAAAATACTGAAAAAAAATTTACAGTAAATTGACAAAAATCTGGTTTCTACTATCTTATTTTTGAGAAAAAATGCAGATATTTCTTATGAAATGACTAAAAGGCAGAAGAATTTATTATCCAGGAAGAAAGCGAAGACCCAAATCAAAGAAAATACCTATTTATAAGCAGGAAAACATGTATGTTAAATGAAGGTCTGCGTTACGTGTGATGAGCTGAAACAATTTTAATACTATCCAGATCCGTCTACATTATCAGTGCTGTGTTTCCAAAGTCTAAAGTTAATCAGGGCACGAGATAATGGAACAGCCTCTAACTTCAACCAGCACAAACAGGAGCCGTGTTCCTCGATAACTACGGCACCGTCCTTCCTCAATGGCCGGCTGAGGCAGAACCACACACCCCAACCCTTGTTGAAAATCACTTACTTTCTGAACTCTCTTCCGTTTTAGAAAGTTCATCTTCTTGCACGGGAACGCTGATGTCCTGGAAATCTTCTCTTCTTTCAGTAAAGCACTCGCACTCCAAGCATCTTGTTCTCAGAACTAATTGGCCCTGGAACAGTTTCTCCACTAGCTCAAAAACAGCCAGTTCTGTACCTAGAGGAAGTACATACCATAGCATTTATCAAGGTGCATTTTATTCAAAAGACACGTCAGAACCTGCCTATCCCTCTTGGAAAAATCACTGTGTTACAAACATGGCTTTTTAGGGATTATCACATGCAATTTTCACACTGTCATCTATTTTTAATTAAACAGGGAGTGTCTTTCTCTTGGCCCTCAAAATTTAAGTTCTGTTTTAAGATTAGGTTCTTATTTTATACTTGAAGTGTGATGTCGTCACACTCTGGAAAATTTGTTTTTCTTCTTTGTATAGAGCATCAGCCTCCTCGAGGAACATCACACTTGTGGTTTTGCCTGGTCTGTGTTCTCAGTCCTCTCCTCCAAGACTTTCTGAACTTGTTGGCCAATTTTAGTCAAATTTGCTCAAGAGAGAGATCTCTCAAAAATGACTCTGCATTCTGTCAAATCTTTACAAAAACTGGTGGGTGGATCAGGAAGTAAGTTCCAAATTAGCAAGTACTGAATTCGTACCAAGGCTTTTCCCTCAGCAGTTATCTTGTTTCATCGACATGAAAAAAATCCATCCCTGCCAGCCAATTAGTACATGTAATACCTCCAGTGTCTTTCCTAGTTCCTGGGAAGGCTGGAAATATGGAAGTACTAAAGAACAGAGGGAGGAGGAGAAGGTGTAAAGACTTAGGACACAAGTTGACAACCAATGGGGTTTGGTTCTGTCTGCTCCTCACAGTAATATCCCTTTACATCTGGAATCCACTTGCACTTTCTATAGATGACAAAGATTGGTGATAATATAAACCTGGTAATATTCTGACTTTTTTTTTTTTTATATTGTACAATGATTACATAATGTTAGAGAAATACCTCTTAAGCTAAACAGGTCAAGTTATCAAAAGTTACAAACACGTATAAAAATAAATTCTTTCAGAAAAATCTTTCAATTCCTGAAAATGTAACTTTGTATTTAGAGAGCTCTGTGAGCTATGCAGTCTGAAGGCTGACTTCCCACGCACAGTAATTTCTTAATCATACTAATTTTAAGGCCATACACTTGTTCACCAACCTTCCTTTTTTGGTTCTTTTTCAGTTCCTTTTTCATTATGGCTTTCGGCAGGAGATGCTGGTTCACAGCAGTCTTCTTTAATATTGTTACCATTTTCACACTTTACAGAGGACTCTTCAAGCTCACAGTCATCGTATTCTTTCCCCGGGTCTTTGGATCCCAAGTTTGTAGTTAACTTTCCTAGACTATAAAATTTAGACAGAATACTAGGTTGCTTGCATGAAGATTTTAACCAGTTTAATCTAAGCCGTGACTTTTTCTGGGTTGGCTTTGCGCTCTCATTTTCACCAGAACACTTGGCAATGGCATCGACTTGATTTTCTAGCTTTTCTCCTGTCGCTTTCCTCTTTGACCTGGTTTGTCTTTGATTTTCTTCTGCTGCAATTTGCTCTTTGGATACTTTGGATTTTTTCTTTGCGTTGCCACCCTCGGCATCGCTTTTTCTTTTCCCGTTTCCTTTGAGGAGCTTGTCTTCAGCTGTCTCTCCAACCTGGCCACTCGGTACGTTATCCTCCTCCTCGGCAGCGTTGCCAGTTCCATTGCTCTCAGTGTTTTCATTCTGTTTTTCCTCCGGTTTAACTGCAGGCTCTTCCACAGGCAGTTTGTTCAATTCTTCCTTCTTCAGGAGCTGACACGTTTCTTGAATGTTCCCCAGGATACACTGCAGAACCTCCTGGGCATCATGCTGCAAGTAGCCTTCGTACATAGGGTTGAGCTCTCTAGTGAAAGTAAAAGTAAACGAGCAAGGCAATGAGAACTAATAATTCTTTGCTAACTGGCTAAGCGACCTGAGAATTGAATTCAGGAGTTTAGATATAAAAGGAGAGGTCAGTGAGAATCCTTACACATTTAAGGCTAAGTACTGTTTTAAATCCACAGCTGGATTTAAACTGTATTATTACAAAATCAAAATGCAATTTCAAATTTATGATATCATAGGGCTAACAATAGACACAAAAAACCAACTTCCTATCACCATGCCCCAAATTTAAGACCAGCTGCCTCCCGCAAGTCCCTAATGCTGTGCTGGACTGTGCAGTGACATCAAAACCTGAGGTGAAAGTTCTGACAATGTGTTTAAGGTAATTTGTACCTAAGGGTATTTAGTAGCCTTCGGGGCTGAGTAGCAAGTTCATCTGTGTATTTTTCTGGATTTAGGAGAAAGCTGGCTTGAAGCTGCTCAACTGAAAGAATCAACGAGTGCAAACTGCAGATTAGTTCATAACTTGCCAGTGGATCTTCTTTACAACTTCCCTGCAATAACAACATAAAAAGAATAAAAATACTTGCAGTTCTGTCTGTAAGAAGTAGTCAAGAAGACATTTGTCAGACTATTTTTTTTCCCTGCTATGGGAAGCAGGTGAGTTCCAGATACTGTATTGCTCTTTTGCCAGTAGAAAACAAATCCAAAAGCCAAACTAGTTTGTTGGTTTTTTTTTAAAACCCAAACCATCTTTGCCCAAACTCCAAAATTCAAAGCGGTGAATCATAATTATCCTAATGTCAGAAGTACAGCGGAAGATCTTTTCAACTTTCTTCTGTTACACTTAAGATTTGTGCTTATGAGTTTGCAGACACTCTGAACGCTCAAGTTTGAGCACAAGCTCAAAAAAACTCAAACACATCTTTACCCAAAATAGGAGTGTAGAAAACAATACTGCAAAACTTTTAAAAACAGAAGAAGTCACAGCGAAATTTTCATTGCACTCCTGGAACGCAGCCTCACTCACACAGTTACAAGTACAGGAATGTGTCATGAGATATGTTACCTTTTCTGCTTTTTGCTCTCCTTCATCCTTCAAAGATTCTTTCTTCTTTGAAATTATATTATATAAATGTTTCACTCCAGTTTTAAAACCAGGACAAAAATACAACACCTGAAAGCAGTAGTTTAAAACAAGAGAATAATTGGTAAAATAAGAAGTTACTCAACACGCATATCCACATCTACAACCAAACCAGCTTTGCATCTCCCAAGGCTGCCACGCAGGTGATGATGCACAATTACTCATAGCAGGGAGGTGCCCACAGTATGTAAACTGAAAAATTGCCCAATCAAAGCAACCTACAGAGCACATATTTCCTGCAGCATCTTTTTTCCCCCCCCCTGCTGTAACTTGATTCCCTTCACGCTACATCCAGCCACCTATACCACATCAAGCTATGAACCTCATCCACTTGAGCTTAACCAAGAAGAAAATCATCTTTTTGAAGCCCACTGGACATGACCTTACCTGAAGAACGCTGTTAAGGTAACACGTGTTACCCAGATTGTTCAAGCCCACAAAAGGCAACATGTTGTCTTTCTTCTCACAGCTAACGAGCGCGGGAGGCTGTGCCGCAGGAACAACCTGGTCACTGTTAAATAGAGAAAACAGTCTGTAAGGGACAGCTTTGGAAAATGACTCCTTCTGGTACGCATCTCTCTCCGGGCCACCTACCATCCCAGAGGTAGCTTATGGAATTAATAACTAATATATACAGATCAAAGTCACATCAAAGTGTTGCAGAGTGCGCGTGCAGCTACTCTGGGCACTCACACACAGAGTGTCCCTACACAAAGCAACCTACACAAAGCCAGACAAGAAGCAGACAAACCTGCTGTTAGTTCAAAAAGTATCAGGACACTGATTTAAGGAACTAAAAAAGTTCTTTGAAATACTTTTGTATGTTCTTTGTTCATTCCTAAGGGTAGCAAATGCTTTCTATTACTCTGCTCTGCTCCAGATTCACAGCACTTCATTTCTAGAAGCAAACCAAAAGGATAAAAAACAGCACAGAGAAAACAAAAAGGAACCAATTAATCTGGCGTATTATATACAGTGATAATGCACTGCACTGACAAAACAGAACCAAATATTTAAGCCTCTAACACAACTGTAACTGACCACTATTAAGCAATCTCTCTCAATTTAAATCCCATTTAAATTTCCTTGCTAGCTGCAATGAACTGAGCTGATAGATGTGTTCAGGGCTTGAAAGACCCTCATGAACAGCAGAAAGCTGCATAATGCATTCTTTTACTTGCACCAGAAAAACACTTTAAGGTGGTTTTTTTAAAAAAACCTCATTTTATAACACCTTACGTTTTAATATACTTTAAATAAATCAGCATCCAAATAACTACCCTATATTATTTAAAATAAGGTAACTTCTTAAAGTTAGTAAAGTTTATGCCAGCTGAACATCCATAGTGTAGCAAACTTGGTTTCTTAAAAGTCGCTCTAGAAATTCATTACGGTTAATAGTTAGCTGGGGTTGATGAACGTGGCTCAGAGATTTATTTAGCAGAGGCACGTACTCATGCAAGAGCATACAACTGCAACGAGGGGCTGGCGCAGCGCTGTTTATCCATGACACCGAGCAGCCTCGCCGGGCTGCTTCCACCAGAGAGCCAGGAACAACTTATTGGGAGCAAACCTCTTACGTACATCTCGGAGCCCCGGAACTCGCCGCTCTTTTGTTCATTTTCTTGGGACTCGGTAAAATCCAGCGCTCTTTTCGTGTCCTTTTTTTGGAAGAGCTTCAAGGAAAGCCTGTTCTTCTTGGAGGGGCTCCCTCTTGCAGGCCCGGTGCTGTCACTCGGCAGGACGCCGGGCATCTTTCCTAGCGGGCTGGCGAGCGGGGGAGGCGGCCGGCCCGGCCGGGGAGCAGCGCCGGGGGTTCACACCTGCCACACACACGCACACAGAGACACCGGTCGCCATTTAGAGCGGGAAGCAGTGACGGGAACCGGGACCTAGCGCGGCCCCGCCGCCCCCCACCCACCCTGACAGCCGCCCCCGGCCCGGCCCGCTGCCCTCCCTCACGGGCCCGCCGGGCGGGGACGGCGCGGCGGGCCGGGCCCGGCCCGGCCCCCCGTGAGCGGGCCCCGGGAGCGAATGGCGGCGGCGGTGAGGCCGCTTCTCCTCACCGCTACATGCCCGGGGGCCGCGGGCCGCCGCTGCCGCCCGCCGGTTGCCATGGAGACCGCGGGGCGCCCCGGCGCTGCTCTCCCCACCACGGGAAACTTGGCGCGTTTTCCGCGCCGCCAGGACCCGCGCCCTCACCCCTCCTCGCGCCCCGGCGCTGGCGGCCGCCCGGCTCAAACGCCGGAGCGGAAGGCGCCGCCGGCGCCCGCCGGAACCCAAGGGCCATGGCGGCCGCCGCCGGTCTGTCTCCCACCAGCTTGCAGCGACCGAGCGACACCTCCGCGCGGCGCCCACCGACGCCGCTGGCCCCTCGTTTCCGCCGCCGCCGCCGTCAGGCAACGCGGCGGGCAGCCCGCGGGGTCCTGCCTGGGCGCGCGCGGGCGCTGGTAACGGCCCGGCCAAAGGGCTCTGGCTCGTCGGGGGAGGGGAGGCGGCTGGGCCGAACCATTCCGCCGGGACACCCCCCTCGGGCGGAGGTGGATTGGTCCCGCTCTAGCCCCGCCTCCGCCAATCACAGCCGGAGGCGCGCGGGTGTACGGCGGCGCCGTTCGAGCGAGCCTGAGGTAATGGCCGGGGAGGGGGCTCGGCCCTTCCCGCCGCTTCCTCGCCCGCTCCCCAGCGCCGCCCCGGGCCGTCGGGCCTCAGCCGGCCGACAGAGCGAGACATGAACAGCGAACAGCTCTGGTGCACGCTGCGGAGGCGGGGCCGCCCTCCCTCAGGCCGCCGCCGCCGCCCTCCCCTCCCTCAGGCCGCAGCCCCTTGTCCCGCCCCGCGGCCCTCGCCGCTCTCTGCGTCCCCTGTTCGCGGGAGGGGGGCAGGAGCGCGTTTCTGGCGGTCCCTCGAAAGCCCGCTTGGCTTTGGCGCCCCTGCGTCGCTGCGGAAGGGACGTGGTTGGCCCAGGCTCGGGGGGGAGCGGGGGAAGGTCTGCCTTTGCGGCCTTCAGGGCTTCCCTCCGCCTCGGAGGCGGCGGGCAGGCGGTTCCCGCGCCGCCCTTGGCCAACCGCCACGGCGTCGCATCGAAAGGCAGTGCGGGCCATAGGCGTCAGGATTCAGCCCCCTTCTCTAAATACATAAAATAGCTGTATTACGCGCTTTCTGTTTTTTGGTTTTTGTTTTTTGTTTTTTTTTCCCCACTCGTAAAACAAGGATTACACTCGTAACTCCTGTGGGATCTGTGCTAAAAAGCTTTACCGGCACAGCTTTGAAGAGTGCAATAAATCATAGTTTTCATTGAGGCTGTTAAGACAAAAAAATAAATCCCGGTGTAGGGATCAACGCACTCACAAAAGATGTTTTGTGGGGAAAATACTATAGATTACTCCATCCTGCTCTTCTAAACTGGCCCCTACAGAGAAGATTTGCTGAAGGGGCTGTACCCGAAGGTCAGTGGAAACCTTGCCCGAGTGACTCAGTCTCACAATGGTTGGGAGTAAATATGTTTCTTGTCTGCTACATGTATGCAGTAGCTATAGATGCATCACACCGCTAACAAAGGCCCCTTTCTCAGAAAACGTAAGACTTTTTTTTTTCTTTGCCAGGCTTAAGATATGTTTTTGTTCTAAAGAAAAAAATCTTTTGACAGTCAAACTAATGAGAGGTTGTAAAGTACATCTTGTTACTTCTGGAAATGTATCAAAGTAAATTCCAGGCCCCTGTGACCCCATCGGTAGATGTTCCCTATGCTTAATCTGAAAAGAAGTGCACTTCCATTTTTTAAAAAAATATTTCATTCTTTTTATTAAATCTAATGTCAGCCTTGCAACAAAGCAAACATCTGTGGAACACAGAATTGTTCTGTTTATGATGAAAGACCTCAGTAATTTGTGGCTTCACTTGCTGTAAATTATGAGGTCTTGTCTTTAAATATATGATGGCTTCCATATTTCACAAATTTGTCTGGTTCTAAAAATTGCTTCTTATTTACTCCATATAAGGTCTTACATTTTTCACGGTTGTCCTCTGGCAGGACTAGGACAGTGTGAGATGGAAGAAAGATGATGGAGGCGTTGCTGTAGTAAGTATTTCTTAGGAAACGTGGATTGGCTACATTAAGTCTATATACTATGATGCTATGGGATTTGATATTAACACAAAAGGTCAGAAATCTTTTAAAGTTTGAACTTTTATCTCCAGAATTAGGGAACTCTATGTGGCAGTCATAATTTTTAGGCATTGATGTTAACAGTAACATTAAAAGAAACGCCTGTTAAGCCAAAATACTGTTGTTTATTGCAATCACATCCATGACTCCACTGGAAAACTTTTGTAAAAGGTTTCTAAGTTAATCAGTAAGGTATTTTACAGGGTTAGTTTCCTGACTGACTTTACCTAGGCTTTAGTATCCCTTCACCTTGGGCGGAGTTACCCCAAAATTGGGCACACTTGGTAAACTGCTGCTGCCTTCCCCGGGTGTGCTGCCTGCTGAAGACTAAAGCAAAGTAGATAGCCACCAAATCACACACAGTTGCCACATATCCACACCATTTTTCACAAGGTATTAGTACTGATAGTGTCCTATCCACATCCTTGTGTATTTTCCCCCTCCCTTCAGGCAGTTCCCTCAGGACTCGTACGCTTTTTTTTTTTTAATTTCCTGTACAGCCATGAGTAACTTTGCAATTTGCTAAGTAAAATATGTTAATGCTAGAACAAAATCAGAAACCTAGTGCTTAGCCTAAATAGCTTTTTTAAAGCAATTTGATTTTGAAAAGTTCTTTGCAATCTTTTTGGATGTTTTTTACATTAGTACATGAATTAATTATTACCGTAGATCAATATCCCTAAAAATACATTTGTATTATGGCAGGTATTATATATACTCTGGCAGTCAAGTACATGCTTGCTACACGTATTTTGCTTTCTCTTACAGAGTAAAATATCCTTGTAGGCCTGCACACAGACAGGGCCCATCACCCAGGGAGCCACGGTTCAGCTTCTCAAGGTATATATTGACCTAAAGATTTATTTACTTGGCTAGTGAGATTTACAAAGCTCTGAAGTTGGCTGGATACTGAGCTCCCATTGAAATCCGCTGGATTTCCTGACCTAAGTTCTGCAGTATGACATTTAGCTCCACTTAGCGAGCATTGCCTTAAGTTCACTGCAGTTAATAAGACACTCAGGACCACAGAGGTTCTTTTGTGTGAGACAACAAGAGCGTGTAAGGAAGCCTTAGCCAGGTGGGTGGTGCTCAGAAGTCATCTAACTACTCAGTTGCTTAATAATGTGTTTCATTAAATCTGCTTTATGCTGCCAGTTTGAGTGGCCAGCTGAGGAGTCACTTCACCAGGACCTGGAAGGTGCTGGGCAGTCGAGACTGTGGTAGCAGCAGAGTGGTGTAATGAGCAGGAGGAAAGCTCTTAGTCTTTGGATCTTGAATCAGTAACAGACTGGAATAAACCCCAAAGGCAAGAGTCCAGTAGGCTTGTGTTTGATATGGCAGCGTGTCCTGACAGATCTCAAGTCAAATGGCACGACTAAGGCTGCTTATCGCTTATTGGTATTGCATTTCAATAGAAGTCAACTATTTATGTCCAAGGATTTTGAGGATCTAATTCCACATGTACAAGTGTTGGGTAAGCGTCAGGTATACCTGCGCCCAGGGACACCACTGGGGACTTCAGAAGGCCTAGCTTTGGGTTAAAAGTTAGGCTTGTGAGCATTTACAGGCTGATGGTTTAGCTTTCAGGCGCAGTAACTGAGCAAAAGAGGGAAGAGAGATGTTAGCAGAGAGTATTTTTGCAAAGATTGGAAACGTACACATGGTAGTTACGGGGCTTTGTTCTGTGTATTACATTTGATTTGGCTAATGAAGTAGTCAACTCAGTTTCAATAGGTATAATGATTATCTTAATCAACAAATGCATCTGCCACACAACCAATATATTGTCAGTACAAGACAGTAAAGTGCCTCTCAGAATACTTAATTAGCTGATGTTTGGGACAAACTTTACCTGCCCTTTATCCCACAGCATGGGGTCTGTTTCCAAGTGTGCCCCTTCAAAGAGGCTTCTGCATCATCCTGTGATGAGTCCATTGTGCAGCCCAGTAGATCTCAGTGTCAGGTCTTCTTCTTGGATGTGTTTTACTTTTTCTATTGGTAATTTAATCTGATTACATGTAACACTTATCCTGTTCTAAATAATTTCTCTCCCTTAACATACTCACAAATTACATCCTAATTCCCTGTCATCATTATTTTGACCAAACCACACATACTTCATTGTTTTACCTTTACTTACTTGTAAGTTAGTTCTTTCTGGCTTCTAAAGACAAAATCAATAAAAGACATTCTGGTTGAGTGATCTTTACGTTTGCCTTCTGTCAGCTGTATGGAAAACTGTTCACCATATACAGAGCATGATATTTTTTAAACTAAATTTCATATTTATTAAAGCATCAGTTGCTGTTGATTTTAGTGTCCTTAATTTTAGTTCTGTGCCATCAGATGGTGATTTTGAGGTCAGAGCAGTTACAGCATTTTAGAATTCGGTCCTTTAATCTTGTCCTAATTTGTTTTTAACCATTGAAAAGGACAGGAGTATTTTCAGGTGGTTCTTGAGTAGAAATTGGCAAGATGAAGAGGGGTGAGGTCAAGGAGTTGAGGTTGGGTGGGTGGGAAGCCACAGGACAAGAAATCGAGGACACGGCAGAGATGGGCTGCCCACACCAAGTAACGGGACTGATTTTCTAACACAGGTGGCAGCAAGACTCGGAACTGCCTTCAAAGTGCAAGAACTACAGTAGAAGTCAGGATTCATTCTTGATATTTACTGCACATTCCTGAGGGCGATTTCAAGTCAAATAACACAAGGTAATGTTTGGAGCATGAAATGAGGCCTTATAATTAGCTAATTTTAACAAACCCTTCCTAGGACACCTGTTTTCTTAATGGGTGGGGTGAAATCTTACCTGCAATTCCATCAACTGATTGGTTTTTTTAAATTTGGCAGTGTGATCACACCCCTGCCTTTGCTTTCTTACACAGATACACATTCATACACCACCTGTAATTACAGTGCAGGTAATCATTGTATCTGAAGGTTTGTGGTACACAAAGCTCTCCAGGCAATGTCACCATCCCCAGGACAGCTCAGTTAGCCACTTTGTGACTCAGCATTAAAAAATACCAGTGAAAGTATGATTTATTTTTAAACAGCGAATACAGGAGAAGCAGAAGCCCTCCTCATTGCACTCAGCAGCCTGACAGCACCCGCACGGCTTCAGCTCAAACCCAGCCATCCCTTCCCACCTAGAGAACTACAGCAGAGAACCTTCAGCTTAGTGAAATCTCCTCTTTACCAGCCTCTCACCCTCTCAAATTTTTATGCATCCTCTTAAAATACGTCTCCCTGTCATTAGTTTATGCAGGGAGATTTTTCCAGCAGGAAAATGTTCTGTTTAAATGTAAGGAAATGGGGATTATTTTTTTTCTGTATCTCTCCAAAAATAGTGCAACACCTAATTAAATATTTATGGCGGCTTAGCACGCTTAATAAAGGAACTCTTGTCTAGAAGCCTCCGAAACTTCGGCTTCTTACAGTAAAGGAGTGTTTTAAATTCAGGCCAAAGAGGGAGCAGGTGCAGGAGGCAGTAATTGCATACGTACGGTCCTGAGACTCTCAAACATGTAAGATTAAATTATGTCTAATACTATAGACTTCACAGCCATATGTTATAAAAATAGCTGCACTGGGAAACTAGAAATCTCCACAGACATGGCCAAAAATAACCATATGAAATGCCTGGAAAGAGCAGATTCCCTAGAGGTGGGATTTCTGGGCTCTTGGAGGAAGTCTTCAGTACAGAGCACTATCCCCTGCAGGAAAAAAAAAAAATCCAAATCCTCTAGCTGTTGCTGAATTACAAAAATTATAGCAACTTCCAAACCCTGCAGCCGTATCGGCGTTAGGCTTATAAATCTGTCAGGGTTCCGCTATTGTCAGAATTGTTTTGTGACTTTTGTGAAAGTTGTGCAAACTGTGTGTAGACAACGTGCTCTTTCAGCAGCCTTCCCACCCCTGTGGCAGGGATCCCCCGGGGAAGGTCCGTGCCCTACGCTGGGCTCTCCGAGGATCACATTAGCAAAACCTACTCCGTTCTTGCGCAATACCGTTCTCTGTCAAATGCCCTATGGCAGGAAAGGTGAGAAACCATTCACAAAAATGAGAATACTGACTATAAAATGTCAAGACAGGACTGGCTTCTGGTAGAAGGAATAGAAATGAATATTTAGGGCTCTTATTTTTTGGTGATCCGCAGTTCATGCAAGCTCTGTCCCATTTCGCAACCAGAAACGCAGGAACAAATTGTCTGATTGGCTTTACTACAATGGAAAGGGATTGGGCTCTTCCCACAGCAAACAGCCTGGGACCTTCACAAACCCGAAACAATTCCTACTTGACGAGCTACATCTGCTTTCAGAGGATCTCAAATCATTTCATAACCCATGATTTAACTTGGATACTGTTACATCGGTGCACTGTAGGAACACAGTCCCCTTGAGAGAGGTGCTTCTCCAGGGCTTTGCCTGGTTTCTGGCAACTCACGAGGATGAGTTTGTGTGATGTGACATCAGACTGAGGGGGTGAGGCAGCAGCAGAGCTACTGTCTCATACCAGGGGTGGGATTTTCTTCACCGGATCATGCTGAGCAACATCATGGAGCAAACCAGAGGAGAAGGGCACCCTGGAGGGAGGCAATGAGATACTCCAGCTCCAATCTCTCACATGTAAAACCCAGTCCAAAAACTTGATTTTTGTGGCTGGTTGTTGTCTAAAAAGCTTTAGATTAGGCATCCTTAAAGATGCAGACTTCAGGAAAAGCAGGAAACCATAAATTAGAAATTGCTACAGTCTGTAAACTCCATGGTAAAGCCTGCAATGAGCTCCTCTTCGCTTCAGCTTCGAAAAAGCAAACGTCAGCTTGGAGGTCTGAGCCACAAACCATAAGCTTGTCAGTGCCCAAACCATGATGTGTTCCTCCGTGCTGGAGAGTTTATGGGTTTGGAGATCAGGATGTGTAGCTCCCGATACTGCAGGCGGTTTGCAGCCTTAGGTCTCATTTATCTCTCTCTTAACTTAGGAGAAAACACAGTTGGCTGTGATCTATGAACTTCTGGAGCTACACGCGCATCTATTACACATAAGAAAATAACAGTAATTACACCCATAATGTAGAGGTAAAGCAGCTTATTTCATAACAATATAAAATTGTGGTTCTGTACGCTGAAATTCTGCCAAAGGCAAGATGGTTCTGGGACCAGGTCTGAAACAGAACATTTCTCCTCAAATCTCTTTGAAAGCTAAGTTCTGTACTGCTGAAAAAAGTGATCTTGTGTAAGTGGTCTAATTGCATTGTTATGGGTGTTTTCCCCTATATTTTGTCTTTCTCTATATATTTTCTTTCACAACTCATAGCCCCTGCTGCTCAGTTTAATATAATGTACAGATCCACGTTTTCACCAGTAGCAGAGGCACTGCAGCTTTGCATTATGGGCTGGAATTCAAATGAGAAGGCAGGTGCTATATTGCTAGCCATAATTAAAATAAAAATTAAATCTCTCCCCATCTCTTCTTAGGTTGGAATAAATCTCTTAGAGCTGTAACTCACTTCTGGAAGCAGAGACAAGAGGAAACACAACCTGCACATTCTTGCACCATCTGCTGGTAGCATCTCCATCAACAGACACACCTAGAACAGATTTTATAGTTCCTCAACCTGGAGGGATACATCCACGTTTAGAGACGTGAGCCCACCGTTACAAAGCTTCAAGATTCAGGTGAGGTTTTGGTTGTTTTTTTTTTTTTTTTCAGTTCTCCATAGCAGAGCCATTTCTGCAAGGTCTCTAAGGAATTACATACAAGGCCTCCGTAACCCCCAGTGTAGCCACATCAAGAAGGGAACTGCAGAGCCTTTGTGTCCCTGCAGGACAGGGCAGACCAGCCCTTGTTGTGGTCAAGTGTCTCATCACCCTCCAGGCAAAGCCTTTGGTCTGTGCCGGGTCTTGTTCCCATCACAGAGTCATTCCCTCCCAAACCACCAAATTCCCTGATGGAAACTCTCAGCTGAAGAATGGGATCCAGTGATAGCAGTCAGGTTCCTTGCCCATCCCAAAGACATTGACATTAAATGCCATGCTTTGTTACTGTCAAAGGCATGATGTGAGTGAAGTGAATGAAGCATTCCAGTAAAATCAAAACTTTATTAAAGCATTTATGATGTTAAGGGGTGTAGGAACAGATCGGTTCCTCCTTTCTGCCCCATAGTACAAGAAGGTGCTGTAAGTGGGCCACAGGAACATGGTGTCAAAGAAAATGAATGCCTCCTCATGCAGGCTGCAATCTGCCAAGTTCACAGCTCCAAGACACAACATTAAATGCCTTTGCTTGGCTTTTAAAGAGGGCTGGCAGTTTTATAACAAGTAACATCTTTGTCCATGTCCCTGCAAAGCCGAGGGGTCACATTTCACCCTTCAGCCTGGAGGATGGAACTGCAGGAGTCTGGGGAAGTGGTCTTCTCCAGGTGCAGCTCATCAGGAGTATTATAGATAAATTGTCCCCTGAGCTACCAGGCAGTAAAGCACTATTAAAGCACAGAAACTTGCAGCATGGTGGGTCAGTGTAAGAAGCAGCCAGTTGGCAACACACACAGCACGTAGGGATATATTTGTGCCCCCTGCGCGTTGCAGAGCTGTGCCAAACAGAGCACTCATCCACTCTGAGTAACCTTGCGTGGGTGATCTGTTGGTACATGGCCATGGAGGTCCATGCAGGGCAGTTTACTCATCTCTCACCAAGCTGCCCTGCAGACATACCCTTTGTCATTCCTGCACAAGCCCGGTGGTAGCTAAATCCATGTCCTATGTAGTATATTTCTTCTACCCTCTTTGTAGCATATTTCTTCAACCCTCTTTGTAGTGCAGAGGCAGATGAAATGCAATCACACCCTAATAGATGGGCAGTAATTGAGACTGGGATGACTGACAGAAAACAGGAATAGAAAATACAGCAATGAAAATAGATTTATGGAAAAATTAGAATTGTACTTTACAAGATACATGTTTAGCTGAAATAAGAATTTTGCTTTTTAGATTTGGGGTCTATAAATGAGTATCTGAATTCCAGCTACGGCTAATGCTATAGCAATAGTATTTGTTTTTTACACTTGCAAAGACATAGGAGTTTCTTTTAGGCAACACAAGTGTAGCAAATTGATTTGACAGGCGAGCTCACATGGTTTGATGGGAACATTGCAAGACTGATCCACGTGTCATAAGAAAATGAAGCTATTTCCGTATCTATTTGGGGATCACTGGAAGTGCATGGGGATGGTGGCTTTTGAATGAGCACGAGGTTGATTCCTGGAGGCTGCATCTTCTCCTCCTGAACACAGAGGTCAAGTCTACCCTCCACATTTTTTCCTGCCTGCATCCAGCTGACTGGGCTGTGTAGCAGAGCACAAATGCTTGGTTTGGTGTGTGAAAGGGGTGTGCAGTTAGGGAACCTCTCCGGTGTTTTTAAGTATTGGGATAATCACAGCATGGTCCACAAAATCTTCCCAAATTTAGCTCTTTTGAACAGGTTGCCCAGAGAAGCGGAGGGAGCTTCGCTCTGGGGTCCAATAAAATGCTGGGGCTGGTGCCGTAGGCTACCCATCACCATAAGCCACATGCCAAAGTCATCTGCTGGCCCTGGGACCAAGGGTGAATTTTAAGTAGGTATCTGAGACAGGCCGAGAGAGTTGGGGTTGTTCAGCCTGGAGAAGAGAAGGCTCCGGGGAGACCTTAGTGCCCCTTCCAGTCCCTAAAGGAGCTCCAGGAAAGATGGGGAGGGACTCTTTGTCAGGGAGTGGAGTGATAGGACAAGGGGTAATGGTATTAAACTGGAAGAGGGGAGATTTAGATTAGATATTAGGAAGAAATTCTTTACTGTGAGGGTGGTGTGAGACGCCGGCCCACGTTGCCCAGAGAAGCTGTGGCTGCCCCATCCCTGGAGGGGTTCAAGGCCAGGCTGGATGGGGCTTTGAGCAACCTGGGCTCGTGGGAGGTGTCCCTGCCCATGGCAACGGTGTTGGAACTCGTTGGTCTTTAAGGTCTCCTCCAACCCAAACCATTCTGTGATTCTATGATACTTTGTTAGGTTGATATTTGTATTCTTGTAGCACCCAGATGTTTCTTGCAGAAGCATTTTGTCTCATTCAAGGTACCAACCAAAAAGGGATGGTGGCAGCCATGGCCATGTCAGCCACGAGCGGGTGGTTGGGGCAGGATTTTAGCATTTGTAGCCCATACAAGGCAGCTCCTGTGAGCGCAGCAAAGGGGGAGCAGTTTGCAGAGAGTCTACAAAAATGGATGTTGGCACAAGTGTAACATCGTATAGAACAATAGTGATTTTGTATTGCGTTTCCATAAGGACTCAATCACATCAGCTCTTGGCCCCGTCACTCCAGGCTCTGAACACGACATCGACTTGGTCTTTCTCCCAGGAGGGAGCCTCACCCCACTCCTCTCTGTCTGCTCTGGGGAGCTGCAGGGAGACACCCCACTGCAGAGCCAGGGAGGGCAGCATCTCCGGGAGGAATTCATCCCACCACGGGAGGGAAACCTGCTTCCCCAGGGAGTCCCCATCCAAACCGCCATCCACCCTCAGAGGGATTACAGCCAGCTAGGAAGGTCCGTTCACTGTCTTAAAAATCACACATAAGAAAAGCAAAATCAGGTGGTGAAAGACTGTAGGGAACCACATTCTTTTTCTTGTTCTTTTCCCCCTCTTATACTGACCTTTGAAAATGAGACCACTTTAATCCCAAGCTGGTGGCAGCCCTTGGGCAGCAATCTGACTCGCAGTGTTTTGGGCAGCAGAGCTGACCTCTTGCCGTGGAATTTCACCTAGTAATTTCTGTGGCAGAAAGAAACCCTCCGAGCGGGTTGTCTGGCTTCACAAGTAAATTTAAGTGCCTGTGGCTCGACAAATAAACATTCTGAAAGCGCTTAAATGACTCACAACCTCCCCTAAGAATAGCTGAACTTTGCAAGACCGAAACACATAGCGGAGAATTCGGCCTCTGACACTGCCCGAGCACGGAGCCGACGGGTGCGGTGGGAGAAGGGGTGTGAGTACACCGTGGCTGCATTCCTGCTGTCCCCTCCCGGCTCCGGGCAAGCCTCATCTCGGGGGCTTCTTCAGCCATGGTGTGCAGTAGCCACCTCGGAGATCTCCTCCACCAATTCACCTAATCCGCTTTTAAACAACCGATTGTGTTTCTTTTATACACACGGCAAAGTATTCCTTGTTTATCCCGGTTGTTTGAAAGCGCTGTTATTCTCTTGGATTGAAGGGGGGGGGGAGACACAGAAGTTTTATGGATATACATGTTACGCTTTGGAGCGCCTAATGTTTCATAGAAGACAGAGTCTTTGTCTTCAAGTTATCAAGCCAGTACAACCTCAGTGCCTGAAAAAGGGAACCGATTATGATTGTTTGCTGAAAAGTGGGTTTTTTGGTAGCTGTTGCTTGCTTTTCTGGGGCAAGCTTGCAGAAGTGAGTGCTGTGAACTGCCACCGCTTGACTTCTTACCTCCCCACGCACTCTTTTTAGCACTTTAATCTAGTGCCGGGGAAAACAGAACAAAACACAAGTTCAGCTGAATGTCTGTGACCACAAGAGCTTCCTGTAGGTGCCCAAAGTTTCTGTTGCAAAAGCCCCATCATTGCCATTAAGGTGGAGGGATCGTCATGGCTTTGGGGACAAGCCTAAGGGACAGGACAGGCGTAGCTGCACTGTCCCAGGAGCAGCAGGAGAGGGGCTGTGCCTCGAAGGCCATGACTGCTGCATCAAAGTAGGTTTGTTGTTTAGGAACAGGAGAAGAAAACAATGTGGGAGTCATCTCCCGCCTACACCAGCCAGTGATGCCAGAAGAAAAATCTTTTTGATATCACGGTCCTTCTCTTTTGGGCCCTGACAGAATAACCTGGGCAGCAGGGGCAGGGGTTGTCCTCACGGCGTGAGGCCTGAAGGTTCCCGAGACATGCTTTTCCCTTCATTCTTTGATCCGTTGTTAAAATCGTCAGGAAATGTCTTCTTCTTGTTCACCACCCGAGCCCCTCGCATGGGGGTGAGGGCAGACCGAGCTGGGCACCGACCCTACTCTGATTTACAGCTTTTCCCACCTGGACCTGAAAGCCATTTGGGCTCCTCTCGAAGGATGGAGGGATAACAGGGAGCTGCATACGTCCCGGTGGATGCTGAATCCATGGGGCCACCCCAGGGTTGCCAGAGCCACCGCTCTCCCACGCTCCAGAGCAGCCGGGAGCAGGGCTGGGGTTCGCCTCTGTCTCCAGACAAGGGAAATCAACAGCTTTGCCCCAAGTTGAAGGTATTACTGCAAATCTAAACTACTGATTTCTGATAAGCCCTAAACTCATGGTTTCTGTCTGCCCCCAGGGCCTGGAAAAGAACTGTTACAGTGACATGCTGCAGGCAGGTCGGTGATGAGCACAAAATCCCGGGAGTCAAAACGTAAACCTAAAATTGCATTTTCTTTACGTTTTCCAGGTGGCCACATGAAGGTGGGATGCAAACCGGCCCGGCTGAGCAGGGGAGCAGCAGGCACTAACACAGCACCGGTTCTGCAGCCGCGGCCCGTCCCCGCCGGTTTCCCCTTCCCACCGCTCTTGATCTGCATCTGTGCAAACAGGATGAGCCCGAAAAGTATAAACACAGCATTAAAAAGCACAACAGCGCAGGCAGAAGAGAAGAAAAGAAAAGAAAACAACCAGGAAAAAAAAAAAAGAAAAGTGGATTTTTGGCCTCCCACGGCAGCCGCTCCTTTTGGCGGCCGCTGAACCCTCCCGCAGCCCATCCCCGCGGCCCCGGGCCCGGCCCCGCCCGGTCCCGCCCCGCGCCCCCGCTCTCCGCCCGCCGGAGGCAGCGGGGCCGCCGGCACCGACGCGCCCGCCGGGCTCCGCCGCTCCCAGGTACGGCCGGGGCTGGGGGGTGGTGGTGGTGGTGGTGGGGAGCCCGGGAGAGGGGTGGCCCGCGGCGGGGACAGCGGGTCCCGGCAGCCGGGGGGAACCGGAGGACTGCCGCCTCGCCCCGGGGGCAGCCCCGGAAGGGCGGTGCGGGGGTGCTAGCGGGATGCGCCGAGTGCCAGGAGGGTACTTCGGGGGTGCGCCAGTGGGTGCCTGGGGGTGCTCTGCGGCTGCCCCACAGGGTGCTCCAGGGGTGCTGTGCAGGATGCTCTTGGAGATGCTTTAAAAGTGCTCAGGGGTGCTCCAGCGTGTGCCCCAGGGGTGCTCCAGCGTGTGCTCCGGGGGTGCTCAGAGGACACCTGGGAGAGCACCAAAGGGTGCTCAGGGGTGCCAGGCCCCTCGGGTGCGGCCTGGGGGGCAGCAGCCCCCCTGAACCTTGCGGGATGGGAGCGTTTCGAGTGCACCCCCGGGTGCGGGACAGAGGCATGGGGAGCAGGGAGAGGGCAGGAGAGTCCTGACAGGACCCCTGGATGTCACCATGTGAAGGCTGGGAAGGGCCCCCAGGCCCCAGGCCATGTGGTGGAAAGCACCAGGGTCCCTGAGCAGCCAAGATTTGCATTTAACCTCAAAGCCCAACCATGAAACCCTCCCCAGCTGTGAAGATGTGGTTCAGACGAGCTCTAGCCCAGCCTCCACGGCCGAGCACGGTCTCCAGCGCCGGCCTCCAGCCTCTCCCTTGTTTCCTTGCCGGCTTTCCGAAACTCTTGGCGCCGTAACTCATTTCTGTCTCTAGCGAGGTTCATGCTCTGGTTCCCTGATCCGCGTGTCCCGGGTCTGGTCTGGCTGCAGAGCGGGGCCAGGCTGAGCTCCGGCTCTCTGCATCCCCAGCGGGGCCGGGAGAGGGGCTGCTCCAGCAGGGCGTTTGGCAGCGAGCGGAGGGACGGGCAGTGCCTCTCCTTCGCAGGCAGCATCGCCTTTCCTCAGCAGCAGCCGCTGCCAGGACATTTTTGAGCAGCCCCAACTCTGCCGGGACCAGGCGTGCCCCGTGTGAGCACTTTCGTCAGCTCCCGGCGTTCGGTTTGGGATTTCTTGCAGGCCTGAAGCAAAGACTTGCCAGGCTCTGACTCTGCTCCGGGAGAAATCAGTGAGTGTGGACAGGGAGCTGCCCCACCATTGCTTGGGATCTGTGTAGAAGAGGCTGGATAGTCCATGAGAAGTTTGGTGGTGGCACAAAGTGGGTTAAATAATCTCAAATGCAAGTCTTAGGTAAGTTCAGGATGGAGGAAAGCGTGGTCTGGATGCTGTGGGTTTGATGTTCACCGACTGGAGATGGAAGAGGGCCTGTGGTGTGCAGGGTTATCTCATTTTTCTCACAGCTATGGGATGCGACACCACCGGGAAGGGTTTCCCTTTATCCAGAAGCTAAGCCAGAAATTAAATATTTCAGTTGTGTGGCCCGAATGAAGGTGGTGAGCACCCAAAAACGCAGCATGTGCAGGGTAAGGGTAGAGAGCACAGTGAAGGGCAGAGACAAGGGTAAAAAGTGATCAGTGTTTGCCTTTGTACCTGTTTTGCGGTCTTCCTGATGTTTTGTGTTTGGTTTGGGATGGACTTAATGGAAGAAGCTCTCTTACATGATTCCTGAAATGGTAAATCAGGATGGAGCCTATAACCTCAGATTTATGATTGATTATTTGCTGCTTTGACTGTAATATGTCAAAAATAAGTGTGTGTGCTGAAATGACAGGCAGCCTGATGAACCTGGCCAGGGGATCTGTGGTTGAGGAGGGATCAATTAATGGATTTGTTAAAATCCATTTTTAACTGGGTGATGAGGTGGGGGGCAGCCTGTTGCTGCTGTGGATGCTTTCGGTCTCCCAGTGCAGTTTCCAAACCACTTGTGTACGGAAAAAACAGGGCCACGTTTGACTTCTTTCTGGAAAGCCTGATTGTGGAGGAGGTTTTATCTCCTGGGTGCAGAAATCACCCCTTCGTATGGTGCTGGGGCTGCCCCGTTCCTGCAGGAGCCAGCCAGTTGGGTGTCACAAAGTCCCCCTCCGTCCTCAGCTAACTGAAATAACGCCCCCCTGTATTTAATTGCTGCCGAGCAGGAGTGAGACGTTGCTTCCCGTCAGACAGCCTCTGCGCCCCTCGGCGTGGGCGCCTTTCGGAAGGGAGAGGTTTGCTCTCAAAACATCCTTCGCATCAGGAGCAGTTTTGAGATTCTGCGAGATGACCGGGCGTTCGATGAACACAAGCTCATTCACAAGCTCCTTGCCCGATGCAGGTCCCTCCCTCTGCGGTTTCACAGCTGCCAGATATTCTGAGAGTCGCATTTTTATTGCCGAGTGTTACGCATCAAATCTATGGTCTTTTCACGGAAGCTTTGAGAGAAGCAGCAGGGATGAACGTGGCCGCATTTGTTAGAGAAAAAAGTAAATGTGGAAAGTTAGTGTATTTTCCGTTCGGTGCCCTGTATGACAGGGGTTACGTGACTCTGCCTTGCTCAAGAGCAGCGAGGTGCAGATTTTGGTCAATAAAGCCCTGACCCCAGCTCAAGGGCACAAAGGAGCCCGTGGATCAGGACAGAGATCTCCAACCGTGCACATTCACATGCTGCTGGTGTTAGGGGAGAGTGGTGGGGAGGAACCGGCTGCAGAGAGCTCCTTCTTCAGCCCTATTTATTTTAGACCTCAGTGGAATTCATGTTTCCGGCACTGTGCCTCAGAAAGCCTCAAGTCCTGAGCATCCCAGGATTTAAACAGCACATGAAAAAGCAATTATTGTCATCTTTATGATAATAAACTGCCAATGTGGACAATTTGGTGGAGTGAGAAATGTGAAATACAGTGAAAAGCCCACCCTCACATAGTGGCTTCCGTCTTCCAAATGTGATTTTCTTCAATTCATCATTGCAGCCAGTTCCTCTCTCCATCAGGGCTGAACACAAGTCTCAGCACCAATGAGAAAGCTGAAAACACACCAGCAACATGTGGCTTCAGCAAAAAACTGGGGAAAGTCCCTGTTCCCTAAACCCAGCTCCTGGTACCCACGTGGAAACCACCACGAGAAGAGGAAGGTGGCACATCCATTCCCTCTGCGGTCTCAGTCAGTGTGGAGAGTAGCTTCAGGTGGCATGAAAAATAATTATTCCTGTTTGAAGAGGTTTCTAAAAATGTTGTGAGTGTGATCAATCCAAGTCTTGTTGGCTCAGGCCAGAAATTGATGTAAAATGGCCCTGTGTCTCCATGGGTGACTGCCCAGGGAAGAGGAGAAGAATAGACATCCAGAGAACAGGACTTTCAGCAGGAGAGGACCTGTGTTGATGACGAGACTTTTAATGGGCTTGGACAGGGCAGACCCTGAATCTCCAGTCAGCTTAATCAATCACAAACGCACTTTTCAGAGATTTCTTAGGCTGGTGGGTTTAAGTAGCCATGTTTGTCTGTCGAGGTGGGTTTTTCCAGTTCCAGAAACTGGTGTTTCATCTCTCAGCAAGCTCCAAGGGGACTGGACGCTGCACAGCACCTTTCCTTCCCTGTGCCACCCTATCTCATGTCTCAGCAATCAGCCAAGCAAGAGCAAGGTGGAAGAGCCTTTGCCAGCAACCAGCAGTCCCTTGGTTTGGTGGTTCACCTCCACACCTAGCTTCCAAAAACACTCAAAGGATCCTGGTTTTCCTTAGGAAATGGAGACATTTCCATCCCAGCCAAAACTCTGGCTCTTGAGTGGGATGAGCGCAGGAACCCCAAGGATGCACCAAGCCCTGGCCAAGCCAAGGACAACCCCATTGACATAAAGTTGCTACCAGCTTCTTTGACTACATGGAAGTTATTCAGTATCATGGCAGCAAAGTCTGACCTGTCCCAAGGTCAAGGAGATGAAAAACAGCAGCTTGGAAGAGACGAGAAGCCAAAGGAAGGCTTTATTGCCCTGTCCCCTCCTGTAAATTTGTGGGATTAAGGCAAAAGGAATAAACATTAGAGATGAGGCACTTCAGATTTTTCTCTGCCTTCTGACTGTGAAGCTCTTTCGATTCATGGGTTCAGGTGGTTTTTCTGGTCTCCTGGCTCTGGGAGAGGAGATTTTAGGGAAAGCACCACAGTTTTGAAGGCCCAGGATGAAATCAAGAGAATCGATCAAAGACCTTGGCTGGAAGGAGCTGAAGGTCAGTTGGAAAAGAGGTTATCAGAGGAGGGGAAGAATGTGATTGTTTTCCCCTCCTGGTGAGCCATAAAAGAGGTTGAGAGTTTGGATACCTGATACCTCCAGGTCTCGTCCTGGCCCGTCTCTAATGGAAATGCTGGCAGGAAGCTCATGACATTTATTAAACAGCAATAAGCAGCTTTAATAAAATCAGTATCCGCACAACTTTATTACTGCCATATGAAAAGATGCCTGAAATGGCTGTTTAAGTACCACCAGCCGCCAAGGGTTGCACACTTATGCTGAAAGCGATCGTCTTCTTTATTAAGTGGCTCTGGGTTAATTATTCAGATTTCTCATGAGCCTGCCGCTCTCTCAAACCCCAGAGAGGCTCCATACGCCTCCAGGATGTTTTCCATGCGAGCAGCTCCCGGCTCCAGCCCCTCCTCTGCTTCGTATAAATAATTTTGCAGAGTGGGTGGTGGCTGGTGGAGGGTGGGAGGCCAGCCTGGACCTCTCCATCGGTGCAACCACCAGCTGATGGGTTGCAGAGGGAGCTTGTCCCTCTCGAGCACACGCAAACCACTTCCAGCTCCCAGCTCGTGTCTCAAGGAACTGAGGGAGCTTCACTCTGGGGTGTAATGAAATGTTGGGGCTGGCACTGTAGGCTACCCATCACCATAAGCCACATGCCAAAGCCACCTGCTGGCCCTGGGACTAAGGTTGACTTTTAAGCAGGGATCTGAGACAGGCGAGAGAGTTGTGGGGGTTCAGTCTGAAGAAGAGAAGGCTCAGGAGAGCTTAGGGCCCCTTCTGGTCCCTAAAGGGACTCCAGGGAAGCTGGGGAGGGACTCTGTCAGGGAGTGGAGTGATAGGACAAGGGGGACGGGTTTTAAACTGGAAGAGGAGAGATCAGATTGGATGTTAGGAAGAAATTCTTTCCTGTGAGAGTGGTGAGGCCAGGTTTGATGGGGCTTTGAGCAATCTGGGCTGGTGGGAGGTGTCCCTGCCCAGGGCAGGGGGTTGGAACCTGATGGTCTTTAAGGTCCCTTCCAACCCAAACCATTCTGTTATTCTATGATCTTATGATAAAACCTCATGACAACTTCTTGCAGTATTTACTTATCTATTTATTTAATCCCACAAAGTTTTCAAACTTTTTTTTTTTTCCTTCTGGAAGGAAACTCCTTCCCATGCCTGTGCCAGCCAGCAGCCGATCCCAGCCCACCGCCGCACAACGGAGATCCCACCCGTGTGGATGACCCCAGAAGGCTGGAAATGGGTTATTTTTCTTCCTTTGCAGTGAAAACAGAATTGAAAAATCTGTACAACAAATATTCCCTGAGAGGCTATATTTATTCCTGGTATGTCCACTTGCAATAATAGTTCGGTTGGTTGTTGTGCAATCCAGCAGACCGCCTGGATGGAGCAGGTTTGGGTGTAACCCTTTGGGTACCAGGAGAGAGCTCCGTCCGTGGGGCCATGTGGGTCCATGGGGTGGAGGGGAGCAGGAGGCTGTGGGTGAAGCCCAAACCTGTCCTCCTGCTGCAATTCTGCCTGGGGAGAGGAAGGAAAGCAGCCTCTTTGCCCATCAGCCCTGTGAGCATCCAAAATGGAGCAGTGGCCGTGGCAGGGACCGACAGAATGGTTTTTGTGCTATTTCATGGCCGTCTGTTTCCTATCATCCGTGGGAGCAGCCTGCAAAGCAACACCCCCCCTGACAGCTGCTGTATAACGTAAAGCAGCAGCAATTTTAGGCCATGACCTCAGACCTCACCCAGGCGGGGCGATCTCAGGCCATGCCCAGGTGAAACCATTCCCCATTTCCCACCCTGTGCCAGCCCCATTGGGCAAAACTATCATAAGCCAGCCATAGCTCTGAGCACCAACCCGTAATTAATTAATTTGCATGTTTAGACTCCATCCATTTGTAGTTCCTGATTAAAAGCTTATTTAGGGGGACACAGACTTGAAGACCTTCTTCAGGCCCACGGGGATTACATCTGGGAAAAGCTGTAGGTCTTATGTGTGTAATTGCAATAGGAAATGCTCCAGATAAAAGCTTCCTGCTGGGTCTTTCCAGTGGGAAAAGAAAATAATACTTTCAGGCTTACTTTAAAATCAGTGCCATATAGAAATATGTATATTTTTTCTATCATGCTATTTTATCTAGAAAACATAAGCAACAGAATGCGCTCAGAAAAGATGCACAAGGGTAACTAAACCAGCAGAATTTGACAGAAAATAAGCCGATGTGCTCTTAAGTTTGTTTTGAACCCGGAGTTCAGTAATTGCTTGTGAAAGCAGAATGCCATCAGCACGGAGTCAGGGCCCTGTGTGGTGTGGGATGCTGGAGCCGAGTGGGAAAGGCGGTATTTAATGGGAAAGGCTGCATTTAAGCAGCTGCTGAAATGGGGGGGTGGGAGTTATTTTTCATTCCTTGGGTAAGAAGTTAACCCATCCGTGCCTTGGGGAGTGTGAGCAAGGACAAACTGCCGCCGTTTCTGTACATGTGCAGGCTGTTTTGCTTCCTGCAAAGGCAAAACTTTTCTGCTTTTCTTCAAACTTCCTCTGTTAAAGTTACATTCAGTAGTTGCAGGCGCGCAGTGAGCTGCAGGAGTGCCAGCAGCTCTGTTCTGCAGGCAGAGAGAAATGAAATGCGTTTTTTTCCTACCAACATGAGAATTTGGTTGCTTGTTAAGCGATGGGAAAGGTGCTGACACCGCTCCGTGATGCGAGTCCGTGGTGAAAGCCCCCGGCAGAGCCCCCGGATCCCAGTGGGATGCCTCTGCTTTCCAGGAGTTTCTTTCCTGGCTCTGGAAGAGGTTCACAGCCCAGCTGCGGGGCTGCAGGGTGCCGGGGCAGGGGCTGAACCTGCTTTTGCAAACGTGAAGTTGTTGTGAGTTCAGTGCAGAGGCTGAGGGTTTTTTTTTTTTCCCGGTTGGCAGCCCGAGGGTGCAGCGATCTGGGATGCCCCACAGCAACCCCAGCGCGGGGGCTTGGGACGGGCTCTCTGCCCATCACCCAGCCACACAAAAGCACTCTGTGTCTGCTCTGCCAGCTGCCCCCGTGCCTCCAATTTGAAGTTTGCAGTGATAACCCTGCTGCAAAAGGCTGGAGAGGTTTATTTGGTGAGTCCCGGCAGCTGCCTGTCCCTCCTCGGAGATACACACAGCCGCCTCCTCGCCATCACCCCCGTCCTGCTCAGCATCTCCTGGGGACACAGCGGATGGACGGGAGCGACGTGAGGGGCCGGAGCTCTGGGGGGAAGGGTAGAAGGGGCGAGGGGCTCTTTCTGCTCCGCTTGTGGAACAGGGGCTTCAGCAGGATTAATTCCGGACGTTGAGGCCTTCTGCAGCTTCTGTTAAAAGATGCCGCCTTTTAATCGCGGCGGCCGCTTGCGTTTCCTTGGGAGAGGCGCTCGGCAGAATAGCTAATGCCTTCAGCCTGGGAGGTGCAGCATGCAGAGAGCGAGCTCCGGCTGCAGCCTGCAGCATCAGGTACAGTTCGAACCCTATCGTTAATAATTGACTGTCTTTTCAATAATCTTTCCTGATGAGGGAGGCAGCCCGCTGACTGACAGCCCAAGCAGGGCTTGGCATTTTGTGTTTTATGGAAGAGTTATCTGTGCTACGGAAAGTAACTCATTTTTATACAGCAAGCTTGAACTGTCCTCGGAAAGGTCATACGAGAGCGATGGGCTGCTTTATTAGAAAATTAATCCCTCTTTTGTGCTTCTTGTTTTAAACTTGTATTTGCTTTCTGAGCAAGGTCACTGCTCAGCTGACCAACTTTTTAACAACTGGAAAAGGCACGTTTGCTGCTCCGAACCCTTTGCTGCTGGCTCTCAACATGGGAAAAGATGCTTTTGAGGGAGGCAAGTACTTCTGCTCCTCAATGGGCTTGTAGGTGGGAGCATGAAAAGGTAACACGACAAGATGCTTTTGTAACCGTAGTTTTTCCTTCCTCCACGAAGTGCTAAAGCCATTGCTGCAGTGCAGGAGAACACGACAGGCAAAAAAAATGTTGTGTTACAGCTAATGAGAGTGTGCTAACGTGCTGCTCAGCGGGGATGAATTATCTTCCTATTTATAGGCACAGGGTTAAATGTTTCCAATTTAAAATTACTAGCAAGATGCTGTCAGAGAATGGCATTCATATATATTTGTCTTTGTGGTTCAGTTAATTTCTTCTTTAAACCTTCTGGGGTGTAATGCTGTTCTCCTTTCTGCTGGCTGGGGTGGATGGGGGAGTGGGAGGACACTTACCTTGCCTTGCAAGGGGGACAGAGTAAAAGAGGGGTTAAAATGTGACTGTAAAGAGTGAGTGTTTGAGACAGGGCTAGTTAAAAAGACAGTACACTGTGCCTCCAAACGTGCTGCCCCAGGGGATAAAACAGCTCTGTGTTGTTGCCTTCTCACATATTTGCCTTCTTGATTTCCATTTCTGTACATATTTATTCCTGCTTTGAGAAAAGCAATGTAATTTCATTCAAGGTAAAAATCATTATGCTCTGTGTGTGGCGATGTTGCTTGCCTGGAGAGGAAAATGAGTCTTCAATTTTATTCAAGAGAGGAAAACTCAGCGAATACAGCACCTGACAAGGGTTAGCATAACAGGTTGAAGACCCACCTAAAAGTACTGCCCTACCCATAATTGTGGGCCGGATGCTGGATATACGAGTACGTTTCTGGCACATGAATTCCTTTTTTTATCTCATTTTTATTAGGGACAGCTATGGGACAGCACACGTGGGGGCCAAGGAGCTGTTGTTTTGGCTCAAAGCCATCTGCCCCACACCTGAGCTGCCCTGGGAGGGGGACGGGAGGACATCAGCAAGCTGGTAGGGTACATTCAGCATCCTTTTATGAGGCAATTTTGAAGTAGATTGGACAAAAGAGAGAAGTGCTAGTATCAATTTGGGCTGCAGAGTTGGGACCCAGCCAGCTCATAAACAAACCAAATAGATGCAATTATCTAGATATTAAAAAGCATCCTATTTACTGGCTTCCCCCCCACTCCTTCTAAATATATGACCTAGAAGCATGAAGCGTGGCTAGTCAGACTGTAGCTGGGATCCATAATTGACTGTTATTGGAAAATTTAAAAGAAAACATTTGAGAAAGAGTTTAGCATTCGTTTTGGCACTTGCTGTTTATTGGCAGGAGGAGACGGAAGGAATTGCCCTTTATAGAAGAAGAGCAGTTAATTGGAGAGCATTTCAGGAGGCCACTGGTCAAGGTGTTTCAGAAGCTCACCTGGCAATGGTCGGGCATCAGTGTTGCTGTCTGGCCACGTGAGCGTCAAGTAGGTCCTAATGCTGGAGGAGCTTTTGAGAGTTTTGATGTTTTCCTTGGGTTGGGACCCTCCCAACTCTCCATCAGGGCTATACATGGACATTAAACGTGTCTACCTGACTGACAGAACTAATTGTTTCTTTAAAAGGTTTTGATCTTTCAAAGTATCTGTCCTATGATCACAGCGCAGCAGGATTTGACTTCGTTTTCCTGCTCATCTTTGTTGTAGTTAAACCTCGTTGTGTCAGTGCTTCTAGCAGAGAATAACAGCAGCACCTCTATACTCTTTATATCCTAATTTTTACTGCATGTTCAGTTATCTTGCCAGATAAGCTGCTGTGGGACCATCTCTGGCCAGGAACCAAATTAGATACTTGAAGGAAATTCTAAACAAGCAACCTATTGTCCAAGAACCTCCTGCTTTTTAGCTGGAATTAAAAAAGCAGACCTTCTCACTCTGAGCAATGTTGTCCTTCTCGTGCAGATCAGGAGACCTTCTACAGTGATGTCTAACTGCCTCAGCCTCCTTCACCCTTGCCAGCCTCCTCTCCGTGTCTTTCTAAAGGGCATTTAGGAGAGAACCTTCACAGAAAACTTTTCTGGGCTGTTCCCAGCCTTAATCTCCTCTCGTGCTCTAGGAGGGTCTCACCTGTGTCCATATGGTGGGAAAGAGATGGAGGGCAGTACAGACCAGGCTGGATGTGAAGGTCACAGTGTAGGCTATGGGAGATCTCCACCTGAAGATCTTCCCTGATATGAAAGCAGTTTGTCGGTATTTTAGTGCAATTTGGTGAAGGGTCTTTATAATGGTGTGGATGTGCTCTGAACTAATGGGTTTCCGTTGAACAAGGTTTAACATAAATTTTGAATCTTTGGTTGTTATGGATTTTTTTTTTTTTTAAAGGTGACAAACCAGTCATTTATGTGTATGGTTTGTATCTCTTGCTATTTTCAGAGATGTTATATTGAGTATGTCCAGCTTACAGGAGTTGGTGAAGAGTCCCTGTGCCATCTATCTCAAGCCCAGTAGAAATTATCCTAAACGTCTCTCCTTTCTCTTTTGCAGTCAAAACCATTTGTCATTCAGGGGCTGTTTTATAAGAACTGACTACCTGGGATGTGCCTGCGAAGCACGAGTTGTTGCCACTGAAAAAGGAGCTATTGATTTAAGCAGCTTGAAAATGCTTAGCAGACAGTTGGGCTGCAGAATATGGGGAATAAGAGGGGATGGCCTCTGAAGAGGTGTAAGGCTTTAAGGAGAAGTTAAGTTTGCATGATTGACCTTTATTTTTTTTTAATTAAAAGTATCTGTTCCTTTTTTTCAAGGGTGCAGTGACTCATCTGCCCTAGCTTGTCAGAGGATGGTTAACTGACGGCCCGATTAGACCACACCATGGAGAAGACAGATGGTATGGACACTATGGGATCTTTGTTTGCTCATTCGTTTCTTGAAACAAAACCCCAACCTGGAGTAATTTCCTTACCAAAAATAGTGCAAATAACCTGTTTTCTATAGATAAGTGCTAGGGCCAGGAGATGAAAAAAGCATCGTTCATGTATTATGCAGACTTCCTAAACCACAGCAAAAACATGGTCATGGCTCTCAGCTCAGCCCCGATTTCTTCTCCTGTCCTCTGCGGTGTGTAGGCAGGACATATTTCCTCTGCTCCCACTGGCCAGGCTTTCCCCTTGTGCTGTGTTTCCCTACGTGATGTTTTCCCTCTGTAATTCCTCTGACTTTCACGTCCTGCTTCCCACCAGAAAGGCGGCTGCATCTCGGTGCTGCTCTGTGACCAGTGGGACCGAAAGCCGTGCCAAATTCTCCTGGTGCCCGCGCAGGTGCTGCACCAGGATGGAGAGAGAGGGAGCAGCCGTGAGACCTGGCTTCTCCTGGTCGAGCTGCTCCTCCTCCTCATAGAGCACGGCTCAGAGGTGCAAAGCAGCTCGAACTGCAGTGATTTATTTCAGGGGCTTGCAGGGATTTAACTATTTCCACCCTCAAGGCTGAAATCTGGGGGCTGTGAATTCTTGCAAGCCTGGATCTGACCGTATGAAGTTGTATAAAACCAGGAGCCTCGGGCTGCAGGGGAGCTGTGTTAAACCTGGAGCTGTAGCTCTTTGCCTGCGACGGCTGGGTGGGCAAACACACTGTCACGTATTTCGTGGCAATTTCCCTCAATTAAAAGCCGTGCTGGGTGCTGTGCAGCCGGTCACCTTGGGAGGCACGTGTTTCGCATGGCTGTGGCTGTGTAAAGCAGCCCCGGCTGGCGCTGTCTGGGTCCGGCGCGGTATTTATCTGCCCGGTGCAGTGTTTATCATTTTATCATTTCCAAGGAATAATTTGTGACCTGGTGTTTGCAGTTGAAACAGTGCAGTGATATTCCTGCTTGCCGTGCACAGCCGCAGAAAAGTTAAAACCAAACCGAGAGCCTTGAAAAATGTAATTGTCACAGATTGGCTCCACCTTTGTTTTTTTGAGCTGGATTTATTATACAGCAGGCAGCTTTTTATACTTACACAGACACGTAGCTCTGCCTGCAATACCTGCTGTTTGCTTAATTGCCAATTAGAGCCACAATTTCAGCAAATTTTTGGCTTCCTCAGTGCAACAATTACCTGATTCACCTCCGGAAAACCAGATTGGACCTTTGCACATGTTGCTGCATCTCTGTGCAGCTTCACCACGAGCCTCTGCAATGACAAACTGCAGCCCCCGCCTGCCTGAAAGTGAGATGAAAAAAGCAGTAATGTTTTTTCCCTGCTTTAAACATAAGTTTTGTTAATTTTTTTGTTGTTGTTGTCTTCAAAACTCAGTCGTCTCTTTCCTTTGGGTTGTTTCAGCAAACGACCAGCCACCCAAACCTGATGGGGAGAGGGAGCAGCCCCGCAGCCTCCCCTACTCCGTGGAGACGCCGTACGGCTTTCACTTGGACCTCGACTTCCTGAAGTATGTGGACGACATTGAGAAGGGCCACACCATCAGAAGGGTTCACATCCACCGGAAAGCCAAGCAGCCAAAATTCAGCACCCTACCCCGAAACTTCAGCCTGCCCGAGAACAGCTCCCGTGGATGCCTGTCCACCCCCAGCAAGAGCTGGACGGCGACTTGCTCCTTCCCCCAGCGAAAGGCATCCCTGGGGGCGGAGGAGATCCCCCGTCCCCTCCTGCCCCACGAGCTGACCCTTCCCGTGGCCGATGAGCCGAGTTACCGAAGAAAAGCCCTTTTGGCGGAGACGCGGCGGCAGGCGGAGCTGGGCCGGCAGGAGGACGAGCTCTGGGGGCGACCACAGCTACTGCGAGCCTCCAGCATGCCAGCTGCCCTGCCACCCGGCCAGACCCCACCGGGGGACGGACGGGTGCCCTCGCCCATCCGACCCCCTCCCTGCCACAAGCAGAGCGGCTCCGAAAGCACGTTTCACTCCGGCTCTGATGGCATCGTGTTAAATCTGCCCCGGCAAATGAGCTCGGAGCAGGATGTCTCCTTGGGCCAGAAGGAGCATCCCGGTGGAGGTAGCCCAGGGCTGGTGCAGATGCAGCCCCCGTGGCAGAGCCAGCATCCTGTCACACCGCAGCTGCAGGTGGTGATGGAGAGTGGAAGCGAGGAGGGTGATGCCACTGACACCAGCGGTCGCTCTGGCTTGGCTGGGGGTCAACCAGCATCACCAGGCACCCTTCAGCTTGTGGAGGAGAACACAAACCCTGGGGAAGGGGAGTTAAGTGTGAGCAAAGTCACTCTAAACATGCTGAAAGAAGCTGAGGAGGGGAATGTCTGGGCTGGAGAGGACAAGGAGAGCTGTGGTCCTCAGCCTGGTGATGCTGGAGAGCCCAGTGCAGTCTCCGTGCTGAAGCAACAGGTTGCTGCTCTGGAGGAGCAACTGAGCAAGAAGAAGGAGGAACTTGAGCAGATCAAGGCAGTGCTGGAGCAGCAGGATCACGAGATCAAGGAGAAGGAGAAAAGCATTAAGTTACTGGCCAGCTCCAAAGCTCAGCTGGAAGAGAAGTTGTGCCAGGAAAACACCGGAGATGCCAACCCGCCCTCCAGGCAGAGCAGTGGGGCTTTGCAGTGCTACGATGTTGCGGTGAACACCGACCTCTCACAGGTAACTGGGGCCAAGCAAGCCCATGATAAAGGCATCAACGTAAATATCCCCCTCTCCACCAAATCCGTAGGATGCAATGTCTGCAGAGCAGACAACATGAATGCCCAGGCAATGGAGCTGGGTGCTCAGAGGGATCAGGGAATGGAAGATGTTTGCGGTGTTGTTGGTGGAGAGGGACCTGGACATTTTGGTGAAGCTGACACAGAGGCTGGCCTTCATGCGTCATGCTTCACCCAGCTGAAGATTGACGAGCACCTCAGTGATGACAACCAGAACCACAGGAATAACTATGATACCCAGAGTCTCGCTGCTCACGCAGGGACTGCAGAAGGCGCTCGAGGAACAAACACAGGAGAAAACAAGGCAGGCTTTGGCGAAGCTAAACCTCGAGATGGGCTGGAAGAGGAAGGTCCCCCTGACCATGAGGATCTCCCTGCTGTTGACCCCATCGGCCAATACGTAAAAAAAATCCAGGAGCTTTTGCAGGAGCAGTGGCTGTGTTTGGAGCATGGCTACCCTGAGTTAGCGAGTGCTATTAAACAGCCAGCCTCCAAGCTCAGCTCCATCCAGAACCAATTAGTTAATTCCTTAAACTCGTTGCTGTCTGCCTACTCTACGCAAGGGCCCGCGGATAAGGAGAATTCGAACACACACTGTCAACAGTTGGGTAAATAATATTGGCATAGGTGTCAACGTGTCCGGGCCGAATCTCTTCCCCTTTATTCAAGTGTTGAGCAGGGATGATGTGGTGGAGCTTGGTGGTATAATTAGTGTCAGTCAGATCAGAAATAGCCTCTCCTAAACATGTATGAGAAAGGCAAGTCTCTGCACATCATATGCTGTATGATCTTAAATTAAAAAAAAAGCGAACAAAACCATGTAGGAGCTGGTAAAGCTGGGCCTTAGCTATATGCAGGATCAGCTTCCAAAAGTAGCCATGCTTGTGGCTATTCAATCAAATAACAATTTTTCTTAATTGGATTGGACATCTCAATTTGCAAGGATATAGGACTCATGCTCATCTGGGGTAAATCAGCATGAAGTTCATCAGAACCAAAGCCAGTTCAAGCAAACTGAGCAATGGGCTGGGAAAAGGCCTGTCCCCACTCACGGGGTGTCCCAAACCCAAAAGCTGCCTGTTCATTCTTGGGGGGGGAAGGGGCTTGCAAATAGATAAGTGACCTATTACTTATGAGCAATACATGCGAGACTGTTCAAACTCTGATGGAAAGACCCATCCATGTATTATAGAAGTATTATAGAAGATTTATATAGGAGATTTCCAATACATTAGTATTGAAAGAAAAATAAAAAAACCCACATTACTACAAAAGTGAAACTTACTTATATTCATAGAAGTGTATAATTCCCAGTCACTTCCTTTATATTCACTTGGAGATGTTTGAGACCAGTAATTTAAAGGTGGCAGTGGAGGTTCAGATTGTGGCCAGGTGCATCAGTAGACGTAAAAAACATCTCCTAAGATAACCTAAGATGCTTACGGTTATGGTTTGTAGTTTGTTGCTAGAGGTTGGGAATAATCATTGGTAATTGTGGCACATTTGCTTAATTAATCTATTCTTTTGTATTTTGCTAGAAACCTCTCCAACCACAAGTCTTAAATCTATCATGAAAAAGAAAGGTTATGGTTTCCATGCAGGAGGCAATGGGACCAAAAAGAATCTTCAGTTTGTTGGGGTAAATGGTGGGTAAGCATCCGTTCAGAAGATAAAACTGCCTTTTAACCTGTGATGTCCTCTGTATGGCTGAAGAAGTCATTCTTTTCTCCCCCCTCTTTTCCCCTCCAAACCTCTTGATTAAAAGGCCGTTTGAAATGGAGCCTCTTTTCTCTCTTTAATCCAGCACTGATAACCCGTAAGTAACCTTGTAGAAAAGAGGTTGGTGTTTTCAGCACAGCAAGGGACACCCTGGGGACTCACACTTTCTGCACACCCATCTTCTGGGGCTTCATCCAAAACCCAGCTGGGTCCATGGGAAGATTCCCACTGACTTTGGTGGGTTTTGGAGGAGGTCAGCATTGCCTGGGTCGGCACGCTGCCGCTAACCTGCCTCCACGCTCCAGCGACAGCCAACAAAAGTTGATTCATGGCCTGAGAAAAGACAATTTCAGTCAATAAGGAATTACCTCGGGGTGAAGGAGACCTGTATTTTAGGTCGTGCTCCAACACCACTTCCCATTGTGTCCCATCTCTAGCACTCTTTGGCTTTTGAGCTCACTAGATATCACAGCACTGGCACATCTTCTGCCGGGGAGTATGTGTGCTGGCATGAAGAGGGTAGGAGGTGTTTCACTGTCCCTTTGCTGGGCAAACAGCCATGTGTGCAAGTTTGGATGCTGGTTTCTGCTGACGTACGCTTCTCTGACTTCCCAGCTCCATGGCTACTGCTGTTGGGTTCATCAGTTGTTGCTCTTGTTGTGTAGAGCTTCTTCTACCAACAGTCACTGAAACGGGTACCACTTGTAGCAAGTGCAGGAATCTTGAATAGTTTGAGAAAAGTTTTGGTGTCCCTCAGAGTGAAATGTTCTGTTTAATGGAAGATGTTATTGTTATTGATACTTTTGGACAACCAGGTGAGGTCTGTCTAGCAGGGCTGCTCGAATGTGGCCTCATGTCCATGTGCTGGAGCTGCAAACAGTTTTTGTCTAGAGGTCCTCAAGGTTGCTGACACGCCGCCTGTCCCACCTTGCCACAGGGTCCGTGTTTCTTCTGGCTCCCCATCCACCTGCCGGCAGCTCCCAGCAGGGAGGGGGCTCGCAGCCCTTGCCTGGGGCTGAGTAGTCCCTGAAGTAACCTTGCCTGCTGCTAATTAACTGCTTCTATCATGCTCGCTGACTTAAGAAGCCAAAAAAAAAAAAAGACTAACCCCAAGTTTGGCTGTGGCTCTAACCTTTTAACTTGCATATCCCTCCGGGCTTCATCCAAGGCCCATTGGAGTCAGCGGGTGTCTTCAATGAGTCTTGGTCAGGCCCCGCGGCTGCAGATGGGGAAGGAGTGAATAACATGTGGTGTCCTCAAATAGCTACGAAACGACTTCAAGTGAAGACACAAGTTGTGAGGAGAGCCCATCGGATGGGGACGTGGAGAGCGAGACGGAGAGAAGAGTCGATGATTTGGAGCCCATGCAGGTGAAAGCTGGAGGTGAATGCGAGGGGGCTTCGTCGGGGACCTCCTCACAGGAGAGACGTGAGCACGATGACCTGCAGGAGCCTTCGGCAGAAGCAGCACCTTGCTCTCAGCACAAGTCTGACAGGTAACCAGAAATGCAGATATTGTGCTTTCCATCTCATTTCTGAAGACACAGGGGACACGGCACTGCACTGAGTTGCTCCTCCAGGGCTGGGTTTTGGTGCTTCTGCTCGGTGGAAAGGCAGCTGCTGATCTCTGTAGACATAGGAAAAAGCTTTAAAGAGCTAAGTATTTTTTGAGATTCTACAGAATCTAATGAGGATTGATTCAGGCCCTATGTCCGACTGTGGAAAAGATGGACTGAGTCATATTTGGTGAGAATTAGCTCATTTCTTGCCTCTAAAGTTTCTAAGTAAAGTTCTTTGCAGTCTCAGGAATAAGATTTTTTTTTTTTCCCCTTTAAGAATTCTTGTAAAAGCTGAAGTTGACCATACAGATCTGGGAGTGTGGACTTAAACAAGTGTTTGTACCTAAAATCTGTGTCAAATCAATGAGACAGCTTGTGTCCATAAAGTTAAGCACTTAAATAAGTTTTGGACCTATTCTGACCTAAACTGCCTGTTCTCCTTCCTGCTTCAATATCATCTCGTGTAAATTCTATCCCATGATGGATTTACAAAAGTATTTTCCCTTTAGATGCACACCCTCTGAAGATTTCCTTGCCGACTGCCAGCTACTCAGCAAGCACCTCTCAGAAATCGGCACCACAAGTGACAAGCATCTGGTACAGATAATTTTCAATATTTTCAACCCCTTTTCAGTCGTGGTTCCCCTTCTCTGTTATGTTTAATGGATAAGATTGTCTTGAGGGCGTGTTGCAGGCTGTGCCCATGGGCATGAAGGGGACGAGATGTCCTCTGAGTCAGTTTTAGAATAGCCAAAAAAAAAGGAAAAGGGAAAAAAAAAAAATAAAAGGAAGATGAAGGCTTTCTCTGCTTACTCATTCAAATTACCACAGGAAATTCCTTTCCCCCATAAGTTGTAGCAGTAATCCCAAACCCACAAACTAAATACCGGGTGGGTGATGCCAGAGTGCAGGATGAGGAGGCACAGGGCAAGGAGCTGGGATGGTGACTGGTTTGCAGGATGACTATCCCAGGAGTAACGGTGAGACCTTGGTGTTTTCAGCGGCAAGTCCTGAGCACCATCTGCCAGGAGTGGTTCCGGGTGTCGAGCCACAAGTCTTCCAGCCCGGAGGTGGTTGCACTGTATCTCGAGGCACTGGGGGCCATCCAGCCCCAGCTTCTGGAGATGGTGGTGAACCTGGCCGACAGGAATGGCAACACGGCTCTTCACTACAGCGTTTCCCACTCCAACTTCCCGATTGCAAAGCTCCTGCTAGACACAGGTAAGAACAGCCACTCTCTGCTAGCCATGGATATGGGGATGGAAGTTACTTTATGTCACTCTTGCCCATGGGACACAGTCCCACAGGGAATGATCACGTTGTGTAGAGCCAAGTAATGGGGGTTCATCGACAGTCCCAGGCCTGGCAAACAGTGAATGAACTCCAGGGTCTCCCAGGGAGTTCAGTCAGGAACAAAAGATGGGACAGAGGTGGGGCTGGGGACTAACTACAACCTACATGCAAGGGAGCCATCCAGTAGACAAGCATGGGGTCAAGGTCCATCTAAGGGACAAGCATGGAGCCAGGGTCTACCCAGGAGATGTGGTTGATCTGAAGACCAGTACCCTTGCTCATAGCTCAGCCCTGGGCCCATGGGTGTGAGCAAGGGTCCCAGCTGAGGCTCCTCAGGGGCATTAAGGCTTGTTAGTGCCCTCAGGGTCCTAACATATCTTGAGGACTTTGCAATCTGTGTTTGGAGAGGGTTCAGGGTGCCCATGCCAAGGGGTGTCTCTCATGGCCCTGGTTCAGGTGGGATGGGTGGCTCCCCCAGCTCTATGTAGCAGCGACTGCCACATCATGGCTCAGAGCTGGAGGATCAGACCCCTGGGAGCACAACAAACCTCTCAGTGCTGCAGAAAACCTCCATTCTAAACTATTGAACTTTCAGCTCATGTTGCAAAGAAAGAAAAAAAAATCTCAGTGGAGTTCGTACAGGGGAAAAATGCCCTCGTGCTCAGCAAGAATAAAGGCACTTTGGCCTTTTCTCATGGGCCAGACAATCTGCTGAATGTTTGGGAAATGGCAGATTATCATACACTTCTATAACCCAATTGTTGCCGCAGACGCGCGGGGAACTGCGGCAGCTTGTCCTCTCCTGCCACTGAGTCCCCGAGGTGGCCGAGTTCCCGGGGGAAGGACCTAAGTCCCAGCTCATCAGACACGGCTCATTAATATAATACCCAAGGCATTAGTTGTCCTCCCCTTTTTTTTTTTTGGTTATGGTCTTCAAAGTTAATTGAGTTGACTTCAGCAGTTGTAATTAACTGTAGCAATGTGTAGCACCAAATATTCTTTAATGCTCTGCTGACAAGACTAGGTATTTAGCACAGATAAATCTCAATCCCATGTAGTTATGGAAGCTCCTGTTTCTGGGAAGATGAGGCTGCATGTTTTGTAATTCCCACTTTTCTTCCCGTTTGCTCATCTCTCTCCATCTGGTTCATCGTGGGGCTGAATCCTTCCTTGGACCACGCATCGCCTGCCAGGTGTGTGCCGCCTGGACCTGCAGAACCGTGCCGGCTACACGGCCGTGATGCTCACCCCGCTGGCGGCCGCCGAGACGAGCGAGGACATGGAGGTGGTAATGAAGTTGCTGAAGGAGGGGGACGTCAACCTGCAAGCTGCCCAGGTGGGTCCCCATAGTTCTGCTTGCTCTTGGAAAACCTAGTATGGCAGAGGGCAGCCAGCTGGCAGCAGAATATTAATTGGGCAAAGACGTCTGCAAAGTGACGTCTTGTAGTATCCTGTTTATGGCCTATTCAGGCTGTGGCATCATCACGTCCCCATAGGGACCTCGGGGTGTGGGGGAATATAATTTGGGTTCCTACACTGTGTGTGCAGCGCCAGGCTGAGACTCGGTGGTAGACCTTGGGTTGGAGTTGCCATTTCCCAAGAATTATAAAAGGAACCCCAGCCTGGCCACCCACCAGCTCCCCGCAAAGGGACACAGGAGCTGGATCAAATGAAGAGACAAAAGGAAGGCTGAAAATTTCACAAAAATAATTTGTGTGAGCTAGAAAGTTGAGGTCTGAAGAAGTGATACCAGGTGTGGATTGGACCCCAGGGTTTGGGATCCCCAGGTTTGCTGGTGAGCAGTTGTTCATCAGTCACGCATTTTGGTCTCAGAGGTGGCAGTGCCTTCATCCAGCTCTTCTTCCAAACAGCTGTAAAAGTCAGTCTAGACCTAAGTTAAACTGCCCAGGGGGACTTCTGGGGGCAGCTGGGAGCTGGGTGGTTTGGCCATGCTGCTGCAGAGACCCTCCCCATGGTCATGTGCAAGAGAGCAGGTAACTCCTGAAATACCCGCTGAGGAGCCCTAGTGTGATTGATTTAATAATAATATGCAATATTAATAGGAATTGTTATCATGTATGTACTATACAATAATGATATGCGATCTTATTATTTTTTATGCAATAATAACATTCGTTATTATTATAATTATGTATAAGATTCTGCAGGAGCAGGGCTGGGGGAGGCAGTGGGCGAGGGGTGTTGAGCCTTTCCCTCTGCGGTTGCAGGGAGGCCAGACCGCCCTGATGCTGGGGGTGAGCCACGAGCGGGACGACATGGTGCGAGCCCTCCTCTCCTGCCAGGCCGACGTCAACCTGCAGGACGAGGAGGGGACGACGGCCCTGATGGTGGCCTGCCGGCTCGGCAACGCCGACATTGTCAGGCTCCTCTTGGCCCAGCCCGGCTGCCAGGTCGCGTTGACGGACAAGGTGAGGCTCCGGCACCGGGCTCGGTCACCTACACAACCTCCAGGCAGGGAAAGCTCATACGGGGTCATGCTTTACAGGCAGCAATCCCCGAGTGGTGGTTTTTAAGTGAAGAAGTACAGTTTTGGTCCACTTTCTAATCAAGGGGATCACTTTTAGGAGGGTACCCCTGGGTTTGGTGCTTGCTGTGCAGTGGATGGGGTGGTTGTGGCAGCATCCTGCTTCCCAGCTGTCGCCTGGGCAGGAACACTGGGGGAAGAGCCTAACTCGGTGTAAACCTATAAAGATAGATAAAATCCTGGACATCTGGAATCAGCAGGGCTTCAGCTCCAGGAAACCGGCAGGAATTAACTCTCCCCTGGGAATGGATGCCTCTCTGGAGGGGGATGCATGGGATGGGGCTGGCCTGGGAGCAGCATGGCCAGCTGGTGGGATTCTCCCATGCAGGCTTATGACAACAGGCCACAGTGGAAGCTTTTATAGTTATGCAACTATTTTCTAATTAAACTACAACTTGTCTTAGTTCCCATGACTGGGACCGAGTGGAGGCAGGGCCAGGATGCATGGCCAGGATGCATTTTGTGCAGTTGAGGTTAAACCTCAAAAGACCCTGAAGAAGTTTGCAAGATGGTGACTAATTTTAACAAGGAATGAACTGCAGGGGTATGTTTTGGGCGTAAATATCTGGGTGGAGAGCAGCCCTGGGCAACCACTCACTGGAGAGCGGAGGAGAGCTCATTGCCAGTGGGCAGATTGTCAACAGCCTCCCTGGGCGGTGGTGGGGCCAAGAGGTGGAGATGGTTGGGGATGGAGCTGGGTGTATTATGGGGAGGTGGCCGGGGCGAGATGCAGGGATTTGGGGGGAGGTAACATCTTCGTCTTCTCCCTCCTCGCAGGGCGGTAACTCGGCTCTGTCACTGTCCCACGGGGACATCGCTGCGCTCCTGCGAGCCCACGCTGAGCAGAGCCCATCCCTCTCGGCGTGACCCGGTGGGGAGTGGGAAACAAACAGCTCCTTCGTGTAACCACCCGCTCGGCGGCCGGGGCCAGTAGGGTGTGTTTCCCTACGTCCTGGGGACAAACCCTGTCAGTTATCTGCATACATTCCCCAGTCTCCTCATTAAGCCTGCTTACACCCCCCTAATCTATGCACGTTGCCACAGATGACTCCGAGCTCTCCTGTGCACACATCCTCCTATGGAATTGGCAGGTGAGCGACTGAAATGAAGGAGAAAAGCACATTAGAAAAGCAATACTTAGTCTTTTGTAACCTTAGGTTATGGTTGTCCTTTTAATCAACTACTTAACTGTAGCTCATTTAACTTGTAAGTTTGTGTCCTAATATTTATTATTAGCTCTTCTGTACGTAGCAGCAGGCAGTGACTATTCAGTAAATGTAACAACAAACACAAGCTGGATGGATTATCTGAAGTATAAAATCCTATTTATGTTTGCTTATGTGGGTCTGATGTAAGAATTAAAAATTAATGCTGTAGGAAAATATTTGAGCATACCAGACCCAAACACACAGACATTGTTTTGCCTCTATTCGGAATTGCCATATGGCTCTTATTTTTTCTAATTAAGTTTGAGCTAACGGGGAAGCGCAGCCCATTGACATGCACTGTGCGTGCGCACGTACGATGCTCAGGCACAGCAGGGAGGACCGGGTTCTCCTGAGCACAGCACCAGGAGATCACAACAGCTTCCCATCCCAGGACGGGTTGGTGTTGTCTGAGAGTTTTGTGGAGTGATTGTGCTGACAGATGCCTTTTGGGCAAGTACCTGCTCTCCCCTTCCCCTCGTGCTCAACTTTCAGGTGCCCAAACTACTCCCATGTAAAGCCCTGTCGTGACTGAGCTGCTGGAGTCAGCAGGTGCCAGGGCCTCCCCCACCATGGGGCAGCCACAGCATCATCTCAAGTCATACACAGGGCAGAGTTTTTGTCTCTTAAATCCCTCTGCTGCTGACAAAGAGGGAGGGCGGGCTCAGGCCCTGCTTTTCCATACATCTTTACGCTGTTGTTAAGTCAAGTCACAATGTACCAAGAAATACCATATTTTGAGGCTGTGCTGCATCTCTGGAGGCTTTCATGGACCTGGAGGTGGTCACCAGTTGAGCTGGTGCGTTGGTACAACATCCTAACCCCGGAACTACCTGCCATCACTAAAAGCAAGTCTCCCTAGTTAGCTAATTGCTTTCCTTTGTTTGTTACTAAGCTGAAGTTAACCCTGGACTACTTTGGTTGTTTGAGAATCAATTCACATCGTGAGGAGTCTCTCCTGACCTGCCCTTTCCTCGTCCTTCGTGTTTGCAATACGGGCAGAGCCCTTGCAGAGAGCCCCTGTCCTTGTTGCAAGGAGAGGAGAGCAGCCCCTGCCTTCTGTTTTCCATGGAAATCTGCTGTCTGCTCCGGTTTCTTTCCTTTCTTCACGTGTTTATTGGGAAGCCCTCACCAGCTCGTATGTCTACTGCCTTTTTGTGTGTGGTTTTTTGTTTTTTTTTTTAACTCTGTCCCAAAATGGAGTTACCTCCTTCCTGTATAAATAAACTCGAGTGAAACCTTGACCGGCGTTTGCTCCCATGCCTGTTCTCCTGGTGCCAGGCAGCAGGGATGCTCCAGCATACAGACAGACAGACAGAGAGACAGAGACAGACAGACAGCAGAGCGGGGAAGGAGCGCCCGTGGTGACTGCACGTACGCGCACATCATTAAATCAGCCATTTTTGAGGTGTTTCTTCAGATCAGTGACGCCCCCCCAGGAGGTCCTGGGGCCCCGGACCACCACACGGACAGGATGAGGTGGGGTTATTTTTGGAGGAATTGCCCCAATTTGCATTCCTGGGTGCTGAGCACCGGGCACCCAGCACGCGGAGCCAGCCTGAGCACCCATCGCATGGCCTCCAGGCCCCAGCTGCAAACAAAGGCAGCCACAAGACCGTTTTGTGACAATTTTTCACTGTGGGTTTTTTTTTTTTTTTTCCCGGCAGCTCTGGAGCCGCGCTTGCAGAGAGGAATTTCACTCTGCCGCTCGCTGCTCCCCAGAGGGAGGTGAACTCTCTGGCTTCAACATAATAAATGTGGGAGATTGTCTGCTGAGGATCGGGGCGGCTTTGGGAAGAGCCTGCCTCCTCCTGCCTGCGGGATCCCTCGGGATATTGAGATCCCTGTCATGAGATTTGGGGACTATTCAGGGGGTGTCCTGCAGCTGCCTTCCCTCCGCATCCCCCTTTTCCCAGCATTCCCATCCCTGCAGCCCAGGCTGGTTAACTACAGCCACAGAATGTTTATTTTCATTCCTTTGTCTCCTATTTCCTCTTTTCCCCTCAAACCATCTCCCCAGGGAGGAACAGCTCCCACGGGGTGACTCCCCCCCACCCCCGGAGCAGCTCCTCCGCTCATGTGGACCCCGAGGGACCGCAGAGGGTTGGGGGCTGCCCTCAGCATCTCCCAGTGCCCGGCGTCAGGCTGTCCCAGTACCGGGTGGCACAGAACCGACAGAGAATCTCCTGGGGGATCTCAGTGTCGAGAGCCAGCTGGAATTTATATATTTCAATAGCACGGTAGAGATCAAACTAAATATAGGCAAGCAAAAATACAGCCCCAGCGCGAGCGCTGCACAATGCAAATGGAGACAATTAAGACACAGCAAGGAAAGAAATTAATCTAATGATCTTTATGGACTCACCATCGAGGAGCTGAGTAGCTATGAAGGGAAAGGATGATGAGAAACTCCACTGAATGTGATTTTTCCACTCTCCTTATGGCCATTTCTCGTGTGTCCCTTTCTTTTGCTGCGAGGAGGGGAGCAGGGACTCCGATGGTCTCATCCAAAGCACCTCCATGGTGATGGGCACCACATTGCTCTGCGTGGCTCTCAGCATTCATACTGGGGCTGAAAAAGGGATGAATTTCCAGTGATTCTCTGGATATTCTCTCTAATTTACTGATAACCTCTAGAGAAAGCCCTCTGCCACCCAGGTATTGTCCCCCAACCCACGTGAGCCTGTCGGATGTCCCTGGGGATGTCAGGATTGCCCGAGCATGATGCTGGACACTGAGTGCTTTGGTGGCAGGAGAGGGGGATGGCGGTGCCAAAGACGAGATGCCAGAGGAACGACAGCCAACTCCACCCAAGGTCCATCCTAGTGAGAAGGGGACTCTGGATGCCTGGAAACACCCCAAGTCAGGTTGGCGCAACCTGATTGAGTTGAAGATGTCCCTGCCCATGGCAGGGGGTTGGACTAAACAACCTCTAAAGGTCCCTTCCAGCCCAAAGCATTCTATGATCCGTGCCTGGAGACCTCACCTGCACCCAGGCAGGCTCAAAACTGATTTTGAAGCAACGAGATGAACACATGGCCCCTGCTTTGCCCCCAGTTGTGCCCAGGACCCGGCCAGAGCCACGTGAGACCCTCTCACCCCAGCCAGTACCTTCCACGCCTGGTTTGGTGTCGATGCCCACGCCACAGACAACGCACAAAGGAACAAAGCTTTCCCCCCACCCCTGCCAAAAAACAGATGATCCCAAGTCGTTCCTCCCACCGCTCGGGAGAGATGCTTCCCCAGGGGCACCAGGGCTGGAAGGCAATAACCAGAAATTTTAGAGGGGTGAGGGAACATATGGAGATGTGGCCAAGCTGTGCCCCCCACCCCGGAGCAGGAGGGCCCCCGCGGCCGCCCCCGCGCCGCCCTGACATCAGCTGTAAGAAATGCCAGGAATGAAAGCGCCGGGTCCGTGGCGAAACGTGCGGTCCCTGTGATCCCTGTGATCCCTCGGCCCCGGACAAAGGGCTGCCTTGTGCTCCGTGTCCCAGCTGGGGAGGGGGCGGTGAAACCACCACGGGTCTCCTGCATGGGGGGGGGAAAATAACCGCAAAAGAGGATGCAGGGGGTGCAGATGGTTCCACAGCATCAGCTTGAGAACATCATATAGTGCAGAAAAGGGGATGAAATAACGGCAGTAATTCACTGATGCTGTCCAGGCTAATGTGACTGTGTCACTTCTTGGCTCAAGACGAGCTCATTGCTCCTGCTGTAAACACCCTCAGCCCACGGCGCGGGGGAGGACACTGCTCCCCCCGGGGAGGGGCAGGAATGGGGAGAGCAGGGCAAGAAACATCCATCGGCCCCCAAAATGGGGCCGTGACCACATTCAAAGCACCGGGAGGGAGCAGACCAACCTCCAGCCCCCACGTGCACACAAGAGCCCCGTGCAACTGCTGAACACAGCCTCTGCTGTTAATTAAACTAATGGGCCGTTCCCAGGCGGTGGGGATGTGCCTTGGCTGGGCTCCTTTGACATCTGCGGGCGGCTCCTGCGCCGGGTGACAACGGGACGAGCCCCGTGAGGCTTAGAAACGACGACCAGCAGCTTTCTCAGGTCTGAGTGAAAGCAGAGGATGTGAAACACAATCAATTCTGCTTTCTCTTTCCTCTCCCCGGTCTCACCCAAGTGGGTGGTGGAGGAAATCAGCACCTCTCGGTTTATCACCCCGAAACTGCCCCACCCGCGGCTTGGATGGCGTCAGCTCAGTGACCATCATCATCAGAATTTAATATTCTTAGAAGAGTGGAACATCTCAGCAGCGGAGTTATTTGCTGCAGGGGAATGAGCTGCTGCAGGAACAGCCACAGCATCTCTGCTTCGGGGGCCCCTGGGCTGAGTTCACCCCCCGGTGCCCCATCCCGTCCCCATGGCACGGTGTGGAGACACCGCTCAGCCCCACCAGGGCTGTGTCCTCCGTTCACCAGGGACAGAGGACAGTTACCACGGGGCTGGGATTTCATTTCCTAGAAATCTCTCTCTCTCATAGTACCCAGGTGTCTCCTTTTCACAGCACCTACCTCTTTGCAGAGGAAGAAGCCACCTCAGAGCGTTGGGAATTTGGCTTTGCTGGTCTGGGCTGAGAAGATGGAACATCCTCGGAGCATCCCTTGGGACAGCCCCTCCGGCAGGGCCACCAGGCCCAGGCTGAAGGCAGCAGAAATACAATATTTTGTCAATTGCTCCATCTAGTGCCATTTCAGCAGAAAAAGCCGTGGGAGCACAGCGCCTGGAGTCGGCGCAGCCGCTGGGGCCGGTGCCTGCCACCGCTCCGTGAGGATGCTCCAGGTCCCCACCCTGGTCCAGCGCTGGTGACATCCCCTGGTCCAGTGCTGGTGACATCGTCAGGCGATGGCAGCCCTGCACAAGGGGCTCAGGAACACGCTGGCTCCTGGACACGGGGATTAACCAGCCCACGGCCAGGAACGGCTCACGCTTTACCCTGCACAGGGCAACACCAACACAGCCAGCAGCTGTCCCCGTTTGCTACCCCACTCCCCGATTTAAACAACAGCAATATTATAAAGTGTTTGCCCACATCATAATAATTTGTCCAGTTCTAGCTACTTCCCCCAATCATAGAATCACAGAATGGTTTGGGTTGAAATGGACCTTAAAGCTCGTCCCATTCCAACCCCCCTGCCCTAGGCCTGGACACCTCCCACCAGACCAGGTTGCTCCAAGCCCCCTCCAACCTGGCCTTGAACCCCTCCAGGGATGGGGCAG
>JAOQGH010000004.1:31068375-31079355 GCA_025769975.1 Gallinago jamesoni | reverse complement strand
GCAGGGACACCTCCCACCAGCCCAGGTTGCTCCAAGCCCCCTCCAACCTGGCCTTGAACCTCTCCAGGGATGGGGCAAGCCACAGCTTCTCTGGCCAACCTGGGCCAGGCTCTCACCACCCCCACAATGCCGATGGGATGGAATGAGGAGGGATGCAACACAGGGGGAATCCTGCTGTAACTGGGTAGGGAACGTGGGAAGTGGCACTGGTGACTTCTCCCGGGGTGCTTCAAACCCTTGGCCATCGCTCACCCTGCTTCCCCAACCCCGCAGGGCTCAGGGAACCCCTGGGAAGAGGAGAATTGGCTTGTCCCTGAAAAAGCATCAGTGTAAAGACTGGTCCTGGCTTTTCTGATGAGGCAGAGGCTTGTTAAAGCAGCATTTAATTGTACCCCACACCCAGCGCTGGGGAACAGATTGAAATGTGGGGAGGGAGACGGACACAGAGCTCATGCAGCAGAAGAGCCCCAAGCCCCAGATGGAGCTGGGCTCCGTGGAAGGTCCTCAGAAGCTCCCACGGAGCTTCAGAAATGGCTGTTCTCCTCCAGAGGCCCCAGTCCCGCTCTTTTGTCTCAATCCTGAGCCCTGCCCTGCCCAGAGGTCAGCTCATGGTGTCCACTTCTGCTTCATGGCCCCACCAGTGTATTCTAGCTCCAATTTAGGGTTTTTCAGCTTTGTCCACATCTATAAACTTGTAAATCCAAACATCGATTTAAAGACACAATATCTTCCCATGTTAATTACTGAAAATTGTAAAAAAAAACCAGGTATTTGTGGTTTGAGACCCAGAATCACAGAAGCAGAGGGGACATAACTTCTACTCCACCTTAAGATGAAGTTTTCTTAATTACATCATCTACCCTGCCAGAAGCAACTGTGTGACTTTGAAGTTACTTTATGGAAAGTATCCCTAATTCCCACTGTTTTCCTTCCCTCCCCCCCTATTCCAGATCTCCCTTCATGTGTCCACGCCTGAGGTATCTTGCTGGCCCACCCTGAGCACATTCCTAGCAAAGGAGCACTTCTGACTCTGCGTCAGTGGCCATCCTGGGGCTGTTTGCCTTTCCACCTCAGCCTTGGTGGCCGGAGCCACTGCTGGGACCCCCAGTTCCTCCCCAGAGACCCTGGGTTGGGCTCAGAGATGGGCTGAGGCAGCGAGTGGGAGAGGAGCACTTGGGGAGAGGAGTGAGAGAGAAGCTGGAAGCAAGGGACAGCAAGTAAAGCCAGAACTGATGCATAAACCAATTCATTATCAAGCCACAGGGTATGGCCTTTTCGCCTTTTGGTGCTTTTTTTTCACACTGAGGGGACCATCAGGGGATGATTTTCTCGCTGAGGGGACACAGGAGCTCGTTGCTGGTTTGGCAGCTGAAGCTCCACCACAAAGACACAGCATCTCTGCAACCGCCTTCTCTCTCGTACGGTGGGAAAAGGGATGCCTCCACACCTCCTGGAAGGCTCTCTGAGATTTACAGATAGAAAACTGCCTGATAAATATTTTAATATGTAAAAAGCAAGTTTCCCAAGTACACAGAGCAGTTTTGCTGAGATAAAGTATCTTGTTTCAGCCATCAGTAATATGAAATATAAACGGAGAAGGCGGCTGGGAGCTCTGGGTCCTCTTACATCAATGTACTTAGACAGTACATTTTGCTTTCTACTACATAATATATAATCCAAGCCAAATCTTAGGTTTATTTTTAAAGATATTACAGAAAAGGGGAGAAAACAAACAAAAAAAGATACCTTGGCAAATATAGTCTTGACATATATGGGCAGGTCTCCATGGGGACTTCCATACCCCCCTACAATACTAAATCCCAGTCCATCAGAGCCTTTCTCCAAAGTAATAATCTTAGGCTGAGGTGCTCTGAAAACACAATAAATATCACTTAGAATAGCAACATCTGTCTCTGGGGACTTTATGCAGAAGGAACACTTACGGAGAGACTTATCTATCAACAAGCGTTTCACGCAGTCACAACCCATGACTCTTGTCCTGGTCCAAAAATATGCTGTTGTGCAGCGCTGGAGTCCACACGCTGCTCCCTGAACTTCAGTTCCTCGCTTTGAAAATACTTATTTTTACTAAGAGCTCAACAAGAGCACTCATCTCTGATGCAGAAGTGAGATTCCCTTCATCTGCAGTCGCTGCATGTAGGTAAAGGAGAGTTTGCTTTCCTCCTGGACAGGCTGGTGTCTTTTGTCTGCATTAAGTGGCAACTGCAACGATTTTCTTACAGCATTTTACTTTATGACTTTGGAGGAAGGAGTCTAATAGACTCGTGTCTGTTACAGTCTGGGCTCTACTGCAGGCTCTTCGGGCTGTTTTCTAACAGCCTGGGTTTGACCTACAACCCTGCGCCTCGGAACCCCAGGCTGGCTCCCAAGAGCCCCTCACTCAGAGCCTGAACTCTCTCCAAGGGGTTTTTGCTGTCTGCACTGAGCACGGGAAGATTTTTGATGGAATTTAGACCACTCAATATACATATAAATATCTCCACCTCAAATTTGCAAAAGTAATTTCTACGTATTTAGGAAGAATTATTGTGGACAACAGCTGTTTGGCATCTTCCACCTATATAAGGGTGTAGCCAATGATGACCAATATCTAGCCAATTCTCTAGGACACAACACATTCATACCCCTACCTAATTCCAATTCATATTTTCACATTCAAACTTCCTTACTATTTTGATATGAAAAGAGAATACAAATCCTTTTGTGAAGTAAGCAATTTTCCTTTGAGAGCAGCAATAAAAGGAGTATCTCACATTGTCAGACTAGAGAATGCAGCACAAAAAGCTTAACTTTTATACTCAAAAACCCCTGAGGTAGGGCAGCAACTTGCATCTCAGCTTCTTGAGATAAACAGAATGAATCAAAGGATGAAAATGAAGAACATAATGAAGCTAATGAACGAAAATGAAGACAAAATGAATTTCAAAATTAGAGCTGGGATGCTATGAGCTGCCCTAAGAAGCACACGATGGAGAATGACGCATGGCCATGGGAGGGCTAGATGTCTAACTTCCATCACCATAAAAAAAATGCTGCAAGTAGACAATTTTTTAATCAGACTTTTTCAGATTGTAAAGCTAAAAAAGATTTAAAAGACTAAGAAAGTTCTGGAATGTGTTTTGAAATATTTGCCTCTGATACCAGGCTTTTTAAGCCTCCTGCCTTAGTCTGGCAACAATGAATTATTTCAAATTGCTACAATCATAACTCCTTTTGGGCAAAGAAGCCCACAGACAAGAGCATAAGGCATCAGAAAAGAAAGGAGATAAGTTGTTTTGAAGAATGTCCAGAACTAGTGCTTGGAAACACATTTTGTGCCAATTTACCCAAGCAATCTCTGTCAGCAGGTGACGATGGCCACGAGTCCATAATCAGCTTGGAGAAGGTCACAGTTTTCATTTTAAAGGTGATGGAAAATTAGAGAGAGAGGCAATGGGAGAGACCTCCTTCCCCGCCCGGGGCTTTTCCCTTGCACGGGGCGTAGGAATTCACCTCGGTCACGCAGCCTCGGTACAAACTTACTCGGGATCTTCAGAAGGATGCTCAGCAGAAGAGTTGAAGTTGCACCCCGCAGACATGCTCTCCAGCTGGGTGGCAATGGCACTGATGTTGGTATCAGCCACAACCTATACGGAAAGATGCGATGAAATAACCAGTCTGTTCACTTAATACCAAAACCACCTTGGCTAATTATGCAGAAAACAGCTGATACATTCAGAAAATCAACAGTCGATGTTTTTTTTCCCAAGCAAATTTCAAATACAAGTCCTACTCTCTTAAATGCCCTATTAATTCAATATTTTCAAATAACAGAGTTAATAGCAGCCACCTTTCTGGGGCTTAAATGCAAACTTTGCTCTGAAGCTTTCTCTTGGCCTTACTCAGACATTGAGCAGATGGGGAAAGTTTTTCTGGATAATCCAGAAAAAAATGTTACTCTGTCAAGGAAATAGGTACATCTCAGAGCCACCACAAGGTGTCCAGGATTGGGTTTGAAAGTAAAGGTTTCCCACAGAGATCCAAGGGATTACAGCCCCGAAATACCTCAGACTGGTTTGTTTGCCGAGCAGGGAAGAAATCAATCATTGGTTTCAACTTTTCTGCAATTTCCAGCACGAATCCCACCCAACCGGTCTCTTAAAATTCCCAATTCTGGCTCCTGTATTATTCTGAAACCCTCATGAATTGCCACCACGAATTAATTAATGGAGCTAATGACATTTGGACAGGCTGTGAGGCAGCAAACTCGCTCAGGCTTTTTAAGGCCACCATCTCCATGTTGTGTGGGTGAGGTACGAAGCCAGCTGTGGCCGTCCTGAGAAAGGAGCTACTTGCACACACCGAGCTCTGGGGTTTGGCCTCCTAAGAATAAAACCTTGCAGCTTGCAGGCCCACTGGGGTTTATTAAAAATGAAGTGACAATGCCCACTTCAGCTTTTTTCTTAACTTTTCATTGCATGCCCATTTTCTATTAATTGCTTTTTCCGGAAAGAATTCGAGGAAACCACTAGGAAGCGTTTTGGATTTTAAGTATTTACAGCTGAAAGGACATTAATTTCCTAACAACTACACACTGTGGTTATCCCCTAACTCCATCTCCTTGGGATGAGATACTCTTCTCTGCTTGATGTTTACGGTACAGTGCAGGAGCTCGGCTCAGAGACAGTGAGAAATACCCAGTAAATATATTTTTTTCCCTCTAGTTATCTACAGCCTTATTTTATCAAAATTAACAGGAACTTCTTCCAGTCCTTGCTCCAGTCCTTGCTGCGAGCATGGCTTAAAGGAAATGTACCATTTTGAACTAAAAAAATAAATCCATTATATAAATCCCCGGTTTTAAATGAACACTCACAATTCTTCCACCACAATATTTCCCTTTTGCTAATCATGGGGAGCCAAGAGTGTGGGAGCATTTTTTAGGAAGGAAGATTAGTTTCTTGTGTAAATTGTGCACCCCAGGACTGAGGTTCTCGGATGCCCTAAATGAAGGGGTCCGGCCGACAAGGGAGCTGCACCCGGCTCAGCCAGCAACGACGCCCTTAAGTCTTCCTTCACCTTGTAGTGGGGGAGAGAGAGCCAGCCCCTATTTGTCATATTTTGTTGTTAAATGAAATAAATCTATATTCCAAAATCTTCAGTTGGCAGTAAAAACGTATCAGAGTTCAACAACCTTGTAAAAAAGCTTCCCCTTATCTCATTACCACACCTGCAGAAAAGAAATTAAATTAAACCAAAGCATCAAAACAGCCGAAAGGGATGATTGTTCCCCCGAGACCCTAATCTCCCATTTGCAAACAGCATTTGCAAACTCCTTCACCATCCTTCCCAGGACGGACCGATAATAAGCCTTTCCATGCCGCTGAACACAATTATCTGACCTTTCAGAGCAGTTTGCCATGAAGTGGTCTAACCCGATAATAAACAGAATTACTTAATGACACATCAGTCACGATTATCACAGAGATAGGATTATTCCATTTAGATTGTTTTAATAAAAAAAAAAACCCACCCAACCAACCAACCAGCCCAACAATGCGGTGACGGAGCAGCACCTGCGGTGAGCAGGGCAGGTACCCAGGCTTGGGGCAGGGCTTCGGCACTTCTCCCTGCCCGAATTAAAATATAGCATCCCACCTTCACAGAGAAGAGGTTTTATAAGAGAGGAAAATAGACTCTGCTCTAGCAGAACAAACCCGTATCATCTGCAAAAAGCGTTAAGCCCGTTTTAAGTCAGAAAGCAAAACGGCGTGAGGAAAACCCATCAGTTGAGAAACCCCAAAGATGCTTCCAGAAGAACCTCTTTGTTTCGGCGAGGGACCGACCGCCAGCCTGCTTCACAGGGAATGTTTTTAAATACACAATGAGGTGGAATATGCTGTATTACAGTTTTCAAGCTTTTCAAGCAATTTTGGGTTCTGCAGCAAGCTTTTATTTTCTATTCAGGGAATACTGTTGACATGAGAAGTGAAATTACTCAACACTAGTAACAATATGATAACTATAATTTAATAGAAAATCCTCAGCTGGAGTGTATCTGTGTATTTCCTCTGACTTCAATGGAACTACACAAATGCACCATCTGCTCTGGAACCGGCTCATCACTTACCAGGTCAGCAGTTCACAGCCAAACAACACCAAGAATAAGCAAGTCTAAAACTAAGTTTATTATCATTTCCTTTCATTTCCTTTTTTGTTTTTTAAATCTTTTTCCTCCCCCCCATTTTTTATAGTCACATTTGTGTTGCAATGCAAGCAAGAAGCTGGCAAAAACCTCTCAAGATGTGTTCCAGTCCAATATGCCATGACGATAAAGAAAATTAGAGTAGATTTTAGTGGTACATCTTAAGCTTTTTTTCCGATTGTTACAATAATTCTGCAAACGAGTGGTATTTTGAATTCTCTCCGGCAAATATTTTTCTCATTTCTTTGTGTAAACATAAAAATAAACTAAAGTTGAATGCACTGGCAAGCAGCAATTAGAACCAGAGTGGCAGAACATGCCTTCCTTTTGGCTGGCACATAAACACGGTGGTGATAACAGTGTTTTTCTCTCTCGAGTGTTATTTTTCATTACCTGTAGAATAATCAATTCTGGGCAGCACTGTCTTAATGATGATGCTATCATTTTTACTAAATGCCGCCCGCATTTCTTTCTTCTCCCCCTTTCAAGAAGGAGGAAATTAACACTGTAGGCAGTTTGGCCACAGCGTAGTTACACACACACGCACACATACACACACGCATAATTTCTTGTTCCTAGTTAATTTCAAATTAAAAAAACCCCAAAACAACAACAAAAAAACAACCTGGAAGCTTGTTGATTTATCATGTATAGCAACAAGTTATTTTGTTCTCTTTGTCACGCTTTCATATAATCGTGCTCACAGCCTGTACGAGTGGCAATAAAGAATTTTTGAATGAAAATTATTTCTCGCTTTCATTCTGTGTAATTCCCATCAGCGAGCACCCTGCAATGCTGTGATGCCTTGTGCCAGTGATGCTTAGGGTTTGGTTTTTTTCCTGACTGCCATTTATCTACCCTCATGCAGCTGCATGTTCAATTTATCACCATACCTGCAGGATAATGCTCCCATAAGCATTCTTTAGTAGATTAACCGCATCTGCATGAGACAGCCCATCCAAAGGTTGCCCATTAATACTGACAATCCGATCTCCAACCTAAAAGTACAACAGTAATGGAAAATTACTAGCATTAGGGAAAATTAAAATTAAGAATGCTTAAAATTCCTCGTGAACTTGGCACCGCACAGTCATGCTTCTCTTTCGCAGGATCCCTTTTGTGAGAATTCTGCATTGCTAGTGATCATTTACCATTCTTCAGAGCAAGTATAACACGGATTTTTTAAAAATAACAATGCGATCAAAGAAACAAAGATGGGTTGTATTTTACTCTTTCTATTTGCAAGCAAAGAGAGGGAGATTTTCACTGCTGCCCTCCCACCCAAAAGGATTAATTTGTGTCCACATGTGCAGACAAGTTCATATTCTGACTATGTGTGCACATGTGGAGTGCAGTATATGAAATAAGGCACTTCTGATATCAATCTAATTAACCTAGATGATTTCTTCTTCTTATACATAACAATGATCTTGACCCTGGCACTTAGTGCTATTGTGTAATTCTGTTAGAGACAAGGCATGAATGTAGCAGCGTGTACTAATGAATCTCACGGGCCAAAGCAATCCTATATATCTGCTAATAAGTTCTTTTCAATACTAATGATACCTTGAAACTCTCTCCAAAATGGAAAGGGTTCACCATGGTCATTCCTGGAAACCCACATATCCTGTGGGTCTGATACAAGTGCCTTATTTTGGCGTTTGTTTATAAGGGCCTTGAAATCAAACAACTAACTTCCAACCTGGTTTTCACCTGGTTTGAGCTTTACATGATGCCCAGCCTCCAGTCCCCAAAATGCCTGTGATTTCCAGAGAGGATGTTGCTGCCCTCCCTGGGTCTGGATCAAGATATACGTTCAAAAACCACTGCAAATGTGTAGTGTTTTCTCTTAATGTCACTTTTCCAATGTGGGCAACAATTGCCATTATCCCAAGATGCAATATAATTAAAAAAGGAAGAGAAGGGCAGGTTTGGATTTTTTTTTGGGGTGAGGTTGGTTTTGTTTTTACATAAAAAGAAGCAGGGCAGTCTATGAGCCATTATCAAAGTGATGGCATATACAGAAGTGCTTGAGGCTCCTTCTCTGTGGGACACATGGCAGGTGAACCAGGAAATGTTGAGAGGACCCCTCTACTCACTCTGAGCCTTTGTGTACGTGCAGCCACACCACTGGCTTGGATCATGGCAATGAAGATGGGAATATCTCCTAATGGACTTCCCTTCCCTCCTGCTATACTGATACCAAGCGCATCATTTGGCCCCTAAAATAAAAGCAAAACAAAACAACGTTTGCAATTGGAATAACTTATAAAGGTCAGTGTTTGGGATATAGAAATAACTGACTCATTTGATTTATGGAACAGGGAGAAAATAGATAGGATTAACTGACACACGCATCCTCACACATGCAGGGCCCATTACACAGCTCTACATCCACCAGCCTACTGCAAACACAAATAATGCAATTTTACTTCTGAGAAATGCTACAAAAATTAACAACTTAAAGTTATAGGTGTCAGGTTTTTGAATTGATAGAAAATAACTCACTAACCCTCATTATCTCCACAGTCCTTGGGCCTGTATCTGCTCCTACTAATAAAGAAACAAACAATTAGCTTCTGTAATTAAGAGATAATATAATGAAGAGATAACGCTGTCAGGTGACAATGGTCCCTTGCTGCCTAGTCAGAGTTATCGCCGAGCAGAAGCAGAGCCTTCCTGTGCCAAACCGGGCAGCGCCGCTCACGTGAGGAGGACGGGAATCCTGTGTCACCCAGGGATGAGTATGGATGTCACCGCTCCGGCTGATGGATGTCACCGTGACGCCCATTGTAGCGCAGCCACCGCTCACCCTGATCTATGGAATAGCAGCGCTCTGCCGGCCTGAAGAAAAGCCCTATTGTGTGTTGCACTCCATTAAAGGTTGGCTTATTAATCATAAATCACAGCGTCCCCACCACAAAGGGTAGGGCACACACGGCTGGTCTGAGACTGGCTGAGGTTCCATTGATTTCCTCTGCTAATTTGCGCTGTATTAGGAAATAATAGACAGACAGGAAGTCTGGCTGGCATATATCTAGCCATAGGACATCTAGAAGTACTCAAAACAGTAAAAAAACCCAAACAAACAAAACAAAAAAAAAAAGAAAAGAAGAAAAAAAAGAGACACTTCCAAAAAATCATTTGAGCTGGGACTAAACAGCCAAAAAGCTGATGGTGTAGTCAGGACCCAGGCTCTGCTCTACCCCTAATACTACCAGCTTTAATTAAACAATTTTAAGAACCTTTTACAAAGCAAGCAAAATTAGTCTCTTTCAAGAGTTAATGATTCTGAATAACACATATCAGCACTTTTCACTGCCAGGCACGTGTGCTCGGGCAGATACCTGTTCTGCAAACCCTCAGCAGAACAGCTAAGGGGCAGAGGGAAGCCCAGCCCCGGGGATGCCGACTCCTCAGTGCCACAGGGCCCTTCAAAACAGCACAAGGAAGGCTGCCCAAAAAGCCACACGCCTTCTCCAGTGCAGGCAAACTGGCAGAAGAAATGTCTTCAGCCCACGTGAGCAAAGGCTACCAGCCCCTGGCCCAGGCCAGAGCAGCCTCTCCACAAGCTGCCGCAGGTTGTAGATTCAGCACTTGCTAAATCTGCAAATTGTGACCTGAGCGTCGTGACTTTCTCGTTACAAAACACCCCTTCATAGGCTCAAGAGCAACAAAGACATAAATGAAGTGGTGGCAGCTTTATTCCCTGAGAAAACTGTTCCTAATGTGAGAACCTTGCCTGTGCTAAGCCCCCGACAAGGGCGTCAGGGAATAGCAGGGAGCAGGAATTCTGCACTTAAAATAGAGGAACCATTACTCTACTAGCAGACATAAAAATAATGTCATCTGCTGGAAAGTGCTTGGGTCTTAAAATATCAGTGCTACGTCTTCTGGGAGGCTGAGTAGGAAAACCAGAATGAAGTATTCAGTTTTGCTTTTAAACCAGCACAAATAACAAAGCAAATAACAGGCAGCTATTCTGACAGCTGCCCAGATTATACCTGAGTTTCTCTGAGACACATCTGCTGAAGATCTTTTTGTGCTGACAAAATTCTGTAAGGTAGAGAGGACCGGAGCGAGCGCAGGGTGGAAGTGGCTGTGGACACTCTGTTGGCTTGCCTGAAAAAAAATGAAATAAAAAAATCAGAACTGGTGAGTCAGACCCGAACGTTAACTTTAATCCAGTTCCCGCAGCATACGGGCGCAGCTGTGCTCTGTGCCAACCAGACTGGAAATACCACATCGGCCACGCAAGTGCAAAATCCTCCAACTTCATTTCCAAACGGAGAAACTACCAAAATCCATCCCCAAGTTGAGGGCACAGCCATAGCACTGCACACCTAATGTGCTCGTCCTTCAGGACTACTCTAGAGGGCATAAGGAAATAAGATTAATCCCCCTCCTCTGCTACTCCCAGCCTGAGAAGAAAGGGAGATAATGGTTGCTGCTAAAGCTTGTGGGCATCTCCTCCACGATGCACCCTGCAAGCAGCTCACCCTTGGTGGATGAGTGTCAATAGGAAGGGGCCAGTATTTTTCAGTGGTGCCCAGGGACAGGACAAGAGATAATGGGCACAAACTTGAACATAAGAAGTTCCACCTAAACATGAGGAGGAACTTCTTCACTTTGAGAGTGGCAGAGCCCTGGAACAGGCTGCCCAGAGAGGTGGTGGAGTCTCCAGCTCTGGAGATATTGAAACCTGTCTGGACATGTGCCTGTGCAACCTGCTGTGGGTGGACCTGCTCTGGCAGGGGGTTGGACTAGATGATCTC
>JAOQGH010000004.1:31022178-31068316 GCA_025769975.1 Gallinago jamesoni | reverse complement strand
GCATCTGAACAACAGGCTTCACCGAGGGCCATACCTTTTCAGCTGAGCTGCCTTATGCAAAACAAAGACCTGGTCTCCACTTCTCCATCCAGAGAAAGCAGAGCTTTCTCCCTTCTAAACGCATTAGGCGGTGAACCAAAGGCTCTGGCAGCGTTCATCCCGGCTGACCAGTGTGCAGCTGTCAGTGAGGAACAACCGGCAGAGCACAATTTCCACCTCCAGCTGCCAATTCCTGGGGCAGGGAACATCATTTGCAACGTGTGTGAAAGAAATCCCTGTCCTGCACCACAAGGCTTGCATCTCTCCCGCTAAAGGGATGCAGTGGACCAAGAAAAAAAGCCAAGTGAGGACAAAAAGTTCTGGATGCTCTTGGCCAGCGGCTTCTGAAACGTGGCTCGCAGTTGTGCAAATCATTCAAGCTGATTTGCCGTGTTATCTGCCAAGGTTTTTATAACTCTTGGAACGCTTTTGCTGGGAAACATTTATTCACTTTTCAAAATCACCGAGTCACTTAGGGGCAGTGAGACGAAGGCTCTCAAATGACTCTGCCTTAAGAACAGCAATTAAGATTTCTTGTATTAGAAGAAATACAGAAATTACTAGGTTCCTGCAAAAGCCTCTTATGCTACGAAGAGGATGATGTTGTTTGATCTGATTTTCTATCTAGAATGATGTTAAATACTACAGCGTTTTGCTTCCCTTTCAGCTGTGAGTTTTACACAGCAAAACTGGGTGGATAATTTTTAACCGTGGCTTTTTGATTCCAGTCCTCTTCCTCAGGCTATCTGTTGACACAATGACCAGGAGAAAGTAATATTTGAGACTGCTGTCTTTACTTAATGCAATCAGTATGGCTTTCCTCCGTTATTCCATTTTTCCTTGCCCCCTGCATGCGGTGCAGATGTTTCTCCGATGATATTTAGTGATTATTTTCAAAGCTGGGCTTAGCCCAGCTGTTCCCGCGTGGCTACGGGCTCTTTAGCCCTTCCTGACACTTCACCCACCCAGAGAACAGGCGGCACCACTTTAGAAAGTTAAGAAATCACAGCACATGACTACGATTTTGGCACCCTTTTGGGGCTGTTCATGCGTAACATCAAGGACAAGCCTCACCTCTCAGGGACAAGGGCAGCTTCGATATCATGGCAAAGCAGTCAGCTCTTCGGAAGGAAAATCCATTAAAAAAAAAAGTTTTCTAAGTCATCTTGCCTTCTTTTTCTCCCTTGCAACCCTCAGGTTTAATACCAACAGTATCAGTGTCTGAGCTGATTGGGGGGCGCGGGGAGAGGGGAAAAGCCCTGCACTGATTGAAAAATGAATTGTTGTCCTCGCTTCAGGTAAAAAGCAAGTGAAGCAGGAAATTGCTCTGTGTTTTCTTTGAGAGGAAAGCAGCTCTCATGTGGTTCTGCCATAAGATGGGCAAAGATACAGTTCAGTTTCATTAACTCATTTTGATTGACAAAACAGCTGCAGAAAATACATTCAGCGTTTTCGCAGGTTTAAAAAAAAATTTCTGGGCATCACCATTTGAGAAATATATTACATTTTTTCCATGTGTCTCAGGAAGACCCCCTTAAACAAAAGAAATACATGAACTACCTCTTCTACTTAACCAGCATTTCAGCATGACACCGACTTTGCAACTCCATCCAGAAAATTGCTGCGATAAAATCTTTTGCCCCACATCCTCAGCATTGTCTATAGAAGGCTCAGGAGCGCTGTCCCCATGTCCTGCCCGTCACAGCTCCATGTTATAGATATGAATTGGGCACTAACCTGGCTGTTTTGGGACGTTTTCCGTGAAGATAGCCATGATCCAGCTCGCAGCCTCCCAAGTTCAAGATGCACTAGGCCTTGGGCGCACTTGGAAAAAAAAACAAACCACAATGTACAGCATTTAAGTAGACATATAAGTAGACACTCTCCTGGAGAGAACTATGTTTATATTCAGTGCCGTGAAGAAAACCACAAGGAACGCTCAAAACATTAACATTTGTATTTAGACAATACGAAAAGTGCCCACCCCTGGATTTTGGGTTTATTCTGAAGGTTTATCCCTGGTTGCTGAAGTCAGTATGAATCTTCCTATAGGCAAACTGTGGAAGGCCAATTACTCAGTAAAAATAAACAAAAAGATCCCAGCTCTTCAAGAGATGTTTGCCACAAACAGCACTCATGGAAAGCACTTCAGAGGAAAAATGCTGCTGAAAAGGGCGAATTTAACACATATGTACTCAACTTAGTAATATACCCTCATATCACCAGTTTCCAACTCTTAAATAGGTAAACTTTTGGCCAGGTACCAACCCCGAATGGAAAAAGCAAGGAAATAATTAGCCTTTCCCTTTGAGAACGAAAGAAATCATACGCAGAAACACCAGTGGTGATGGCAGGGAAAAAGCCCTTGTCTCCAGATGTAGTTTCGAAGAGAAATGGGTCCGCAGCATCGCTCCCACCCGTCCTCTCACCCTTGGAACAGGCTTGTTGGCCCAGGAGCAGCACGGAGGAGCTAACATTAGGCACTGCCAGCCAGGCCACCCCCTGCCCTCTCCCCCAACTCAAGCAGCTACAAGCATTTTAATGGAAAAAAGCAAATTCTCCCAGACTGCACAACTATGGAGTATAAAATCACTCCGGGAAGACGGAAAGCTGTGCAGAAACAGATTTAAGCTGCCATTTTATAGCTGCAGGTTAGCACAGCAAAGCCAAAGGCATTTTATTTCAGGTCTGATTTGTATGCCTCTCAGGTTTCCAAGTATTCTTCTAACATATGAAATATACAGTTGCATTTTCAAGTAAATCCCTAAATACTACATGTGCTTTTGTTTTCCCACTTCATATCATCCCACTTCTAAATGTACATGGAGAAGTGATTTTAAATGAATCTCCCAAAGTTATTTCAGATGAAATCCTTGCCTCGGTAATCAGTTTGAGCTGTCCCGTGTATGTGTAAATAGCACTCCAGGATAATCACCTTGCACAGTGTCAGTGAGTATTATGTACTCACCTTAAGTATGGTGGCAACAGTCTCTTGCGAGGCATTTCTCATATCCTCTCCATTTACAGACAAAATCTGATCTCCTTGAATTAATCTTCCATCTAGGTCTGCAGCTCCTCCTTTAACAATGTCAGAGATAAACACTCCACTTCCATTTCTAACAATGCAAGAAGCATATGGCTAATTACACAATCCAATATTCTTTGGGAGACCAATTTAGATTACACGCATTTAAGAGACTTTAAAAGAAACCTGTGAGCATAGGAAGAACTAGTTTTACACCCCATTCAACCATTCAAGTGTAAAAAATCTACGAGTTTTAAAACCAAGGCATGTTTTGCTATATTTAATGCTGTCTTTCCCCTTGAACTGATAGTTCTGACCATATGAGCCATAAAGAGTCATGAAAAATATCACCTGTATGAATAAAAAGCCAAGAATTGGTCTAAGATGGAGTTAAACTCTCTCCTGATGTGCCTGATATGAATTATGCAGCCTCAGATACTTTTTTCCTGCATTCCCCCTAAAGGTGCAGCTCGGTTTCTGTTCTAGAAGCCTGGAGGCCCCCAACAGAAGAGCAGGGAGAACTCTGCAGAAAAGACTTTTATAGTCTGCACATGAGTTATGTGGCACAAAATCCAGCCTTGTGGCTGTCCGCCCGCAGCGAGGCTTGCGAGAGCAGCCAGCCACGCAGGCAAGGGGAATATATTTATTTATCAGCTCCAGCCTCCTCCCAGGGGGGCCACAGGACCTCTCTGTGCTGGCCCCAGCTCCGGAGCTCACTGTGGTGGGAGCTGGTGCCAGTACAACGCCAAGACTGGGTGTTTGATGTCCTTTACACTGCAAGACACAACACTGCACAACCTGAATTATACCCGGGTATCATTTAATCGACTTGAGAATAGGAAGGTGGGAATCCCCACAAGCGAAGCATTTAGCAATAGTACAGAAAAGTTTTGCACAGAAGCAAACGCGGGAGGGCTGGAGACTGCGATTACCATCTGTAGGGTAATTTACATAAGCTAAATTAATTACCCAACCCGCAATCTGCTCACAACACCTGGGTTAAACGTCTCCACTCTTGTAAAAAAACCGCTGCGGAAACTTTGCTGACCATAAGCAGTCAGGATAATGACAAGATGATTTGTAATTGGGAAAATAAATTCTTTTTGGCAATCCAGAAGAGCAACCATATGACTCTTAGGCACCAACACTGAACGAGCGCTCACCAATGTCGTGCCGTAAATCTCTTCTAGCAACGAAAGATTAAATCCATCAGCGCTCTGGTTCGAATGATCTAATAGCGATGGTTTGGAAATACATCAGTAAAAAGTCACATTTTATTAAGCAGCTGTTACCTACCACCGTATCTCAGAATCTGAGCTGCACTCACAGAACTGCTGTCTGCAGGGTTGGGGAGGCACTTTGATATTGTTCAGGATTTGGGTCTGTCTCAACTTCTTCCACCGACATTGGTCCCTTTGAACCTGAGCAGGAGCTAGATCTAATTCACAAATCCATTTTCAAAGGCACAGCCTGGTATTTGGTAATAGGAAGGCTTCTCTCCCCATTTGGAAACCCAAAAAGCCACAGGCAGGGCTTTCGAGCCCTGAGGCACACCTATGCTGAAGCCAGCACAAAAGTGACCTCCCAGCTCTGCATGTGGCCGCTTGGGCACACTCCCTGCTGGGAGCCCTCCTGGTCAGCACCAGCCCTGGCCACATGGGTTCTGTGTCATCATTCTGATAGAAGAGCCAGGACCACAGCCACACGGCACCCCTAAAGACATTTAGGCACAAAATTCTGCTCCTGAGGGAGTTTTCCCTTTATTTCACGTTCCATTTAATGGCCAAAATAAAAATATTTCACATTTGAAGTGCAGTGCGATCAGGGAGAGGCTCTTACCGTTTTCCAGCTATGCTGAGCCCTAGGCCCCGGCCCGTTTTCTTTTGTATATCTACATAGAAAATCTCCAAGTTTTCTTCATCCTTGTAATGTGCTTCATCTCTATAAACAACCAGCTGCACCTTCTGGGGCGTCTGTCTCAGCGCAGTGATAGCTTCTTCATGGCTGGCATTCCGCAGATCGATCCCGTTCACCTGAAATAATCAGTGTTTTCTTTCCAAATGACACATATAAATGATCTTTTCATCACGCCCTACCCTTGTGTGACAGAGCAAATTTGTCAAATTGACACCCCCTGGCACTGTAATTTAGTGCTCCCATTTCCAGAGGGCTGAGCTCCTGGATCTCCTACTGCGAGCCAGTTCAGCGCTTTGTGTAAATCACAATAATCAAAACATTTTGGCTTCTAAGTTTTGTGGGTGTTCTTCCTTTCTTTTTAAATGCTGGAACCTCAAATTATTTTTTTTTCTTACAACTAAACGTAGTGGGACGTCCTCCTTTGAGCTTCCTGTATCTTTTACTGCTCAGATTCCTTCTCCCCCAGGACGGGAGGGATGAGAAACATCGGCACATGGCACTGGTGGTGGCCAGGCAGGACACATGAACTGGTTATTTTGCTTTGTTCCAATAGATGGCACACAAGACCGCTCCTGGAGCACTCGATTACATTTCTCTTCGGATAACCCGAAAGCCTTTTAGCATTTTAGTAATATCACACCGAACAAGAAGTTCTGATTGAAGGCTGAAGTACTAAAAAACCATAATATATTGCAACTTGAAACTTAATCTCTTAATTTTGCCAAGCCTGATCCACAGATGCCCTTTAAGTTGTTTGCCAATATCCTGTTGGCAAAAACATCTTTTATTTGTCAATATTAAAAAATATCAACGCTTAAATATTTTTAAGGAAGTAGTACGAACTGTAAGTGAATAACAGTATAATGTTAATCCACTTACATAACGTAATAAGTTTTACGGCAATGAAAATATTTCTCAGTATTTCTAGATATGCAAAGTTATAATCATACTTAATTTTACATTAAGTTAATTAAGCCTAATCTATAGTAATTGTATTCTTTTGTACTAATTCTGTACACGTTTATTTATATACTGAGTTGGTATTCTTTTCTTGACACAGGCACCTACGTGTGCTTTATCATACTAATCTGAAACCAATTCAGAGTCATCTTTTTGATTCATTAGTAGGGCTTTTAAAAGCTGAAATAATAACAATATTACGGCACACAAACATTAGCACTTTCCTGTTTGGCCAGAGAAGAATTAATTAACCTTCCCCATTTTTATCCCCTAATTACTCTGCTCTGTTAATACACAGTTATTTATAAAACGAAAACAACATTTCAGCCACAACGCTAAAAAAAATAATATATATTTTCAATGCAAGAGCTGTAAAGACAACTCCCCAAGTACCCCTTGCTATTTTTCTAACCCTACACACCAAAGCCTTAATGGCCATGCTGGGAATTTGTCCTGGTCTGACAGCGAGAGGCTGCAGCAGCTGCTGAACCCCTGCCTGACGCAAGTTTTATTTGCAGACCAACACTTCTCTCTTAACCCTTTCCCTCCTCCCTTTCCACGCTTGTCTGCGAGGGGGAAAAGAACCCCGCTGTATTTATTCACAGAAATAAATCTCTGCGCTGAACCGTGGCCCCAGGGAGGTGGCAGCTCCCCCGGCAGGGTGGGCAGGGTGGGTTTTTGGGCAGGGATGCTCGCAGGGATGCTGCGACCGCCTCCATCCCCCGGTCCCGGGAGCGCGGGCAGCCCAGGGATGCTGGAGCAGCGGCGGCGAGCGCAGGCCTCCGAATGAAAGATTAAACAGATGAATAATAGTGAGCTATTGGACATGACAGCTGAACTATGTAATTCGAGAACTGCCTTGCTCAATTAAATTTAATATATTCTCAATTTGTACCTTCAGTTTATATGAATATGTAAGGAAATATGAATTTGTCAGGACGTTCTTAGTGACAAGAAAGACGCTTCAAGTAGAGACCCTACTCGGTGATCTCTCTTTCCCCTACAAGAAACCCACGCTGCACTGAATACAAATACACCTGGCAAAGATCTAAGCACGTACGCACAGAGAGACTTGTTTACCTCCAGGATCTGATCGCCAGCCCAAAGCCTGCCATCCCGGGCTGCTGCCCCTTCTTCGTAAACTTCGTGGATCACTATGGCATCCTGTGGGGAGAAGAGGGTGGCGTGAATCCTCCTCCCCTCCCAAACACCCCCAAACAGGCACCCACAGCCCACCCCACGCAGCAAAGAGGTGCAGGGGTAAGCCCGGCTGTAACACAGATTCATCTCTTTTTAAAATATTTTGGGGTAAGAAGATTACTCCTGTAATCAAAACATGGAGAGATACCAGTAAAAAGGATTCTGTTCATCACTTCAGGGTACTCTTGTCTAGAGCTTCTCAGGCTTCCATCATTTTTATACATTGGCATCAGCAGTACTGAACTCAGTGTGAACCGCCGTATTAATATCGTCTACTTTTTATGATATTATTTAAAACCAGATTCTTTGGAGCTATGAATATTTTTAGGGACTTGGCATAGATCTCAGCTTTAAGCAAGAGCTGAATGCCTTGTGGTAAATAGCGCTGGTTAAATCTGTAAGAAATGAAATCCAGAAGAAAGGAACAATGGCAAATGTTAGTTTATTACTGAGGTTGGAAAATGTAGGCAGTGGCAGATGTAGCTTCAGGGAAGGTTTCAGTGATTTAATCTTATTGCCAGCAATAGATGTCCCCAAAGAAAATGCATTACAAAGAACATACTGTTCTCTTGCTGGTGCTTTCCCTTTGCATTGTTCTGGTCTGGTTCCTTTTTTTTATTTATTTTCTTCTAACTGAAACAAATAGGTGAACATCCTGCGGCAGTGCAGGACGGGTGGCTTTACTGGGCAGAACGTGCTCCTCTCTCCAGCGTCACCGGCAAACACCCAGAAACAGCTTCACTACAAACTTAAAAATGGCTTTGGGGATTTTCAGTCGGAGATGTAGGGATGAGAGAACCTGCTCTCGGATGCATACACCCTCCGAAAAACGGCAGGGTTGTGAAGTTCCTCCCCCGGTTTGATGTACCTGTCGAAGGGGAGACTTTCTGCCCCAAAAGGCGGGGGTGTGTGCAGCCTGCCAGCCCTGCTGGGTGCCTTTCCCTGCAGCAGGGGCAGGAAAATCGCTGCCGGGGCAGAACAAAGTGCCTCCGTGTTCTCAAAACGCCGTCAGATCCCACATCCCTCATCACTGAGTTAACTGCCCCCCATCGCACACGGCGCACGCTGAACAGAAAGAGAACTCAAACGCCCTTAAGCTACCGCTCTGATCAAGACAACATCGAGAGCATCGTTCTCTTTCATTCCCACTACACCTTATTTAACGACAGGGACTTGTATCTGCTGCCGCTGGAGCACAGAGCCACTGTCACAGCCTCCCTCTTTGATACATCCACACCCCTCACCGAGAAAAGCCTGGAGGATTTTAATCGCAAATGGGTTACAGCTGATACAAGCGTCCCAGATGGGGGGAAAAAGAGATTTCAATCTAAATAAATGAAGGCAAAATACTATGAGCTGTGTACCGGGGTAATGAAGAAAATCAAAAGAATGGTTTGATTAAAAAAAAAAAAAAATTTATACGTAGATATACATGCGCCACTGGCAACTGCAGGGTTTTCTTGAAATAACTGAAGCAGCTCTTTGCAGTGGAACAGAGTAACACGCACATCCATCTCAGCAGTGCTGCCAAACCCTCTGCTATGCCTCTTACATCTTCCCTCAGTTGTGGGGTTTTGGTTGTTGTAGTTTTTTTGTTTGGTGGTGGGTTTTTGTTTTGTTTTGTTTTGGGTTTTTCTCAGGGTGGGGGGAGGTTGGAGGGTTACCTTTGTTTTAAAAATGATCACATAGCTCTAAGTCAACAGGAGAGCCTTTGGCCTGGGTGAAAACCAGGAGGGTGACAGTGATGTATATTTTTTCACCTGAGGCTGATCACGGGTAACTTTGAGAAAAAGCTGAGTCTGTGGTTTAGAACTTCCACAGCACACTTCACTTTCACTTTTTAAAAACACTTTACAAAGGAAGGCATTTAGAAGCGGCCAACGAGATCACGCAAAATATCGACCGGCTTGTTAAGACAGCATCGCTCGACCAGGATGAACATGAGGTTTGGTAGAAAAACGTCAACACAACCACGTAACAGCAGACTGGGCACGTACACAAGATGGTCAAACCAAACACCTTCAGCCTGGATTGAATCTGATATTTCCTAACCTCTGAGCGAGGAGTTTTCAATAACATTTCTTTAAGTTTGTTTTCCAGCTGCAGTTGCTTTAAAAACGGTCGCCAGGCTGGAGTTCCCAGCTCTTCCCATTTTACTAAATGTAAAACGCACATACCTAGGGCTCAGACTCAGGAACCACCAAGTGTTATCAGCTTGAACAATCTGCACCATCTATTTGAAAAGGCAACAATTCAGTATCACACTGCAGTTCCTGCATGTGTTAGAAGCCAGACCTAGAACTAAAAATACATATGGCACGAAAAGGTACATTCCTGTTTGGTCTCTGCCTACCCCGAAGAAGGAAACGTTTCGCTGACCTGCCAAAGCACTGCTTTTCATAACTAGGTTTTCTTTTTTTAAAGTAGTGTAGTTGAATCGGGCTTATCAAATTGATTAAAAGCAGAATGAAGTCATGTGTCCACCACGTACTGTAAAGATTTTTAAATAGTCCATAAGCATAAATATGGGTGTCTTCCTGAGCTTATAAACTATGATAAACACACTGATACTTCTGGGATCAGCTCAAAGTACATTTAACCCAGGAGTAATCTTTTTCCACTGGATCTAGTGGGATCTGGATAAGGCTCTTCATTAGTTTTGATCATCCATGACAAATCACTAAAAATAAACTATTGATGTTATTGAAGATTTTAAATTATATCCATATTTTAAAGAAGTTTACCCAGTAATACGATGTGATGTCATACTCCAGCCACCTAAACTGAGCCCTAATCTATAATGACTATTAAGTTGTGACACCCCACTCAGTGACTCAGAAAAAAAACCTAGGCTCTACCATGATTAAAACAATACACAGCATTTATTTAAATAAGAGGTTTTTGTTCCTGGATGCCTGCAGCTCCTGCTCTCTAGCTTCAAATTCCATTGAGTAGCTGAGATTTCTAGAAGTCAAGGCCTAAATAGCTCAAAAATCAATCAGTTGAGAGGAAGGAAGGGAAAGTGGCGCCAACGTTCCACTAGAGGATGTGAATTGACAGTGGCTCTGGACTGGTTTTCACTCCCCATCTCCTCCCACTACATAGTTTCATATAGATTGTGGCAATCCATGACACAGCTTGGTGGAGTCGCAAAAACTGCTTGTGCAGAAGGGGGAAATTGAAACACTCTCCTATCAACAACAGGGTTGTTTAAAGAAAGATACTCAGCTGCTGAAAGCGCATACTTCGTAAGGTTTACAAATACGTTAAAAAAATCTAGAGCTTTAATCTTTGTATATTTTGACAAAGAATACTCTGTTAGTCTGCGACCCGTATATAATTTGGAAATTAATGCAAAGTTGAACATTTCTTGTATGGGACAGAAGGATGCAGCGTAGAAGCCAGGGCATATAAAGAGCATTTAAACAGACTAAACAAAGTCCAGGCTCGCAGGTGTGATCCTTGACTATTCAGCCATGAAAACCCTGAAAGACAAAGTAGGAGGAGAGCTGTGTACTGCTGCTGAGGCTGCCAGACATTACTGGCTGAGTAACACTTCTATTGAATACTGAAGGGGCTGCAGTTCAACGAAATGAAGCTGAATGCACTGATGCCATCTATACTGCACGGCTACAAAAATCACCTGTGAGCCAGAATAGTTCCCAAACGTGGCAAGAATGTACAGGGTTGGTGATGATGAAAGGTATGATGAAAGGGTTATCAAGCATTGGAATGGGCTGCCCAGGGAAGTGGTTGAGGCACCATCTGTGGAGGTGTTCAAAAGATGGGTTGACATGGTGCTGGGGGACATGGTTTAGTGGTGATTTTTTGTCAGAGTTAGGTTGATGGTTGGACTAGATGATCTTGAAGGTCCCTTCCAACCTAGATGATTCTATGATACACACCAAACCTGTTAACAAGCGGTAAAGTTTACCAAACCTGCCACCCGGTATATTAGGTGGTATTTTGAAAGGTTTGCATTTGAGCTGTGGGAGAGCTACACACCACTATCTCACTTTTCCAGCAGAACATCCCTGTTATTGCACCGTCTCTTGAGCAAAGGGAAGGCACATGGGTGACAGCTCTCACACCCACTGACAAAAGAGGTTTTGGCTCTGGAAGAAAAGGCAGATGAGCAGAAGAGTCCCAGAGTCTCTTGGTCAACACCTTGAAGAACAATGCCAACAACCTTCCAGAATGCAACACCTGATCAATGCTTATAAATACTTAAAGGGAGGGTGTCAAGAGGATGGGGCCAGTCTTTTTCCAGTGGTGTCCAGGGATAGGACAAGATGAAATGGTCAAAAACTTGAATATAAGAGGTTCCATCTAAACATGAGGAGGAACTTCTTTGCTTTGAGGGTGGCAGAGCACTGGAACAGGCTGCGCAGGGAGGTGATGGAGTTTCCTTCTCTGGAGACATTCAAAACCTGCCTGGATACGTTCCTGTGCAACCTGCTCTGGATGGACCTGCTTTGGCAGAGGGGTTGGATTAGATGATCTCCAGAGGTCCCTTCCAACCCTATATCATTCTGTGATTCTGTGATCTGAAACCCACTTATGGAAAATCCAGCTTGTAAAATGTGCACAGCGTGGTCTACATCGCATTTCCTTCAATCTAAGGGAAGGGAATATCCCTGAACTCTCGAGGAATCGGATCTCAATTCTGCCCCCAGCTATGGATATTTTTTCTGCTTGATATTTAACAGCTTCAGATACTCGGCAGGGGAAGGATATCAACTCCCCCATCAGCAGAGAGCCCAAACAGAAATCCTCATGTTAAGAATTAAATTCAGTAAGAGTGACAGCTTAATCTTTGCATCTTAAATGTCAAAAAACGGGTATGGGAGAGACCCCAGGCAATGACCACATAGCACTGTCTTGATTGAGCCGCTGGGAGAAAGGTGGTAAAATCAGCTTCCTATTCAGGAAAATCACTGACCAAGCGAACCTTAAAAGCCTGCAGGACCATAAAGAGTGGTGAGAAAGTCTCACAAGCTGTCTGGCTTTAGGCTTGGACTGCTCACACTTTTTCTGCAAGTTTATAGCATCTGAGCCAGTCTCTTTAGAGTTTCTTTCCTTCTCTGCAGCTGTTCTTCAGAAGGACAAGCAGCAGCTTTCAACACAGGTGCCCTTCACCACTGAAAATCAACCCCCAGACCATGGAGTTATTTCCAAATGTTGGGAATAGAAGGTGAGGGAGTAAACGGACACAAGACATGAAGGAGGCTCAAACAGGAATATTTTGATGAAGTTGTATCATGTGATAAAGGGGGGAACAGGCTGCAAGAGGGGGGATTTCAAAAGTGGAGCCTAGATGTGCCCACATACCTGGTATAGGCTGGTTTTGACAAGGAAAAAGATCTGAATTTTGGTAAAGAGGCTTCTTGCACAATACTGAATAGTCCTCATCAACTGCCTACTATTCACAACAAGCTATTTCTTTAACTGAGCTAACATTAACTTTGTTTAGAATTTACTTTTGTTGCATTATTTCAGTTTCCAAGACCCAGCCCTTATTTTGATGGGATCAAAGGCGCTTCACAGAAATAAGGTGAACGCCTGCGTATTGAGGACTGCAATAATCATCTCTACAGAATGATAGCAGGTAAGATACTCAGTTAGAAACGAGTTGCTTGAAAACCCCAGACCATATTTTCCAAGATGTGCATCTTAAGGTGGTAATCATGAGACAAAAAAATCCCCCAAACAGTCCTGAGAGTAGAAACCAGCTCCCCAGCTCTGCCCTCCAGCTACAAGGGTGTCTCGACCACCAGAGCACCACTGGCCAATTGTAGATACACACATACGTGCCTGGATCTCTGCACTTAGGTGAACGGATCTTACCACTAACCATAATTACGTATTTGATGTAAGAAATGAAGCTTTCTGCAGGGATTGGAGTGCTTTCCTGAGGAAGTATAAAAAAAGTAAGCTACATATAGAACAACATTCAGGAAAAGATGTTTTCTGATTTAGTTGGCAAGTTGTATTTTCCTAAGCATTTCCAACAAACTTCCTACAGAGCTACAAATGTTATACTGAATTAGCATTTATTAAAGGGAATAAAGCTACAATCACTGCAGGATTACAGATTTCTCTCTTTCCCAGGGCAAGTACAGTATCATTAGTTATTTCCTTTTCAACTTTTATAATACTTTGTCCAGAGTAGTAAAATTGTCATTTCATTTTTACAGGCCGGTTCACAGATAAAGCAGAAATCAGCTGGTCGCTCAGTGTGTTCTGCTGCAGAATTAGGCCCATATAAGAATCTCTCAGTAGTTAAAATAAATCCAGCTGCTGCTTAGTTGTAGACAGAGGAAATTACAACAGTTACGTTATGATCTATGATCTTCCATTTGCAGATCTAAATGGAATCTAAAAGATAATGGTTCAGCAACAAAAGCTGAAGGTCAACTCCAAGCAAATCACTTGACTTCTTAAAGGGGTTTATCTAATGCATTGTGCTGCGTATACCTCCTTCTAACACTCCAATATTTTGCAATTGCTAGCGTTCCAAAACCATTAACAGGCACCCAAAATCCTAAGCCAAACACTACTGTAATAAAACAGGCTATATAATGTAAAAATGTATTACCGTGTTAATGTAAAAATGCTTTACATCGCATGATACTGAAAAACTTCTCTACTCAAGGTCAAAACAAAAGGTCTGTTTCCCATTTAAGAACAAGCCCGTGCAAGAGATGGTGTTCACTTGCCAACTTTCATAAAAAGATTAATCCACAACATCAATATGAATATAATTTTTCATACTAAAATACAGATTTATTTTAAGGAAGTGGATAATATTTGTATTACATTTTATAGGCCCCTATAGTTACATCTGGTCCTTATTTATTTAAATTTTATTCAGCTTGCATAATATTTTTGCTTACAGTTATATTCTCTAAGATCAGAAAAGCTAAAACCTGAAAATTCAATGGCACTATTCATTAACATTCCTTGGGTCTGCAGTCATAGACATTTGCAAGCTCTCCTTTGATTCTGAAATAATAAAACTAAGGTAATAAGATGTTTAGTGTAAAAATATATGACTTAAGTCAGAATGATAGAAAGAGCTATGTTTCTATGAATCACATGCCAAAGCAAACCAAAGTTTTTCAAAAAGTATACATGCTCATTTTAGAGGGAATAATAAAACGCAGAACTACATATTAAAATGTTAACTCTCTCTCTCTCATTATTTTATTAAATAAAAAAAATAATTTACAGTGCACAGTGCATAACACCCGTTATAATAAAGAATGCACGAGATCCTGAATGTATAGGACAGAGGAAGCCAAAAGCCAGTGATTTCAACCAGCAGCAAGCAAGATACCCCTGAAGTCCATTCTGACATGTCCTACTGCTTTTGTGTATCATGAGCTTAAATTTTATGGTTGATTTACACTCCTGGAAGACACCAGCTTCTTCAAGCAAGGCCCTGCTACACAAGCCAGCCCTACACTCAGCTAAACCCTTGCCAAAGATCCATCAAATATGTGATTTGCAAAACTTACTGCTCTCATTCCCATTTGTGATAACTCATGTACAAGGCAGTTTGGTCTTTTCATGCTGTTGTAAGTTAACATCCTTCTGAAATTATGATGAATCCACCAACTTCATTTTAACATTATTCAACCAAGAGACAAAGCAATTCCTCACAATTTCAAGCTAACTGCATTTACCACTCTGTCATTAAATTGCCTTCTGTTTTATAAATGTGGGTGATGGTTAAGAAGTGATTGCATTTTTTTCTCTCCCAACCGCAAGTTTTTCCTCTGCAATACCCATTGCCAGGATTAAAAACTTCTACTTCTTTTACCATTTTTCATTCTATTGTTCCATTCAATGTGCGACAGACTTAACAGCAACAGGATCTATAGCCAATACATTGCTGAAACCCTCCTGAGGCTAATTTCTTGCTTTTCATTTGTAGTTACAAGGTAAGCATATTCCACTAAACCAGTTTCAGTCTTAGCTGCACTTGATGACTGTCTACAAAGTCGCTCAGACCTCAGCTGTCTATAACTGATGAAGCTATTTTTGCCTGAATCTAAATATAACTGAGGCGGGAGGGAGGGAAGAAAGCTCAAACAAGGGAGAACCTGTTTGTTTAGGAACACAGAAGTCACACCAGTCCTCGAGTTTAGGTAGGTCCCCACTGCTGACTGAAACAGAGATATCAGCCTTGGCTTCGCTATTAGTAACAGCCTGCTCTTGGCAGCGAGGAGATCCTGGCAGGGTAATTAGCCCTCACAGCTCCAGGGGCAAACATTGGGTCTTGAACAGCTGCAATTTAAAGTCACAGTTTTCTTGATTATTCCCTTGCCCTTCCTTAACAGATGGGGTTTGTGCGAGGTCTGACTCACCTGGACTGACAGAATGAATCTAAATATTCTTCTGTCAAACTGCATCCCCAGCATTGTGAAGCTCCCCTGCTCCACCGCCAGCCAGAAAGCCTTCTGGGCTCACCGAGGGGATTAGAAAAGCTTGGTCCTCTCCCACTGTGGCGTTACCAGCTCTCACACCGACCAGTATTAGCCGAGCCCGGGCATATTCTGTTACTTTTTGGAGCACTGCTAACGTGTTCCATTTCCCTGGCTTCGTGGATCACTTTATTTCACAGATGGAGTACCTTAAAGTTTGTTAATTGCCTTAAAAATGCTTTTTATTAAAGCCAGCCGAAAGCAAAAGTAAAAAAAGTTTTTATTTACCAAATTCAAAGTAGACAACCCAATATAAAAATTCTGCATTAGAGGTTTGTTGTCATTTTCAATAAAAAAAAAAAGACACAGGATAAAATATGCTGCTTTTCTCCCAGAGGTTCAGACAATGACTGCCTCCGAGCTACTCCCCCTCCAAAGAGCCCCTGGGTTACCGCTCCTGCAATCTCTTTTTTCTTTCATATCGCAGGTGTCTCTCCAGCACTTAATTGTGATTTCAAGCCCCAGCTGAGCCTCTGTGTTCTCCTCCCCTCCCAGGGTTTTCTAACCCTGCCTGGAGGGTAGGGTCCCTGTACCAGCCCTGGAATGGCTGAATCCCCTCCGGCACGTCTGAGCATCTTAATCACCCAGGCAGCAAATACAGAGTCAATAACTACGAGTAATCAACTTGACCACTGCTAAGTTATTCAGCTGGAAGCAAAACAGGGCTCCCATGAACGAAGAAAACGTGTGCATCTTAGAAAGATGCTTTTTCCCATGCGCTGCCAAGAATAAAATCCCTGTAAATTGACAATCCTGTTTTACAGAAAATGGCTCGTTGCAAGTTGCTAAGCGGGCAAGACATCGCTGCGTTCACCCACCCTGGGGTGATAATGGGGTTCGGATGATTTAACCCTACATGCCATCTGGAGGAATACCAGGACATCTTTCCTTAGATAATTCCTCAATGCCCCATTCTCTGGCGATTAAAGAAAACCTCTGAGAAACTTTCTGGCAAGATGGTTTCATAGAAAAAAAAAAAAAAGCTCGTGACTCGAAACTAAATTATTTGCCTTGAAACAACTTCTGCAGAATGTGTGAATCAAAAGCAGAATAGCTGAGGAACGTTTCCTAAGCTTATGGAGGACTGGACTATGGAGGACCGGCGCTGCAGGGCCAGTCATCCCGCGGGATCCCAGCCAGCCCTGCCAGTGCTGGCTCCCTGCCGTGAATGCTCAGGTCTGAAAGCTGAACTCCGTGTCCCACCAAAAGTCCCAGCTCCTCCAGGCTCCAGCGTCCTGCCCAGGGCTGGTGGCTCACGGCTCAGGAATCCAGCGGTCCAGGCGCCCCAGGAGCACAGGCAGCTGCCGAGTGACAATGACATCCCTGTCAGGTTTATGGCTGCTATTAGCGGCGGTGGAGGTGACAAGCATTTATATCTCATTCAACAGCCGGGGGGACAAGAGGGCAGGACGGTGTCCTGGGGAGCGGAGCTGGAGCCTCAAACCTCATTTTGGGATGTTTCTGAAAACACTTTTTTAAAGAAAAAATAATCCCACTCTGAGGTTACTTTTACAAGTTTGATTGGACTACAACCAAAAAAAAAAAAATAATCTCACAAATTGAAAGCCCTGTACTTCAGCCAGCTCCACTCTGCAGTTTAATTGCTTTAAAGCAGAGGCCATGTGTTGTGTTCTCTCTCAGGGGCACAGGGGAAGGTGAAATGAAAGACAGTGAAGAAAAAAATAAAAGTATAAATCAGCCCTTAGAATAAAATGAAATAGGACTGGCTCAAGGGCTACCACAATTTAAAGACCAACAACATGAAGACAACTCTCAAGGACAACCCTTTCTTCCTTTCTACAGCCATGTCTTCCCAGCTGATGCTCTCCTGCTCCCTCTCAAACACAGCAACAGGCCTTGCTTCTAATACATCCAACCTGAATGGTTTTGTAAGTGCAATGCAAAACCTTCTCAGCACAAAACACTTCACAGGGGTTAAGACATCACTTTCCAACCTCCTGAACAAATTAACCTCCCTGCTCGCAGGCTATGTGTTTTTCAAGTCCCTGCTTGGTGATTTCTGATGAGATTCCTCAGGTTATGACTGAAAAGTTGCAATCTATATTTAATTTTGAAGCAGTGCACCCCTTCAGTGGATGCCCAGATTTATTATTCCAAAACCTGGGACTGTACGTCATGTATTTAAGAAAGATCCCAAATACTCCGAAGCGAGCTTTCCCATCACGGGAGCTGCTGTTGAGCATCAGTGCTGATCACCAGCGTTGACTCAGTTAAGCACTTTTAGATCAAGTGCATTTTAATTCCACATAGATGAGGCCCTTAGGTTTGACAAGTTCTACCGAGGAGCAGCCTCCCTGTATCCCCTGTACTGATAAATTAATTCTGAGATCTTGGGAACTGGGGTTCATATTCCTCATGGGGTTTTGTAGGTACTTGCACACCTGTGCAGGTATGAAATAAAGATACCCCAGTAGAAAAAGGAGGAAGAAACAAGTGTTCATGTCTTGTTTTCTCTTTACGAAATGGTAAAAGAAGTCTCTGCAGACACTGGTCCCAGAGATTCGCCCCTCCTCTGCCATGCCTTTTCCATCCACAATGGAGCACATTTCCATGGTCCCACCAGGGCACCTCACCTCTATTGTCTGTGTGTGCCACCTGAACTACAAGAGGAGAAAAGAGAGCATCCCCGCTTCGTGCTCTCAGAGAGGCTACAAATGGTGCTGTTCCCATTCTTTCTGACTTTGATCTAACAATTCCCATTTCAGAAAATGAAAACATCCAACAACATTGGAAACAACACTGCCTGCCTTCAGAGGAGCAGATTCAGAAATATGAAAAGAAACAGGGACTCGTTTGGGTAAGTCCTGTAATGTGAGGATCTGAACTGTGGGTAGAGGCACCTCCCTCCCTTCATGAATTTCAGTTACTGCAATCAAGTACATAGATTTTTGAAGTAAATTCCTAGGAGGACACTTTAGTGAATAAACTAATGAAAGTATAATACTTAACCAAAACCATTTACTCAATTTATAGAATAAAATCCTTTGCGTTTTTCTCATCTGCTCTGTAAAGCGGATATTTATAATTTTCATTTATTTATATTAAAATCTCATGAAAGACATGTACCAGATTGCGTCTGACAGACTGCCATGTATTATTTCCAAATTCCAGTTAAATGAAAAAGCAGAGAGATGACTAACGCTGAATTTCTTATTTGAATTTACTCAACACTGCGGAGGTTGACAAAAAAGGGCCTGGGTACAGAACAGCACCCGCCTGGACAGAGCGAAACCCATAAAGGCTGATTTAAGCCTTCAGCATAACTCAGATCTATCTCCATGCAAAACACAGCAATTCATCCAAGCTCTACTTAAACAGAGACTCCGATAAATGGGACCAAAAGCTGAACCTTTTCCAATTTCAGCTTTAATTCTGTAAAAGATACAGCCTACGTTTTGCAAAACAAAACTTTCTTTTTCCTTTCTACTTCCTTGTGGGGTTTTTTTCCCTTCTTTTTCTCGGTCTGGAAAAGGATTACTACCTTGCAACTCTCTGTAGCTGCTGATGCTCACAGCACTTCACCGCTTAATGATGCACCACTATATTTTTGGGAACAGCCGCATGTAACAGAGCAGCTCTATTGCCTTAAGTGTCTCTGTGGCAGGGGATTCAGGAGAATTCAGTAAAGACACCTCTGCAGCAGACTTGTTTACTGAAAGAATTGAATTTGACATTTAAAATAAAACCAATCTGACATTCTGTTGTACTGCAACACACATCTCTTAAGTGGAAAGTGGAGTGGAAACAGCAACAGTGGAGGCAGAGCAGGGCTGAGCATTACTAACCCACTGAGTTTATACTTGAAGTCATAGATTTTTAATGTAGCTGAAAATATTTTTTTAAAAAACAGCACAGTAAAGAGCAAGATGAAGCAAAAAGACGCAGAAAACAAGAAAAGATTACCTTTGGTTTACCTCTGTTCAGCAAGGACTTCTGCTGGCAGGGAGATAGATAAATCACCATTTGTTTAACCAGCTACTAAGCATTTATGCTCTCAAGATGCGGTGTTAACCTTGCTGAAGCAGCTCTACCTCTGCGACATTCATTTCTAGTCCAACCATTTTGGTAACTTACCTGCTTGAAACTCTTAATGGTTAAAAATCCCACATATTTGTAAACTCTGACCACAGTAGAAAGCACCACTGAAACACAGTCCTTTCCATTTAAACGGGAACAGCAAACAACTGATCTGATACAAGGCAAAGTTATCAATTTGTTGTCAGAGATTGTAGTTGCTGGTTTCTCCTCCCTGTACCAAACAGTTCATTAGAGCAATTACAGATTAATGGCATCATTAGTTTCTACGTTTTCTTTTTCTCCTATTCTTTATCAGAGACAGTAAATATTAGTTTACCAGGAACTTACCAGTGGAGTGTCTTTCCCCCCAACGATGCTGAGTCCTAGGCCTGAGCGGCCCTTAGATATCTCTATAGTCATCTCCTGCCCTGGAACTATAGGACACGTTGCTGGATCCACAGGCAGTGGAGGTGGAAAGACACCTAAGAACAGGAAAATATAAAGAAATAAGTCACACTATTCAACAAGAAAATGAAAATCATCAAAGGAATCATTTGAGAGCAACAAATTAAGCATTTGTACTTTGCTCTTCACCTTTACCAATCTAAATTGAAGTAGGAGGCTACTCTGAGTCACTTCTGAAATCTCTAAATCACAATGACTCTACAGTTCTGGAAGTAAATGTTCAGAGTAAATGTCTGGGAGGACATCTAATCCAGTTATGACGTATACAATTCAGATAATGGTGGCAACATCTATTCCATTCAGGACAGGTAAGGCCACGTTCCAGCACCATGGAATGGACAGGACATGTCCCATATTGCTTTTCCTTCTTTTTTAATCAATAAAGAGGGACAATGCCTTTGTATGTAGAAGTCAAGAAAAGACACCTTTAAGCTCTCAAAAATTGCAAAATGAGAGAAAAATATAAACAATGTATAAGATAATTCATAATAGGTCATTGGATATTCAAAGAAAAAATCTCAGCAAAAGTTGTACTGGAAAAAAAAATCCGTCCTGGGTTAGGGTAATAAATACACTCTATAAAATATAGAAAAAATAATTGATTCATACTACGGCTGGTGGCTTCTGCCTCTGGAGAAAGGTAAGTAGGTGTTGGCACCAGTGGTATCTCCTGTGAGTTGGTCGATACTTTTGTTGAAGATTTGGATTGTTTGATCTGGTTGAGGACCTAAAGGAAAGCAGAAGCAAAAGAGATCAGTTACCAATCACAGAAAGGCATGTTTTGTGAACATAATCATTAGTTGTTGATTATTATACCTTACTAAATCCACTAAGTCGACTGGAGGGAAACAAGCAATAAGCATAGATGAACTGAAAACATTGTCTTCAAAAATAAATGGAAAATCAGGATGACTGGATAATTGTGCTTCTGGAAACGCTCGTCAAGGAAGTAGGGACATGACTATGACTTCACGTTTCTCAGTCGTGCCTCTCATACCAATTAATGTGGTTTTTGGTTGGTTAGGTGGGTTGGGTTTTTTTTACTTTTAAACAGCAAAGAACATCCTTGACATGAGCCTGTGTGACTATTTTCACATACTTAAAGAGAAGCAAGTAATTTTTCTAAGTTTTCACCAAGAAAATTATTTTAATGTCTCCCCAGTTAACCCCTTCCCCCCATAAATCACTCAAGCTTCAGGTAGATCAAACCCCCAGAACCTGCCCGTATCAGTTAACATAAACACACATACATTTTCTGGGAGCTGTTCCTCCGCTTCCTGCTGATCTGCCACCACTGATTTGTCAGCTTTAGATTTCACATCCTAAAAAGTCAAAAAGAAAGTGATGTGTATTGAAAATGTCTCATTAGTGTAAATAAAATTTCCTCCAAAACTCAAAATGATGATTCTAGGCAAACAGTGGTACTGCTTCATGTAATTACACTTGTAGCACAACACAAAGCTGAAGCCCAGAACTTTTAAGAGGAAAAGCAAGTATGAATATAGGGAACTGTGTCCATTTTTGCATCCTTCACTACAAGAAGGACATTCAGGGGCTGGAGTGGGTCCAGAGAAGAGCAACAGAGTTGGTGAGGAGTCTGGAGCACAAGCCTTTGGAGGAGAGGCTGAGGGAGCTGGGGGTGTTCAGCCTGGAGAAAAGGAGGCTGAGGGGAGACCTTCTTGCTCTCTATAACTCCCTGAAAGGAGGGGGTAGCTGGGGGGAGTCGGTCTCTTCTCCCAAGGAACAGGCAATGGGACAAGAGGAAATGGCCTAAAATTGTGCCAGGGCAGGTTTAGATTGGATATTAGGAAAATTTTTTACCCTGAAAGGGTTATTAAGAATTGGAATGGGATGCCCAGGGAAGTGGCTGAAGCACCATCCCTGGAGGTATATAAATACAGGTAAATGTAGTGCTTAGAGATATGCTTTAGTGGTAGTTTTTGTCAGTGTCAGGTTGACGGTTGGACTCGATGATCTGAAAGGTCCTTTCCAACCCAGGCAATTCTATGGTTCTAATACCAGGAATTATTAAAAACACACCCAACGGTTTTGAAGGCATACAATGTAAGGAAGGGATTTTTGGGGAGGAGATCATCACACATGTTCTATATTGTTCCTGAGCAATAAGAAGCTCTAGAAAAAAAGGATGTGTGTCCTCTGGGGCCACTGGGACAGCAACGTCCATGCTGGGTGGAATCATGCAGGTCTCTATGCCACGCCTCCAGCACATGGGTACCAGTACAGACCCTGTGCTGCCTTCAGCAGGAGGGGTTTTTAATTATCTGTTCTCTCTTTCCCCCTCCCTTTTTTGGCAGCCCTCAGCATCGCTGAGCATGCTGCAGGCACTTAAATAATGTAACTGCTTAAAATGCATCATCCAGCCTCATTATAAATATCTCAAACAATGGCACTTCAATCATGGGCTCCACTTGTATCCTAATTTCTTTCCATATCCTTGCAATACACTACAAAATATTTTTTTTCTCCTACTTCTATAGCTGCTTCCAGACAGTCATAGTCTCCTCCCCTCGTTAGCTCTCAGCCAAACTTAGGCTGCTTTGATCACAGTATTAGTTAGTTATCTTACCCCATATTTAAAAAAACCCTGATAAACAGCCTAGTTTTCAGGAAAGCCAAATACCAACTTCAAAAGGCAACGGAGAGATTCTGCCTCTCAAAAGAATTTCTAATTAAGATGACAATTCATACATTTAAAAATAAATATGTAAAACAAATTTTAGGTAAGCACGCTTGAAAATACTGGCCTTGTTTCCTGGAGTTTTATTATGTTAAATCATGCCAAGTCCCACAAGCTTTCCCCCTGCTTTCCTGCATTTTTCTTTTCTGTATTTTTCTCCAAGTTTGCCGTAACTATATAACTGTAACTACTATCCAAATGGCTAATAAGAAAAAAGATTAAATGGTGATCTCATTGTATTTTCAGAGGTGCTGGGGAGAAATGAGAAGACTGCTTTGTCATTTTATGAGAGATTGCTTTAATGAGCAATGAAAAATTATTTCATACTTCCCTTTCATTCTGATACGTGACTAAAATCTGCAACTTCATCTTGCACATGAAAGAAGCACCAAGCATCACCTTGAAACCTCTTGAATCTTCTCCCTTTAATTCAGACTATGCTAGAGGTACCTGAACTATATAAAAGTATTTCTAGTCCCTCAAGCACGGAATTGTACACTCAGCATTTGTCATAACTCTGTGACACGACTGGTTTGATACAATTCAGTTCCCTCAAATGCATCCCAAAGCATTTTTACGAATCCCCTTCTCTTTGCCAGCATTTCAAGGGCATGTTTCTCTTTGTGGTACAGACAGATTATTGTTCCAAGTTGAAATCTTTTTAGGGAAATGAAGACATTCTCACATACCAAACATCAGATTAATTATCCCACCTACAGGACACTCAGTATTAAGTACATGCTCTGCCAGGATACTAACCATACTCTGTGTTCCAGAGCACACACAGCCACTGCTCAAGCCATTTTCACCTTTGTAAAGTGAAAAGTTTTGGGTGCATCTCACAGCCCCATATATCAATCCGTTTCAAACGACAGTTTACGGAAAGCAAAATAGCTCCAGACCTCAGAAAACCATGGCCTTCCTTCTACGAGGCCACCTCAAAGCTCAGCTAATGAGCATGCAGACTTTGCCTAACACTTCCACTGGCTCCAGTTCAGAAATAAAGTTGTTTTCTTCCCCTCTCTTATCATCCAAGTCCACAATGACACCCATTATATAACTCTATACTTTTTAAAGTGATGAAGTGACAACAAAAAGTGTCTTGGGAGAACCTGACAAATTTATCGGCAACAAGTGACTAGAGAATGATGTGATTTTTTTTAATTTATTTTTTTTTTAATTACAGCTGTCACTTGGTGAAACATCCTGCCCATGCTCCGAGCTGTACATACTTGTGGAACATCTCTGCTGATAAGCACATACTTTTTATTTACTCAGTGAACTTGATCTTACTTGTTGACTTCTACATTTCTGATTTCTGCTGACACATGACTGAGACATTCAATAACAATGGTGGAGTAGCATTTCACTCTAGTAGCGACCATCATGCTATGAAAAACAAGGCACTGTTTTCTTTTGCCTCAGCAGTTGCTAGAAGACTGCGAGAGAAATCTCCGTTCCTCAGAATAACGAGCTGCCACGTGCTGAACTGCAGTGTCAAAGTCTTAATGTCAGTGTGGCTACAAACTCATTTTCCCTCTTGTCAGAAGGGAGAGATCACAAGCATCAGCACTTACAAAAATAAGATGCTCTTAGAAATATTTGCCATCTAGTTCTAAAATCCTGATTGAGAGAAAACTCTGAAATTATGAAACTGGTTTTTGCCACTATTTGTCATCCATTTATGCCTCTAAACCAAGGGCTGGCCCAACTGAAGGCATTATGGAATGAGCAGTTGGATCTATAGGCATTCAAATGCTTTTCTAAATGCACCTCCTAGCCCTTAACTTTTCAGTATCTATTTATCTAAAGGAAAAATCAGTGAGTCACCCCTAAGCAAATATCCACTGAATGAAGGCAGGGCTACGTAGCAGCCAAGAGGGTGACACACTCACTGCCTCCCAGTCTCCCCAGTGACCTGGGGACATGTTGCCTGCTCTCTGTGCTGCAGTGGGGATAATAATACAGGCCTGCTGGGTAAAGGGGTTTGAATTCCAAAGATAAAAAGTAAATTGTAGCATCCAGTTGCTGGTACACGAACAATTTAAGTGGAAAGATGAGATAACTTGGTATGGACAGTGTGAAAGGAAATCTAAGTACTACACTGATGTTCTCCTCATCTACAGGGTCTCAACAAATCCATGCCTTTTTCTTCTCTTACCTTTCTGCCATTTCCCTGTTCTGGACAACTCTTAACATCAACACTTTATATTTTTGTTTTTTTTTTTACCTTTCAGACCAAAATAATGCAATTTCTACCCTTTGGCTTCACAGTTCCCTTCTTTCTTGCTTCAAGTTTGAAAAGAAGCTGCCCGTATGCTCCCAGTTCCCTGTTGTCCCAGTGGCATCTTCCCTCCACACCTATCTTGGATCACTGCAAATATTTTTCTTCCCCTCATTAAATTCACGTTTCCTCTAATCGCTTTTAAAAAGCTGCACAGCACAATATCCTACACCAAGTTTATTTTTGTACGACACTTTTAATATGTTTTTAACCACTTCAGTCTCTGAGAAGTTTTTCACATTACCTTGCAATCCCTCAAAAGTTTCTTGCCAAGTTGGGCAAGAACAGCAATAAAACCAGGTGAGTTACACCTGTAAATACATACAAAACTCTGATTCATTTATATTTCAATGCATCAAAGGAGGATTCTGCACAAGACTACCTAATGCAGATAATCATAGAATTATAGAATGGTTTGTGTTGGAAGGGACATTAAAGACCATCCAATCCCACCCCCCTGACCTGGGCAGGGACACATCCCACCAGACCAGGTTGCTCCAAGCTCCCTCCAACCTGCCCCTGAATCCCTCCAGGGATGGGGCAGCCACAGCTTCACTGGGCAACCTGGGCCAGTGCCTCACCACTCTTAAATGAAATAACTTCTTCCTAATATCTAGTTTAAATCTCCCCTCTTTCAGTTTAAAACTCGTCCTATCGCTCCACTCCCTCATCAAGAGTCCCAGCTTTCCTGGAGCCCTTTTAGGGACTGGAAGGGGCTCTAAGGTCTCCCCGGAGCCTTCTCTTCTCCAGGCTGAACCCTGCCAACTCTCTCAGCCTGTCCTCACAGCAGAGGGGCTTCAGCCTTCACAGCATCTCCATGGCCTTCTCTGGAGCTGTTTCAAGAGGTCCATGTCCTTCCTGTGCCTTCCAACTTATTTGTAAGCCATTAGGAATACAAATCAGTCCATTTTAATGGGTGGTTAATTCCAATGTTCAAATAGCACATAACACTTCCTAACTCTTGGAGTTCATAGACTCATTAATTAAATACTTACTAGCTATAGAACATTATGTATATTCAATTCCTATCTGTGAAACCCAGGACATTCTTTGCAAAAGACATGATGGAGCAGGAAGAAGGCATCTAAGAACCAAAAATCCCGAAATGTCAGGTTTTGTTGGCTGAGGGGGACACACAGAGTGTGCACACACAGCAGGGCTCAGCCACCGTGCTCCTTGGAAAAGAATGGGGCTGCTGGACAAAAAGACTGTCTCAGCAAATTTTATGTACCTCTAGGTTAGTCGCTCCTCAGCATATTTAGGAGTTTTCCATCTTAAATTTTCAACATAGAGTCCAAAAAAGGAGATTAGAGCTGTACCCTGAAGGACTTTCAAATATCTGATAATGCACGATCCTGACATATTAAACAACAAAAAAGCCCATCTGTATCAATGAGAAGTTCAGTATTTATTACGGTGCTCACTGACAGCACCACATTAAACCAGAAGTTATGGGCTTGATGTAGAAATTACTGAGGGTAACTCTATAGCTATGTTATTCAGGAGGCAAGACGAGATTATGATAATAGACATTTTGGCCTCAGAATATATGAAGCTATGAATATAAATAAGAATCTGATTTAAAGACCACACTTTTTTCTGAAGTTTGTCACAAACGGATGGCAAGAGTGGAAACTCAATCCCCTCACTGAGAAAGAACTCAAGAGAGGGCCAAAATGCTACATAAAAACTCTTATCTCGATATTTTAACAAATTATACTGACTGCTTAGTTGATGAAAAGAGACTATGAATGTAGAGCTTGATTCTGCTCTTACACGTACTGGATGTTATTTGACATAAGCAATACTCCAACACAAAGGCAGATAGAAAACAAATCAAGGCAATGAGCCTGTATTTTCTAAGCTCTGATCATGATTAAATAATGCTTTAAGTCACTTACAGCTTTGTTGGATTCCTCATCGGTCAAGCTTTTCATGACAACTTCCAAACTCGGGTCTTCTTCGCCACTTGCAGGTTCCGTACCACCATGATCCTGGTAGAAATGATTGATAACTGACTTTTAAACAGAGCTATGAACCCCCTTAATAGCTAAAGAAAAAAATTAGACAATTTTACCTTTCCTTTTGTTTTTCTAAACAAGTAGCAGCATGAAAAAGTAAAAAGATCCACAATTAAAGCATCCTAATGTCAGGAGACAAACAAGTGATACAAGTTTTGACAGACAGACTTTGGTCTCCACTTGGCTGGCCTGAAGTAGCATGAGGTAGTCCAATATGGGCACTTAGGCGGGTCTGGGTCAACTTTCAAGGCCTATCAGCTGTGAAAACTGTTGAGTTTGTATGGAAGGAAGCCCAGTTTCCTTCATACAACCTAAAGAGGTTGGGAGCAGCAGGACTGAGAGCTCCATCCTAGAGGTGCAGAAGCTCTTCTGGTTAGGGCACATGGCCGCCAAGCTCAGGATTCAGGTACTTTACTGTGACAATACTGCAAATGACATTCAACAGCAGCTACTGGAGAACCAACAAATGAAGGTAATGGCCCAAAAGATGTAAGTTTTTTCAGCAAGATGCACTCCAGGGCTTTCTCCTGCATTAAGTTTTCATCTTTCTATAGAGGATTCCCCACAAAAATGGCCCTCAAGACATAAAACAGCACCAAACCAGATAGAAAAGCTTGTCTGATCAGGATTTTCTGGTATTTTCTCTAGATAATAACTAGCTTAGTTATCACTAAAAGAAAAATTATTTCCTTTCCATATCAACAATTAAAGTTAAGGTATATAGGAAGTTGAGGGTTGGACAAGATGTCCCTTCCAACCCCATATCATTCTGTGATTCTGTGAAATGGCATCTTTTCAGGGAAAATGTTAAATTAGAATTCAAAAGTTAGTGCTTCACTAACTTGGTTACATGTAAAATTTAACACGTTACGTCTCCTTCCCTTTTTTAAACCAACCAGGTCCCGAATCTGAAATTTTTCTATATTTTTATTTTAAAATAGTTTTAACACACTTAAGCCTTCAGTCCAAATCTGGAGCTGTTCTCTCTTGCAAAGCAAAATGGACTATGTACAAAAAAAATCAAATTTCTGGAGCTTCAGTCCTAGAAGCAAAACTATTTCTTAATTTTCATTAGATATTTTACATTTAAGTGCGCAATGAGAATCACCCAAATGTCTCACCCACCACTTGATCAGGTAAAGTACCTCTGCATTAGTACAAAGGCTCACACTGTTCACTATTACAATAAAATATCTCATTCTGTGGCTTTCTGATGAATGAAATTTTTTAAAAATGGATATATTTCATTAATTAATATTTAATAGACTTTGCCTCTGGTGGCTTGTCCACAGCGTTGCACCACATCATAGTTTTACCCTGTCCTGCAACTCCATGCAATGAAGCAAGAGCCCTTTTAAGGCATATTTACTGTTAGTCACTTTCCATATTAAAATATCTTAATGAAGATAATGAGATAAACTGAAGAAAATTAACACAACAGTGCATGGTAACTATGGCACCCTGATACTCTGTTACACCAGCCGGGCTATTTAATCTGATCTGACAAGTTTCACGTACAGTGTATGTAGCACACAATGTTAAATATTTATTTCGTATTTCAAAGATACAATTTCAAGATGTAATGCACAGTCAGTTTTGTTTTGCTTTATTTACAGAAGGAAGAGCTGCCACAGGAAAGCAACGTAGATTTTGATACAGCAACAGTATCTTTTGGTTACATTTATTTTATATAATAAAAAGATACGGGCTGGAAGGGAAAGCCTGCATTTACTTCTAAAACACACACCATGTAAATAGTAAGAGCTTGCCGTTAATGCATGAAACTCAACCCACAAGCATCTACCTCTAAAGGCAAACATCCTGAGCGCTTTGCTTTCCACATGCTGGTAGAGTCTAATTACAGTCATTTGACCACAGAGCACAGAATGTGCCTAAACAAAGCTTCCTGGCTCCTCCTGAAGACACAAATATTAAACAAAGCCGGGAACAAATGCAGGTATTAAAGAGTCAACAAAAATAAAATGAACCCGGGCTCTGTAAACTGCAGAGTAATTTGCAATCCACCAGCTGCACCTGGGACACGCGGCTTTTACGCAGGAGAGAAGGAAAAGCCAAAGTACTGGCCAAAAATGACTCGGATCCAAAGAAAAACCGAGCACCTCGTGCCCTGCAGAGCACTGCGCCTGCCTGGAATATTATCTGGAAAGCAATAGATAGCAGGCGTGCCAACAGGACATTCATCCAGCCTTTCCCAGCACCGACCAGTGCTGCTGGATCGCAGTAATGCTTACTGAAATACCAGGAGTTCAATGCACAGGGATTCATCAATTCAAGGCGAGACCAAACCCTAATCGAATTGCAAAACATCTTTTGCTTTATTAGGTCAAACAGAAATGGAATTAAAAAGCAACAGCAAGGCTAGCCATGTACTTCATCTAGGAAATTTCGTTACACCACGCCAAGATGTCAAAATGATAACCATGTGGTGACACTGCTGGGATTCATGGGGCACAGGAGAGCAATCGCTCCGCGCCGGGGCTGCGATAGCAACTATAATGAGGAAAAACACTGGTAACATCACCACGCTAAGGAGGTTTTTGTGTTGGAAGATCGTATGCTACAACACTGTGTGTTAAACACTCCTCGTCTGCTCCTCCAGAAAGAAAATGAGGAGGAACAAGAGAGTCCGATGCTGGGGCACAGGAGACAGTGGTGGAACGGGGCTCTCATTTGGGCTGGGATTGTCTCAAGAGCCTCCTGTAATGCAAACTATGGACACAGTGATCTCTTTTACCATGGCTAGTTGCTGGTCACCCTTACTTTGTTTAAGAGATGCTGATTGGAAGGTATTCTGGGGGGACAAGAACTTAGAAGGTGGGAGCTTCTTCTGTAGGAGGATATCCATGTCCCACCCAAAAAAGGCTCACCATGACAACTCAAACCAGCTGAAGGAGGAGTGGGACTGGAGATGGCAAGGTTTTCGTTTGGGGACTTTTATTCCTCCTGTACAGCAATAAACTGTTTAATACCTGTCGTTAATGCCATGCTGGCCCTTTCAGTAACGATGAGATCAATAACGAAGAGATAGGGGAAAATATGCTTATTAGGTCAAGTTCCTACCCAATGCATTTTATGATTCAGGCTTTAATTAGACAAGGTGTCTGAATTTATAATGAACTGCTAATTATGATTAATCTGTCTAATTTAGCAATCCCTAATTAAAAAAACTCAACAACAAACCAAAAACCTTACCTCAGTAGACGAGTGGGAGCTGGAAGGTAATGGGAAAGGAGTAACAGCCATCTGATTGACTGCATCTTCACTTCTGCAAAACAACCAACCAACAACACATGACACACTAAACCATAACAAGAAACTTTTCTTTTGAGTTGATTTTGCTCAATAATAAAATACCCTTACTAGAAGTTAGGGCTTAGAAAAACACTTTGCTTTTGTTCTTTGCTAGCAAACAGATTACATCCCTTCGTGGGACCACAGTAGTTTCATCCAGGACGCACTGACATCACATCCTTTGGAAATTTTGTGTGGATTATCAGAGGAAGCAGAGTTTATGGTCCCTACACTTCAATACACGTGCTAAATCTTTGTTAGCCTCTTCTAACAGTGTCTACATTCGTAAACTCCTTGTTTACAGTCTAGCATTCACATTACTGAAGTATAATACCTGTTCTACTACAACAGATTGTTTTTTCTTTTTCGTTCATATTTTTCTAAAAGATTCAATTTGAAAACTTGGAATAATTTTTCTAAAATGCAGGGAGAAGAAAACAGATGAACATTGATTCCCCGTACACATAAAGTGCCCTATTTTTCTAAGACGCTTATTATGTATGGCATCTTTTCCTCTGTCCTCTTTAAAATACATTCCTAAGTTGACATCTGATAACTTCGTAACTTTCCAGAACCTTTTTTTATTTTAATTAAATAACATTCTGCCTTGCTAATGTTTTTCCTCAACTGCCATTTAAAAGTACTTGCCTGGTGGAATTAGCTCTGCAATTTTTTTGGCCTATGTAAAACTGAACCAAGTGAAATACGACTTCAGTGATATTGTTTAAGGCAAATCTGAAGCATGTAAAAAAAAACCAAAACGCTCCAAATATTGCTTCAAAAACTGTTACTGATGCACCTCTATTTTGGGGGTTAACAGCTCTCACAGGAACATCATGCAAACCCCATTTTGCTACAGATTCATTAATATCATACAGTGTCTGCTTGCCAAAATGTGACAGAGGAGGAATCAGAAATACTGCTTTGTAGACACACATCGTGAGATGAAAGGACATGACTTCTCATGCAGGGGTCTTCTGGGTTTGATGTCTGGTCCTACCTACTACCTTCTAGGCTACCGTAACACATGCAGAATTTTTTACTATTTAATTGCTGGAATGGACTAATATGTGTTTAAAAACATCTTACTAATGTGCCCGAAAGAAAAAAAAGTTTCATCTTATGCCTGAAGAGATAAATGCATGAAGAAAGTGTGTTCTGATCATCGAAAGACAACGCTGTAAATCAAAAGCTCTCAGCAGAGCAGCATATGGGAAACTCAGCCACAGGCGTTTGAAAGGATAAATCCTGCAGGCAAAGGTTGGGGAATGTATTTACTTATCTTCAACCAAACAGCCAGGCAATTCAAAGGACTCGGTTCTATGCTGATCATTTTTGTACTCGCTCCCAGCCTCTCCTCTTGGCCTCGCTCAAAGCCTTGCGAGAGGCAGAGACCAGGCTCGGATCAGAAGTGGAGCGTCCCGGGATGCAGGAACACGCCTGCACGGGGCCAAGGCAGAAACCCAAGGAATGCACAGAATCAAGACCATGAATTTCCTAAGCGTTTCACAATTTCCAAGTGTGTTTTACCCCGTAAGGCATATTAGGCAAGGAGATTTATCCTCCTCTTATCTTCACGAGACATCGATCTAATTTTGTTGCCTTTCTAGCCGGTAAGAATAAATCAGCAAATGTAAGGTGTCTGAGAGACCTAGCAATTTTTATTTGACTGCAGAGGTTTTTCTGACAACAGTTTCTGGGAAGCACAAACAGCAGGAAAACTAACAACAGTTCTGTAGCCTTCAATGCACGCTGCACACCTTGCAATTAGGAGCAAACTTGAAAATAACAAGGTACGTAGAAACCTTTGTAAGAAATACTCTAAAAACTGCTAGACAGAAGCTTTGTGATCTGCATGACAAAATGCAGTACAAGTAATTATACAAACTAGTTTTTACTTCATCTATACACACAATTTTTATTTTTTTTCCAATCACTGGGCAAACATCTTTATGCAGTTTTAAATGGAAGGCCATTATTATTCCAAGCAATAAAAAAAACCACTTACAGTAATTCCCTGAGAAAAAAAAAAGCAAAAAATAATAAAAAACCCAAGGTTACAGTGTCACAACTTGTAATCTCCCCCTGCTAGGACTCGTACATATTTAAATACTTTAATGCTGCTTCAAAGGAGAATGCTTCAAAGCAGAATCAAAGTGGGAACACATTTTAAAGTGACAGATCTAATAATAAATTGCTCTTTCTGCTCTCCACTTCCGTAAGTGTCCTCGACTAAAACATGAATTTATTTACAGCTGAAAGGAGCAATCATTTCCTTTTGATGCAGGAGCAGACAGCTTAGAAGTCTGAACATCATATTCAAATTAGATGGGCTTCAAATGAGCATTCAATGCATTTGCCAATAGTTGCTACACAACCACCTCCGAGAAAGCTGTTCTGCTACCAGTGCTCGATACTGCTTGAGGTTAAGATGTCTAAACCCTTCACAGTCAAGACACAGCTTCATACTCGCAGGGTCAAAGTCACACACAATGCAATTTATACAGCAGGGAGGCCTGAAGGCTTCCCCTCCATTATCTGCAGAAATGTTAAACACCCACCGCTCCGCTTCCAGCTCTTGTACTGGTTTGTGTAAGACTCTGGGATGGGAGCCCACCTCCTTCCTGAGCTTGTGCACCACAGAGCTGTTTATATGTCATCGGTTACACATAAACAGAATGGGGAAGGAATTCCTCACTCCTCCTGCAAACACTTTTTCTGCCTCTGACCTCTCAGGATGAGTTTCTGAGTGAAAATGGGAATTGGATCTGCCGGGAGGTGAGAGTGCCCACCGCTTGTACCAACCTCACCGACCATGGCTCGACACTGAAGAAACCAGCAGCTTTCCCTCTGCAAAGGGTCACAGGTAGCGAGATCAAAGCAATATGCAAGTGGCAAAGAATCTTTAAACTTTAGAGAAGGTCGTACCCTTTCAGCTTTATGTGATTAGTTTGCCATACTTTACTACACTGTATTTCCACGTTTAGTCCAAATAGGACCCCTGGACATTCCCCATCCTTTCCCGCTGACCAAAGAGAAGAACTTCAGATGTTTTGCTCCACTCACAACTGCACCTCTGATGAAGGGGCAGATGTGCAGCTTAAGCAAAGACAAATATAGTTATTATTGACTAATAATTAACCACCAAAACACTTGGCACAAAAAAAAAAAGCCTAAAGAGAGCAATATGCAAATATAAATCTAACAGGATTACTCCTTCCACGCTGCAGAAAGGAAGCCTGAAGGGAAGCTGAAGTTGTGTGCTGCAAGGCTCCAGCTAAGCTGCCCTGCAATGCCACACTGCACCTATCAGAGAGTTGGCTCTGGCACTTTGGAGGAATGTCACATACAGCTGGAACAGTCCATGAAGCATTCAGAAAGTTATCTTTCTAAAGATAACCAGAAGCCACAGTCTCAGCCAATTGACGTTTATTTTTTTTCCATTTGCTCATCAACCTACGGCTTTCGGTTCTTGGATTCAGCTTCCATGCCTTCCTTTGAGGACATTTTCTGTTTTCCATGTTACTTACTCTTACGTCTCTCAGGATTGTGATGGTATAAGCTCACCATCATGTAATGCTAAGAAAATGTTGAGCACGCTGAATGAGATCCGTTATCTGTCTAAAGGAGAGCATCTTGACTCAGATAGCATCCAAACTTCCTCTATGACCAGTGCAAAATCAAGACAAATCACAAAACAGGTCCACTCAGAAGGGCAGTTCATCCCAGCACCAAAATGACCTAATTTAGGACGAGATGAACTGAACTGCTCTTTGGACGTTCCCAACAACTGTTCACTAATCACAGAAGTCCAGATGACCTCTAGATGTCTAAACTAAGAGAGATGAACCTCCTGCCAAATTAACTGCAACTACACACATCATCAATGCTAAAAGATCACTTGACAACAGCTTTGCAAGGGGTTGTGGGAATACAAAGTACACCAAAATCCAGGAGAAAAACCCAATAGCTTGTATGCAGTTGCATGACATCTTAGTTGGAATAGACCTGGAGACCAAGCGAATGAACGTTTGCCTAGTAACCATTGGGACTCCCACAGGTTGTGACACCAGGGCATAAAGTCCTGTGAATTATCGAAAACTTATAATGTTCATGTCCTCCTTGTCAAAAAAGAAAAATCAAGTCAGGTTCTTATATTTTCTCATCTTTGTTTTTGCTCTAGAAATTCCTTTGGAAAAGAGGAGCTGCAGGAAAGTTGCCCACTGAGCAGGTACACTGGATTTTTCTTTCAGCTGGATCAAGGCAAGACCTTTACATCGTGCGTATTCTTGAAAAATCTCTCCTACTAACAGCAAGAACAGGCTTGTTTTCCATTCCCCCTCCATCCCCTCCTAATTATGTGAAAGCCAAATGAATACAGGTATTTTAAATGAACAACTAAACGTTCATTTAAACTGCAGCTTAGGTCATAATAGGTTTGAAAGAGCCCAAATTACCTAACTTCCTCAACTGTGCACTTGTTTCCACATGCATGACAGCAAGGAGGAAATGGCTCTAAAGAAAACAAGAAAAGTTCAAACTTGCACACACAGTGTCTGGCAAGAGCTTATTTTTAAAGCTTTCCCACATGAAAGAGCCTAGACAAAGCAAGTAAAACCAGTGTTTATACGATTAAAATATGACCAATCATGTAAGTTAAAGCAAAAATAATTTCTAAAGCATGAGAATCATGGAATCACAGAATTGTTGGAGTTGGAAGGGACCTCTAGAGATTATCTAGTCCAACTCCGCTGCCAAAGCAGGGTTGCCCAGAGCACATCACTCAGGACTGCATCCACACGGGGCTTGAAAATCTCCAGAGAAGGGGACTCCACGACCTCACTGGGCAGCCTGTTCCAGGGCTCTGTCACCCCCTCCCTAAAGAAGTTTTTTCTCATATTTGAATAGAACTTCTTATGTTCCAGCTTGTGCCCATTGCCCCTCATCCTGTCACTGGGAACCACTAAAAACAGTCTGGCTCCATCCTCCTTCAACCCACCCTTTAGATACCTGTAAGCATTAATAAAGTCTCTCCTCAGCCTTCTCTTCTCCAGGCTAGAGTCCCAGCTCTTTCAGACTTTCCTCATAAGGGAGGTGTTCCAGTTCCTCTATCATCTTTGTTGCTCTACACTGGGCTCTCTCCAGTAGTTCCCTGTTTCTCTTGAACTGGGGAGCACAGAACTGGATGCAGTATTCCAGTTGTGGCCTCACCAGTGCAGAGTAGAGAGGGAGAATGATCTCCCTCGACCTACTGGCCATACTCTTCCCTACGCAGCCCAGGATTCCATTGGCCCTCTTGGTGACAAGGGCACAATATTCAAGAGAATTGGCATACAACATGTAACGTTATGTACAGAGGCTTGAAAAGAAGAACAAAGACTCGGTGACAGAGTCACAACAATAGAGAATGTTAAACAGACTGAGAACTGGCCGGCCCAGCCACTGCCCTCGCTTTGCCAGTCCTCAGAGCACAAGGATCTCCCTCCTTTGCATGTCACCATAAAGAACAAGAGATTAGTCTTTGCAATGACACCTAGGGACATCAGGAGGGGTTAGGTGACAGAGATTTGTGGGCTTCACTGAGAAGCTACAATCCCATCACCAAAAAGCAGTGATAACAGAACAAACGACTGAGGTGTGGGAGGATGACTCCGGACAGCTAACAGATGGTATTTAAATAAGCAAAATCCTACTTTATTCTTAAGGCATTTCTCATGTTTCATCACAGCACAAGACAATTTTCTTTTAAGGAATAAAGGTATACCAAAGAATGAATCACAGAACTGAACACAATGGGATGATGCTTTGAAATCAGTGCCATTCACTTTGATTCAAGCATTCAAACTATATTTGATCTGCTTATTATCCCAACACTGAAGCACCAAAACAGATTAAAGGCAGTTAATTGAGCATGGAGAAAACATTGAATTTGCTGAATCATAAAATTCTCACTGTAAAAGAGCATTCTGATATAAACTGGATTTCCTACTACAGATGTAAAATCTAATTATATTGTTTTATTACGCATCTTAAAAGAATGGACTTACAATGCATGAACAAAAACCACAGTGGATATAAAACCCATTCTGTTTTGGGAACTAGGGCACAGAGAATCCTGTGAGAAACAAGTCCCTTTCTCAGATTACTACCTGGCTAATCCCTCTTGTTGGAGAGACAGATCAAGGATTTCAAAAGGCAACTAAGAGCTTTACATGCCCTATGGCCACTGACTTCCACCATAGCAAGACTCTTTTATACGCCTTGGAAAGCTGCAGTCAAATTATTATTTATTCCTGATATTCAGAAATCAAAAAGACAACCCGTATTTGGTACGGTAGCGCGGAAGTCAATGCAGCAGCTGCATGACTTTGAGGTCAGATAAAAGGCGACTGGACACTAATCAAAGGAAGCGCTTGGATGAAGCTGTTTCATCTCAGGAAAATCTTGCCATGTTTGGGCAACGGGTTGGTTTGTTTGACAAAATTGGGTGAGCAGGTTAAACACCTTCCAATTTGTTCCTGTAGAAGGGCTACAAAGCACAAGACACACTGAATCTAAAAAAAAAGAAAAAAAAAAAAGTAAAGTGACACTTTAACTACAAATCTTTCAAATCTTTTAGATGCTATTAGCAAGCTCATGTAATTAATGAGACCACTGGGAAACAGTGCTGTGTTAAGACCTATATTTTGGAACCTGGCCAAAATCAACTGTTTTAAATAATCATCATCAACTTAATTGAGGAAAAGATGCTTGTAAACCATAGCGAGAAGCCTTCAAATATAAGGGGACGTCTGTGATTCTCACAGCACTTACTGCACTACGTCTCATCGGCAAAAATTCCAGGAAAGGGTGGGAATGCAATTGTAACACTACCTGGGTATGAAAAAAAAAGTGTGAACAGATTTTTATAGCGCAGACAGCAAGTTAGGATTTCAGTAAAAAGTCAAAAAGGCTGAGGACACCTCCTATTCTTTATTTTTTCCTAGAAAAAAATAAATGTGGGTGCAACAAAATCCAAGTTATTTAATGGTAGTTGTTACAGTTCTCAAAGAAAGGCTTTTCTGTGCCCAGGAATTTCTGGGCTTCTTTCATAAGTGGTTAAAGAGTTTCTGGAAACATCCCCCTGCCCTGCACATGAACCAAAACACCAGAAAGAAGAAAACCTTGATGCTGTTTTCTGCTTCAAAGTGAAAAGCAGCATGCTTATCACCGAACATCCTTCATCCGAGGAAAAATAAGGCCTCGTGATATCAAAGAAGGTACTTTTTAGTAACAGCCCAAGAGTCCCAGCAGTTCTGTGTTTATGTCCTAGGTCAGCTCAGTCAGACACGCGGGAACTTTTTAGGCTGCAAAACGACGTGTTTCTGGAAAACTCTAACTTACTCAGGTCTTTCATTGGTGAAACTGGAATTTTAATATCTTCATGCACACGAGGACCAAATCCATTTCTCTCATAACCCCTGCAGTAGGTGTTATTTTGCTAAAGTGAGCTGTGGCCTCTCCTTTCTCTGTGCCCCAGGATGTGTTTTGGCTACGTCGTGCTATGGACCTTCTACATTTAAAAAGAAGTTGCAGGGGTAAGAGCGCTCGGGAGGAGGAAAGTAGTATTTCTGTGGCAACTGGCTCCTCCTCGTTTTCAAAGCAGAACAAATGTAACGGTATCCTGCTCTTTCCACATCATTAGAGCCCAGAGGAACGAATCCGAAACCAGCCAAGCAGCAAACCGACCTGGAGAGCTGACTCTGCCACACTCAGCGCTTTGTTCTCGGCTGGAAAAGCCATTGCACATGCACATGTACAAGAGATGGATGGAGATTCAAGATGCCCGTTGCTGCTCTTATTTCCTCCAGCTGGCACCACAATGCAATAAGTAGTGGCCTTTCAATACCCGCATTTCACAGTATAGTTTTAGAATAAGTTGATAAAGCAAGAAAAATAACTTTTTCTGCCAAACTGCACCACGGACAAGACCTTCTGGGACCAGCACAGTCTTATGGTTCATGTTTTCAGTCAATCACATCCTCTGGTTTTGTGGTCTAAAGCATAGGAACGGGAAACATCAAGACAAAATGGGCTCATGGGCTACAGCTTGCAACAGAAAAGAAAATTATTCTCATTCCTCCTTAAAATTCCCCTTGAAGAGAGACAGTCTAATTTGGTGTTGCTAAAATTGTGAAACGCCCCTCTCGCTATGAGAAGTTGACTGTCCATCACAAAAAAAAAAAAAAAAAAAAAAAAAAAAAAAAAAAAGACACATCAGTTTTCTGCCTGTGTCGGAGCCACTGCTCGAGTTCTCGAGTTCCTCATGACTTTCTCCCAGTGGGAGAATTTCGTCTCATCGCTGTTCGAGCAGCCGCTCAGGTCAAGCGAACGGATCCATCAGCTGTCAGTGGACTCTAACGCAAGGCCAGGAGCAGTGACAAGACGTGTGCTCTGGGGAAGTGTGAAGACATAAGTTTACAACCTCAGCGACAGCACTTAAAGATGGAAATTTTTTTTTAAAAAGCTCTAGAGACAAGATATATCCAATGGTGTTTCCAATATCTACTAATTGTGATCATTAAGACAATTTTTTGCCTTGAAATCCACTTCTCAAACCCAGCCCTGGGTTTTGGTTTCATAAGTTGTGGTTCTGCCTCTGGAGCTTCCAACCAGACACGTTTTCCACGTGCAATTAAGTAATGGTGAGTGAGTTGTTGTACATGACGTTTAATTTTCAATAGCTGGGGAAAGTAACACAGGAGCTGCAGGCGAGATCATTAATCTCCTCCAGATCCTCCGTGCTGCCAAGTACAGCAGCTCATTCCTCACCGCGCTAATGCCGCTCTTCCATCATTGCTGTGTGCGCTGCACCCGACAGAGCCACGCCAGTAAACGTACACATTTATATGCATTCACCCACAGATTATTACAGCGTTCACAGGTAAGCTGTGTATGAGCACAGAATATAAACCAGTATCGAGTATGATGTATATAGCGGAGGGAAGGCCACCTTATAAAGTGACACAGGGATAAAAGCCCAACGGAAGTCACAGCTGGAAGAGATGAATTTATGACATTCCAATATATTAAAGCGTATATGGGTTCTGGGAAAGAGGCAGCTTCTTCTCAGACCTTCTGCCCAGGTTCATAAGAGTAACACTTCCTGAAACTCAGAGTGAATACATGAAGGTGCCCTTAATTCACATACAGAGAGGAAACATTTTCATGCTCAGAGTAAAAGAAAAGATGCCAAAAGGTAATTCTCATGTAGATGAAAAATTGCTTCCCTCCTCCAGAAGCCATCCCAGTGCTCCTCGTCAAAGTCAGGCCCCACCTCTGAACAAGTAAGTCCTAGCTTACTTTTAAAATTGTCTTTTGATGCCCATACAAAGCTACCCCTCACACACCCTATGCTCTGTGTACTCCATCCACGCTCACCCACTCCTCTCACAGCAGCCCCCTCTCCAGCCTGGAGCCTTTGCATCATTTCCACTCCCTTCTGGCTGCCTGGGTGACACAAGCTGCCCACCCCATCCCTGTGCTGGCAGACCCAACCTACAGCACTTCAGTAAGTTGTGGGAGAAGATGCTCTTCTCAGGCTGCTCTTAAACCCAAGAGGGACAGCTCAAATCTCCAGCAGACACCCTAAAATAGGCATTCAATCACATTAAATATATATTTTTTTTAACGTTATTAAGGAGAACTCTTCAACCTTCCTGAGAAAAGCAGTCAAGGAAAAGGTTTATTTCACTCCAAAGAGAACCGAGCAAGTTTAGCATTTTCAAAACAGTTTAAATAAGTACATGTGTAATGTAACAGGCTAAAGCACAAACAAATGTTTTGATGAAAACTGTTCTTACCGTATGAAAACTAGCTTGACCTTTGATGGGGCAGTCTTAATGATTGCAGAAGCATTCTGATGACTTCTTCCATACAATATCTGGTTGTTTATCTGTTCAAAGAAAATGAAGATTTTCATGTAAGGGGAAAAGTATGCATTGTTTTAAATTATACCACCAAGACATCCAAATTCACCATGGGATAAAGAGATAAGACTCAAAGAAAATGTGGTCGGCAACATATAAATCACATAACTTTTGAGGTTCTTACAGACAGAAAAGCCAACATTGTACTTACAGATAAACCTACTGGTGTTATAGAGGAGCAGAGGCACTAACAGCCTCTTCCAGGCCCAGCTGTGCTACAGAAAAACATCCGAGGAGGATGGCGTGCAGTCTGCAACTCAGCAGTAACAATTGAAACACTTGTAATCACCTTTCTTATCATTTCTTTTGAAAGGATAAGTCCTAATTTGATTTTAAGAACATCATCCTCCTCATACTGATTCTATGATGGACCACAGAATTGCAGCCTTAGAATGGATTTCAAAATATTACATTTTCAACACCTTAGACTCCAAATCAAGGAAAAAAAATCTGTATTAATAGAAAACCATTCCAAGTTTTATTCTATACTGATATAAAATAGGAACCAATGCAGAGATAATTAGGCCTTATTAGTAAGCCACAAATGAAATAATTCTTTTAATCTTTTTCACAGATCCATAGAATAGATTTTAAGTTTTGTTCCCAGATTCTTGGAAAACAACTTGATCTGTGAAGACTCATGTAGATATAGCAACAGCACACATTTTGAGACAGACACTCCTACATCTTACCTACAACAACTGACAGTTTAAGAAAACTTGCTCTTATAATTGTGCTGACTCCTCTGTTCTGCTGACAATTTAATTCTTCTGACAATCTGTGGATCTGCCCCATCACTTTTGCCGTGATGGATGAAACACCTGAGCACAGCAGGAGACACCAAGTACTACTGTGGACACGTTTGCTGCATGCAAGAAAATGCTGCAGTTTTCAGAGGGAAATAATTGGTTTTAATACAGGATGCGCTTCAGGACTTTTCTTTCTGTAGGAACTAGAAGTCTTTTCCCATATTGAGGAAATTACATGCTTACTGTCTTATTTTCCCGCTCTCAGCGAGTGGGACCTCAACAAGGACAGCAGCAGCTCTGAGATGAATACAGTAGTTATTATATCACGAGCCAACCAAAAGCACGCTCTTTATCATACCACAAAAATAACCTGAAGTGTAAAAATGGAATATTTAAAGCATTTCATTAATTTCACAGCCGGAGCTTGTGTTTAACACCTTGCATCCCCTCAGCCTGCCTGAGATGCCCTGGGCTTCAGCTTCCCTTCGTTGATGCCTCCTACCTCTGAGGTATCCTAAGAAGATGCTCAGCTTTCAGGTCAGGCATTGCACTAACTACAAGCATAAAGACCACATGCAGAACATAAGATAGATATGAATCCTGCATTAAATTTAAAGCTGAGCTAAGTATGATGGGGAAAAAAAGGCTATGTCAAGGAGATTAACGAACCCCCTGAGCAGTCTCTTAGCTGCACCCTGGTGATTTTTCAAATTTAAAACTACACTGAAGTGAACAGCCAGCCAGGAGGTGAAGGAAAGCATCCCCACCCCCCCACCGCGGGGAGCAGGACTCCCAGAGCTGCCTTTCTTCAGCTTCGAGAATCCAGACTGGAATAAGCATTGAGATAACTACACTCTGTGGAAGAACAATTCTTTACCTACACCTGAATACCTGTGAAAATGAACATGAATGTGGAACCTAATTCAAAAGCTACATTTAACATCTCTTTTGTCCAAGAAAGAGGGAAAACTTTAAAGATGAAGAGAAAGAAACTGAAATGAATAGTATTTGAAGTCATGTTGGTAGTTCAGGTTCATGGTTCAGCTCGTCCCGTGCCTTGCCTTCTAAGCAAGCACCAGAGGCTTCCAAGCGTGCAGACTAATCTGCTATTTAACTCTGTCAAAATTCTCACTCTAAGCATCTTGATTAGATTAATGCACCTCTCTGGAGCTGCAGCATTCATACACCCTTCCAAAGCGAGCAGCCAGCTTTGTTTCAATACTGCAATTTTTCCCTTCAACTACTCATTACAACATAATATTTACATTCACATTTGATTTGCCGATGCTGTTTAAAACAATAATAAGGGAGCCCAGGAACAATTCACTGACGATTACAGAAGGACTTTTTGTTACCGAAAATGTTTGTATTGGATTTTAGCTTTGTGTTCTTAGAAGATTTTTTTTTCATTCAAACAAGAGTAACCAGCCAAGTCTTACAGCCTTGTGTCATACAGGGTATTTGGAAACTTCACAATATTCCCATCTTATTTTCCCAACTTATGTGAGCTCATCAGTTAAATAAGGACAATGCGAAGGCAAGAATAAAACCCATTAATACTTGATCATTTATTAATGGTGCAAACCATTTACCTATCCAGTTGCTCACTGGAGAGAGAGAGACTCAAGAAAGATCTCTAAGAGTCAGAAACAATCAGCGTGAAGGAAACAGCATCACAATAACATTCCTAAGGGTTTTGGACAGTGCTGTCTGCAACTGCCACGGTCGCAAAAACAGGGCAAAAAGCAACATCCTAGGCCACACTTCATTAATTAAAGGAAAATTTAAAAAACCGACGGCAAAAATAAATGCTCAGTTGAGTTCTGGCTTCAAGCTGGATGTGAAACTTTCAGCAAGTTTGTTGACTTAATTTCTCCAAGGTCAAAAATAAATTAGTCACTGGGCATACCGTATGCTTTACAAATTGTTTGGATTCATTTAAATTACCATCATTTTTTCTAAACAGCAGACTTCTTAGATTAAAATTTATAGTCTTTACTCTGGGTGAAATTAATCCTATTCACTAGATGTATCAAATAGTCCAAAATTTAATTAGCTGTGTGCTGGGTCTGTAAGTTATAATTCTTTAATTACACCAAAATGAAAGGATAATCAAACTAATATATCTCCATGAGGTTTTTGGCCCGTCCCACACAGTTATTACTGTCAGTGTAATTTTTTTTATTTTTAAAAAAAGGTCACTTTCTTTTGCAAAGTAAATTAATGTTCATATACCACAGTCATAAGGAAAGCACAAAAGCCTACTTAAATAAAACAAAAAAGATAACATCAAGGATTTCATAAGCAACACCCCTTTAAATCTTTCAAATGAAATAAAGTAACATGTCAGACTAACCAAATAGTACTCCGGGAGTCAAAATCTATAAATCTGTGCTTTACTTTTTTCATTAGCAATTAGAAAAGAAAAACAAAGCTTTGACTAAACAAAAGAAATAAACTGATCTCAATCAAACTCAACTCTTCTTTAAATGTCTCTTTACATAACTTCTTGGAAAGACTGGAGAGAACAGAGTAAGATTAAAACACGTTACAGGTAAGAGGTCAGGTCACCACACTCAAATTCAATCTTTAATACAACCCTACACTGCTTTATGGCAGATTTTATCGCGTATCCCAAATGTCCTGTTGCCTTCACTTACAAAGGTTTTGTTTTACAGTTTCATACACGAAAGTAGCAAAAAGTACAAACTCACTGAAATCTGAACTCTTGAAATAGGATAAAAAAAATTAAAGGATTGTTTGCTTCTCAACTTTAATTTGCAGAAAAGAAACATTAGATATGGTTATTAAAAAAAGAGCACTGTTTTTACTATGTGGCAGTAATGGAAATCCAGAAAATTAGTATCATCTGATTTTTATGAAAATCAAGATAATGATACCCCAAAGCCAATAAAAGAACTGGCAGAGCTTTCTATAATAATTATTTCTTTTTACCAGTGCATTTCAAGATAGAACCAGACCCTCTGAAACAGTGGGAAAAGTTTGAAAAAATTTTGACTGGTCAAATTGTATAGATTCAAACCTGGCCCGTGGCAGGGGGTTGGAACTCATTGGTCTTTAAGGTCCCTTCCAACCCGAACCACTCTGTGATTCCATGATTCTATGATACGTAGAGATATATACACCTGTTTTTATGTTAAAGTCCCTCTTCAAGGATGGTGCCACTTGCTTAATCCAAAGTAACTGTCTTGAAACAGGAAAAAAAACCAAACAACAATCTCACAACAAATAAATTGAGAAAAAAACACCAGTCCCCACATTCTAAAGCAGAAGCAGCATTGTAAATCCAGCTGATTATTTCATTTACTTGGGCAAAATACTGATGCATCTATGGTATTATTGTGGCATAATATATTTGTCTAAGACTCTTGATGTAAACTCGTAATAAAAATACAGGTAACACAAAAGCCCTCTGGCTTCGAGGTATGACACAAATGGCATAGAAAAAGGAACAAAAATTGCTTCTTATGCAGCAGTCCAGAAGGGACAACAGGTAAACCTGTACACTGGTTCTGGATTACAAAGATTAGCTGTCACTCTTTCTGTGGCCTCCTAGAGCAACAACTCAAAACAAACAGTTTCCTTCCACCTCCTGCCCCATTTTCAGCAAGACAAGCAGGGACAGGAAGATGGCAGAAAATCCCAGCATCAGTAATTTAGCATAACAGGGCTCTGCGCAGCTCGGTTTATTAATAGAATGCAGTTGACTCCTCTCTTATGGAGAGATGATAATAATAATAATGACAGGGTGGATTATTCAGTGCGAATAAAACCTCCCAGAAGGCCAGAGCCATGCAGAGTTCAGGAGCAGCGGGGTTTAACAGCCCAGGTACAGCTCCACGTGAGCGCGCTGAGGACCATGCTGGGCACAATCAGCCCTGGGACTAAGCCCAAACTAATAAGATACGAAGCAGCGCAGACACCTGCACTAAACCAGCACGAGCGCAAGGCAGGAGCACCACAGATGGTTTCTTTGCTGGGAAAAAGAATGGAAAAGGAGAACTTTTGTCATGTAAAAAATAGATACTTTTGTCCAGGAACCAAGTTCTGACCCAAGTAATTTTCCTCCATGTATGAAAGTAGGATGAAAGGACCTTCTCCCTCAGAAAGTTGTTTTTTCCAGCAACATACCCATCCAAAATACATCACAAGAGATATATTTAAAAAATAATGATTACATACAAGTTTTTTCACGTGACCTGCATTTCACTCAATGTATAGGCTGGATCGACTTTCAAAGCAAGCCAGAACCATCCCCCCAAAAAGCTTTGCAGAAGCTAAAAGTGAGATGATATTTCATTAATTTACTGACAAAAGATTTCATGAACAAGGAGTTGAGGCAGTCTGGCAGCGTTCCACATCCTTCAATTGAAACCACTCAAACTCCAGTTCAAAAGAAAAATGAAGAGGTAATGTCTACTATCTTTATCTATACATTTATCTCCACCCCATTAACCTTACCCTACTGCAGTAGCATCCACAGTTTTAATGGAGTTACAACTAACCAAGGGGATTCACTGGGGCACCCCAGGACAGTCCAGAAATGCCAGAAGCTCCCTGAGATGTGAACCCCTTCTCTTGCTGATACGCTCCAGTATTCAAGACTGACATGTAATCAAAGATGTAGGTGCAAATACACTTAAAACATGCAGTTAGGTGAGGGTTGAGCATGGTCTACTTGCTGATGAACGGATGAGAATACTGGGGAAAATGACCACAAATGCTTATAAATGAAGGGGCTGCAAAGTCCAATAGCTTTTTTTTTTAATAGAATAACTAAATACTTGAGCCATGGGCAATGGCCATCAGTTCAGACCAGAGGCAGAGCAACTGAATAGCCACATGCAGTGAAGCACCACACAAAAGAAGAGAAGTTGTTTCACTGAATTTCACTGAATTTCACTGAATTTTTTTTTGGAGTTGGAAGGGACCATAGAGATCATCTAGTCCAA
>JAOQGH010000004.1:30967800-31017549 GCA_025769975.1 Gallinago jamesoni | reverse complement strand
TCCTTCCATTGCTTGTTTTACATGGAAAACACATCTCACACTTGCCAGGAGCAAAGCACATGTCTACAAGCATGTTTTTAGCAATAAGTATAGATGAAGCTGCACATCTCCAGAGACTGCTTCAAAACTCATTTCTTGCTTGTCAGTAAAACTCCCTGAAATTCTCCAACAGGAGTCCTCCATTAGAGGAGCTGCTCTGCGACACCGTGCACGTGGACACGTGGCTCCAGCGTCTATCTGCAGGCAAGTGCCTTCTGAAACCATCAGCATCATAAGTCTCTACATTCTGCAGTGTTTCCTCCTGCTAGAGAAGCCCCAAATGAGCTTTCTCACATGGGAAAAACGTTAGCTGTTCAGAAGTGCACATATATTCCTGTTCCATGCTGGGCTGAAACTAAAAGTAAGCATTAGTCCTCTGAAAATTAGAGTAATTGCCTGGGACGAGACAGAGCCCCACTAAAGTTTCTGGTCTGCCTGGTCTGGACTGGAATCCTGCTGAGCCGCTGCCCAGTTCAGCATTCCAGCTGCACCAGTAATCCCCCACCGTGGGAACAATTCTTTGAGTAAAGAAAAATTTATCTGGGCAAAAAACGCAGACCAACTCCAGCAGTCACCAAGTTGTTTTACTTGTTAAAAGGTTTTTAGGGTTTTTCAAAGGGCTTTCCCCGCCACATGTCTGTCCTTGAACAGATCCATGCTCACACCATAAGGAAAGCAGCTCCAAGACAGATCTGCTGTTGGCCAAGGCTGAGTCCATCAGTGACAGTGATAGAGCCTCTGTGACAGGGTATTTAAGAGGGGGGAAAAACCCCCGTGCAATTGCAGCCAGAGAGGGGAGTGAGAATATGTGAGAGCAACAGCTCTGCAGACACCAAGGTTGGTGAAGGAGGAGAGGGAGGAGGTGCTCCAGGCACCAGAGCAGAGACTGCCCTGCAGCCCGTGATGAAGACCGTGGTGAAGCAGGCTGTCCCCGTGCAGCCTGTGGAGGTCCATGGTGGACCAGACATCCACCTGCAGCCCATGGAGGACCCCACACCAGATGGATGCTCAAAAAAGGCTGTGACCCTGTGGGAAGCCCACGTTGGAGCAGGCTCCTAGCAGGACCTGTAGACCTGTGACATGGAGAGAGGAGCCCATGTTGGAGCAGATTTGCTGGCAGGACTTATGACTCCACAGGGGACCCATACTGGGGCAGTTGGTGAAGAACTGCAGCCTGTGGGAAGGACTCACATAGGAACAGTTCATGGAGGAGGGTCGCCCATGGGAGGGACCCCAGGCTGGAGCAGGGCAAGAGTGTGAGGAGTCCTCCCCCTAGGGAGGAAGGAGCAGCAGAGGCAAGGTGTGATGAACTGACTGCAAGACCCGCTTCCCCTCTCCTTGCGCCATTTTGGGGGAGAAAGGAGAGAAAACTGAGAGTAAAGTTAAATCTGGGAAGAAGGGAGGGGTGGAGGGAAGGTGTTTCAAAATTTGGTTTTATTTCTCATTACCCTACTCTGATTTGATTAGCAATAAATTAAATTTTCTCAGCGTTGAGTCTGTTTTGCCTGTGATGGTAATTGGCGAGCAATCTCTCTTTCTCCTTATCTCAGCCCATAAGCCTTTTGTTAGATTTTTCTCTCCCCTGCCCAGCTGAGGAGGGGATGTGACAGAGTGGCTTTGGTGGGCACTGGGCATCCAGCCAGGGTCAACCCACCAGAAGAAGGAACAAGGACGACGCTACGTGCCCAGGGCCGCTTCCAGCCCATCAGGAGCTCCCTGTTACCGAGTGCTGCTGGAGAAGATGCAAGCGTGTGCGTGCACATTCATGCATGTAGGGACAAGCAGAGACACCCCTGCTTTTAAAATCAATGCCATCTCCTCCCCGACCAGCAGAAGGTTCTGGCTCTCGCAAGCCCCACCTCCTGCAATTAAACCACTTCCAAGGGCCATCCTCACCAGCCAGCCTCCCAGGGTAAGTGGTACCGTGCCATTCCCAGCGGTGTCGTTGCCTCACTCGTCCAATCTGCATACAAATATCCTTTGGGCATCCAGCTGACTTCCTATAACATCGTAATCGTATTCTCAGTTTGCCTCTTAATAAGAATCTCATAAGATTATTTTAAACAAGTATTTACTGCTTAAACAAACGTGCATCTAAGGCATCTTCTTTTTAATGCCTTTTTCAGCTTTTTTTTTCTCTCCTCCAGCTGGTATCACTTTTCAGTTCTCTGCCTAGCATCGGGGAGCCAGTTAGCATCTGCTTTTGCGAAGAATTCCATTATCTGCCTTCATTACCAGATACTTTACACAAGGCAATTGTAATTCTGCTGTTGCTGCATTACACATGGGACACGGCGTTTCTTGTTTTGGCACTATGTGGAGTTGTTTCCACATTGGGTGACAATATGCCTATCACAACTCCTGCAAGCACATCTCACCAAGGATATTTAACTGGCTAAGGTGGTACCCAGTCCCTTTTAAAAACACTCTACAGATGTAACGTGAGTTAAAAGCACAAGTCTACGCTTTCGTGATCACCCCTGCAATAATATTTCCCGGTTATATTAGCAGACAATTACATTTCAAAGAGAAACCCTGGAAATGGAAGACAACTGCTTTCAAACAATATACTATTATGCTGCTGCATATGTTTCCCTGCTTCGGCTATTCCTATTATATTAAACAGAGAGATAAAAGAAATAAATAGGGACAATATGGTCAGGATATTGGAGTTTGCATGATTTAGTATTGCAACAAACACACAATTTATCTGCACGGAAAAAAACAGACGCCGCTTCTCAGGAAGGAAAAAGGCTCTTTAAATTACAAAGATATATAAAGCCCTTGCTAAGGGCTGAGGAGCCCATTTCCCAAACCTGCTGAAATCTCCAGTTAAACGAGCTGGAAGGGAAAAGGTGTTTCTTTTGGAAACAGAGCCTCTGCATGATGCAAATTAGAGTCCATCTAGAAAGGCAAAAAGAGGAAAGCAGCAGCTCTAGATGACTCAGCTCGGTGACTGGTTTTAGTACCAAAAGCTCAATATTAATACTGTCGAGGCAAAATACAGAGAAAAGAAAGGGGGGGGGGGGAACCACCACAAAAAAAAAGAGGACAGATTACATTTGTACACAGAAGGCGATACTGAGGGGTTTACCTCCCCTCTTGCGTTACTTCAGATAACTATTAGCAACATATGCTGGCTTTTGGAGACTTTACCCTGGTCTCATTTATCAGCCTGTGTTCCTTTGAATGGTTTCAGCCGCCGTTCGTATCACGTACCGTGGCTCCAGCCTCAGCCTTGCCCGGGATGGCTCTGCTCAGCCAGCAGAGCTGCAGCACCACGACCCGCCGCTCTTCAGGCGGTAAGGACAGATATCAGAATGCAGCCAGCATCCGCTACACAGAGCCAACCTTGCATATCAAACAACTAATTCCCTACTTGATTTCACTATAAACATTTAAAAAAAAAAATAATAATAACGTAGGGAGTCCCTTGAAAGCTAACCCTAGAGCTGTGAGGGCAGCGTGTCTAATTTACTGATTACAATTTACAAGAACCTAAATAAGCATATTGAAGGGACCATAATTGAACAAATGGGGTTTAGAATTCTCCCACCACTAATAATATAATAAGCTTATTGTTTTAATCTTCCCACTAGCCCTCTATTCAGCTCCAAGGAGGCAGACAGTTCTTCAAACCTTATCTCAAAAGCGATGCACTTGTCTGTTTTCATAAGCTTTAAACTGAAAAACAGAGAGAGGAGAATTTCTGGAATGCTTTCTTAAATTCAAAATGATTCCAGTTCTTCTCTCGGTGATCAGCATGTGTCAGAAAAATAGGGCAGTTGTATTCCAAACCTGCAAATCGAAATGGAAGAGCCAGGGATGGTGTTAAGACCAGTTCCTGCTCCCTCGGGTGATGAGAGGAGAGGACAGAGGCTGCTGGGGCTCACGGCTTTGGGAATGCTGTTATCTCCAGAGCTTTGGGCAGGGAGCACCCCTGCGGTGGGATGGGGCAGCTGTGGATTCCCCGTCTGATCCAGAAACTCAGCATCCCCTGCCATCTCCCTCTGACAGCCTCACCATCCCTTTGGCAACACTTTGCTTCACATACACCATTTGGAAGCCATTTACTAGAACTGAAGCAATGATTTTCAGAGAAAAATAAATCCCAGCATTTCTATTATTCTCTGGCACACTTCAGTTAATGCTCCCACCCCAAGCCCAAGCCTGTCATGTACAAGGAAGGAAAAAAAAAAAAAAAGAGCTCCATGGCTGTATCTCTCCCCTTCCTCCCCCAAATACTGTCAGCCAAAATATTGAAACATGATTTTTAAGTAGGTGAGGGCGAGAGCACACACAAGGTGCCACCATGGACAAAGCCTTCTCTGGCTGAACAGCTAAAATGTGGGCTTTCGTACTCCCAGAAATACAACTCACCCAAGCTCAAGTGAAAAACAACATTGAACTCTCCTGAGGACATCGGGGAGCACCTCCAATGCTTGCACTGTCTCATGTCAACATTTTGTACAAATTGACTTCTTGCCAATTTTTCTTTCCTTATTTCAGACCCACAGCTTTATTCTAAAGCTGCGGTTTCATTCCACAACATTTTAGTTCTCTGAGAAAGTGATATCGTATGTTTTTCTATTTTAATTAGATGACAAGGACATGATGAGTCTATGCATACCGATGTTTATCTGAGGTCTTTAACACTTTTAAAAGGAGATTTAGTGAAAGTGTGGTATGCAGAGCATCTTAATACCAGTAATTGCTGATTATAAGCAATTATAAATCTGCCCTCCCCTGCACACAAGGCTTCCACTCATTTGCCTTTCAAATGACACATTAACCCTCATCCAAGCGCTGGGGTTTCCTCAGAAGTGACCTCCTCTGGGTGCAGTGACGTGGCAATCAAGTCACTCTGTGGAGGAGTGATGCTGAGCTCAGAATGTCTCTGCACCCACCGATTATCCTGCAGCCTCAAAGGCTCCGGAGGAAAGGATGGGCAAAAGCTGTCCATGTGTCACTTGCCCTGGGACTGATAAACTGGCTGTTGCCTCTAGATAGGAGACACACAAAACAGGCTGGTGGTTGAAGCATCACACTGCCAATAGCAACAAAGACATTTTTCTTTTGATAGAATCTTTTATGTGCATAAATATATTGCATCAGGGTTCATTTTCGGGCACACAAAAGGCCCAACTGAATGAATTTTGAACTACTTACAGCTTTAAAATATGGGGTAGCCTCAAAGGACAGCTGCTCTAGACCCCATTTTAAAGCCGTTGAAAATATAACTGAGAAAAATCCTATTTAAAAAACACTCTATGGTATAATGTTGCAGTATATTATGTTGTACCATGGAGTTTAAGTCCTCTAAGGCCAAAATACTGCAGTCTTCAGAGCTTGCCAGCCTGGAGATAAGGCTCAGTTATCACTCAGGCCAGGCTCACGGATGCTGCACCTCCTTGCTCCTGCTCTGCTGAGCCTTGCCTAGCATGGTTCTCCGGGAAGCTACAATATGTCAACAGTGTAAGAATGTTAGAAAATACTGATTTCCATCTGCCAAGTCTCAGGGAAACTTGAAGTCACTCTAAAGGAACATTGGTTCACTTCTGGCCTGCTGCACGGCGGCGATCACCCGGCACCGACGTGCCCACTGAGTTTTGGAAAAAAAAAAAAAAATCTCACAGTCAGGATAGAAATGTCTTTTCTAAGCTACTATTTCTGATAGGAACAGGTTTTCTGGTTTGCTCCTGCTCAGATTGCTCTGCTACGATCTATAATCCATTCCTTACATTTGTATTTGAAAGCTGCTCATTCATTTGATGGAAGAGAAAATCCGTTTGAGACTGAACGAAGAATATTGGGGAACTCTAATCCATTGATTTTTCTGCTTGATCTCAACACGAGCAAATGAATATTGTGAACATTTAAGTTCTTTCTCCCTTGACAGTAATACAGTGGAACTTGATCTGACAGCGGTTCATCTTTAAATAATGATGTTCCCACAAAGCACAGTCATTATCTTGGAATCTTTCTTCACCCAGTCTAATTAAAGAGAACGGCATCAGACAATTGTAAAAAAGTGAAAGTTTGTTACTTAACAAAGGCTTTTATGGGCCCAACCATCACTTTCCCAGTGATAAGGAACTATAAGAAGCAGCACAGAGAACACCTCTAAGAAGCCAAGGTGATGATGTTTCTCACACAGCGATTTGTTACTAATTTAAGAACCTGCAATAGGAGCCTGAACCTCCTCCATCCAGAGGTGGATGGACGAGAAAACAGTGAGACTTTTGGATTTAATAACAAAAACTTTTTGTCAAGCAAACACAACCTGTACCGATCAGCCCGAAGATCTCGAGAAAACTCTTAAAAGGGAGGTTGCCAGGGGAATTGCCACCATTTGTGAAAAGCAGACAAAAAACTGTAAAGCTTCAAGAAAAAAATCCCAAATTAGTTGCACTAACATGCCATAAAATTAATAAAAAAAGACTAAGGGTTGTGAAAGAGCAGGTGAAGAGGAGGAAACAATACCATGCAGCTGGGACAAGAGATGGTAGAGAGGAGATGGCAGGAAGAGTGTCCCAACGCAATGTGATCGCTTGCTTGGCCACAGCAGCCCAGCCTTGCAAGGCAGCAAAGCCACGTAAAAATCAGTGTGACTTGACAAGGACTAAATTAAATTTTTGGATTAAAAAAAACCCCGCCACAGTAGTTTAAGTTTGTTTGTACAGCAATTTTAAAATACGCTGTGGCAGCGATTAGAAAAGATTAAAGTTGGATGAGTCATCTGGGACTGTAAAGCCCAGGAAAATACCCAGAGAGCTATGCTGGAAAATACAGTGCAAGTCTTGACAGCGAGAAGATTGAGGGAAAACAGATCATGATCAGCTACTTCAGTTATGATATAATTCAATGGTGATCTTAATGATAAATTCTAATCTTGTTTAATATTTTTAGGTTTCAGTTATTTTGCTAGAGGTTGATTGTAACTAGTTAAGTCTCTATTAAAATACATTTATCTGTGACAAAAGATTATATTTTATATTGTATGTTCCTTCTTTAAGGCAACCATGGGGATAAAATGCTGTATAATAAATACATTATATTTAAGGAAACATAACATTTACTGTACATCTGTTGAAATGCCCAAGATTTATCTCATATGTCAGATATTATGAACAACGTTTCTTCTACCCTATGTATTTTTCCTAACAATATATACTGCTTGCATTTGGACAAAAATTAGAATGCAATTAAAATGTAAGCAACAGCTTTGTAATAAAAATATTTCATACAAATATGCCAATTGTGATTAATAAAAGAAAAATGTTTTCATTGAACTGTTTTCATTGAAAAGCGGAATATTAAACAAAAGCGTTGTTATTCTCACAGCAGATAAAGGAGGTTCTATGGTGATCAAAACCACTTTTAAATGGCCTAATTTCCACTTTGTCCAAGATTTCCTTTTGTCTGTCTCAGGGCCTTCACGAACACCTAGTTAACGCTAAACGCTGCGCAGTGACCTCGGAGGAGGTTCTGCCGTCACACCACCACCACAAACACTTCCATAATTTTCCAACTGACAACTCTCAACTTCACACTCCCAGTTTTTATTCACAGGCCAGAAAAGAAAAATATCCTTTTTCAGCTCCTAACAAGTTGTTCGAGTTTGATAAGCTATTTCCATTCCTGCTGAATTAGTTGAACAAGCTGTAGAGAGAATAGGTCTTTGTTTCAGGCTGCTGAAGAAAAAAGTCAAAAGCTGGATTTTTACTACAGTCCGTTCTGGGTCCAGATTTCTCTCAAGTCTCTGGGCTCACACATACTTTTCTTGAATAGTTTTTTCATTTAAATTATGCCAATGGGTTAGAGTATGCTCAGATGTCTATGTAGATTGCTATTTAAAACTTACAATGCATGTTAAAAGCAGAAAATGTTTGATTTAAATTAAGTGCAAATCCAATTTAAATTTAAAAAAAAAGCAGCTTAAAAAAAGCTTTAAAAGCAGTATTAAAAAAGAAGCTTATCCAGCTTATAGAGGACATAATGTGATAGCAGGTACTCAACTTGTAGACAGAACAAGCAGGCCTGACCATCCCCACCGACGCTGTTTAGCATAGCTTATCTCCTCATTTTTCAAAATTTAGGCAGCTCTGCAGAATCAGTATTTGTCAGGTTCACACCTGGTTTGTCTTTCATCAGACTGATTACAAACACTCACAAAGTATCTGATGACTTTTAGGATCCTCTGTGCTTTTGCACAGGACACCGAGACCACGCTCTGTATCCTCCACAGCGTGGACATCCAGAGAGGTCCCTCAGCTACTTCAAGGCAATCCCTGCGCTGCGTTTGGTGCCCTACAGGTCCATTTTCATCACTGCACACTTTTGGCTATGAACCCAAGAAACTAAATATAAGTTAAGAGGATCAAGGCAACCCCCCACATACCTCCCCATATCACGCAGAACCAAGACATTTCAAACAATTCAGACTAGGTTGGTTCTGGGTCCTGTTTTTTTTTGCGCTATCAAATTGCACTTGAGTCATTTTCAAGTTTTTTACAACATCAAGCTATGCTTAGAGGCTTTGTTTGTTTTAAGTGTAAACCTGAGTTTCCCAATGTCATGACTCACCTTTAATTGCTGAGGTAAAATGAAAAATGAAAATGAAAAATGACTGCAGCACCTGGCAATGCTGGAGACTGCCAACTTCTGTTCCTTAGAACAAAACAAATATGTACCTATAATTTCACTTTAAAACCTCTTCTATTGATAAAAAGCCAATAATAATTATTCTACTATATCTTTCCGTATCTTCAGCTACGATGTATATACTTTATTTATGATGCCTAATCATTTTATTTACATGTAAAACAAGCTATTGGTAAGGCCACCACTGGGCAACTGTTGGCTTAAAGTCCAAAAGAGACTTGCGACTCGGAAGACAAAGACCTACCCCACATCTCTGAAGGAGGTTTCCGATAAGCAACTTGGCTCTCCCATGATGAAGAGGGTACAAGTGGCAACCTCTGGTAACATTTAATCACAGGATCCCTTTCCCAAACTAACCTCAGAGCTACGAGACTCAGGCAAGAGCAAGCATGGGTGCGTTGCTCCACTCCCATCTTTAAGATGGCCCCACGTTCCCCTCCCATTTCAGGAGAAGAAAACTGCATCTCCCCTTCTCGTGCCTTGGTTTCTCATCAGCCTGGTCTAGCTGGCACAGTGTTGAGCAGAGCAGTGTTTGCACAGCCCACGCCTTCTCATCACTTGCTTCACACTCAGCCTGTGCACTTTGTTGCTGAGGTGGCACCTTAGCTCAAGCTGTACCCCAAAGTGAAGGCCTTTTCCAGCCCTATGCAGGAGAGGATGAAAGAAAGGGACACAATGCACAGCACTCTAATTTTAGAGCCCCTGAGAATCCCATGCGAAGCGGAGCTGAAGGAGAGCATCATCCCTTCCCTCCTCTGTTCAAGCCAGCTGTGGTGCTCCTAAGACTCCTTGGTGAGCCCTAAGTAGGTCATCAACCCAGCAGAAAATCATTCCTCTAATGGTGGAGCAGTTTTCTCCTGAGGTGAACAGGCTGAGGAAGGGAAGAGCAAGGGAAGAGCCCAAGTACCATAAATGACTGGGGAAGGTCATTTGCAGAGACAGGCAAATGGTGCTCCCCCATTAGCTTGAGTTAAATGGTCTCATGTTGTGGAGCTTCAGCCTGAGAAACAGCAGAAAGTTAGAGGAGGATGACAAAGTAAACACTTTCATATAGTTGAACAACTAAAAATGCTAACTTCCAGGCTGAAAACATACCCTTTGATTAATGCCATTATTCCAAAAGAGAAAGGCACCAACCAAATAAAGAAGTAACTCGAATGTCTCTTCTTAAAATGAGAAGGCAAGGGTTTATTACTTGCAATAATTTTGAATTGTCCTAGGTGATGTAAACTGAAAATAAGTACATACGCTGTGCTAAAAAGAACACAGATTTTTCTGCCACTGAATGTAGCAACTCTTGCATTTACACAGCCAACTGCATTTTCCTTTTTCACCACATGAGGCGAGGGGATATGGACAGAAGAACAGATAACAATTCCTCCCCACACAAAAATCCCCATTTAGTATCACCACGAATTCACAAAACAGTTGTATACTCTCCCTATATAAGCCATACATCTTATTTAATCAGCTGTCTTGAGAGTCTATTCAAGAAGTTAATCAGGTTTATGCTGCACTTATGACATCATAAAACTTGACAGATTTGGTTAAATAAGACAATATTTTCTAACAGAAAATCTATTCTGATTGGTTTTAATCTCTCCAAAGGGCAGAATCTGGCAGACCTGTTTTCCCTTCCACAAAGAGTAAAAATCAAAGGATTAGGGTCAAACACCTTTGCTTATACCGCATTTCAAACAAGAGGCGATAAACAAAGCATTCGTCTCTCTGCAGGAGAAAAACAAAAATCACAAACAAGTGAACAGATTTTTTTAGTATCAGAATATGTTATGAGGTAACAAACACCTTCTCTTTAATGTATTTAATGAAATAAAGATATTAATGCATTAAGCTTTGGGCATTTTTTTAAATGAACACAATTATAACCAGGAAATTGGTGATGTATGTGAACAGAGTCTTGCAATATGTCAAGCACTCTCTCTTTTCCTTCTGGCAAATGAAATCCATCTCCAAGGATTTATCCAAGAGGAAGAGCTAAACGGATAAACTTCTCTATATTAAATAGACTTAACTTTTTCCGCTCTGACTGGAGGAAGAAATCAACTAAGAGACAGTTAAAAACCAAATGCTTGAGGGAAAAATAAAAGTGGGGTATGGTAGTTTCTACTGTAATTCTTTTGGGTTGATATTCAATGGATTTTTTTTTTTTTTTTTACTCCTGGGGAATTTAGCCTTCAAATGGATGATTCAGATGCAGCCAAGACTTGCTCCTCAGGAATAAACAGTCTTCTGGGTAAGATGGAACTCCACTTTATTTTATTTTATTTTAATTTAAATGGCCATCTAACCCCTAGACTCTGTGGCACGGTGCCCCAGAAGGCTCAAGATGCTTTGTGTATCTTACGACAGATGGCTAACCAAGACATCCAACAGATGGTACCCAAGCCAGAAGAGACGCCAGGCCTTCCAAACTGCAGTCCGGGGGTTACGCTCCAGTGTTTATTAATTATATTTTCATCTCTTAATATAAATTAAGCTTAATTCCAATACAGTAAATCATTTTATTCTGTTTTTTTATAGGAACAAAGCTTATGCAATCATACCCCGGGCAATCCAAGCTCCTGCCCCAAAACCTTTGAACCCGCTGGCCAATTTGAAGCAAATCTGATGGTGGACTAAGGGTCTCAGAGGTACTATAAAGGGTCCATGAAAATAGGCAGCCGTGCAGAGGAGAGAAACCTGATAAATATCCTGGACCAGTGGAAAGGCTTCGGTGTGAGATCACACTTTATTAAAGCGTCAAAGAATTCACATGAGAGAAAGCCCTTAGAAATGCTCCAGCCACAGGAAAAGCTTAAATCAGAGCTCACACCTTCCTCGACACCCGAGTCAGTCGAACGGGAGACACAAATCTGTAGGAATCCAACTTCATTAGCTGCAGCATTCACAGAAGTACTCGTTAAAGTCTTCACAACTCTGCGCTCAAGGCCTGGCTGGAGGCAGCATGGGGAGCACCCAACTAGTACCAACGTCCTCCCCCAAAAGGGCTCTTCCGTGTCCGAGCAGAGGACAGAAACCAGCCACAAAGGAAAAGGGGAAGGTCTGCCAACACACAGCCACCGGGGGGGACAGGGAGGAGCAGATGTACCAACTGGCTGCGGTACAGCCCCATCCAGGGACGCCGAGAGGGTTGGCCTGGTGGTTTGCTCCCATGCCAAGAGCCATCCGCCCGTGCCGCCGGCAGCTGCCGCTGGTCCTGCTCCCTCTGCCCTCCCCGATGCCTGTCACCCTGCTCATCTACAAGGCCACAATATGCCTCCTGCAAAGAACACAAAAGAATGGTCACATCCTTCTGTCCCCAAAAGGCGTCACTGAACTCCCCCTGTTCCTCACAAAATCCTCTCCAACCTCTCTCTTGGCTCCAAAGCTGCCCGTGCTCATCCTTCCACATAGTTCTGCTTACTCCTGTCCATCACATCCCAGTCTCAGCTCGTTTTTGTCCCCTTCTGCTCTTCTCCCAGCCCGTCAGTGATACCCCACTTCATGCCACGCTGTTCACTTAATGGCTTTCTTCCCCTGAAAACCAGTATTTGAGAAAAACCCACATCTTCTATACTTCCAACAACTCAATCCTGAAATAAGCTCTTGCTGTAAAATTACTGCACTGTCTGTTTAAATACATTAATGATACACAACAAAGCAACAAGGTATTAATCCCAGAATCATATGGGGTTGGAAGGGACCTCTAGAGATCATCTAATCCAACCCCCCTGCCAAAGCAGGTGCAGCCAGAGCAAGTTAATCCTCAAATAACCTGTCATATCCCTAAGGGAATAACAGGTTACAAAATGGTGGAAAGTACAGCCAAACCTTATGGGGTTTAAAACACATTTTTCTGCCAAACACTTGGAAGAAATATAGTTTCTGGTTCAGAATATGGTTTGCATGAAGGTTTACAATTCAGTGCAGAAAAATGTCCAGATTTGAGGGTCTGACCCTGGCACAGGGAGCCGGAGGGTCCAGCACCAAAGGGATCTCATCCCTCCTCCTTCCCTGGGCATCCAGTCGATCTTCTGCATTACAGAATTTCAGACAATTTCAGGACCGTTACACACCATAGTAGTAACAGGTTACACTTTGCTCTTGTTTTAAGATACTGCTTGGTCTTTACTCCCAGAGCACCTGGAGGGATGGGAACTTTGAAGCAGAATGTCTTTAAGCACCGTTTGGATGGTGAAATCCCTCTCTGCTCTCACAAACACAGCATAGAGAGCCATAACTTAGCCCCAAACACGTGTGTACACACTAATGCCTTGTACCTACGTACTCTCTGGCATTTCCCTCCAAATTGCTCCCAATGTAGGTATGTGGTTCAACTCCGAGTAACAGCACGTTACAGATATAAGAACTTATGTTCAATATGTAGTTATATTCCCGGGATCATCAGACCATGGAAATGACGACTTCCCACCTCAATTTATAGAGGACCTGGTTCAATATACTACAACAGTTTAACATTCACAGGTCAGAAAATGCTACTTAAGCTTACAGTTCTGAAATTGCAGATAAAACACATAAGTATTTGTCTATACGTCATTGCTAATGCACTTGGTTTTCAGACAAGGGATACAAAAAAACCTTTGAAACTACCTAAAGCATTTCAAAAAAATCCGAAACAACTGTTAAAAGCATTTGGCATCTACAGAATAATTGCAAAACAGTATGACGAAGTCAAGGTTTACCCCTCCTGGCTTTGGACAACGTACAGAATCCCCCTGTAGCTCTATCCCCTGGCAGCAGAACACTCATCACCTGAATAGGAATTCCCAAATTTAGGATGCTTGGCTACTGCTGTTGGGACAGCAGCGGCTCCTGGCTCTGTGCTGGCCTGTCTGCACACAGAGACATGGAGAGTCCTCCTCCACACTTAAGTCTTCTCCTTTTCCCAGAGCGAGACCCCTAACAGTCCTCTTACCTGTCCTATTCTCCTGTGGCATGTTCTACTTCACAAACCCCATTACTCCACTTTGCTCCCATCTTCTCAAAACCACCCCAGAACACGACACCAGCATCAATTCTACTCCTGGATCTTGAGTTACAGTTGTGGATCCTGACAGTGGCTCGTTCCTGCAGCACTAGCAGTGGGCAAGGCAAGGAAAGAGCTGGGAGCACGCAGCTCCAAGATGCCACCAGTACCTGTGGTGGTACCAGTGGTACCCGAGATGCCATCTGCCTGTTGGGAAACGCTTTCCCGTTCACCGAGGTAAGCTGGACTGATAGGGGTCTCCATGGAGGTGCCTCTGGGGAGCACAGAGGACCCATGCAGAATGGGCCCGATGGCTACGGGCTCTGCCCAGGCACCCAGCTCTCTCTAGAGGGATGTCAACACAGTCCGGGGTCCTCACTTTTGGAGGGCTCTGCTCCTCAGACCTCCACTCCATCTCTGCTCAGCACACGTGCACTCACACATGCACTTTTCACATTCACAGCAGCAGAAATTTGCTGTTTCCTTGATGATCAAAAGCTCAATGCTTTGACAGTTCCTCTAATAACTTTTTTGGGAAGCAGAGACAGAAACACAAGCTGCGACCTCTAAGCACTGATGAAGCAAACAGACATGCCCATAACTACACTATTAGTAAAAGGTTCATTATTAATTCTGGGGTAGCAGAAAGAACTACCTGTCCTTTAGCCAGTTGCCACAACATCTCTTCTCATTTCAATATGGCAAAAGTATTTTCAATTTGCTGATAAAATAGAGACGTTCACCTGATGCAGATATCAGTCTTTTATACACACACATATACATGTATATAGATCTCCTTCCTGATGTCATTAGCTTGTAAGTACTTTTTGATATGCATGTGGTCACTACAAGGCATAAAGCAAATTTTTAATAGTCTGTCACAGTGTGTTATAGCTACTGTGCCTACAGATAAATATTGTGGATTGCTCTTTAAATGCCAGCTATCCTGACAAAGAGCAATTACGTACCTGCTCAGAGCAGAAGGTAAATTGATGAGTAGCCCTTAAGCCACTGCATTGAATAAGGGAGAATCAAAGCTTAAGAATAAGAAGCAAAAAGATAACTTTAACTTTCTTAAACAGTTAAAGAAGTTATTCTGGACAGCTGTCTCAATTACTGTAATACTGTGGGAAACTAGGTAACATCTGTAAAGAATAAAATTATTGTCATTTCACATTTTTACTTTCCCTTCTGTTAGAGACTTACTTCCACTACATATTTGGAGCAGGTACTGCTTAAACCAAGCAGACCATTTTGGAACAGAGCTGTTATGCAAATAATCTGTTCTGTATTCTAACTAAAAGCAATGCTGTCTGGACAAGACATGATGCACAGCAGAGTTTCTTTTTAATTTAATTTTTTTGTGTGCAGTGGAGCAACATCATTTACGATGGTAATGATGAAAGATATCACCCTATCTAAAAATCAGACGTTCAAGAATATAAACACATTACCACCTTTTATAGGCTAGTGTTTGTCTTTTGTTTATTTATTTAAATATTTACATCCTCTTTGCACATTTTTAGGTGCAGGACATTGCAGTGATATTAAGCGTTCTTCAATGACAGCAATATAAAGATCTACTTGTATTATCCTCTCTGAGCAAGTTTGCACAGTGAGACCTGAGTATGCAGATTTATACCACAGATACTACCTTCTATCTGTAAGTTATATGAAATTACTTATCTGTAACACCTGAGTAAGATCAAAGATCCCAAACAACATAAGCACCATGCCTTAGACAATGTAATAACCTTAAAACATCAGGGCAGTACATTTCATGCCCTGTACTGTAACGCTATTCTCTGGATACCTGGCTGATGTTAGAAGAAAAGCTCATACCTAAGAGCAAATGCAATCTGAGGCAATATTTAAAGATTAGATTATCTTTCATTGCAAATAGCTCATTTGTTTACTATCACATTCCTTTATTCTTGTTTTGCCTCCTTATACCATGAAAATGCTGAATATTCAGTTTAGATTCCCCAGCAGCTTTTTATTTTTGTCTAAAAACATTTACCTAACACATTCCTAACAAGCAAAGTGAAGAAAATCCAGCCATCTGTCTCTGCATTACAATAACAGTTATGGAAGAGTAGATTATTCTATATAGCAAGAAATTTAATGCTAGGAATTCTTATACTTTAAGCACTGCGTGCTCACATCAGTTTTGTAGATAAGAACGTTGAACACGAAGGTACAACAGAAACGGTGATTTATAAGGAAACACACGACAAAATATTTTAAAGATGTTAAATGCATTCAGTATTCCAATCATGCTATATGTCCATGCTTCAAACTGAGGAAAAAAAAGAAAAGATCTGTGCTATTATTTTCTTACCTCCAGCACTTCACTAGTCCTAAATCATCACTAAAAATACTTAAAATGACTCGCTGGAAACAAACACGATATAGAGAGAGATCCGAATCCTTACCTGGGAAACCCCCTTGTACCATTGCTGTACCAGCATGTACTTCAGGATATCTGCATTCCTGACAAACAGTCACTGCTGTGAGCAGCTCAAATCCTCATCATACACAGACTCAGAGCTTGTCTTGCTTCTGACGACCTTGGGCCTATTTTTTCTGAGATTCTTCTCTCCTTAAGGGCAAACCGTCTGTCTGTTTCTATTACGAGATGCCATCAATTATATTAATTTCAAGCTACCCACAAGCTAACGGTTACATCTGCCAGCAGATGAGAGCTGCCTATGGAAGCACGCAGGGAGCAGCAGCAGATCCCTGGTTTCCCACATCTGACCCACTGATGCTCCACGGCTGCTGTTTGTGCGCTGGCTTTCCCTGCCAGCATCCAAATGGCATCTCTGTCCCCAAACACAAGTCACCTCCAACGTTTGTTTGTGTCGCTGGTAGCTGCAGGTACGCTCGCGCTTAATCACCCACCGCATGGCAAAGGAGCAGTTAATTGGCGTTATTTATCTAAGCATCCTTTTCATGCAAGCTACAGGGGTTAAAAATTAATTTCTTTTACTCTGATGGCTTCATTAAATGTGATATTTTCAAATGCTGCAAATCTTGCAGTTTCCCAACAGTGTTCATGGCGCGGGGTTTGTTTTGTTCTTTTTTTTTTTTTTTTTTAATGTCAGAAAACAAAACCAGTCTAAAACAAAACCAGTCTGTCATTATAAGCATAAAAATATAATTCAAACTTGAGCGTAACTCGTATTTTGCTGAAACTCTAAACAAGCAGTATTCGTTTTATTGCAATGAGTGCTGAACTGAAGCACTGAAAAGACTCAAAATCCCTCATTTAGTAATTAAAAAAAGCAAAGATAAAATTCTCTCTCTAAATTTATAAACATACTTCATTATTTTGGGAAGTCCTTACTAATTCTCTATTCCAAATATTGCATTAAAAACAACTCAAGATAATCAGTTATTTTGTTAATACCATTAATTTGTACATTTTTAAAGTTCATTGTCCTTTCTTTAGAATATGTATCACAGCACACACAAAGCCATCTGTTCAGTGCATTATGTACAAGCACACAGTAAAAACACAAGAAGTCCCAGCTGCAATTTTACTATTAATTCATCAAAAATGTAATTTCCTTTTGCAGTACTTCTTCAGACGATGAGAACTGAGCATGTGATTCACAAATAGAGTGAAAAAAAACACCCCAGCTCAATAACAAAACCCCAAACTAACCCACAAACCCAAACTGCAATGACACCAACATCGTAATCCATCCTCGTGTGGGACAACAGCTTGTGATTCTGCCCAGCGTGTACAGTCCCTTCTGGATCTGATATTAGGCCTGGTTATAAAACTTACATATTTTAGCTAATTATGGGTCAGAATAAGAATGGGAAAAGAAGATTAGCAGCACAGAGTCACATTAAATAGAGATTAACACAGAGCTAAAAAATGAAAAGTCACTGCTCTGTTCGTCTAATCCTAGCTCTCGCGTGATCTTTGGAAATCCACCGTACTAAATACACTTGTCACTAGATTTAAGAAAATTAAATACTGTAATTATAATTTTTTTTCCAGTATTTTATTTTCTTAAAGCTCAAAGCATTTTTTTCCAGGCTACATCTTACTCTTTGAACATCATCTCTATTTGCTGTTGATTGCAGTGACATCTATTGGAGAGGCAGTGTTTGGCTACACAAGCTGCCTCACCTGAAGATCACTAGGTTTAGGTTTGGGTCAACTCCCTCCTCCCCCCCAATGATATAAAATTAAGAATTGCTTTTCCTTTTTGTAGCGCCGCTTCACATAAAGCAGCTCTTGCATCCTACACAGCCACAGGTTTATCACGATGAGGAACAAATTGGAAACATAAGAGAAGTTTTTAAATCACTTTGCTTTGGTAGAGAAACCACCATTTCTCAAAAAGCATTTTAGGAAGATAAATCATTACGCTTTCTTAAAGCTTCATTGATTTCTACATCATCTAGAGACAAAATAAAAGAAAGGGGGCATTATTATCCCCTTATTAGATACAGTTAAATATCCCTGTAGACGGGAAGTCTGAGCACAGCAGTATCTAGTCCATTATCTTAGCCACCTTCCACAATTTTTTTATTATCTATTTTTATTATTCAAAACTTATTTGAAACCAACCAGTCAACTAACTGGACAAAAGATTTTACTCAAAAACACAGCATCAATTGAAATTAAGGATTCCAAGTGCTTTCAACAGTTGTCTTTTTGGTTTCCTCATAATGGTTTTTAAGGTCTTTCCTATCTAACTTACGATTGCTTCAACTCAATTCAAGAAAGAGCATCTAAATTGTACCGATAGCAATGCTCCGAGGAAAACCTTAGAAAACATTCCATTACAAACTGCTCTGCCCATCCATTTCCTCTGCTTCTTTTTACTGCTAACCTCTCATTATAGCAATAAGGCGCAACAGGGTGCACATTAGCCTATTAGCAGACTCTTAGCGCACACCTACGGCCTCGGCCACTGAGGGAAAACACACCGATGCCTATTGCTGCAGCTGCTGGCGAGTACAAACAGCTCCTTTGTATGCTCTCCCCTCCTTTTACTTGTTTTGATTAAACAAAAAAAAATTCCTATTCAAAACCTGATGTTTTTAAGGTTTGGGAAGCCTACAAAAAACCTCTTCGGGGAGAGTGACCTCCTGCAAAATAAGCTCTGCCACGGAGGATGCGCTTCCAACGTGGGGAAGAAAAACTCCAAACTCACCTAACGTTTTCAGGTCTGTAGGACAAAGCATTTTGAAGGCTCCTTTTGCAGCAGGATGCACTCACTGCAAGTTTTACAAAACTGTTCTTAAAGCGTAAACTGAAAGCCTTAAACCAGCAAAGTCAAAGCAAAGAGTAATCAAAAAACGTATTACATTTAGTTAGAGCTGAATATTAATAAAGATTCAACAGTATCACTAGAAGGAGAAACACCACAAGAAGAAATGCTATTTTCAACTTGCCTTCAGTCTAGCAAAATGCTAAGAACTAAGAAAACAATATTGGAAGTAATGGTGGTTCAAATGAAGCCGAAATATAAACAGAAGCTGGTCTGAAACTAAGGAGTTTGGGTGCAAGAAGGCACATTTGGAAAAAAAAACCAAACCAAACCAAACAACAACACACCTGGAACTTCTTTAAACTCCGTAAGCCACAGAAACACAGAGGACATCTGGAGTTTCTCTAAACCAAGAGCTACCTAGTTAGCAGTTCTATCCCCAACAAGGATTCACTCTTTCTGAATCAAAAACAACCTTTGAAAAGAAAAGGCAGGACATCTACAAGAAATGAGCATTTGTTACAACAAGTCAGCAATGAAAGGTACAGTTTCAGTAGTGGAAAAACAGAAATAAAAGGGAGAGTTGCCAAAATGCAAGTGGATTTCGATCCCACAGGGGAAATTAAATCAATACCAAAAGGTTATTCAGCCACTTTAAGGGGAAAACAGACAAAACACAAAGATTGTGAGGCAGTATAGATGGGACAGAAAGGAAAGCAAAATTTTCTAAGTATGGCAGGAAGACTAGCAGTGCTTTGCTTTCATTTTCAGTATGGAGAATGAAGGACGTGGAGAGAAAAGATGAAAGATGAAAGCCTGGGTGGAAAGAAGTGACAAGCAAAGAGAAAAACATCAAGTGGAGCAACTATTTCTGGACTATGAAAGAAATTGATTCAAGATACCTGATCTTCCAAATAAGGAAGACAATAAATCTAGTTCACCTGTCCAGTGAAGCTCAGAAAATTATTAGTTAAGTTTACAAAACCAATAGGATTAGTAGGAGAAGGAATAGATCAATATGAAAATGCAAGTGGATAGTTTTACAAGGGGCAAGTATTGGACTGAGATTTCTGGTAAAGCTGCTCAAGAATCAGGACAGAAGTTATGAACATCAAGTAGTTCACAAAAACAATGCCATACTGGAATTTACAGAGAAAATTTTGGTTTTGATCACAGAAAAGAGATTCTGCAAAAGCCCATTCCACAGCTGCTGAGATGCTTAATATCATTAAGTGCAGTTAGATCATTTCTAACATGCTTTTTACTTCAAGAGTTAAGGCACAAACTTAGTTTAAGCTTCCTTAGCCTGTTTTTTATTTTAAAAAATCAAAATGAGGTGGGGAAGAATAAAATGGAAAACACATATCTTGGTTTTCCAAGATCCATGGGGAAAGACAGCTATTGCAAAACATTCAACTTCAGTCAGTGAAAAGACTAGAGAGAAGAAGATTCAACCGAATAGATCTGTTTGCTGCTGCCAAAGCTGTTAGGATTGATGAATTTAATATCAGAAGTACCTTCACCTTTTCAGCTATTGGACTCAGCTGGCAATATCATTAGGGATAGCAGAACAACTGAAAAAATAACCAAACCCATCAATAAGAAATTGTTTCTGTGTATTAACTTAGGTCTAGCAAGCACTCTGATTGAGGCATATCCTAATTAGATAACTCGGCTGTAAGGCTACTTATCAAATCTATCCTTTAACTGGGAATTATAACTTTAATAACAAGCTGAAATCAGTTTGCTGCACTTGGAGGTTTACAGAGTTGGTTGGAAAGCTCAAGATACATTAAATCCAGCATCCACAGAGTCTGCAGTCAAATGCTCCTCCTGACTATCAGTCCCCACAGAAATACTGAGGAACTTTCTTGAGGTAACTATGTGACATGCTCCAAATAGATGAGATGAGAAACTTATTAAAGGGGAGTTCTGGAAAAACCCCAGTTCATTGAAGAACTCACAGCTTTCCCTTAAAACAACAAAGGCAGAGCTGAACACCCTGCTTCTGTGCCCCTATTACTGTTTCCATGAGAACAACCTTCCAAAATCCTTCTTGTCTCTACCAAAGCAGCCCTAAATGTGACAAACCAACCAAACTCATTAATTATCTCGGCTTCAATGGCACACCATTGCCAAGAAAATCAGCAAGAGCAGCTGGAAGAGCTTTCCCACCAGCAGGCCCCAAATTGGGAGCTTCCAGTCTGAATAGGAGCCATGGTTGCTTCAAGGTCAGAAGCTACAAAGGCATCTCTCTGCTTTGGCTCACCCGTAACCAGTGCAAACAAAAAACACTCCAAGACAAAAGATTATGAGAAAAATCACTGTAGCAAAAAAAACCCAAACCCCAACAACCCCCCCACATATCTGCAGAGTATAAAGAGAAAAAGCTAAAAGATAATGAATTTCAGAAAATAAATTTAAGACTCCTAAGCGTAATTTCAGCATTCCTAAATATTTTATTGGAAGATAAGCTATGGATAATAATATTCCATTTATCCAAAGTTATAATTAACAAAGCAGTATGCTGGAATCTAAGTCACGCTGCTGGAAGCTCTCAAGTTGCACTGCATCTTACTCTTTAGGTTTCTGCTCTTCCACAAAGTGCATATTGTCATAATTCATTGCAAAACCCAGAAGTGGACAACTGCAGAACTTTTCCCATAAAAGGTACTACAGAAAAAAGGGGATCCTTTTTTCAGCAGAGTACCGAAACAATAAAGCAGCAGACTTTTCCTTTTAAAGGAAAATATTTCGCTTGAACAGCACTGTTCTGAAGTCAACTGCAGGCTTTTCTGGACAAGGACCATGCACTGGTGGTTCTCAACCTCCGCCTGCTCAATGACCACTGTGACTACAACAGTAAAGCACAACATCAGTCTTTCACCGCCAAAGACCGTCCTCTAGGCATTGCTTAAGACATTTTTAGACTGAAAATAAACAGAATCCTTCCTACATCTCTTCAGAGAAGCTGAGCTATAGGAGTCTGGCCGGGAAGAGAAGACTATTTCAGTTACGAATCGGTCACCCTTGGTAAGAAGAAGGTTGAGGATTAGATGCTTCTTCCCATAATACAAGCAATAAACAGCAGATACATCTATCACAATCTGATTGTGTTCCATAAAGGTAATCTGATGTAATGATCGTGGTACTACTCACTCTCTGTACAAGCATCCTCATCCTCATCTTCTTCCATGTTGGGTTCCTCTGCCTGCAGTCTTTCAAGGGCTCTATAAGGTGGCGGCAATTTCATTGGAGGCGGAGCCCCGTATTTTCTCTAATGGATTAAAAAAGAAATAGTTAGATATTTTGTAACCTCCACACACAAGAAAAAAAATTTGTATTGTCTATGGGACTGTATGTGCATAGACAGAGCACTTAACTACAATGCTAAATTCTGCAGCATAGACTTTTTAGGCAAGAAATCAGAACAGGAAGTGACAATGAACCTCAAAAAAAGAAAATACAATTGTGCAAGCACATTTATATGTTGACAAAATACTTGTGTATCACCATAAATGTTAAAAATAAACATTAAATTATACCCCATTTCTCATTAGAGACTCAGCAACAAAATTGTCCGGTACTAATAAAAGTCAAACTTGCCAATACAAAGTAAGAACTCAGTCATCTATATTTTTGCTTAAATTTAAAAAAGATTTTTGAATTACAACTTAGAATAAAATTCCATTACCTCACATAAATACAGGCAGCTCCTGTAATGATGCATGTAGCGGCGCATAGCTGGCATAAAGAAGAGGCTCAGAATCCAGCCCAAACAGGCGCTTTTTGGTCCGAGCGACTGCTTTTATACCTCCGAGTAACTGGACCGTGCCTTAGTTTGCTACACGATTTCACAAAATTATGTTGAACTGTATCCCGTGCAACCCCACTACTAATAGCAGGATGCACTTTAGAAAGGGAACACCGAGTACGATAAGCCATTAGCGCAACCAGAATGCCCGTAATTAATTTCTTCTCTAGCTGGGAAATCCGACCCAACACCCAAACATCAAACCCAGAACAAAGGTATTCGCACTGTACACGGATTTCTAAAATCTTAAGCATAAATTTGTATAGAATGGTCTAACTAGCAAACTGCAATGCAAGCTCCATAGAAAATTTTGTGAGATAAGATATACATCATCCCATCCATTTAAGAAAACATTACGGGGAAGTGCTGCCCTGAAGACAGCATAACAATAACAAATGAAATTAATCCATTCCAAGAGTAGTAAGAGTGTATAATAAGCATCCCTGGAAACACTACAGCTGCTTCCCAAAGCATACAACACACCAAATACACCTCCTAGTTTCTGTTCCCACAGATAGAATTGTGCAAAATCCAGAAGATCCGGGAAGCATAGAAGAACTCAGGTTCCACATTACTGAGCAGGTAAAGATGGAAAACCCGAAGCCCCACTTTCAGCTGCCTGTGACAAATGGGTATCGCTATAATTTAGTTATAACTCACAGTCTAAATGTTGACCCTTTGGCTTTTTGAGACCTTAAGCATTTGTTAGAAAGTCTGTGTGAAATTACATGAGACACCTAAGCTTATCCAGCAGTTTGCTATGGCTCAGAAGCTTCTCCTCTTCTTTCTGACCCACTAAAAAGCCAGAGGAGTAAATTCTGCCCGAATTTACACCATTACACCATGATTTTTTATTAACACAGCTCTTCCCACCACGGTGGCAAAAGTGCAGCTTACATGGTCCAACCAGCAAAATAATGTTAATACCTGGTTTGTCCACAAGAAGCTCAATTGTTTTAAGTGGTTTTATATAAATTACTTCAAGTGATCATTTTTAAACAAGCAGATCAATAGAGGAGGATAAAGACCAACAACTCAGAAAACCTTCAGTATTGAAAAGGTAATTCATCATAGAGGAAAAGGCACATTTTCCAGCTGGCTGTGGCTGCTTTCAAACCAAACTCTTTTGTGACACTTTAAAGATTGGACTAGAAAATATCATTGATTCCCCACAGGGACGTGGACTAGTAATGCACTAATAGCAGCTCTCCGACTCAGAGATGCCCCTCCTGTAGCACAGTGTGACTGCTTTGTGAAACGGTGTTCAAAGCTAAAAGGGAGCTACATATTTATGCACTGAAGCTCTGCTATATTCCACCCACCAGTTTACAGCACCAGTAGATGAAAAAAGGTTTGAAAAAGATTAGGCTCCCTCTTTAACCTCCCAATACTGTAGAATGCGATGCGCTGGAGTCCTAGAGATTAAAGGCAGCACATTGCAAGAGGATGAGTGCTTTTGAGATTAGAAATATAGATAAGAAAACCAAGAAAAGGGGACTGTAACTGCCTCATTATAAGTATTATCCACTGGCATGAAAGCATGACTTCAACACCTTTCTTGATTTTTTTTTTTTATAACTGAGCCTCATACTTTCTGTATCTGATGGCATCTGAAGAGTCTTAAAAACACTTTTGGAGGCAAGAGGGTCTTCTCAGTTAGCCACCACACAGCGGGCTGCTGAGTGGGATCAAATAAAAAATTGATTGCGTCTTTAGTTGGCATGTTAAACTGCACTGGGCAAAAGTCTGCACTAATTTTGTCTCAGCTCCTCCAGTTCTGACACCCTCAAAGTACCCGACCTACACATATCAGTCACCACAGTTCTCCCTGCAAAATACCTCAGCTATTTCAGCGTCCTGCCTGGGAATGCAAAATTAAATTTTTTCCTTATTGCAGCGATTAAAAAAAAAAAATCCACTGTATCATACCAAACAGATTTTTTCTCTTTTAAAATCTGCTGTGAAGTTCCTTGAAAGTTACTGTGCAGTAATTGCTTCACAAATAGCTGGCCAGCTACAGATCACTCGCTCATTTCCTTGCTTTATACAGCAATGGGAAACATAGGAGACTCAGCGGATTTAATTATCCTATAACATGATTTTACTGAATTTCAGCCAGTTTCACATTAAGGATATCATTTGTGTACATGTTATTATTTCTCTGTTTCTACTGAACAAAGAGAATCAATTTGTCTCCATGTGGAGAGAAGCAGGTACTTCCAGAAAGATGCCAGTGACGAGCTGCAGTAAGTACAGGGTTTCAGCCCCCAGGGGAGACCCATAGAACATTTGTCAGAAACCTGCCTTGTATTTGGCAGAATCTGGCAAGAATTACATGAATCAAAGATATTGCAACAAAACACTTCAAATTTCATTTCAGATGTGAAGGGGGGGGCTTATCATAGTTATAATTCATGCTTTTATACCATTTGATACAGTAAAATTTGGGTATAGCACTGAATGGCATAAATACCTTTTCACTCTTATTTTCTTTGTCTGCATCCTGATCTTTGCTGACTTTGATTCCCTTAGGCTGTGCGGCAGAAACCACCTGAAAAATAGTGTACATATTACACACATTAGAAAGAGCATTATAACTGCAAAACGAGCCAAAAGTTAGGTAACACCAACAATGAAGCTACCCAGTCCCAGTGCACTCTTCATTTTGCTCCATGTAGAAGGGCATTGCAGTGCAGTCTTTAAATTACATTCTTTTACTGAATTTACAATCATTGCCTGCTCTTTTTAGTGCTCACTGATATCTCACCTCATCTCTTCATTCAATTAAACATTACTCTATAGTCAAGTACGTCCTTGATACAGAGCTTGGTATAAACTCCTGAAGCATCAGTTCTTAATTATTCAGATAGAGACCAGTGTCCACACACACAGACACCTTATAAAAGACATCATGTTTTGCCTCCATGTACTATTCCTCCTTGCTGTTCTATATTCTTTCAAAATGTAATATATTCCCACTCCTCTGGCAGCACCTTATTTTGGTGAGTGGGAGTTGGGACTGCACAGTACTGCTGAAAATCTGTGTGTGTCCAGTTTCCTACAGTTCAGAGCAACCCAAATTTCAAGGTATCCGTCTCTCCCTTGATCTCTCTAGACTGACCAGGAAAATAAAGGTCAGAAATACAGCTGAACACTTGTTCTAACAGTTTTTTTGGTTCTTTTATGTGGAAAAAGGCAATACAGAAAGGGAGCCAACCCTGTTACCATCACTGTGATTTTTGCCATCGCTGCTTGAGCGCCTCCCCATCAGAGCTGCTGAAAACTCTTAACAGATTTTGAAAGACTCCCTGGAGCACTGGAGAAATAATGGACACAGTTGTGCCAGACTTGACTACAGTTGTCAAAAAGGTCTCCTTAGGTCTACTAATCCACCAAAATTCTCAACCAAATTGTCAAATTATACCAAAAGTACATAAAAGTCTTGCGGATTTTGTAGGTACTTCAAGGCAGGCAGAATTTTGTTCCTTTTCTTCCTAAGGCATTAAGAAGTTTCTTGCCTTGGCCTTGCAGACGAGGAGGCATCTAAATTTCTTGAAATTTAACTTGCTCCCAAATAACTGCTTCAGGTCCCTTTGATGACGTATTTCACACAGAGTTGCTAGTGTGAATCTGGCTAATCCTAATTATACTTTTGTTCATTTGGATAAAGGTATATTTTTAGATTATGAAATATGAACTAATTAAAACACATGGGGCCAGATTCAATTACACAGGTGGGAGAACGGAATTAACACCTAGTCAACAGATTTACATCTACTTGATTTACATCACAGAAACAAGGTTTCAAATCAGGCCAGATCAATTAATCAATCAATCGCAGGGTCTATAAGCAGAAACTCTGACAGAAAGGATGGACGCAAAATTGATGGAACTTGATGAAAGAAATCTAGCCAAGTTTAAAATAAGATGAGTATTAAAATTTTATTAAGTTTTGGAATAAAAATAGATATAAACTTACTTTTGGTATGTTAGACAAACCCTGAACCACAAACACGACAGGATTTCCTGCATTCTTGATAGCTTCTACTGCTTCCTCATGTGTGGCGTTTTGTAGGTCTATCCCAGAAACCTAACAAACAATGTTTATTTTTATTAGGTAGCTTGGCACAGTGTCATTACAGGAGATCACAAACATTCTCGGAAGATGCAGCATATCTGAGGAAGGTACCAAAAACAGTCAAGAGAAATTATTTTTAAAGTATATTTCCATGATGGGTTAAGGAAAAGTGTGTTACTTAGTATTCATAATTAAAAGATGGCCATATGTTTCCTAAAGCAATCTTTCTGGATAAAAACCTAAGGAATAAGATTGTCAGAGAACGCTAAATGTGATGGTAAGTATAATACAACTCTCTCAGATTTTACCTGTTTGTGAACTAAATCTGATTTGAAACAGTCTCTCAAAACTTCACACACAACCCTAGAGCACATTCAAGGATGGCGTTACCAGTGTGGGAGCCCAGACTCAGCAGTACTCATTTGGAGAACAATGAATACAAAACCAATAGAGCCAGAGACGAGAGCCAGGAATGGCTTTCTCCCCTACAGCACCTGCCAGAATCAAGGATTTCCCCCAAATAGTAGTTAGTCAGACTGTTAACTATTCCAAAATAACACAAAACAACAGACCAAATTTCAGTATGAAGCTGGATCTTCTATATATTATAACTTATGCTTATAAGGTATGCTATAACTTATTTATATGGAAAGGAGGCACTCTCATTTTTTCCATTTCCCATCAGATACCAGAACCTATCTTTTCTTAAATATAGAGGAGAATCTTAAAAGAGCTCCACAGTCAGACCTTAAAAAAAGAAAAGACAACACCAGGGTTTTCTTTTGTTTTTCAAAATGCAGTGCTATCAATACTTCATGAAGTGATGGCCGTGTTTTGTTTCTCTCTCCTCCCAAAGCTGTTAGAATCAATTTTTGTCTCTTAGAATGAAAAGGTAAGTTTATCTGCATTTACCTCAAGTATTTTATCTCCAGTTTTTAAAGCCCTTGTTCTTCCTGCTGGGCTGTCTTCCAAAACTTGTTTGATAAAGATCCCTTTAAGTTCTTCTCCGTTCTTCAGGCGCTTTATGACAGTTTGTCCACCAACAATACTGATTCCAAGAGACACATGAGGGTCTCTAAAGATCTCAACGCTGGAAAAATACATGCGGTAGTTTAACAGCTTGAAACAGTTTTTTAAACTATAAATGCAAAGCCTTAAATAAATGTAAGCTTCTGGTCTTTCAAGAAGATTTAATAGAGTGAAGGGATGAGAGCATTCTTAGGTTTCTGGCTTTAACAGAGGCGTTTTTTTTACCCTCAGTAGACCTCACCTGACAAAACCAACAATATTCTGCCAACTCACGCCCACTGCTCTTCCAAACAGGCTTTTATTTCAGAGAAAGTCACAGTAAAACAGGCAGGTCTTCAAGTAAAGACTCATCCTCTTTCAGTTTGAGCAAATTGTCTGGAAAGGGCAAACACTACGAGTGGAATGCTGGACAAATAATAAACCAAAGTGCTTCACACAATTTTCTCAACTGACTTCAGCATATCAGATGCATATTAATCAGCTTAAGCAGAAAATTTCTGATCATATATTACTTAGGACCGTAAAACCAATTCACCTCAAAAATGTTAACAATACAACAAGGATGTGGCTGAAACTTGGCTTGGCAATTTGGAATTCTGCCATGAAGTTTAGCAGAGAAGCCCTGAAAAAGGAGACAGCAGCACTATGTGCATTGTTCACACCTAATAGTTATTAAATGAGCAAGAACTTGTAGGTCGTCCACAACGTAAACCCGCCAAGCTTTCCCAAGTCAGCTGTATAAATAGAAGGCATAATTCTGTTGAACATCTGTTAAAAATTCGCTGTATCTAAGAAAGCCCAGGGTGCACCAGTACCTTAAAGTTATTGGCAGAGGAAGGAAGGAAAAAAAAGCCCACGAGAACTAATCGGGCTCACTGAAAAAAAAAGACATAAGGTAAATGGGAAGAAATAATGTAATCAATGAACATACGTCCGTGGTGGTCCCCAGTGGCTGAAGTTTGGCGTTTCTTCTCCTTCACCTTCTTCTCTCTCAGGTAATTCACTAATTGGGGACAGAGAGAGGGGAGGAACAAAAAAAATGAGAAAGGCATCACACGTGCCAGATCGCAATTCCTTGCATATTTTGTATCTGGCAGTGAGACAGAAACACCTTCTCACACCGTCCAGTTTGAACCAAACTTGCAGAGTCAACAGACTAGACAGGAATTTTTGTATTTAGGTTTAAATGTACTAAAGGAATGCTCCAGAAATAAACACGACGGGCAAACCAAATTTATAAGCTGCTCTATAACACACAAACCTACACTGCATTTCCTCATTCTACATGACTATTTAAGCAATTAATATTCACTTTCTGATAAATATGCTGTGATTCTTATAGAGGGATATAAACATGATAAAATGGTCAGTCTGGCTGACCAGAAAGCAGATCATGATGCAGCTGGGAGAACAGATCCAGTGTGTTCCATTAAACACCCCAGAACAGGGTGTTAATTAAACTTTTATGCTATATGTGACTCACCTATTCACAGAATGGGAACGGAAGTATGAAACTGCCTGCACCCACAGAAAGGCTGAAACAATACATCCTTGCACACATTTTTCTGTAAATCCTGAGAGCTGTAAATGCTACTCTTAAACTGCAAAAAGGAAGTAGGATGTTGTGCTGGAGAAATAATCCCCCTTCCCTTATTGTTGAACTGCTTTCCCTCTGAGGGAAGATTACAGCTGAATTAGGGAAATACCGAGGACAACAGGCCCCAAAAGCACATCCGCTACACGCTCACCCAAAACTGGTGGGGAAAGAATGGGACGCTTGACAGATGTGGCAAATATCTACAACCAGAGCCAGCTTGAGGTTTCCCAGCACAGAATGGTTTAGGTCGGAAGAGACCTTGAAGATCATCTAGTTTCATGCTCTGCCCTAGGCCTGGACACCTCCCACCAGACCAGGTTGCTCCAAGCCCCCTCCAGCCTGGCCTTGAACCCCTCCAGGGACGGGGCAGCCACAGCTTCTCTGGGCAACCTGGGCCAGGCTCTCACCACCCTCACTGTAAAGAATTTCTTCCTAATATCTCATCTAAATCTCCCCTCTTTCAGTATAAAACCATTACCCCTCCTCCTATCACTCCACTCCCTGACAAAGAGTCCCTCCCCAACTTTCCTGCAGCCCCTTTAGGGACTGGAGGGAGTTCTAAGGTCTCCCCGTAGCCTTCTCTTCTTCAGGCTGAACCCCCCCAACTCTCTCAGCCTGTTCTCACAGCAGAGGGTCTCCAGCCCTCCAAGCATCCCCATGGTCTCCTCTGGACCCATTCCAACAGGTCCATGTCCTTCCTGTGCTGAGATGCAGTACTCCAGGTGAGGATGCAGTTTTCCAGGTGGGGCAAGACTGAAATTTCCTGTACAGGCCTGAGAGCCACGGCTGAACAGCTCTTCCCAAAAGGAAAGGGAACACCAAGAGGACAGAGCTATGATAAGGAGCTAAGGGTATTGCTCCTTAATGACCAATGGTGCCAATAAAGGCTATATTCTTCTCCTTCAGGCCACATTCCCTCACTGGGGAGCAAGTGAAGTCGGCAGCAGAGCAATTCGCGATTTTCTGCCCCAGTAACTCAGGGGAGGGAACGTGCGAAGTAAAGATTCAATAAAGTTGTGAGGCAGAATGCAGCTCCTTGGGCAAAAGTCACAGAACTGGCCATCTATATACATCTTACTGTTTCACACAGCTTTTGATAATCAAACAGCTAAACACACCATTAATTGAAAATCTTCAAAAACTAGAAATCTTTCTCTATACCTGCACAATGCTGTTCTAGGCTGAGATAAGGTGGTTACTCTCCCAGATTCCAGGTTCTTGGAAAAACCATAATCCTCCCCTTTTAGTTCTTCCTTTTCAATAGCTTCTAGATCAACAGCAAGCCCAGGTCCTTCAGAGTCAATCTGAAGCTTTGTACCTGAAAAAGAAAAGGTGCAGATGTCAACTTATGCTTCCTCTGTCCCTGCATCTACCAGTTATCACCCTTGGAAACAAAACTGTTAGCTCACCATGTTCAAAATGTGGACACCGTGTGATAATCAAGAGGCTCAAAGATACAAAACATTTATTTTTTAAGGAAATTTAAATCACACTAAACACTTTTTTATAACACCTTGTGTCTGATGTATGTGCAGTCAAATAATAACAGGGAATGCTAAATCTTTGTGGAACTGAGACATACTCCGGTACAACATACATGACTGATGCTCCTCATGAAAACACATGATTGGAAACAGTGAATCTAACCTTTATGCAAAGCCCTGCTCCAGCATAGAACTCTGTCCCACTGTCATGACTGATGATATTTTGGTGATGTAAGTATCAACATTAATTGAACCTTGCAAGAGTCATCAGTCTGCCATTGTAGCTTGTCTGATGAACAAGATGCAGGTGACAAAGAAATGGAAGAACCCAACCTCTTTCTCCCAACCAGTGAGTGCTATCTCAGGCAAGTCGACAAATTTATTGGATGATCTACCAAATTCTAATCATCCCTCTCTGGCCATCTGACAAGGAGAAACAGATTACAAAACCAAGATATGGGGCAATTACCTGCCACAGAGTTCACCTGCAAATTTTGGTTGTGGTAAAGTTACCTCCAGAGTTGGTCACTTGTTTGGGGGTTTTTGGGGGTATTTTTTTTTGAAGCGTGAAAAAAATAATCTGTAAAATCAGCAATCAAAAGTGACTGAGAGCAATTCCTTGCAGAAATTTCAGGCGTGAGCTATTTTACTTACTCATGGAATCCTACTGTGGACCTTAACTACACAGAAGAAAGTGATTCTCCATGGGCAGGACAAAGCTGCAGCCACTTTCGATATCACTTGTGACAACTGTAAGTGAAGATTTGGAGAAGGAAACATCATGAAGGAAAAACCTATTCAAAACCAGATTGTCTTGAGCCTCCAGAAATCTTCATTTGAATAAATGTGTGTTTTGGTATAAAATTTAAGGTTGTAAATATGAAATTATACAATAAAGGACTTCTTACAAACCTAAATCCATCTTGGTTTTTGCTGCTGACTGGGTATTTTCGGCATCAAATATGTCTTTTTGGTAGCCACTGTGTGCTGTGGTTCCAGAAAACAGTGAATTTATACCAGCATTTTCTTCACACTTTACAGACGAGAAAAAAAGTAATTAAAGTTAGAAACCAATGGTACCAAGTTATACAAGGGTATTTGACATGAACATTGATTTTTACAGCAAACATTCATTTTCTCAACTACATTCATATTTATTCAGATAACTATGAAACACTAACTGCTTATTTATGCACTATATTAAGAAGAGGCATGAACGTTATGTGCAATTGCAATTTAAAGCAACTGTATCTTTCTACTTGTCTGTAATCCAGAAAAGGAGTTATTTTCTCTTGCTCATTTGTTGTTTTTAAGAAGCAAATGTATAAATTTAATATTGTGTGCTCTGTTGTAAAACTGTCACTAGAAACTGCATGTTAGCCTGTTTATGCACATAATGTATAAGAGGACAAGCCAAACAAAACCTGGAATTCTCCATGGCTGTAATATAAAATTCTCTTCCACTTCAGCTTTTTCAGATAAAGACGTACTTCTCAGAAACTGGTGCAGAGAAGGCTGATATTGTCACGTTTTTGTTTGGCAAATGAATGAACAAAGACTCAGAAAAAAATAATTCTCAAAATACTTGAGGAGGACACGTACGCAAGAGTTTTGCCATTTACCTGAAGCTCTGTCTCCTCCTACTCCTCCATCCACCATGATGCCTGTTACAATTGCTTCTGCCATATCATTTTTTACTCAACTGCACTATCATCTGGCTCAAGGAACTGATTTGGATTAAAAATAACAAGGAAAAGAGGGAGCTCTTTTCACTGTTATTGTTGCTGAAGCCCCTGGACTATTAAAACCATGAAGTAACGTTCTGCTGTTACCAACATGAACCATATTAGTACAGCTTGCAAAGAAGAATGGAGCCCACAAATCACAGATAGGAAAGAAGACACAAGTGCAGGATGCCTGTAAATACGGCATGTGGTTTAATTACTTTCTAGTAATTAAAACACTAGAAAGACTCCTTACAGAGTTTAGGCCTGGAATTTGCCTTGAGGTGTGGGTCCCATGGTGAAGGCAGAGCACAGACACCAACACAGCATCCCTTACCGTTTGATCTTTACTGAAGGGATGTTCTGGGGACTGTTTTGGACTTAAGTTAACGCTGGATCTCAAGTCTTGGATTTCAGTAGTCTCCAGTTGCTTTGTCCATCGTTCTGTATTGAGGTTCCTCTCTGAAGTTGCCTTCTGTCCAGACAATGCACTGTATTTCAGGAAGTCTGAATCCTCTTCATACTCATCATCCACCAACATTTCCCGTTCTTCATCCATTTCTTCTGTCCTGGGTTTCAGAAATTCATGCATCTCCCAGGACTCCTCATACTCCTTGTCATTATGAGAAAGCTGAAATGTCCTTCCCAAGTTCAAAATTGGTTCATCAACAAGTTCTTCTTTACAAGGTGTTTCATCTCTGAAACCCTGCATAAAACATTACAGGAATAGAGATTTTACATTCTCTTTCTTGCTAACTCTTTTAAAACTATGTTTTATGTAAGGCCCATATTAAAAGTACATCCTGATTTTTAAAGGGAACATCTTTTACCTTTTGCATTTTTCTAAAAGAAAATATACTCTCTGACTTATGATTTTGAGACCAAAAGTAGACGCTGCACTTTTTTCTTTCAATATAAAGAAATTCAAGTCACACAGCTTAGATATTGCTGCAGCCATTCAGAATAATCAATGTGGACTGAAGTTAGGGAATGAGAATTATTAAATAACACAAAAAGCCCTACAGGCGAAAGTATATATAAATGCAGCTAAAGTATCTCTGAGCAGACTTATGTGCTATCGCTTTATGAATGCATGTAGATTTCCTGTAATATCATCAGCTAAATAAAAAACAGCCCAAGTTTGCTTATGCAAAAGTATCAGCAACAAAAAATAAGAACCCAAACCAAAAACCCCTACCCAAAACAAAAGCCACACTCAATTGTCCCTCCCCTTAGGTATTCCATACAATAGTTTAACCAGAGGGAGAAGGGAAATGGGTGACCCACACCGTTAAAAAAAACAAAACCAAACCATACCAGAACATAATTGACTGCTCATTATCTAATTCCCTTACTGTTTTAAAGAGCGCTCAACTTTTCTACTGAATTCAAACCACAGAACAACAAACCAAAGCCACAAACAACAAAACCAAAAGAAAAGGTATTAAAACCCACTCTGAAAGATCTCGCTCAACAGTTCCTTTTCTGGGATTTCTCACACGCCTCCCCAGTTTCCAATGTTCTGCGTTTCTCCTAAATCCAATGAGGTGCTCACGGAGCGAATCTGCACAGAGGTCTCTGAAATTTTACGCCTTGCCCTGCTACCAGAAATCTTGTCACATTCAGAAAGCTTTTCCTCTCCTTTCTTCAGGCCACCAAGGACATGTGCCCAAACCCCACCTTCAAGGCAATGAAACCCCAAACACCGAAACCAAACTACAGATTCAGGGCTTCTCAATTAAGACGATTTTCTTTCTGCTTCCCCCCCTTCCCAGACTCCCCAAGGTACTTCACTATTTCTGACCTCAAGTGTCAGAATCCTGGTTTGTTAGGTTTGTACAAATGTAGAAGAAAAAAAAAAACAAACACCCCGATGCTGCCAAAATGTTCACACAGTTCAGGTGAGAGGCAGGAGAGAAAATGAGAGACAGCCAAGAGCACAAGAAAACAATGCAATAATTCTAGCTGGCACAAAAGCAGAACATTAGCAACCCAGAAATTAGTACATATTTCATAAGCATTAAATACTCCTTTAATCTATTTGACCTGTGTACCTCAATCTCAAAAAACACCCAGTCTGAAGAGATTCTAATTCTCTCCATCTTTACTTCATTGCGTTTCACTTCACTTCTGCAGCATCATTCTCCAAACCCTTCTGGAAGAGGCACCAACACTTCAGGGCTGTATAAAACACTTGACTTAGCTCAGAACCACCCGGCAATTTGTATTATCATCTCCGGATCCAGCGCTTCGGTGTGTATAATCAGAGAGTGCTGCACTGCAGCAGCAGCCGCTACCCACGGCATAGGGAATACTGCAAACATGACAGTAAAGTCTACTGTTGTAGCATATAAAAATCTTCACGTTCCTTTATTTATTTATTTAAATTCAGCTTTGTCAGCACTATGCTAGTGCCTAAGAGCAGAAGCCATCATGACACACCACTCTTGGCTCTTATATGAGCAGGTAAGATAATAAATGGATTGAAATTTTACACTATTGCTCTAAGCTACTGCCACTGCTTTCCTACGTAAGGTAAAACCAAACTACAAGCAAATACCTCTCTGTGTAATTTTGTACTCATTCCAGTTTCTCTATTCAGCAGGACTTCAAGACAAAATACTTTACTCGAAAGTACTTAATTTTATTTAGGAAGCAGAGAAACAATCTGAGCTGGCAGAGGACTAATTGCTCTGCCAGAAACCCTTCCCATGCACCTGGAAAACAACAAACTCCATTCTACATCATGAAAATCAGTAAATAATGTCAAAGCTAATTGCTACACAGTTTACCTACATCTACACACAATATTGCTCCTTTTAGTGGTTCTAATATACAAATACATCATAAAGGATAATTTTGTATCCAGATACAGGTAGACATGTTTGGAAACAAGAAAATCTAGAATTTATTTTTATTACTATGTTGCAGTTCCAGATGATCCTTTGTGTATTGTCTTTTCTGCTGTAGAAAGAATGCATTTACCAACATGAGTTTACAAAAATTTTGCAAAGCACTCGAGAACAGATGAAAATTCAAAAAATATCCCAATCTCTCACTCTACCCAGGTTGGTATTGCAATAGTACTGCCTATTACCCTGGTATCTGAGTTTCAACTTTTAGTGTCTCTTATTTTCACAATAAAGAGAATTATTTCTCAGAAAATAAGAAAGAGGAGAATTGAGGAAGAGAGTAAAGAAATCACTCAAGACCACATAGAAAGTCTATGAAGAAGAACAGATTTCAAACTTGCCTTCTACACTAGATGCTTCCACACCTTACTTCCTTCGCAAAGCTGAATTAGTATTATTACTAATAATGTAGCACTCCTGTTTCATATCCAAGGAAACCCAAGGTATTTTAATGACATAGTAAATTCGATAAGGCAGTCTGGGAATTGCATTGTTAAGTGCTATGCATGTGCTTACTGTTCACAGTACAATTAGTATACAGTAGCTGTCAGAGTCTTTTTCAGAGGGAATCCAGCCTGAATTCTATACGATACTTAAGTCTTATCTGAAAGAAATACCTTTTTTTTTTTTTCTTTGAAACATCATTTCCTGTCTGTATAAACTTAAGCTGAACAAAAAGAGTAACCAAATACCTGCGGTGCTTCAAGTATTATTGAGAAATTGTCTATTGGTTCTGGAGACCCAGGGCTGGTTTTTATGCTGTTGGAATCCACATTGTGCATGGTCTCCTCCTCTTTGCTGTCTCCCTAAGGAAGGCAATCAAAATGATGAGTCAGGAAAACAAAAAAAAAATTCCACATTTTTCAATAAACTAAAATAGAGTGGGAGAACCAGCCATTAGAAAAGAGATGGGAAAAAGTTACAGATTCATAAAAAGTCATAAATGGAGGAGATAAAGACAACAGCTTTTATTCTTTTAAGATATCAGTGCAGATATAGTAAAAAATAAAGAGATCTGTAGGAAAGACAGACAAATGCAAGGATAGGAACAATCCAATATCACTTTTTAGAAAAGGAAAGAATATATTTAAACAGCCTTCCAACATTCCTATTCTGCCACTCCTCTACCAGTTTGAATTACAAGCACTTTCTATTAGATGGTGCTTTGCTTTAATTAATTTTGCCTCCGTGCCCTTGATGAACAATACTGCAGTGTTCTCAAGTAAACCACTGTCTGTTCCAAAGCCCTGATTCTAGAAAAAGGAAATTCTACTTGAACTCACAGTGTTGACTTCAAACAGATTAAGTTTCTTTGATGTCAGTGGAACTCAAGCAAGCAGTTAAGTAGTGTCTTAGAGCGAAATGCACTTCGGCACATATTTAACCGATTTGCTGAGTTGCTTGAACCATGTTACACCTCTGCATAGGGCCAGAGCGCATAGGTTTGCCCAGACATGTCTTCTCATTCCACATGGATGTTCTTTCAGGAGGAACTTGAAACCAATGGTTTTCTAAGTCAGACCTTTTGGACATTGAGCTGCCCATTTACCAGAATTTCTGGACACGTTGAGGTGCATGCATGGCTACTTAGCTGCTTTCCACATGCTTCCACCCTGAATTCCGCTGCCCTCCCCAAACACAACACAGTCTACGCATGCATAAAATCAAATAGGAAAAAGTTCAAATCAGTCCTTACCACCAAAGGTTTGCAGATCCCAAGAGAAATGGTACCTGGGGGCACAGATTTCAGCACTTCCACTGCCTCTGCCAAAGTGGCACTGTCCAAAGATTTCTCATTGACAAACACCAAGCGGTCACCTGGTGAAAGCTGGCCCCCGCGTTCAGCCACTCCGCCTGCCACCAAAGAGCTGATCACAATGGCTGTCCTTGTTGGATCCAAGGGGTCCTGAAAAAAAAAGAAAAAGAAAAATTAAAAAAAAGAGAAAAAAAAAAAGTCAAAGCCCCCCAAAAGATGGTGTTTATTTTGAGTATATAAAGACCATCTAAGCACGCTCACCATCCGGAACTGAAGCTTGCTGAGACATTCAAAAGGACTGTCTACTAATACTGCCAAAGCTTACAGCTCACAAAAAGAAAGATTTGCAGTAGGAAGATATTCTGTAGCTTGCCTAATCCATTAAGAAATGTTGAGATCTGAAAGCTGACTGATACCCTGGCCTGCCCTCTTCTTCGATACACAGAAACAGCCGGGCCAACCTGCAAATAGAACATGGAGGCTGGCTCTCTTCCACCAGCCAAATAACCCTTCTGCAGGCCATTCAGGAGCTTCGTAGCAGCAAAACTGATGTTACAAGAAATCACTGTGAGATTAGAAATTGAATTAAAAATATTATTACATTAAAAATCAAAACATTCAAGAAACAGCAGTAGACATTTGCTATATTACTGCAGTGGTTCCTGCTTTGTCAAATCTGCGTGACTACTTATTAAAGACGTTTTCTCCATCCACGAAGTTTCCAAAACAGAGAACACAGGGGACAGCAACATAAGAGTAACTAAGATTATTACTGAAGGCAAGGAACACTGTAGTGGTGTATACAGAGGAATGTGACGTAGAAAATATTATACACATTGGAGACGTTATTAAACTGATGCAAAGAGATTAACTTCATTTAATATTTTTTCCAGTATTAGCCTTGTGTTGTGTCATGTACCATTTCTATCATGCATTCAGCCATTTAAAAAATTCACCCTCGATCCAATGAAATGATTGAAAGTTATTATATAGTGGCAGAAAGACACACAAAACAAATTTATGGAGGGGTTTTCTGTTTCCATTTTTATTGTTTTAAGATTAGAATTAGCCTTTCTCCCCCTTGCCAAGGGCTCATAAAGTTTAAAAATGTTCTTTGTATGCACTGGGTCTTCAAATGCATAATCATGGACTATTTTTCCCCCAGGACTCGCACCTTATTCAGGGCATGGGAGGGATAAACAAAAAAAAAAAAAAGGTAAAATTCAAATCACAAAGACCACCATGAATTCAGCACCCCAGCATTAATTTGAAAACAGGAATGCTTTTTTAACTCTTTATTTTTATATAACTATACATTGCTTTCCAGAGGGAACATGTTTTTTTAAGGTATGTGCAAACACATGAGGCAATGAATGTAATATCTGTAAATGACTGAAATTAGAGACCTGAAATCAGAGTCCAGCAGGAAGAGCTGTGCTGGAGCTGAATTCAAGTAAATATATATTACTAATAATTCTCTCCTGTTCTACTGCTTAATCCTGCCATTTTATAATCTTCCCAAGCACGGGGAAGCTCGGGAAGATTGAAGAGGCTTCCTTGTGAGTACCACATCTTGATAATAGAGCCCAGCGACCTCCCTCTGCTGCGCGATGCTGTTCTGCTGCTGAACCCCTGCCAATACGCCCGGGATGTCCCACCGCTCCTGCCCAGACCTGCCTCGCACAACGCCGAGGATCCAAAGGATTCCAAAACGTGGGGAAAGAAAAAGAGGGTTTGCTTTAAGAGTGTCGAATTTTGAAAATGCAAAGCTACTGTTGCCCTCTGTGTAGGGAGCCAGCCCTGCCTGCCTTTGCCCAACTATCCCCGGGAGAGCTAACCACAGAGCAACCACTCCGCTTCACGCAGGCTCTTGAGATGGTTTTCATTTTGGGGGTTTGCTGCAATGCAAAATAAAAATAACCTCTCAGACTTGTTTGCAAAACCAGGATGGTGTTGAGCCAGCCATTTTCCAGCAAGGAAACACATCTTTGTGTTCCCATCTTCGCTAAAAGAACCAAACCAGCAAGTTTTCCTCTCATGGGCTCATCTTGCCATGGCAAGCAGGGTTTATACTGGTTCCCTAAATGGGTGAACGCTCTCTCAGCAAAACTAGACCTTTGCTGACACAACAGCTTTTATAATATGACTGCTGCTGGTTTTGCTCTATTGATAAAAAAAGGAAGAAAACAAAACTGGCATTCATCCTTCCCTGTGCAGATAAGCTGAGAAAAATTTAGGAGTGAATGACCAGCCCAGTAATTATGGCACTGGGAATTCCCACAAGGGAATGTGGGAGAACCAGGTTCAAATCCCTGCTCTGTCTGATCCAAAATTGCCCTTTTTTGGGTTCCAGATCAGAACCACTTAAGCAGGACACAAGAATCTCACCATTAGCTTTTCCTAGGCAGATATTCAAGGTCAGTGGCCTAAATACCACATTTCTGATGAGAAACAGTCGTGTTTCAACTAAAGTTTTCACTGAAAAAAAAAAATTAGCTTCAATAAATCATCACAATTTGGTAAGAGATAATCTAGCTGAGAAGGCATTCCAACCAGGTTTAATCCTCATGCTAAAAATGAAGATAGAGCTCCTGCAAACACACATAGTCCCTCTGCAGCAAAGTTTCAAGAAGATCATGGTTATCTTTGCTGCTTCACAACACGCGTGAGCATAACCACGTGTTGGAATGGCTTCACGAAGAGCAGCAGCAGGAATCGTCTTAAAAAAGGGGCCCATATCAAAACCCGTTGATCAGGCAAATGCAAAACAGGGGTTATAATCACACTGCTGGTTTCAAGCAGAGGGAGCTATTGCACAGGGAGAGAGGAGCAATAAAAACTACACAGTGCCGGGGCCGAGCCAGTAACACCAGCAGCGCTGTAACCCCCCCAGTGCTCGTTACCAGCCACTCTGCATCACGACGCGATCGCCACGAGGAACGCAACAAAAGCCGCTCGGCAAGACGCAGACCTGCGGGATCTCAAGGTGTAACCATTAATACCTGTTCCCTAGAACATAACACGAGGGTGACTGTAACTGTGGACTGCACCCTGCTTTTCTTATCAAAATAAAAGGAACAATGTTTTCTTTGAAACCTCTACGCTCAAACCCAAATGCACCCTAAATAAAAACCCCTGCTAAAATGAGAGCAAACACCGGATTCACATTCGCATCTTGTAAACAGCAAGTGCAACCGGACTGCGTGGGCTGCTGCCTTGTTTTTAACAGCAAGCGGTGCCAGCAGCAGGCTGAAAACTAGATTCTTACCTTCTATACTAACTGCAAAAGGCAACTTCGTCCCCACACTGCCCTGACGGACTCCGGGGCCACCTCCATGTGAACTGACCGGTTAGAGTCATTGGAGGCTGCTGAACAGCACTAACTGCGTCTGCACACCTACCCCAAGGCTCTTAATTCATTTTACTTGGCTCACATTAAGGCAGATAATAGTCATTTTTAGCCACTAGCAGTCAGGGCTGGATTTCAGTCTCTCCTTTAAAGTGAAAGGCTCCTTTAGTTGGATGGAGTTTAGAGGTTGGGAAGAAACTCCCTCCCCAAACCCAGTGCCGAGATGTTGCTGTAGCGGTGCTTGGCTGGAATGCAGAAGTGGCTCAACTTCAAAAGTTCAAGAAATTATGACATGATTTTGCACCACAGTAGACGGAGCAGGCACAGGGCAGCCCCACGCAACTGGGTCACCTTAAAGTGGGCATGAAATAGGCTTGGTACATTTAAAGAGGAACTTTTAACTTCAGTTTACTGAAGGATTCCTTTACACAAATTAATCATTTATGAACATCGAGGAATGAAATCGGACTGCAAAGTAAGGCTATCGGGAGACAAACCCCATTACCTCACCAGCACTGACACAAAGTCTTTTTTTTAAAAAAAGAATAACATGTACAAAAGTCTGCCACTTGTATAAATGATGAAAGTTGACCACTACCATGCACAATCAGCAGCCCAGGATGGTGGCCTCCAGGTAACCCTCCGAGGAACCGGTATGTTGTAACTGTTGTCTTTCCCTTTGTGCTCGAGCCAGCCATCGAGTACATGAACTCGTTTAAAATAGTCACAATTTATTCATACTTAGCACACCATATATTTAACTATGTTGAACCATAGGTTTTCCCTTCCCCCCTCTACTGCTTCTCGTCAAAATCCGCGAATGTTTCCTGGAGTCCAGGTGTCAAATTTTTCTTCTAATTTTCAGAGCCTCATTTGTTCTGGATTCATTTAGCAGCGCAAAGAGTCAGGCAGGGGCCACTGCCGTTGCCGCCTCTGGGATCCTTGGATTCGGAGCAGCATGAAGTCTCTTAAAAACCTGAGCTCTGTTCAAATGTTAAGAGTCCCAGGAGCAGGACGTTAACAGAGTCCTGCGTGCAATGCTGCTGGAGCGCGTAACTTTATCGGGGCTTCAAGTGAGGGATTCGAGCTTGCCACGGGCACCAACGACTCACACTCTGTGAGCTATGAGGTCCTTAGGAAGAAAATCTGGAAACACAACCGATACCAGCTTACCTCTGGCCATCACGCTGGAAAATTAAAATGATAACAACCGACTGATTTTCTCCGTCCTTAGCAAAACGTGAGGTTTCTGCAGCAGCCAAGAGAGGGCACTCCAGGCCAGCCCAGCTCCCGCAGGCCTTTCATGCTGGGACGAGTCCATCCCCATCTATCCAGCCCCAGCACCAGCGAGAGCCCCGGGCTTTGAGCAGAGGATGAGGAGCAGCCTCCCCTCTGCAGCTATAACTCCATCAGATGGAAGCCGCTACCACGTTTTCTGGGGTTTTGTTTGTGTTTTCCTTCTTTAAAGGCTCATATGAAAATGTAAGACAAAGCAGCGGGTGACTGACATTTACTGTGCAAAGTCACTCTCACTTAGTTACAGGCTATATTAGTTTTGGCATCACTTAAGATCTAAATTCAGCTAGCCTGACTTCCTAGAATATTTTAGCTTTCTTCAAGCAACAAACTGCCTGCTGCCACAAAAACACTCCTCTGAAAACACACATCAAAAATAGCATGGCAAAGGATCCCAAAAGAAACAGTTTGAAACTTTTTTCCTGTACCAATTTTGATTTATCTGAACAATTTTACAAGTGCCAATTTGTATACTGCAGGTTTTTGCAAGAGAGCCAAAACAAACACATGTTAGAGCTCAGAGGTCAGAGCAACCCAGCTTCATTACATTTTGCATGGGACCACTTCCAGGTCTAACATACATATCCATATTTAAAACTCTCCAGTTTGCAAGTGAATAAGATACCAGACTGAAAGACTGAAACACAACGCTGTAACATACTGTACAAGGAACATACACTCCTCTACAATGGGAAGGACCAAATGCATTTTATGTTCCTCTTACTATTATATAGAACAAAGCCAGAACTGTGCATGAAGTCATTTACCTGTATGTTCAGTATTGTGAAATTATTCGAAATACTCATCCATGCTCTAACTGTGAAGTGCCACTCGGTCCCTTTGCAGAGCCACCCTCCACATACACACCAGCAATACCCAAGGGATGCAAGAATCAAAAGTGCTACACGACCTGCCACCTTTTCAAAGTCTGTCCCCGCAGAAGGGGAAGAGAAGAGCCAGCTGAGATTGAGGTCCAATTTAGGACTGAGACTCCAGGTCCAAACTTTCTCTTCATTCGCTCCAACGTATTTACAGGAGTTGGCCAGAGGAACTGCCAAAGGTACTCTAAAGCCTGAAAAAAACATCACTGAGAAAGTGCTCAGCTATTTTTTTGTTAGATCCACTGCATGGGCAATCAGACTGAAATGCAAAGCGTTTAAAACTTGTTTCTGCCTCTTCCACTCGTATTAGATGGCTGTCAGCAGGACTACTTGGGAAGAAGACTACACAACGCACAACTTCTGGCTGTACCAAAGAAATAAAGTACAGGCTGATGCACTGAAGTAATATGAACTTAAATACAGAGCAGTATTCAAGGAGGAACGCTGAACTTTCCTGTGATCTAAGGCAAAGCACTGGAAATAAAACATAAGTATTTATTGATCTGCAGTGAAGGAATAAAGCAATGAATTTCAGAAGCTCTAGTGTGCAGCCAGCATTAATCAAAACTTCTGTTGTGGGAAATGTCCGCAAAGAAACAGGAATTCACATAGGAAAAAAAACACAAAACAAAACAAACAAAACATACAGAGCCCCACCCAGAGGAGGAGCACAAACAGCAAAACAAGAGTAGATGGTACAATGGGTTTCCCACACCGGGCTTTCATCATCTGCCATCTGAAATCCTATCAGTCTTCTATGGCAGGAGTGAACAGGGTGGCCAGCAGTAACTCAGCCCCACGTCGGTCTGGCAGACCTGGCAAGGTCTATGCAGTCAGTGTTCATCTGCTGCGGAAGAGGGACACGCAGCAGACAGTTGGGACAAAAGTGCCCCCCGGGAATGATCAAAAGAAAAAGATCTTACACGCTACTGCTATTCTCAAATAAAAAAAAAAGATCAAAGAAAGGCACTGCCTATGGTAGTTTTGAAAGTGCCACTGTGCAGTGGACTCAGCTGCGTGTCGCTATCTTTTAATTTATCAAACTTCTCAATCAACCCAAGGTTTCATCCGCCTTTCATATTTGCTCTCAACAGAGCTAAAGTCACAGGAATTACATTCATTAGACTCTCTTAATATCTTATACTTTCAGACTTTCCAGCTCCAGAAAAAACACACTGAATGCTGACTACAGGGAAAAGCCACAGAGATAAGAAAAAAAATACCCCTGAACTCATAAGGAAATGGAGGAAAGCCACTGTGTGATGAGATAAAGAAGGGATAGTGATGTGTGGGAATAAAGAGCCACGGGAAAAATTCTAAATGGTATCACCTAAATAACCTACAGTCAGTGGTTTGAATGCACATTCTGGGTTTATCAGCTTTCACCTGTGGAAGCGCAGTTTGTGTTTTCAAACAAACCAGAGCTCTCTGCATGGGGAACCTGCAGCATAAACAGCAAACATGTCAATGACAGAAGGTTTTGCTACAGAAGAAGCTGCAAAAGAAAAGTGGGGAGATAGGACAGGCCACTTTTGCAACAAGGATCTGCAAACAGTGACTTGGCCCAAAGAAGACTTGCAACGGTATAGATGGTGAGGAAGACAAAGGGGCAGGCCAAAAGTTTGCTGAGAATTTTAGGGCTACTGTAAAACACAGTGAAAACACACAGAAAAAACTCTGAGTGCCCCACTACTATTTGGATTTGGGGAGCCGCATCTTCCAGAGGGGCAAGGTTTTAAGCAAACAGAATACCTCATAACTTCCATGAGTTTTCAGAATGCTTCAATGCTTATCCATCAGCACCTCAAATCTCATCGGTTCGGAGCAACAGATTCGGAGCTGTCTGGGTTGAGCTTTTACATGCCCATTGCTCCACCGTCTCCACATGCTCACGGAAAGACTAATGCAGCTTTTAGATAAGCAGCACTCGGTTGCACAGTTTCCTCCCGTCCCCTCTACATTATCTTACCCTTGCTGAGATTTGCCAAGTGTTTAACAGAAAAAAATCTAGCTACAGATTTGTCCCTTTAAATTCTCGCCTTCTCTTGCAGGCAGAAGACATCTGTGGAATAATAATGAATTTCTTTGGTTTGGGGTTTTTTGTTTTTATTAAAAGCTATTCTTCCGAGCAGGAAATGAAAAAGAACAACCAGATTGGTAGAATTTGGGGGAATAGGGAAAACATTTCTAAAGGTTAATAATAATACTGCTTAGTATTTATTTCAAGGATATGCAACAAACCAAAGAAAAACAGATGTTCTCAGTAATGTTCCAGTTTCTCTGCAAACTCAGGTATTGTCCAGAGCTGCTGTAGCTCACAAAAGACAGGAGGGCTGTCCCTAGGACGTGCCACTCACTCTGTACACGAGGTTCCATCCTAAATTCTCATGTAGAGTCGGCTGATGACCCCCTCCCCCCGCAAGCCCAGCGCCAGGACATACTCAAGCCCTAACGCAACTTCCTGCATCCAAGTTCTCCAGCTCCTCTACCTCAGCAAGCTATTCCTGTGCATCCGTCTGTACCTCATGCTGAGATACACAGTCCCTTTGATTTCTTATTAAAGTGGTTTCTGATCTCCCAATGCTTTTTGTACTGAGGTTTTGGAAACCACTAATCACGAACACCCTAGAAACTTGACTGGGGAATGTGCTCAGTTGCATTCACTGGCTCTTCAGTCCGGAAAAACAGTATTTAAGCTGAACTCCAAGAGAATTTTTCAAAAAGCTACATTGAATTCAATTCATGACACACTATTAAGAATTATTTTACAAATGAAGCAGCTTAATATGATTTAAAGGATGCAGAACTTTCCCATAGGGGGAGAGAAGCAAATCCTCCGTGAGATGAGTACCAACACAGTTGGTACTGAGGCTTACACAACTTTGATGTTAATGAATGTGGATGGGTTGTAGAGATGGGAGAAAAGCTGCCTTTATCAGTTTTCCCAGTACCAAGCTGATAGCCATTGTAAAACTGCTTTTTAATACAGCTGTGCAGCTTTTGCCAGTAAGCCACAGGTTTCCAATCACATGATCAGGTGAAAATGTGCTTAACAAGGACGTGAATATGCTTCTTTGTTCATAACAAACTTATCACAAGACAGACAAAGCTCAAATTATCACAGGAGGGCAAACATTTAGCCAGCAACACCTCAAAGAATTCTAGCCTGCATCTCACTGTTGAACAGTCCAAAAAAGAAAAAAAATAATAATGTAATCTAGTTGAATACCACCTTCTACAAACAAGAAATCGTTTTGCTTTTTTGTAGCTCTACATCTGGAGCCTGTTTGTTTGGGGCATAAAGAAAAGAGAAAAGATATTTGGAGACACTTAAACTGCTTCACTTCCTGCCGTGAATGACTATGCACTGATTCTGTTATAAAAAAGAAACCCATTGTTTCCCATGCTCCCCGAGAGAAGGACAAACCATAACCTGCTGAATGTGCAGCACAAAAAAAAAAAAAGAAAAAAAGAAAAGACTTCAGTTCAACAGTAAGAAAAAAAACCCATGAATGATAACGAAGATAAGTACCATCCTGGGTTGCATCTAAAGAAGCGTGGCCAGCAGGTCAAGGGAGGTGATGCTGCCCCTCTACTCTGCTCTGGTGAGACCCCACCTGGAGTACTGTGTCCAACTTTGGAGTCTTCAACACAGGAAGGACATGGACCTGTTGGAACAGGTCCAGCGGAGGGCCACGAAAATTATCAGAGGCTGGAGCACCTCTCCTATGAAGACAGGTTGAGAGAGTTGGGGTGGTTCAGCCTGGAAAAGAGAAGGTTCTGGGGAGACCTTATAAGGGCTTTCCAGTACCTGAAGAGGCCTACAGGAGAGATGGGGAGGGACTCCTGATCAGGGAGTGGAGTGATAGGACGAGGGGTAATGGTTTTAAATTGAAAGAGGGGAGATTTAGGTTAGATACTAGAAAGAAATTCTATCCTCTGAGGGTGGTGAGAGCCCGGCCCAGGTTGCCCAGAGAAGCTGTGGCTGCCCCATCCCTGGAGGGGTTCAAGGCCAGGCTGGAGGGGGCTTGGAGCAACCCGGTCTAGTGGAATGTTTCTCTGCCCAGGGCATGGGGGGTTGGAACTCTACGGTCCAACTTTATGGTCCCTTCCAACCCAATCCACCCTATGATTCTATGATAAGGCAGTTGTGGAGTCCCTATTGCTAAACAACAGTAAAAACCCCTTGGGTGCTGGCCCAGGCTGACCAAGGCAGGGACACCTCATGCTGTTCCAGGTCTGGCCCACATGAAGCTCATACAGTGCTGATGTGCCTGTCACTGCTCCCATGGAAGGGCAGATATTTGCACCCACCATGTGGGTACAGACCACTTGGAAGTGGTGAGCCCAGAAGCTCCTACAGGTGTATAGGGCAGTTGGGTACTATGCAAAACTAGCCGGGCACTGGGGACTTACCTTTCCATCACAGAAAGAAACAACATCTCACAGGCATTCCTAAGTGCTATGGAAAATGTCAACCCTCTCTATTCCAAACCTCACCCCCTCCAGTTTCACACACTTTAAAACAGCTGCTTTAAAATACTCTGAGTTCAAAGCACAGTAAATTAAGCTCCACATAAAGTCCATTCAGCTTTTTGTTTAATTTGATAAAAGCTCATCAGACCATTCGAGTTACCTTCTGGTCAATACTGCCTCAAGAAATCTGCAATTCAGCTACCTGTGGTTTTTCCAATATTTCTGTAAAACATTACTGACAGGCTCTGTTGGTCTGCACACACCAGGTCTTTGCTAAACACTATTTCAGGCCCATTCAAAGTACTTTTTATATTATTGTGATCTTTTCTCTCTCTCTCTGTCTCAAAATCTTCATCTTTTGTGATTTTTCTTTGCTCTCACTCTAACACCCTGGAATTACTATCATTTTTATACAGCATTTCTCCTCTACGTTAACTTGATGACATACTATGCTCTATGCCATTTTCATTTCTCTCTAAGAAAAAGGATTGGTCTCAATCACAATGGCCTAGCTCTTGACTTGCTGGCTAGGAGGTTTAGCTTCGGGCTAAAAAGTTACTACTAAGCAAGATACTTTCACGTCTATTGACAAAGAACAATAAATTTGCTTACTGTAGCCTCTTGCATCACAGATGATCCCAAAGCACCCTACAAACAGTGTACTGGGTCCCTCATTCACCATCAAAACATACTTGCCGCTAACTGTGCCAGCAACACTACATAAAAGTTAGTTAAGAGGTGAAAAAGAGAGCAATTTCTCCAAGTGAAATTACAAGGAAATTAAGGGAGGTAGAGTATATTACTTCACGGTGAAGTTGGCCACAAGACTGAACAGCACACCTTTTTAATGGCCAAAAAGGGGGCAGGTTCCCTGTTCAAGATAGAATCCCGCAAGGCTGCTCCTCAGGTCCCTGCTGAGCACGATGCGGCATCAGCTGGAGGAAGCCTCCCGGCACCACAGCCACCTCTCCTCCTCCTCCGTCTTTCTCATCTAAGCATGAGCAAGAAAAAGCAATGCCCAGCCTAAGAGCTTTGACAAGATCCCAACACGCTGGTGACAACAGAAAAAATACACAGAAGATTTCATTTTAAGACATCTTCAACATTTCTTATTTAAATAAGCCATCACCCAGGGAGAGAAAAAATAAAAAAAGGCAGTGAAACCGATCATTTCAAGAACACACAGGATCAGCCTCCCCATCCACCTGCCCTCTCGCCAAGTATTGACCTTGCCAGCAAAGCAGCAGCCTCAAAGCTTTCAGATTTCCTACCACATAATTACAAATTAGGACATTCGGCAAAGGGGAAAAAAGATAATTTTTATATATAGTAATCATGTGAAGCTGAACAGTATAAAAATCCGGTCCTGTTACATCGATAAAGGTGAGTCCACCCTATTGCCCTAATGGTACCCAAAAGTTTTCAGAGCATATGTACAGTTCCTCCAAGAAAACCTAATTAGAGAAAGAAAGCTCTGTTTTAAGCAGTTAAATCCCTAAAGACAGACGAAAGAAAACACAGGACAAAGTAGAAATACTATTGATTATGCATAATTGGTATAATTAATTTGTAATTAGTTCATTAAAATATATAGGCATTGGAATTATGCTTGTACATTTCTGGGAATATCCTCCAAGTCACTTGGGATATGCTTATCATTTATTTGATAGATGAAACATTATTAGAAAGACAGCCCATTAAAAATTAATATACCAGAGTAATAATTTCTTGATCTCAGCATTCAGTTTTCTATGTACTCAGATTCGCATTCTGCCTCATGAAGAGTTTTTATTAATATTGTTTTTCAGAGCGTGACTTGGGAAGTGCAGCTTTTTAGACAACTGAGGCACAATATGCTTTATGCCAAGTATGTAGTTAGTTTGGAGAAAACAAAGAGACAAATCCCATCAATATATACCATGAGAGTATTCAGCATCATGTCTAATTCTACAATCAAAATTAAGATGGAAAGGCAAAAAGCCTCATGCTCCGAAACAAATACCAAACATGGATGAAAGCAGTAGGAAGAAACTTCCACAGTACTGTAAGCAGCCTGGTCCCCGTTCTGCCATTTGTGCACTGTCATAAATGAAGATGTCTGTACGAGCAGGATCTCAGGGGTTCTTAAATACTGAACGTAACAGGCACCAGTGTCTCAGAAGGAGCAACTAGAATAGGGTGGTATACACTGGTACTGCAGCAGCGTTTCAAAGGTGTTATCAAAACTTGGTGGAGGGGGAAAAATAAGAGGGAATAACAGTGATTCACCATTGTTTCTCCAGTAACGTCACTTCACTATTCATAGAATTACAGAATGGTTTGAGTTGGAAGGGATCTTAAACGTCATCCAGTTCCAACCCCCTGCCCTGGGCAGGGACACCTCCCACCAGCCCAGGTTGCTCCAAGCCCCCTCCAACCTGGCCTTG
>JAOQGH010000004.1:30918749-30964934 GCA_025769975.1 Gallinago jamesoni | reverse complement strand
TTTTTTGTGGTTGGACTCGATGATCTCTGAGGTCCCTTCCAACCACCACAATTCTGTGATTCTGTGATTCTGTAAATAGGCCAACAAAAGATTCCTATATTGTAACTATACAAATAGTATCTAATTTGAAAAAGCAGCATCTTTCACAATTTTTGTGCTCAGGTATAAAAGAAAGAGGTATAGTTACCCAATTCTGTTGGGTACAGACAGGTTCATAAATACATCTTCCAAAAAGGAAGATGTTGTTGTATAACTTAAATGAGTATTTTAACATTACTGTTATTTTAACAATACAGTCTTTACAAAATATCAATGTATGACGTTCCAAGAAAAGTGTTAAAGTCCTGTACCATTAACTCCACTTTATTTCCTTGGACAATATGCCTGTTACAGAGTACTGTCATGAGGCAAAAGGAAGGAATTTTTCTTCCATGCTTTCTTCCAAGTATCTTTCTTGATACTTTTGACAACAGAAAGCAGAAATATTGTGTGCTAAGGAGAAAGCAACCTCTGTTCACTCAGTACCACTTTTTGGCAAAGACATGCAACTGACTGGATGCATGTGGAAAATGTTTGGTAAAATGCAACATCAAAAACCACAGCAGAACAAGTTCTATTGCAACAGAAAGGACCATTTACAGAAAGGCATAATACTGTACACTTTATTCTTCCATGAAACATCCATATTTCTTGTTTATCCCTCCACCTTAGAGGAAATTATATCAGAAATATTTGAAAAGATGAGAAGTCATGGTGTCAATACCTTTTTTAACTAGGAACAACCATTACAAGTGCCAAGCTTTAGTCTGAGACTTTAAAGCTTCTGCAATGGAAAGAAACATTAATTTTAATTTTTTTCCAGTTCCATAAAAACCTACTCAGAACATGGAAGTAATCAGCTAATGGTGGCAAGGATATGATTTAGTATAATTCAGAGCTCTCACTCACCTATTAAGTGTAAGAACGATGAATGGGATGTACACAGTCAGCACGCAAGCACGGTGATTTACCTGCCCCGTATTTATAGTACAATGAAGGTTCTCATGAATATGAGAACACTTGTATAAAATGTATTAAAAGTACCAGCATCGCAAACATGAACTATCTCTCACTGAAACATCAGCTGTCCCTTACGAGCCCAAAGTGAATGGCAAAGGCAGCTTTATATGACAATTTAATACAAAACCACCTCATACAACTATGTATTTTAGGAAATGTTACTTGAGATTGAAAAGCCGTCTGGACCAAACAGCAAAAGAAAAACAGAAACACAGTCTTTAGAAAGCTAAATCACTTTCTCAGAAATATATGGACTTTTTCAAAAAGTTATTGTCCTTTTACACAGCTGACTGACGTGAGAAGTCTACCTTTTGTTCTGGAGGGGAAGCTCCCACGGTGGGTTCGTCCACAAGAGACTCGCTGCCGTCATCAAACAGCCGCCGACAGCAAACCAGTGTGAACGGGGGTGGCACTTCTTTTAGAAAAGTGACAGCCTCGCGGCGTGACTTTCCGTAGAGCTGAACTCCATTTACCTACGCAGAAGGGGAAACACACATTCACACCAAGATAGTTAACAGGATCTCAAGCTTTTTATTATTTTTTTGGCATGTACGTCTTTCCCCAGCTGAATGTGAAAGTCTAATTTTACCTGGGGATTCTGGCAAAGCTTACTTAGTTTTATTAACATATTTTTTCTGAAGTATACATGCATTACAGTAATACTTAAACTTCATCTGCAAGATCTTGTGAATACTGACTCCTGCATCACCTCTCTGCTCTTTTCAGCTTCCTCTAACTTGCTTTCTGCTCACTACTTTTCCCAGCCTAAATCATTCTTAGCTCTGCCATTTCATTCTCACCTGCTTCTTTGTTGGGGATTCTTTTTCAGCATTAGCTTTATGTGTATGAATTTTAAAAGATAAAAATTTAATTTTCCAAAATGTTTTAAGGAAACACAGATGTTGAGTTCTAATTAAACACTTAAAGTCAGAACTAGCACAACTTTGTCACTTGTTTCAAAGGTAACAAAACGATTGAAACTAAAATAGATCCTACAGAAAACACGCAAGGATGTTTATGTAGTAACAAAGACACCAATTCCAGTAAGCAATTAATCAGAAAACCCTGACAAGGGTCAAAGCTTACCATCCCATAAGCTTCAGATCCCAAGTGACAACAGAAGACCCTAAGGGCCATTGTTAATGGATGTTTTGAAGCACAGACTTATAAAAAAGAAGATATATAGGGAGATAGATAAATATACAGTCAGACAGATAGGTAATAATGATACTTTAAAAATGGGATACTACAGTTGTACTTCCTCAAGAGAATAAAATTGCAGTGATTCATCCTCTCTTACATGTTTTATAACCTGCAATAACATGAGGGTACATCTGTTTGCAACATTGCAGTACCCTAAATATGAGGAGAGCAGAACGTCAGTAGGTGTCATAGGTGTGACCATCATCTATGCTGATGAACAGCGCAGCCCCAAAAGAGCAGAGGTTTAACCCGATCAGTGCTACGGAGTCAATCCTGACACCTCTCGTGTTTCTGGGATTTCCTCCAGGATACCTGAAGCTTACTCTCATGACCAAACGTCCAAAGTTGCTGAAGGGCAACCACTGGTTTAGGAATGGAGTACACACCATCCAAGTCCATGCCACAGCATGAACCAAAGCACTGGAAGTGGGGATAATTGAAGATTCTCTTTGATACTTCACTCCATACCCAAACTGCAACACTAATTTAGATGAACCCACCTTTGATCCTAGAAAATATAGCACGTAACTATCCAACATCCATGTACACACCTCTGTATGTGTGTTCTTAAGGCACAGCCTCACCATATATATACCTCCCAGATCATCTTGTTCTTTAGGAGGGACTCAACCTTGTATGAGACTGGACAGCAATTGCCCCTAGCCACCATTTTCTTTCTCATCACCTCTATTTTTTCCCCTTTTTCCAGCGTAAATATAGTTTATGCTGCTGGGAAACACAGAGTTCCTCCCACACCATAACCCAGCCAAGGAGAAAAACTCAGAATGGCCTCCAACGTGGTAAGACAAACTGCTATGGGGTTGTTTTTTTCTGTGAGAATTACAGCAACTGCTGAGCTATCAGGCTAATCCATTAGTTAATTATTTAAGCAGAAGGATCTACGCATAAGGATTTTTTAATGCATTGAGAGCGGCAGCGTGGTGGAAAGTTACCAGCACTTCTCGGCGCGCTGTGATTGATGGAGAAGAGCTACCACGTGCTCCTGAGTAGACTTGGGGACTCCCATTTCTCCTGTTGTGGCTGCCAGAAATCAGCCTCTAAACACACGAGGTGCCCGACACCCCATCTATTCACCAGCCCGCTCAGGTTAGTTGTGCCATCAAATAGGAGGCAGTGAAATTTTTTAACAAAACTAGAAGGACACAAGGAAGCAATTTATTCCTTAAAAAAGAACACAATGAAATTAGCTAAGATTATGAGGGGGAGGGGGGAATAAAATACCGTGCTTTCTATCATAATTCAAACACATCATTAAAAGTAATCAACATTCAACCTCGCTATATATTAAAAAAAATTCCTTGCTGATCACATTTTAATCCCAACTGTATCAGGCCCAGGTAGAGCTGCTTGTTTGGGGAATGAGGCTGTCACTTTTTCCATTGCAAACCCCTACTTAAAGGGATTTATAACTTGGCTGCAAAAACATACTCTGGGCTAAACCTGGCATATATAGCTTTAGCCCCGGAGCACATTTTTATTTTGTTGGGTTTTTTTTTCCAGCTACAGAGTAGAACAAAAATTTACGCTTACTAGTTCTGGTCCTATCTGTGAACTTAATTGCAAGTACACAGTAATAAGTAAAACTGTTAAATATATACAATTAAAGTTTTCTAAGTTACTCTACAGCACTGCGTTATTGCTGATCATATACAATTTTTTGTTTAGTGGCCAAAGAACTTAAACAACACTTCCAGCATTCCATTAATCCCTTCCTTTAGGAATCAAGATTTCCTCCATTAAGTAATAAGTGAAGAAAGTGTTTTATGTCTCAGTGACATCAATATGAATTTTTGATGTTAAAGGGTGAACAACAAGTAGAGCGCTATACACCTAACAAATTAATCTTTCAGAAGGCCTAATTCTACTCCCACTGATGTCAATTAAATGTTATTTGCATCCACTAAAAAAGGTTGAAATTCAAAATATCCCACAAAGAGCAGGTATTCAATAGGAAGTTAACGTCTTTTCACTTGCAGGCTGAGAAACTGATAGATATACATAAACACACACAGACAAATAAGTATTATTTAAATACTATCAAAAAAATATTTTTCCTGAGCCAGTAAGTCTGGTCTGATTCTGATAATTTCAAAGCTGCCCCAATACTTCTTTATACATATTTAAACAAACTGATGTACTAGCTTATAAACACAAATGTCTTTCAACACTCAACAAGCAAGCTATAATGCGTAACAGGAACCGCTATTCCTGAGACTGTTGTAAATTTTTTAGGAGTGACAAATATTAAGAAAGATTATCCACCACAAAAGCTAATGCCAAATTGCTCAAAAGACTGAGCTAAAGGACCACACATAGAGAGACATTCAACACAAATACTATCTCTGCCCTTATAACTCTTGATACTCATGTTAAAACGTTTCAGAAAGAAACAAACCATGAAGTCACTAAGAGGTCACAAGAATTTGACATTTTGTCCATAAAGAAGGAATGAAACAGTGAAGAAAATATATGGGACTTCCCAAGCACTGCCCTAACTGTTTCCACAACCAACTCTTGAATACTATTATTGCACACGCAGCAGCCAAACTATGATTTAATACAGGCATTTTTAAGAAGGTTAAGCAAACAGGAAATACATCAGTTCTCATTTTTCGGGGAGGTGTTGTTTTGGTTTTTACCTCCAGAAGTTCATCCTCCAGTTGCAGAAGACCAAGTGTTGCAGCTGGACCATCTGAAGCAATTGATGATATATAATGGTGTCCATCAAAAGTGTCAAGCTCAACTCCTAATCTCAAAGTGTGGATGGGTAATAGCTGCCAAAAGATAAATACAGCTGAGAATGTATATATATCCTTATCTACCACAATATAAAAACATCTAGGACTCAGTAGCTCACCAAATTAAACTAAGCACACAGAAAGATGATTAAGTCTTCATACTGACGTCATCTGCATTACAGCACAAGCATCCATAATTTCTCTGTATAAATTGTTTGCACAAATAAAATCAACCAATCTGTCCTTTGGGGGAAAAGGCAATTTGAACTGTATTCTTAAATATGGTTACCATATTGAAAAAAAATGCAGAGAAAAGTACCAGCTAAAGTCTATCCTACCCCAAAGGTGAGTTCTCAACAAAACTGAAAATAATTCCACAATCACCATAAAAACTCATCACAAGATCAGCTGTCTTGTTCCTTTGGGATCTACACTACTTTCAGGTAGGAAATATATCCACAAAGCGTCCTCTACAAATAGCTAATAATAAATCGTTGTTTCTGCAAGGTGAAATCACCAATCTTAGCCTTTTCCCAGTGGGCCTCCTTAATTTGGAATTTCTCTCTAGGGAGCCTCCAACCATTAGTGTCTCAGGTCTGCTAATAATATGAAGAGTAGCATAAAACTGAAACATTATCCAGACAAGAGACCAGAAATCACAGCAACTCGGGGAGAAGAGATGATCAGCAGTATCTGCGCCTTCAGTTTGGCCATTTTCTGGCTTTTTATTACTTCAGTTGAAACACTGACAGTCCTTCTGGTTTCCCAATTAATTCTGAATATCCAAGTAAAAGGAGCAATCCATGGATCCTTGACATTCACTCACACCCGTGCCTGATTATGAGTTTGTGGCACTGAGATCACCTCCACAAACCACTTTTGCACAATGTTACGTACATATCTTGAAAATGTCTTGAAAGTCTGAAATTAATTTCAGCTCTGACCGTTTCGATTAAATGGAACTCCCTCTCCCTGAGTCAGGATCACTCTGGTAAACTCCTCTGCATGACAATGACCTTGTTCACCAGTTTCAACCTGTGTTCCATTCCAGAGTGCCTTTCAACAACTGAATTTAAACGCAATTAAGTACTCCACAATTTGAGGCTTATATGCATGGTTTGGGTTTTGGGGTGGGGTTTTTTTTGTTTGTTTGAGGGGGTGTGTGTGTTTTAAAAGGTTCATTTGCCCATCCTACGAGAAGGTATTGGACCAGACCAGAAGATAAGCAGAATTTTGGCAGCCTTTTTTTTTTTTTTTAAATAAGATAGAGCCACAAAGCCACTATATTTCTGAAACACAAAGATCTGGAACTGTGTCATGCCTCACCAGGATTACTCTGCCAACATATATGATGGTTTCCTTCATGGTATAAGTCATACCTTTGAGTACTTCTGGAGCTCCAAATCATCTGTAATGGGCATATCCACATTCACAACCTAAAAATTGCACATCATTATATTTTTTCAATAGCAGGACAATAAACACTTTACCAGAACGATGAATTCTGGCAAAAAAAAAAACCTGATGAGCAAAATAAACTATACTTAAAGTCACACTGATGCAAAATAATTTTAAACAAGTGCTATAAAAATCTTTCAGACACAGAACATTTACAACAAGGCATGTGGTGATTATGCACTACTAACAGCCTCCAATGTTATCCTATTCCCGAAGCCTGAGTGCCAATTTTAGTCAAGTTCAGTAATCCTGTGTAAGCACAAAATGCCATTATATTTGACACAAATACCCAAACTGACTTGCCAATCAGAATTTGAAAAGTAGGATAGCTTAAGTTATTACTTCAGGCAAGAGTACAGCCATCTAACCTCTAGACTAAACCACCGTGTTCTGCAGCATGTTTCTAACATGGCTTGAAATACATGAGTTTAATTACCAAATACGAATGCAAAGTGGATTATTTAAAACAGTGACAAGAAATCCCTTCAGTGTATCTTCATTTTTTTATATTAATAAAATAACTATGTAAACCACCAGTTTTGTTGTCATGTTCATCCTTAACATACTTATCTGTAACATTAGAAGGTTACTTCCTCTGATTTTAAATGTAATAAGATGACTTCTGTGGTGATCTATGGCCCAGGGTTGGAGTTTGGGACACTGAAGTTGACTACGCTTGGGAGGATCATTACACTTCTTAGATTTGGAAAATACATCACTTTGCAGGAAATTAGAAATTTCTATCTATGAAACAATACTAAGCCTCAGCTTATTCTTTTGGCTTTATTATAAACAGAGCTTCCAGCAGCTTGTTTTCCAGAACCTGGGGTATTTGTCCTCGACAGATAGAATCCATTTCACGTCCATTCAGTTGTAACTAAATGAATCTATGAGTGATAACTCCTCAGCTTGGCTGGTCACGCTTCGGTACCCAGCAACAAACCCCAGGCAGTCGTACATCCCTGTATGGACTCCAGGGTCTCCTATTTCAGCAGGATCTCTCTCCTTCCATTGGTACCACAAAGGATCACCAGCACCGAAGCCATGAGTGCGACCAAACCTTCTCCGCTATTTCCTCCGCAGAGAAACAATTCTGAGAGATTACTTAAACCTTTAGGTACCTTCAGGGTGACTTTCTGGGAGCTGACTGTAGGAGTGAGGACAGTGTGAAACAGGGACTTCACTATCGTGCTGAAATCAAACTCAAAGTTGTTATTGAACGCAGCCAAGCAAAACTAGAGGTGGGTACAGACGACAAGAGCTGGAAGAACTGAAAAATTACTTTCAAAATGGGATGCCACAACAGTCTCTTTCTATTATTTAAAAGGACCCATCGTTAACATTTTCACTTCTGACATTTTCCTGGTGGCAGCTAAAAAAGAATTGGAAACAGACAGTTTCATGAACTAAGCAGGTTTTCGTCCTCTGTGGGAAGGCTGATAGTGCTAAGGGAAGTAATATCAGACTCTTGAAATGTAAGGATGGGAATACCAAGCAACTGAAGTGGGCAGCCAAACAGATTTATTGCATCACGTACATAATCTTACATGAACTTCAGATCTTAAAGGAGTGCTAATGGAAAGAAGAGAAGCGAGTTTCTCAAGGCAATTCTTAAAGCTACTTTAAATCTTCCAGTGAGTGACTGGAACGATGGCTACTCCAAGTAGTAAAAATAAGTGTCTCTAAATCAATTGGACAAGTATTGCAAAGACAAACAGAGAATTTTCTTGGTGGTGGTGAGAATTTTTTAAGTCTTCAGAAAGAAGACTGGCTGGAGTCTTTTATCTGTACTCACTGGCTAACACAGCACTGAACAGCAGCAGTGAATTACAATTTCAGTCAACTCCTTAGGAAGATTTCTCAAAACAATCTTTTGCTTGGCAATTATTTAATATGAAGTGAAGAAATATCTAATAGACACTGGCACCACAAAGTTACGCTACCGTGAATTACTTCCTGTTTTCCCAGCACGTTTGAAAATCATTCTTTCATTCTTCCAATAAAACTGTAAGATCCTTCGTGAAACACAAGAGCCTTTTTTTTTTCCAGTGCACAATAAAACAAATAGATCATAAATGAAATCATAAAAATGCCACATATTTTAAGTGGCTGTTATGATGCAGATTTAAAAGGACAGTTGATTTTCTTAAATCACTGTTCCTGTCTAGTATCTGTATAAAGACAATATCTATATAAACAAAATGGAAAAAAAAAAAACCAAACCCTCAACAACTCATTATAACACTTTTATATTTCAGCCTTGATGTTAAGGGAATCAAGATTTGATGTTACTGATCTGTTCCAAACACTAAACTGTTCTATAAACAGCCTGTAATGCTAAGCTCACAGATCTGTAATTTAAAGAAATGACACACATGAATGTAGTTTATTGAGAGATAACATACCATAACTTCATATTCAGGTCCCAGCAGGTTTTCCCACTTGGATTTCAGCTCATGTGCTGGAGGTAGCGGGACTTTTCCTAAATAGGAAAGCGAATATTAAATTTACAAACACATTGTACATTCAGAAGTACATTTACTTCTAAATACTTCAATAAAAATTCAGTGTAAATAAAAGATTAGAGGGAATAATCCCAAAAAGGAAAGTGCATTAAGCTGAGTCTATCAAACAGTGCAAATGAAAAATGTCTTTCTTGGGAAAACAATGCAAAAATGTCAGCTACTGCTAACGTGTGATTTATTCAACTGAGAAGCAGAAGAGGTGATGCTTGCATTGATGAGATGTGAGTTCTGTACCATATAGTGCTGTAAATAAATCATTCTTCCAGGCTGCAAAACAAATTTCATACAACTTCATAATTTGTTGCTATAAAAACGCTTGCCACTCCGAGGAAGCATCATCTCCCACCAAAATGAACCCCCTTAAGAAGTAAAACACCTGACGAGATATTGCTGTTATCGAGGGGCTGCATCAGCACAATGCACTCACAGACTTTATTTATATATTTGGCAGGTATAAAGGCTTGTCTAGTTTAATTAGGCCAGTAAGTAACATGAGCTTTAATATAAGCTCCAGTTCTAAACCAGTCTTCCGTGGGAACTTGGCTATCTTGACATTTATATCTTTTCAGCTTTCTTACTTATGCAACCGAGGCAGTATTACATTCATGTAAGACAATTTGACAGAGCTAGACAGCAGAAAATGACTGGCTGCCCTGCATTTGACCTCCTCCAGAAGCTCAGTGCACATATAAAGTTCCAAGCTGAAGCAATGTTTAACTGGTAAGAATCAAGCTCTAAAGCAAATTCCATTTAGCAGCTACAGCAGCAGCAACTGGGCTCTGAATTACCAAAAACTGGGGTTTTTTTCCCCCCCTGAACGACTGTAATAGTTTGTCAGATGTCTAGACAAGGCACAGACCACTTAGTATTGCTGATGTGTCCTACTTAAATTTAGAATGTAAATCACAACCTCGCATTTTGCACACAAAGTAGCGAGTAAAACACCTCAAGGGGGGAATTTTGAAGGCACCAAGAGAAGCTCAGAGCCTACCTACTAGCAAAAGCCAACACAAATGGGATGTCAGGCTGCCTCTGCTTTCAACACCTCTGCAGAGTGCAAAGATAAAACGTGAGCTCCACAATACAATCCTCATTACATCATTTTATAACTTTGAAGTTTTCCACTCATTAAAAGCAAAGATTTAACTTTTACAACAACATAACGCATCGCTGTATCTCTTCCACTCGCTTTCTGTCACACCAGACAGGCAAATTCTGTCTGATCTGCACTGAGAAACCACACTCCTCAGAGCCCAACAACTGAGATTTCACTTGGAAATATATCGAGCTTCTGTATCCTATAGGGCTCAAGGAGATACAGATATCCGAGGATTCCAGCAATTCTGATGACTATTTTCTGTCACCAAAAAGAAACCCCACTAGGAAAAAAAAAAAGAATTCTGAAATGAATTATCGCCTTAAAAAAAAAAAAAAGGGAAGGCAAATTGTCCCAAAATTCTCAGCTGTGATTTAAGGGTTTTTTCCTGCATTGAAATGTAATAAAAGTTTCCAAGCACAGGCTCATTACTATCTTTACTTCCCAACTGTAGCAAAACCAGAACACCAAAGCATTTTTCTGCTCCTTCTATTTGCAGAAATACATAGGGACAGAAATTCCTTAAGTCTCTTTTTCTGCTGTTACAAAGCTACAGCATGAACACACAGGACCTAAGCACCTGCAATCCCCTCTGCAGTCAAATATAGATTTTTCAGGTTCACCAGGAGCAATGAATCTTAGGGTCAAGCTCAATGTTCAGTTCAGTAACTGTAAGCCATGTTCAGTTGGCTGAACACAGATTTTTTTGTCACTTCCAAAACACATTATCAAAATCTATGAGTTGTTCTGAGCAGGTGCTGATGCACGTCTCCATTTGAAGTTTCACCCCTTCTTTCTTTCAAATAGACTTTGAAGTCTTTGCCTGTGACTTCCTCAGAACTGTGGAAATGTTGGCTGGAGGGATTTGGATTAAATATATACAATTCCAATCAACCCAATTCACTTAAAATGCTCCTTTTTTCCCCAAACAGCCTTTTCCACATGGGAGCTAAAAGGAAGTTTCTTTCTAGTCTCTCATCCAGCTGGATTTCTCATGACTTGAAATCTGTCCCACATCTTCAATAATGTGCAAGGCCTCAGAAATGAGGGGACAGCTCTCATTAGCAACAACTTTTAATATATTTCGCTTGTCCTTCTTCCCGCACTTCCATATAGCTTTTTTTATTTCTAGTTAGCAAGCATCAAGAATATATCACAAGTGTATTGTATAAAGAATCTTTCCTGGTTAAAATTGCCAGCTTCTTCAAAATTGGGATCTTTTCTTCTTGCAATTTCCTCCTGGTTTCACAAATTTACTATACAAGGATATGCACTGTGCTCTGCTGCACTTCGTTAATGCCCTACCTTTATCTGCCCCACCATTGGGTAGTTTTCCCCAGCTGTCTTTAAGTGCCTGGTGAGCATCAGCACATCTTCGGGGTCTGAGAACTGCTGTGAAGCAAAAGAAAGCAGCTCTGCCCAGTCTGCAGCCTTGCAGATGCAGCTGGTAAGTTAATTGCCTCTAGGCTGCGAGCAGAAAGTTTCAGGCCTCCTGCACATTGCATCCTAAACCACGTTGCCTTTGTACAGAACTGCTTAAGCACAGCTTTGCCTGGTCAGAATTACTATTTAATGCCTCTCCAGGAAACACAGTTTAATAAGAATTTCACACAACTGCACTTAAAGGGAAGCAATACATATTTTATAAAACATACCTTTTACATTAAACTTCTAAGAGCATTTCCAGAGTTTAGTCAGAGCCTTAAATTAACAGTATTTACTTTAGCACCATTATAATGAAGTGCCCATCACCATGTCCAAAATAAGCACCTATCTTTGGAATTTAAACTTGGCCGTTAAATTCTATTCCAAGGTGAAACCTTATACATCGTATTTCAGTATGAGTAAAATTTGCAACTAAGTATTTCAGCTTTTTTAACAGAGATACACATTTTACGGTTGTATAAAGCTTTGGCAGAGCCTTGTAACTTGAAGTGGTTTTTCACTAGGACCAAGCAATGATACTTGCTTACCATTGCATTAAATGCTCGTCGTTCCTTACTCAGTTTGAAAGCTGTGCCCACAACATCATTCTGTTGACCCAAGGAGGACCAGAGCTGCTAGATGGTATCAAGGGCAGTATCCAACTTCAGTATTTAAATTTTGGTATCCCAAGACACACTGCACACACGAACACATTACCCTGTATTCTCCAGGGTAAGGGGAGCGTGGACACACAGGAGAATAGAAAAATCTGGTAGTACACTTGCTACACAGATACACCAGGCTGCCCCTACAAGGAATCCATGTGGGTCCAACAAGCAGCTGTGAATTCCGGGCAATGAAGTCCTTGCTGGACCCATGTGCATCGCATCTTTACCATACTCCACAGAGCTCCAAGGAAGGGGATTACAAGATTTGCACAATGCTAGAATTGAAGGGGAGTCACTCTTATACGCACAAATGGGTTACAAACTTTTTTTGAAACTAAGGGCTTTGGTATATATGTGGAGACGCAGTGGATCTGCATGAAAGCAGTTTGGGTCTGCTGTGAAAAGGGCTCAAAAACAGAGTTTGACCCAAGCTGATCACTAAGGCACATCTAGATAACACACCTGGAGCCTAACAAGCTTTGTTAACTTCAAGCCGGATAAAAACAATTTTGGTTCCCAGCATAAACTGGTCCTGGCACTGATATGCCATATTTGCTCAACACTGGGTATTAGGTAACAAATTCCTCAGAAAGCTCTCCTTGCGTCAGGACAGACCCCTGCAGCCTGTGACACAAGAGAACCCAATCATGCGTGGTCAGGACCTGACCACAGAGACACTGTTCTCTTCAGCAGAAAAAGAAAATACTTGATGCATAGGAAGTTCCACAGGAAAAAAAACCAAAACCACAAAAAAACAAAACAAAACACCAACCAAAACTGGGTAAGTGACACAGGACAGCACAGGTTGCTTTTTTTCAGCCTCAGTCATAGCAAGCCTAAGCCCTGCTGGCTCTTCTGCCCCTAAATACATCTTACTGCTAAATCCTTAAATTATTGGTCCACTGTAAGTACAAATCAATATCTGCTTTTTCATTCATACAGCTAAAACAATGCTTTGATAACCTCCCATCTCAGCTACTCAGCCACCTCTGTTTTGGCTTCCTATTTCTGGGAATATGCAAAAGTCACAACAAAGGATGTCTGGTTACAAGGCTTGGACAAAAAAGCAAACCAGAATGGAACATTAGGAACTGCTACATTTCTCTCGTTTCCAGGTTGTCTTTAATACTGACAGATCTTCCACAATCATAGCAAAATTGTTATTCATTGACAGCCATAATTTAGAATCCTCTATTACATCTACATATCTTAGAAACAACAAGGCATAAGGATAATTTATGCTGACTTTAACACAAGCTGTAGAAATTCACCCAGAAGTTCCTGTAGAAGAGCCCAGAAATCTGTAGGGGAGTTGAAGCTCGCCTTCTGGAAAGGCCTCCAACCTTGATTCAGAAGTCAGCTAAAAACCAAAGTAATCCACGTCTTTGTGATCTGCCCCTGTGTCCAATTGCCTTTGCTGTTAAAAACTTACATCTAATTTGAATTCCTCTCTACCTTCCAATTCCAGCTATTGGGTCTTTATGCTTATTATGCCTTCGTCAGACCAGAGATTCTCATCTGCCTGCAGAGGTGTGTGGTCAACAATTTTCAGTTGCAGCAGTAAGCTCAGGATTGCACAGCCCAGAAATTGCACATCTAGAGACCAAACTCTAGTTTCCCATAGCAGCATGGGAGGAAGCGGTACGCAACAGCGTTAGTACCACCAGGGAAATGAGCTGGGTCTGGGAAGCAGCAGGAAGCAAGGAGAGGTTCGTGGGAAGCAAGGAGAAGTTCATTCCCAAGTAGGGAATCTCACAGGATTACGTGGCAAGTGGCACACAGGTGAGCCAGATGTTCATGGAAATGGCATCTACTTCATTTGTGTGGAAAATGACCTACAAATAGTGACATGTCACAAGACATGATCCCCTGTCCCTGCTGCTGCAGCCACCTCTGGTCCTTCAGCAAGCCCAGCTCAGGCAAAACTCCTAAGGGAGGATGCTGCAGCTCAGGTCACAGGTTTTAAGAGGCCAAGTCAAGCAGCTCGGAAGGGGAGTTCTGATGAAGTTACTGCAGTGCCAAAAGAGGAAACCACAATAAACAGGCAACAGAGGTGATCTACAGGCAACCAACAGAGTATTCTTAAAAGACTCTATAGATACAGGAGCCTAAGACCTGTGGGGGCAAGAACATTGACATGACTGGACCAGGAAGTAAATGTGAACTCCCAGGAGTTCCATCTCCTGATGCTGTTCACTCAGCAATCTGGTTCAGGACCCTGGCAGCAGAGGAGGGTGAAAAAATCTTCTCTGTCAGGAGAAGACTGAAGGCAGGACATCTCAGGTCAGAGTAGGACCAGGGCTAGAAAGAGGAATCGGAGAGCTGGAGGCATTCAGCTCCATAAAGCTTATGAGATTCATTCCAGATACTGAAAGGGCTGTACCTCCACAGTCTATAATTACAAAAAAAACCCCAAAAAACGAAACAAAACATGGCAATCAAAGGGAATCACTAATGACTGTAAAAGGGCAAACTTTATGCAAGGAGGAAGATCCAGAGAATTGCAGGCCAGTCAGTGTCAGCTTTGGCCCTGGAGAGACAATGAGATACTTCACCTCGGAATCCACTTCTGAAGATATAAGACGTAAATGGTAAGAAGGCAAATCAGGAAGAGTTAATATAGATTTGCCAAATAACTGGCCAATCTGGCTGCTAAAATAGCTATGTGGATGAAGGGTGTAATAGACCTCAACTTTACCAAAGCTTTTGACACTATTTACACCAGCATTCTCACTTGGAAACTGAGGATTTATCAGTTTGATGACTGCTAAATAGGCTGAAAACTAGATGGATCACTGGGATCAAAGACAGCATTAACCAATGGCTTGACAACCAGTTATGAGAGAAGGTCAATAGCTAATACTATCCAGTGTCTTCATCAGTGACCTCCATGGTGACACAGAAGTACTTTCAGCAAAGCTGTGGACAGTGCTACATTTTGGGGACAGGGTGGGGTGGGAGAGTTCATAGATCCAACAGGTAGAGCTTTACTTCAGAGGGACCTGAATAAAAAGCATTACAGAGCAAAAGCTAAAGATGGAGTAAGTCACAACAGCCCATCAGTATTGAAAACAGACAATTCCAAAGACTCAGAAGAGCACTGTAAGATATTCTCTGTACCTGGCTTATGTAGACTCTGCTTCTTTTCATTTTTAAGATTATCCTTCTGTTTTCGGTTTTCCTCATTCTTAGTGTCCACACTAGCTTCAGCCACTACAGCTCCAGGGGGCACAAAGGTTGGAACAGTTGGCTGCACTGTGAAAACAGATGAAAAAAAAAAAAATCATATGCTGCAAAATATCTGAAGTAGTAACATTGCCTCATTAACTACTATTTCTTTTTTTTTTTTGGCTACACAGAACTTTTGCACTCAATTTTCCCAAATCCCTCATTTCTGTTTCTTTCCATTCCTCCTTAAGTATCTAATTTTCTACAGTGTGCCCTTACGAAACAGAGGATCATGTGGTATCTAGTCCTAAATGTTAAATTAGGTAACTGTAAATTGAGTGAAGAACAGAATTATTTGCTGAAAAGGGAAAAAAAAAAAAAAAAAGGATTACCTCTATCTGAAGTTCTTTCTGAAATAGAAGGTTTCCTTCTGAGCAAGGTAAGGCGTACAGTCTGCCCTGTGTTACGCAATGCCTCTACCACTTCTTGGTTGGTATAATCCTGTATATTAACTCCATCAACCTAAAACAAGAAAATCGTATCATATAATATTAACTACGTTACATTCTTAGGCTGCATGCACATTATTTTGTGCAGAAATTATAGGGTTATTCACCCAAGACAGTAGTATTTGCAAGACAATCTCAGTAAATCAGTTACATTTCACTAATCAGTTAATATTTTCAAAATACATTTTAAAGGGAAACATAACAGTAATTTCTTCTGTCTTCATGGGGCAACCACAGAACAGAATTTACTGATTTAAGTATGCACTGATTTCCCCCTACAATTTTTTTTGCTTACAAAAACCAGTGTGAGGAGTACTGTGGGTAGACGTTCCCAGCAAACTAGTCAACCTAGAACTGTTCAGCTCATTATCATTGTTAGTTTTCGCATGGATTTCTAACATGTCCCACAGAAGCCTATACACATAACTGTTCATATACTCCATTCTGAACAGCCCAATTCTTACATTAATTCAGATGTTTTAATTTACACTCAAAATACTCTGTTCACCTCACTGTTAGATCGTGCATCAATAGGGGCTTCTCCTGCAAAGCTGCAGATAAAAGCACAAGGTTGTATTCATTTTCGCTCCCCCAAAGGAGAAGCTGACTTTGGAAGGTCTGGCACAGCACACATTTTAAAAGTAATTTTAAATCATATCTCTATAAATATTATCTCTTAAAACAAAAAGACTGTGTAATTCATTCCTGCTTGTACTGTGAATGCAAAACTGGCTATTATTCAAATCACTGTTATTCAGTGGGTTTTATTTTTCTACACATAAAGCTTGGGTTTTTAAACCTAAATTGCGACTATTACCATTTTGATTGTATCCACACTACGCTACACAGTCATTAAGGACCATAAACAGTGTGTCACATCTTGCAAAATCTTAACCATCCTCAAATTCCATTCAATTCAAATAGAAGCTAACGCTGCTCAACTTTACTTCAGGCCAAAAGCCAAGATTCTCCACTCCGAAATGTTTTAATCCAAATGCTTGCCTCTTTCATAGTTAACTACTATTTACTACTTTTCTGAATATAAAATAATGTTTTAACCACAGCAAGGCAAAGCTCATTTCTGTTACAAATCTACCTAAACAAATACGATCTACCAAATTATTCCCCCTGCAAAGTGGAGGAGGTTTAATTAATTTTTCGAAAGTCTTTACTCCATTGTTCTTTTAACACTAAGATGTGTAATGAAGTATTAATTCTACAATTACAATATATAAGCAGACGATTTTACTTACAGCAACAATTTTGTCATGAACATGAATTTGGCCATTGTGGTCAGCAGCACTCCCAGGTATTATATTTTTCACGAAAATCCCTGAAGGTTCTGTTGGCAGAAGGGGGAGGTGGAACAGAAACAAGTCACATTATTCTAATTTATTTCTTTCCTTAGTAAGATTTTTAATTACATCCTTTTTCATGCACCTCTGTCCACAAAATTATGATTCTGTAAACCACCAACACTTGCATATTAACACTCACACAGCTTGACATAGAATGACTAAGGATCTTCAACGGAAAAAAAACAGCACCAACACAATCACCTGTACACTGACCTCAAAGCCTCAACATTTTTTCCCTAAAATGGCCCAGAAAAGGCCACCTCCTCCATGGATTCATCCCTGTGCTTACCCAGGCTTTAAACCACAATCACTTAAATCCATGCTGCATTTGATTTCAATAGGACTACCTAAGCTAAAAGTAAAGTATGTGCTTAAGTACTTTGATCAGGACTTCAATCATCTTACAGCTGAAGAATTTAGTACTTTAAATCTTAATCAAAAAGGATTTTTCTTTAAAAAGAAAAAAAAAAAAGAGAAACATGGAAATCAGAAAAGCTGTCCTTTGTCATGTTTGATGTTTGACTATTAATTCTAACTTCTAATTAAAACAAAACAGAACAGTAAAAAACCTCAATCATCAGTTGAAACAGTAACCCTTTCCTTCCACAAACTCCTGCAAAATATGAGATGCTGATCTTTAATTCTACTGAATCTTGACACTTCATCCATCCTTTTCTGAATACTAACCTTCTTCAGACCCCAGCCCAACATGGTTTGCCCAGGTTCAGCAAAACCCCTCTACCTTTTCCCATTGCCTGACACGTGCTCCTGGGATTCCTGGCCAGCAACATCTCTGGGATCCCCTGGGAACCCCAGCTGCACCACATTCCCAGAATACTTTCTGAAGTCCCACAAGGAAGGGGAGAGGATAAAAAGCACCACCACTTTGTGTAAAACCAGGTACTCAGTTGAGTTAATTTTAAAGACATTATGATTTGTGGAACTAATATTTGAAAGATGAGTTAACAGCTCTAATTTAAAAAGGATTTATAAAAAAACCCAAAAGCCTACAACCTAATTCCATGTCCCTATGTCCCAGCACAGGTATTTTAATCTGTTCCCAGAGTTTTGACGCTGAACCAGCCATCAGCCAAAGATGAGTACATCATCTTGTGAAGGCATCACACACATCATGCACAGCTATGACTCTGCATCTCCTGCCTGGCAGAGGGATGGACCAGTTCATCTGACTGATCGTTTCCACTCGAACTCCTACAATTCATTAAAGAAATGAAACTCGCACATTGAGCTATTTTGTACTTACTGAAGATGCCATTCAAAAGTTAATGCCAACTGGGGGCATCTAATACTCTGGTCTTGAAAATCTTCCTGAAGTGTGCTATCTGAATGGTGCTATACACTGCAGGGCAAAACGAGGACAGTGTGGACACGAACCTGTCTCAGAGTCTCTATGTGCAGGAACTGTCTCTTACAGTTTAATATCTTGCACAGTAACAGAAACACGTAAAATTCACAGCCCAGCAGTCAAGTGGGAATTATTTCTTTTAAGCTAATTACAACTCTTTATAAAATGTTGTGGCTGAGTTTCACTTTGCGGCAAGTTCTCCAAATATCTTCTTTACAGATTTTGTAAGTGACACCATTTCAAACAAGCACTATCTACTTTCCCCATAGTAAATAAAAGGTATTAGAGAAGCCCCTGTCCTAGACTTTACTAAATCCTGTAGAACTCACCCACATCACATGTGCCAGCATATCCAACAATTTTTATCCCCAGGCTTTGCCCATTCTTTTTTATAAGTTCAACATCATAGGTCTCAAAAACGTTGGTATTATCCTACAAAAAAAGCACAAGACAGCAAAAAAATCTCTTAATTTCCCAGTACCATTACAATATTGCAGGTTAGTTAAGATCTTCAGAAGTGAGCAGTGATTTTCATTTTCCTATTTTAGGAGGGATCATATTTGCAAAAGGGATAAACCCAAGATTTGTGAAAATAAGGTGCCAACCAAAGTAATTAGTTGCTTTTTAAACTCTTCCCTAATACTTTCTCCACATACCTCTCAGAGGTATAATATTTATATTTTATGGAAAACAAGGACTGGTCAGGGGCCATTTCCATTTTGATTCCACTGCTTCTTGGTAACAACAAATGTCCCAGTCAATCCCACAAGACAACAGAAACCGTGAATACCCTCAGAATGTCTGCTCTCCCTTTCATATGCCAGTCCTGATAAACAGTGGAATGAATGAGTTCACTCTTCTACTCTTTCTACTGGAGAGTTAAGAAGCTAAAAACCCTGGTATAACAACAGTGTTATCACACCACACTTTTCTGTCAGAAAAAGCGATGATTATCTCTCCTTGTTATCACTGACTGAGGAAGAGAGGGGCAGCAGTAAAGAGATCTCAAAACAAACAGGATGCTCTGAAATGAAAGAAACCACGCGTATATAGTAGCAGGCACAGCTCCACTACAGAAGCAGTTGCCTGCTTAAATGCAAATACAGAAGACTAGGTAGGTGTTTGAGCTTATTGTTTGGTTTTATGCTAGATCCCAAACCACAAAACCACTCCAACAATCAATATCACCAAACTGCAAAGAGCACTGGAAACCTCCGGGTTGTCTAAGGCAATGGGAAGCAAAAGACTCATTAGTTTGCATTCAATTACAATTATTTTTAAGACCTAAAGTGGAAGTGAAAATATTCATTTCTAAATGCTTCATTGTGCAACTGACAAGGTGACTTCTCATAAAAAACAATACTTGGAAAGAAGAACATGACCTGTTCTTTGAACCCTCCCTCTGCTTACTACAATTACCAAAATACCATAAAAGCCACTAGCTGAGATTACGATACGATCTGACCTTACACTGGACAAGTCTATGGAAAAAGGTCCCCACAAAGCTGGCCTCGGTACGTCTGTGCTGCTCTACCCTGACAAGTGAAAATCAAAACTGCAAGAGAGAGTTCAAACAGGATACACTAAAGTCATTGGTGATACCAAAGAGAAAAACAATCAAGCACACACATCTGGGATTGCAAGGGATAAATTAAAATACATAAACCTGTTTGTTTTCAGTAACCAGATACAGCCCAATGGGATCAAAAAGAAGATGATGATGAGAGTAAGGTCTGTTAAAGTGATGAAATCAAGAGGGATAGTGTCACTGCCAAGAGCAAAAAATGGACCGGGAAATAGGAAAACATTTCTTAAGACAGTGAACAAAAGAGAAGTTAAATCAAATGCTTGCCAAATACCAGCTTCAGCAGGACAAAGTTATGGCTGTACCTATTTCACTTTTCACTGCAAGAGAAATCGATGGCCAGCTATCTCCTTTCTTATCACACACACGTCCCTCCACAAGCCAACTCATTAAGCTCATTAAATGCTTTCCAACTCTCTTGCTCCATAAGACTCTGATGGAGATGAAGATAAGTTTTGACGCTCTGTATCTTATCTTTAGGAAAGGGAACCAAAACAGTAAACAAGCCTATAGCAACATGTGAAATGGAGCTATGGCCTTGGGAGTCCTGCTGCTTTGACAGTCAAAAGCCCTTCATAGTGCTCTGGTGCTACAGAAATTTTCTCTAAATAATCTTACTGGTAGAATGCAAAACATTACAAGTGTAGTCTGGAAAAATCGAAGTAGAGAGTCCTAAATACAGGCAGCACAAGCAGGCTACTAACACTGCTGTCAGTATCTTGGAGAGTACAGATAATATGACTGTTTTCTTGTGCCTGTGCACAGACATAAGTAGTTTCAGTTGATTCTCTACTACAGGAAATTTAAAGGAAATAAAATATTAATACAAAACTAAAAAAAAAACTAACCATAGATTAAAAACGTCTTTCTGCTGGCTTGCAAAAAAGAAAAGACAAATATTTTCTATTCCTAAGCTCACAGCTAGTGAAAGTATTCAGAAACCAGAGAGAAATTAGATTATAGCAAAAAGTTCTGTTGTGAATCAGACACAAAGTGAAAGGCGGACCATTAAAATCATCATTAAATTAATAAACACATTCAGATTAGCCACTATTCTTGAGGCCAGCAAATCTCTCTTAACACCAGAAAGAGGGGGTTCTTCAAATCTACAAATGAAAGCAACAGATACTTTCAGAAAGAAGTAGATGAAATTGTAATGGTGGGTTTTTTTCTTCTCTAAACTACAAAGCGGGAATAAGGAGGACACTGAAAAGACATCCAGAAGGAATAACATTTTAGAAAAGCACCTAAAAAGGTTTGGTGTTGATTACTGACAAACAGGCCCACCCTTGAGGTAGCGAAGAGAGAAAAATAGTACTTTGTAGAGGAAACAAAACTAGGACATGTTATTTTTTTTCTAATATGGGCCCTGGAAAATATCATACAGCCAAAAAAGAAGTGCTTCATAATGATGCTCATTCATTAGTAAAGCCTTTTTTCAGATTATTAGGCAAGCCCACTTTTAATATTCCAGCTTTATATACACAGATTACTCCCTCCTACCTCTCTGCCACTCACGTTTCCTACTACACCAATCCCTCTGATGAGAAAAGCAGCTTGAGAAGGACCCAAAAAGCTGTAGTGACAGCTTCAGCCACCAGAGTCTTCCAGAGAGATGCAAGATACCAAGCTAATGGGTGTCTCTGCAGTGATTATGCCCAGGAAGCAAGAAGGTGAGTTTGTAACCATATGACTGCTAGTTTGACCTTTAAAAAATGGTGCTTCAAAAAAAAAAAAAAAAGCTCTCTTCACTCATATTCAACAAACTAGACAAGAAAGAAAAGGCTACTCAGATTCTACACCTAAATCTAAGCAGCACAGTAGTAGCAGATGGTACACAAGCACAGCTTTGTTTATGTTTCGAGACCTACTGTACACTTAGTGTAGCATTTGTTGATTTTAATTACTCAAAACTGAAAAGAATGACTTCAAAAACAAGAGACTTTGATATGACCATGATAAGATTTGCTAAAACAAGTTTCAAAATTTTTAGATATATTTCCTATCACAGACAGTAGCGTAGACGATGAAAACATTACACTTATGTTTCATAAAAAGATGATTGTGCTGAATAATTCTGGTGTGGCCATGGCGCTCTGGATTTCAGACTAGGGAAATTCAGTCAAGTTTTAAATCCACTTACAAATGATTGATTAGCAAAAATGTAATGAGCTAAGGAGGAGAAATAAAAGTACCATTTATCGATAACATTTATGGTCTCGGTAATTAAATTACCCACTCTGAAGTAAATTCTGTAAAGCTGGTCATTCCGATCCCAAGATTATAGGTATTAATAACACACAGGAAAGAGGGAAAAATTATAGAAGGCAGGGCTGTAATAATGACCACTTATATACACGCATATGGTGTCTGGAAACTCAAAAGAGGAGAAGCACTTCACATCTCAAGAACACTCTGTTCTCCTCCCTCTTTATGATCAGAAGCCATAAACATACTTAAAAATGTAAGCAAACTCCATAATACTTACATTTCCATTTTGAAAGGAAGGTAATGTGCTGACTGGCCAGCTCACAGGAGGCGGTGGAGTCTCCATTATGTCACACTTTGGGTCCCTTGCAACGATCATCCTAACAGAATTCCCACAGTTTCTCAGCACTTGGGCAACTTGTTCACTGGTCATTCCTTGCACGTTGGTCCCTCCAATCTGTAAGATGTGATCTCCTGTCCGGAGCCTCCCATCCTTCAAACACAAATAAAATTGAAAAAAAATGTTTCCAGTCTATATGTAAAATATATTTTCCATTACAAACCTGAACCTGTGTACAGGCATCTTCATGGCCATGACAGCCAATGCAAGAAAATACAATAAAATTGACCACCATGGCAACATAGTGAATAATTCAAATAAGCATTTGTAGAATCACACACTGTTTTTTCCACAGTAGTTAACAGTGGTAAATCAACCTTTCCAAATTTGGGTAAGATACACAAATTGAATAGCACCATTGCTAAGAAAGAGTTTACTTTTTTCATTTAGGAAAAAACAGCAACGTTTTATTATCCCACGGGTTGTTAGGTATTGTTGTTTCACAGAATATTCCTCATCGGATAGTGGTTAGAATTAAAAGCACAGCATTTTGATTTAGGACTTTTTAGAGTTTTTCCTAATACTTCTATATTGCCTGGCAATTCTTTTCTCATATGACTAGCTCCAACTCAAGCTAGTAAATCCACTGAAGGTAACAAGACTCCACACAAACCATTTTTTACATGATAATTATGATTCATGACCTACATCATCATTTCTATTATAAGCAAGCATTCATAGGACCAAATCCTCAGCTGGTATTGATCAGCACAGCTCCTCCACCTCAGGTGCATTGATTCATGGAGCAATCATAGCAGAGTTATTCCCAGAACTAACCCTAACTCATTTACAAACTCATCCAATTTTTACATGTACATGCGCTCATTATTTCACATGTTCTTAATGATGTCTCGTTCAGCTGAGAATGATGTGGCGAGTTCTTAACTTACATACTTCATTTGTAGCCAAAACACTCTATTCCTTACAGCAAAACAGGTGTTACATAATAATTAAAGAATGCTCATTTATACATGACAGGTTCAGAGGGAGGCAGTCAAGCAAAAGCCAACATTTTCCAGTAAAGCTCTCCTGAATCTCCAGTTTTCATTTCCATCCTATCCTGTACTAGAGGAAGTACTTTAGCCTCTCTTTTTTGTATGTTACCAGATTTTGTCTGCACATGTTCCAGACCTCAAATATTGTAACTTGTCATGACCAAATTCACATTAAAAATCAAAATCTGTTTTCCTATTGCACTTGTTCTTCTCATGAAATGTAGCAACACTCAGCATTGAGTCTTTAAAGATTAGCAATGAGAGGTTGTAAACTGTACCTGTGAACTTTAAAAGATATCAGTAACTACAAAAGTCTTTGCATCAATCCTAAGTGTCTCCTTGAACTGGTCAGACCACAAAGTGAGGATCAAACCCCTTTAAAGTGAAACCCACTAAAACCAGGACATTTTTAATCTATAAACTGAGTCTTGCAATGCAATTGCTTCAATAGGGCAGATCTTCTTGCCTCACAATTCATTAGAGAATTCATTGTCCCTATAGATTGCGAAATGTGCCAAATTCTACAGAGGATGTGCAAATCCATTATGAGTATCCTTCCCCAGATTTAGCAAAGGCTCAAAATATCAAAAATATAAAAAATATTAGACAGTTAGACAACTTCTCAGAATTGCTGCATGTTCAACAATGTTATAAAGGTCAAAGCATGTCTGAGAAACAACTTAATTCATATCAGGTGCTGACTTTTTCCTCAATCATACCTTCAACGTATTTATTTATAAAGTATATGTTGGCATTTAGACTTTGATGCTATCAGCTTCCTTTTGTTTAAGTGTATTAGTTTATTTTAAGATTGTCAAAACCATTTAATTCTACTTTACAATCAAACAAGAAGTGACATAATATAACAAATTACCCGATCTGCTAATCCCCCAGGAACAATTGTTCTTACAACTACTCCATTCGACTTTCCTCCTACAATTCCAAAGCCTAATCCTGAACCGTCGTTAATCAGCTCAACGTCTTCAACGTGGCCCCAGTGAATCTGCAATTAATAAAAACAGGAGATTTTAATTTTGGTCAGTCTTTAATGTTTCTCACTTTCACATGTATCAGGAACGACAAGCATTAATCAGAGCAATGTTCTCTCTCTATCCCACATACTGTAGATCTGTTGGATTTTGTTCAGTCAGCTTCATTTCCTTATAAATACACAGCGGGATTTCTCATCTGTTTTTAAACATACATTTTGTCCTTCACTTTCAGGATAACAGGATACTAGGAAAAAGCTAGACTACGAAAAAGCAGTTTTAAGATTTTCTTGCCAAAATGAAAACTATCCTCTTGGTTTTTCATAAATCAAGAATACTGCAAACAAGAGAGAAAAACAGAGGCGAGGAGCTTGCACTGGCCTAGTTTTCACTTACTGTTGCCGAAATTCTTATTCCTGTTATTTCACTTACACACTTTAAACACCACCGGTACACGCTGAATTAATAGCGCAGTGCAATATTCTGCCATACTGAATTGGAAGTGTGTTTCTAAGCTACATTGTACCATGACCTTATGTTCTACAAGACAATCTGAAAATAACAAAGCTGTTAAGCAACCCAAACCCAGCCAATGTTTCTGTCAGATTAATATCTCACAGAAACCAAAATGGAGCAAAGTGGCAGATTTAAGTCTTCTGTGAATAAAGGATTTATTAGCATATTGAAAATCTTTGCCAAAGCCAGTTAAATATCATAAAAGAAGTTAAAGACCCCCTGTAGAGATATATATTTGTATTTTATTTTGTTAGTCTGTTCAGTGCAGATCTTTCAATGAAAAAGCAGTTAAAGTTTAATTCTTTAAAATTTTCAGCGCAATAAACAATATTGATTATCCACTAAAACCTTCAGATTTCACTAGCTCTGTAATAATCATGAGGGAAATAATTACTGACAATAAGGAAAAGCACTGCTCTTAACCAGATTTTCATCAAAACTTACTAGGATAATAAATTAAGATTCCAATATTGAAAACCCTGGATTTAGGTGGGCAGTTCAACAAAATTCAGTGAAGCCACCTGGACCACATGGTGTGAACACAGATGGAATTTCAGCCCTACCTTATTACATGTCCCACTGACAATCTCTCCTTGTTCAAGAAAACAGAAGGGTTCACACATTCAATGAAATTTGCAGATTATTTTTTTTTTAAAAAAAAGCCCTGATAAATAAACAAAGACAAGGCTTTTTGTTTTGAGCAGTTGAAATTTAAATTGATTGGGATATTTCAAGCAGTGCTCATGATAGGTTATGTTTACACTCTTTTAAGATGCAATCAGAGCATCTTTAACTGCTGAGCACAAGTAGGTTTCAGCTGAGTATACTCGTAAAATGCTTTACCCAGCCTATGCTGAACAGAATATGTTGCTGCTAAGAATATGTTGATCTACTAAAGCTTCTGCTATCCCATAAAAACCCAGGATCTATTTTATAACAACTTCATGCAGCTTTGCAATGGAAGCCTTATACTTACTGCATGATCAGTCTAAATGAAATGTCACCACATATAAAATCTGATTAAAGAAAAAAAAAAAATCCCTATATGTAAAGCTTGCTAACACAAACACTTACAACCACAGAAAAATACCCAGCATTAGTTCAAAATCTGATTTTGACAGTATTACAACAACTCACAGTCTCAGGTGGATTTATATCACTTAATAAGACAGCCGAAGTTCTGCTGTTCCCTTGAACTGGCTCCCTGGCAACAACCAGATGTAGGGATCCTGTGGATTGCTGGAGGAGGGCAATAGCGTGCTGATGGGAAATGTTCTGATCCAATGGGGTGCAATTAATGGCCAGTATGTGGTCATTTTCCTTCAGTCTTTGATCCCTTAACAAAACATTAAAAGAAAGTTTAAAATGCAGCATAGTGACTTCACAACAGGCTTGTGTGATTTAAATATAAACATGCAAAATACACAGTTACGCAAGGTTAAATATTTCTATATTAAAAAAATCTTATTAGACTGTCTTCACCAACATACAAAGTACATGCCATCCACACCGTACAGAACTGCCCACCCATATTTTGTTCCAACTTTATCACGGTAAAGAAATCTGCTCAAATTTTTCCTTTGCTTTTATTCAAAATTCAATGAAATTCCCCCATTTTTTCTTGATGATATTGAAGTACAGGGCAGAAAAAAAAAAATTTTGTAGTTCTGCAATGAACTAGGAACTATTCTTCATTATGGTTAGCACTACATGATAAGTACTACTACTCTAAGTACCCAGCACTCAGGCTAGGATCTTGTTTTGTAGCGTTATTTAATCTAAAGATTGATGAGCTGCATATTTATATTTTACTCAAAATTTAAGGTATCAAGCTTTCTTCGAGCAATACACAGCTCAACTTATATAAGTTTCACAGTTAATTACCCTAGTGATGAATTTAGATTTGTGACAAGAGAGAAACCATCACTCATCTCCTTTGTTAAATATTCATTCTGAGCACGAGACCAAACTGTTACATAGACAGACACTGTCTTCAAAGCTCTGTAGGAATCCAAAAAAAGTCTCCAGGAGATCTCATCTCAGAAGCAAAATGGGAAGCCCGCTGGGGAAATTTATAAACTCCAAAACAATATAACTGCACATCTTAACTAACGCATTTTAAACTTCCTTTTTATCATGCGATGTTTAAGATGTTTCCCAGAAATCACTTTCTTGGAGCACTAACCATATTTTAGATTCTCTCATCAAAGAAAGTGAGCAGCAGGTCATCAAATCCTAAAGTGAGATATTCAGCCTCCTTTGACATCCGGATCAGTCCATCTGTCTCCACTTTGAAAGAGCCTAATATGCTTTTCTTTAAGTGTTCTCTGGTGTGTTCTCTGTGGGCCCATAGCCATTATCATTCCAACCTCTCCCCACTCTTTTTGTCATCCTGCGTTGGCACTTCCTGACATGTGTTATTTAAAAAGTGACACCAGTGACTTGAAATCTAGACACATTTTCTTGAAACATAATTCCAAGCACTGCATTTGTCTCATGCCAACATTTGTGGTTTCACAATCACATTTTATTTTTAAAGGATTGCTCTGTCTTTTGTTTTTGGGTGAAAACCCACAGACAATACGGGAAGAAACTGCCTGAAGCCTTGATTCTATGATGACATCTGTGCAGGGATCTGTCGGGAGGACTGGATCTAAATTTACACAGGAAACAAACAGTAAAACCAACTATAAATAGGGTATTGTCATAGGCACATAAATAAAGAAACAAGGGGGGAAAAAATAATCTTTCAGGGATACAATGCATAAAAATTCAAATGGAGGCTAATTTTTATTTTCCTTGTATTCTCTTCTGAGTTTTCTTTTGTTTTTTAATCAGTACTCAAGATTCTCTTAAGTGAGTCACGATTTCTGGAAATTCCATTTATGAATGGCTCGGATATTTAAAACTCATCTGAAAATCTGATCCTCAAAACATGAGTCCATTTAGTGGGAAAGCCAGAATTCAAGATACCCCCACCAAAATATCCCACCAGATAACCCAGACAAACATGTTACTCTGATAGAGTTTTCAATGTGAAAGTCATGACTTCCCTTCATGGAAATACTGCAATTTTCCAATACAATTATGAAGATCTCACCTGTCAGCTATGCTTCCTGGCTGGACTTCCTTGACAAAGATACCAACTTCTCCCAAGCTGTGATTTTTAAGGGCAACCACACTAAATCCAAGACCTCCAACAGAAGGCTTTTCAATCTTTATTGATTCTACTTGTCTCCCCTAATAAAACAGAAAAAAACCTGATTTACTAATTTTTAATGCAATAGAATGAGTTAGTTTAAAACTTATGAACACTGGGAGAATTATTCTCCTCCAAAGACTAAACAAAGGCAAAATACTGAATATGTTATTTCTATAAAAGCTCCTCCATTTATTATTTTTAATATAGCAGAGTATTGGATATGCAAGCACTCTAAGGTTCTGAAACCTCAGGGAATTTAAGAGCTGCTTTCACACTTCATTCACGTTATGAGATGAATTCCAAACTGGATGAAAACTATGAACGAAGTGCTGTCTAGAGTAATATATTCGGGATTTCTGGAAATGCTGCACAGCTAAACTAAATTACTTGTCTTCTGGCTCTCCTTGCTTTTAATGCTGATTTTTAGGTGTGCGTTCAAAAGATTGCAGCTTTTAAATAAAGAACTTAATTTCCTTCCCCTCCCTGCAAGTTCACACTTAATGCTAAAAAAACAGTTTACTTTTGTGACTGCCTGCTTTTCAGTTCTAATACGAGATTTCTGGGCTTGTTTACTGGGAAATATCACTTAGAGAAGGCACTGCTATCACAGCTGTTTTATTCAAAATAATGTGCAGTCTTTACCACTAAATCTTTTATCTGATGAGTTAATGACACACTAATGAGAAGAGTTATGCTCAAAATATTACAGCTACATTAAGGTAGTCAATTAGCAACAGTTACTTAATATAGAAAGGCATGACTAACCAATTAAATTAATGGTTCAAAGCAACACAAAACAATATATTTGTGGTATAAAATGCCAATCCCACATGGGTGGATGTCTGCACCTGTACCACTTCCATAAGCATCTGGTACATGCTACATCCCATGTTAATGAAATCAGCATCTGCCTGGCAAAGTTAAGACATACTAAATGAAGAGTTAAATAAAATATTCCATGTCAGTTCTTTTAATCATTTGCACTGTTTGTATATTAACAAAGTTGGTATATTTCCAATTTAAAATGTACTTGATAAAACAAGTCTCTCCATCAAAACAAGTTTCTGCAGAAAACATCCATCTTCAATTAAGTGTCATTAAATACCAGAAAAGTTTTCTGGCAACTGAAATTTCTTTTCTACATTGATGTGTTTGGTAGAAAGTAAGGCCCCAAAAACTGGCAAAGAAAAAAAAAAACCACAAACCAAACCACACTACCAAACCACTTTCCAGTGCTGACATTATCTTTCACAGGGGAAAGTTATCCTCAGCAGTTCTACTCTCTTTCTGGCCAGGAGGCACCACGTTCCCAGACACACAACAGAAGAACATGTTTGAAAACGTACTCCAAAAGCCAGCAAGAAAACACTTGATGTTAAAGGAAGATAAGTTTGGTTCACTAAACCTGAGAGCCTTACCCTTGCCATCTGTTGGATGATTGCATTAAATTCATTAATTCCCAGGTTTGGAGTGAAGGTGGATGCTTTGGGTTCAGGGGAACTGCAAGGTACATACGTGCTCCCAGCAGCTACTGACTTGTCAGCAAACACTAGCAGCCCTCTCTTCGTAAAATCAAAATCTACTGACCGGTCAGGAGGCATATAATTGAGCTGTTAAAAATGAACAAAGAGGCAGAAAAACTATTAAAAACAAAATAGATTTCCACATATTTCATCTTGTCTGAAAACTGCCAAAGCAACAATGTATGTTCATATATGTTCACACATGCTCACACAAACACTCTCACCTGTATAAATCAGGCAATGTTAAGCTATAACCAGGCTACCATATCAAGTTTAAATTGTTTTTCAGAAGGAAAAGTTCCCTGAATGTTTCAGCTGTGTTTCTACCCCACTCATTTTCTCCACTTCTTTCATTCTGTTCCCCTGCCTGAGCCCATCATCTTCTTTTCACCCTCATATTCCAGAAGCATGCAAAAGCAACAACATTAAAGAAGCACTCAAGGACCGTTGCAACTGTCAGGCAAACCTGGACAGTTTTGGCAACGGAATCCAAATTTCTTAAGAGTCACGTAGTCACTCAGGAGCCAAAGGCCTGGTCTGTATTATCTCCTTCCCAGAGAGAGTCCAGGATACAAACTAACTACCATTGAACATGTTACCATTGCTAGAACTTGCAGTTCAATGTCTAGTCCTGACAGACAATGAAGAAATCCAGAAATATTCCCATTGTGACACAGTAAACTGAAAAATCCCATCCTGAATGAAACTGCTTGTGAGGGACATGCTTAAAAAGAACCTCGAGAAAAAACAAAATTTTCTAGATACGATAATTCTGAACATTCTGAATAGAAAATCCATGATGCCACAGTCACAACCCATGATCTTAGGTTAGTCCCTGATTTTAAATTTGTACACCTGACTCTGCTAACAGCAGGGTGAGACCAGTTCAACCAGATGTGTCATTGATACCCATGTCCACAAGACCAAAGTGTCAGTTGGCATCAGAAACCAATCCACACAAGTTCCTTCCACTGCTGGAGCCAGCTCATTTTAAAGTTAGCTTGGGTACATCCACACCAGAGCTTGGCAAGTCTTCAGGGGTGGTTTTCTAGATTATATTTCCCAAAACAGGTTAACCGTTCTTGTTCAAGTCAGCAGGAACTAAGTGATGGTGTCTTTTAAGGAGAAAAGATGCTGCCAGTTAGCTGATAAACAGTATTTAGCTTCTGTGAAAAACAAAGGATCCCAGTTCCAACTGCTGTTTGGAACTTAAAGTACTAGAGCCGATGTCTTTTGCAGATGCTTTTCTTGAACGATGTGGTTCTCAACACCTGACTCTTCTGCATCCCTTTCAGTGCCCGTTGTCCCATGGCCTGTTTGTTGGGATACCGCTTCTTATTTCAGTAGTGATGCTGGAGATAGTAGCTTGACCAAAAAAAAACCCAAAGCCCAACATTGATTCACACCAAGTTAGGGCCCTCATTAACACATGCGTACATACTCGGTTTTCAGTTCCAAGTTCGCTATAGTTATCATCACACCAACAATTGCAATTTTACACTCACTTGTTCCTTCAGTTGCTTGATGGATTGCTGGAGGGTCAGTATCTGGTTAAACAAAGGGCTCCTGAGTGTGTTACGCAAAACAGTCAGGTTTTCATTATGTTGAGAATCTCTTTTCTCACGCAGCTTTGCTTGCAGCCGATCGAGGATCTGCAGGACCTGCTGTTTATCTGCACCACAGAATAGTGTACACATTAGGAACAGAGCTTCATTTCTCACTGCTTAACAAAAGTAATCACTTTCAGACTACATACCTGCAGCAGGATTTTCAGGCATGTTGAAGGGTGTCTTTGGAATTACTCAGAATAACCTACATGAGGTTTTAAAAAAATTCAAATGAATAATGTATATATCCAAGAGGAATACTAACAGATACACAGACAATAAATCCAATAATAAAATACTAAACAAACTATAGCAAATTTAATAAAAAAATCCTAGAACCCCCTGTTGTTTACCCCACATATTCAACGACGCTCTCAATACAGCGAGTTTCCCTGTAGCATCAGCACATCCAAAAATCTTTCCTTGTTCTATATGCTTTTCCTTTCACACACAAGGACTGTGAACTACTCTTACCAATACGAGTAAAGGCACGGTTATAACAACAAACATTGGCCAAGAAAATTGAGAGACAGTTATGTTCAACCAAATTATTTTGAATGTGGACATGCAAACTGAAATATTTTCAAATATATATATATAGTTAAAATTCAAATATATATATATAGTTAAAATACCTATTATTTAAAAGGTACTTTCCCCTCGATTCCTTTAACTATTTGCAGACTGTATTCTTATCATGATAGCCCTGCCCTGCCATATGGCAATATAGGTGAAACCCTACATTTCCCTATAAAACACTGAAGTTCCCTCCACTCAGGAGACACCACGCCATCGTGGCCCAAAATTAGCCAAATCAGTCCCTAGACCATGATGTTTCTAAGGGAGGTTAGTTCTCATTGCAGCCCTGGTGTCAAACAGGTGAAAAAAGCTCGTTGCCTTCTCTTACATGAGCTTGCCTTTCTCTTTTCTATGTACACAACAAGCTTTGGAGGAACAGAATACCCTTTATCACGCTCCTCTACAGAGCCAAATAGAACCAGTCTCCAACTGGGGCTGAGGCCTAGATGGCAGTATAAAAACAACAGAGTTGCAATTAGCAGCGATGTTAAATTTGTACCCTTACTTGCATGTTATTACGTTGATGTGGAGCCTGTCATTCTGAAATCTATCAAGGCAGCTATACCAAAACACACAAGAGAAACAAGATTTCTGCGCTTAGTACAAGCTCCTCTGAAAGAAGTCAGCTGCTAATAGCACAATTTACATAATTGTAACTCTACACAGTTCATAACTGTGTAATTTCAGAATCATATATTCAGAATTACTTTAGAACAAAAATAGCCATATACATATTTTAAAAAAATCTCTGTATTTACTTTCTTTAAAAAATCTTGCAATTTGAGAGTAGAAAGGGTCATGTGCATCTGAATGTTATACCAGGGTAAGTACATCCCAGGGGCTCTCTCCCAGCAGGACCTCTGAACCTTTCAGCTCTGCCTCTGACACTGTCTGTGTTCACACTGAAAACATCTTGAGTTCTGGGAGAACACTGTTATATTTAATGAAATATTACATATTCAGGTTAATAGTTTATCTTCTGAGGAGTCAGATTAAACTGGATTTACCTAAGAAAAAAAAAAGAGAAAGTGGAGGTGTATCATAAACCACAATTTCAGATTTATGCAGCCTTTCCTGCATCTGAGCAGCTTTGGCTCCTGGAGGAATTCCTACAGAACTTGGTGGGTTTGCGTGGTTTCCACCCAGGGCCAAGCAAAATGAGCCGCTTTGCAAGACTATTAACAGATTTAGGAGGTCATTTTAAATCAAAGTCATAGTAAGAATTGAAGCGGCAAACCCGTACAACCCCTGAAAGATTTTCAGGAATGCATCTGAACTATTGTAAGTGCTGCAGCTTTATTTTCTTTTCCATTCGAAATAAAACACTTCTAAGAGCACAGCAGCCTTTGATTCTGTGCTGAGATCTGATTCCGAAGAACAGATGAAAATACCATTTCCTTGTACATTCCTGAGTCTTCACCTAAACCAAAAAGACAAAACTTAACCTCCTTGACTAAAAGCATCGCACGGATCTTAACAAAACACAACAAAAAAATATGGAAATTTGTTCTTCCTTCCCAATTTAACTTCCCTCCATTCACTTCCCTCCTCTATTTTTCTACTTCACACCAGCAGTTCAAAGAGGAAAAAAAAGCACACAAAGCAAGCGAACCAACACCAGGAACGGATACAAAATAACTCCTATGAGGAAAAGTGGCTTGAAACACCTTCAAAACAGCAGTAGGGTTAAGAAAAGATTAAACCCAGGGAAGAAATCCAGCATGGCAGGAAATAATGAGGACTTGACAGCACCATGCCCATCTAGTAGCTGCAGCCAGGAGGCTGCTCCGGCTCTCCAGCCCTATTTCTTCCCATTTTGTTCTTCCCTTTCCATCTGTGCTTGCACTCATTCATCTGATCCCACAGCGAGCTGGAACAGGGAGCTAAACAGGCAGAAAAAAAAAAACAAAACAAAACACCTCATTGCATTTTGGTAGGGTGAGCTTTTTGCCCGGTTAGCTCTCAACTGGCAGGCAGGAGGAGGGGGAGTGAGAAGTGCCCGGGGAAGCGGGACGGCACCTTGCAGCAGGCAGCAGATCGCAGCGGCTGCAGCTCAGCTGCACTGGCAAACTGCACCATGAGAAATAGCCTGCATCATTCAAAAAAACCAGCCTCAAAGTGCCGCCCTGACAGCCCCCGAGATTAATCTTTTTTTCCATTACAGCGGGTGTAACAATAGCAATTATGACGACGGGTACGGCTCCAAGAAAGACAAATTTAAGCAGAAAAAAAAAGTAGGTAAGAGAACCAGACTCCATCCAGGCAGAAGTCCCCTGGAGAAGGAGGTGCAAAAGGGGGGGGGGGGGAGAAAAAAAGAAAAGATTAAAGTAAGTTTCAGCTTCCTGCCTGAGCTGCTCCAAAGCGTTGCTAAGAGCCACTGCAGACCACTCTGCGCTGGTGGACGCCAACGTGGACCTCAGGTACAGTTCGTATAACAGTTCAAGTTTACACAGCACTTTGGGATTCCTCGTGATCAAAGCTGGCCTCCAGCCAGCCTGCAATGGTTTTTAATGATTTCTTTTTGTGCAAGAAGTTAAAACCACCCTCAGTATTTCTTTGTTCTCCTTTCTTGCATAAAAAGAGAATGGGAGAGAGAAAAAAAAAAAAAATCTGTTATATTTTAAAGTAAACAGCTCCTTCTGGTGTGAAGGGATCCCCGAAAATACAAACTAACTTAAAGTTTTCAAGTAATGTATAATTGAGGACAGGTCTCTAAGACTGGCTTTTGGCACCAGAGAAACACAGAACTCCGTGTAATATTGAGCTGTTTATGTTTTGGGGCCCAAATACCTTGTCATTAAACAATTTCCGAACACTGATGCTGAGTCCAAGCAAGGCATAAACAGACAGTTGCTAAATTAGGAGGTCCACTCCTACAGGATAATTTTGAAGGGATCCAAACCATTATGGTTTGGAAGTTTGAACACTCCACATTCAACTTCCTTAGCTCCATTCTCTGATTTCACAGCCACTGATTTATCTTATTGGTAGACAAAACTGCTAAACCCAGTTCAAAATTTATGTCACAACTCGTAAAATAACTGTAAAATCATTGAGAAAATAATGATTTTCAGGAAGTTTAGTGTTTTCTAACACCAGAAAAAAAGCCCACACTCCAGCACAGCATGCATCTGGATTTTTGCTGTCTTCACTTTTGAGAGCTGAACTCAACACATCATAGGGAGCAGGAAAGTTTCATAAGGTTTTGTATGAAATCCTAAGACCTGGATCTTCTTCAAAAGCAGACTAAGGAAAAAGGAATTCCCCCATGCTGATGCCAGCAGAGGTCATCAGAAGAGCTGAAAGGTTTAAGTCTTCCATTGCCATCACCCTCCTGCCAGATGCCTGCCACTTGAACAGAGACACGGGGTGCTCAACCCCAGCACATCCCAGAGCCAGAGGGGAACACAACAGCCCTGGCAGTGGCCTTGACAAACACCTGCCCTCCACAAAGGGCTGCTGAAAGACAAAAATAAGGGTTTTCCTGCTGGGCTCTGGAGGAAAACAAGGTTTAGGAGATCCTTCTGCCCATTTCTCCCCACCCACCTAACAACTACAACCACTTCTGCCCTACGTCCCTCAGTTTGGCCTCCAACAACCTCTGTCCTTCCAGGAGACCGCCTGAAGGGAAGTCCTGCCTCATGAGAGGCTCTCCCCACTCAGAGTGGGTGTAACCTTTTGGGACAATAAGCACCAGGAGTCCTTAACGCACAGGTGCTAACTGCTGCTATTTTTCAAAGGCTTCAAACATGACCAAAGCGAGCAGCCTGCCACGGGAACAGCCAAGGGTACATCCCAATCCAAAGTCACCTTTCTGCACTGATGCGGTTGTGATTTTTCCTGGCTCCGCTATCAGGAGTGACTGATATGGTGCATATCGTCTTCCTCATCAGGGAGATCTCTGACTTGGAAAATGTCAGTCCATACGGTTTAAAATTTGATGAAGGCAAAAGAAAAGGAAAACAGCATTTGTTAGTGTGATTTTAATCTTAAATTGTCCTAACACAGCATCACCTGTAACTTCAGATATTAAAAATTGTATCGTTTGCACGCCATCAAGCAACTAGGTTCTGTGAAAAAACACTATTCTAATGCATATTTTGCTGTCCTACACGTTATGCTCAGCTTCCCATCCTGGTAACGTATAGAAGAATTCGGTCCAACCAAGCTTAGCATGCACACGCCTTTGAGATGAAACCACCACCAAAACCTGCTGTTCTGTGTAATGCTGCAGGATTTTATAAAAAGTGCTATCGAGCACATGCTGAGAGCTCCAGGCTCTTGAAAGAAGGAAACAACCAAACACTGCTCTGAGTACCTAAACACAAATACACCACACACGGTAAAGCTGGTCAAAGCTAAATATTGTTAAATATATATATAAAAAAAAAAAACTCCACAGGCAAACTGAGGGTGTCCTGTTGTTGCGTATGATTAGTGGCCACGATATGAGGAAAGCGAAACCAGGAATAACTCTGCCTCTGTGATTACCAGTCTCTCCGCAGATCAAGAGGAGCCTTACTCACTCCCAAGGCATGCTAACTTTTAACAAGCAGAACCTGAATTCCTGCGGACTTCAGCCTCGAGGGAAGTGCCAATGTGGATTCTCTGATGTCTAATAGAAGGGTGAGCTCACGCCAAAGCCATTCTCCGTGGAGCAATAACATGGTCTCAGAAACCTGTTCTCACAAAGCTTGAGGAAAACTTGTTTCCGAGATCTAAATATTGTCATACGCTACTGAAATTAGCCAACAAATCCTAGAATTACTAAGATGACAGCATACATGATTAACAAATCGCTTCACGGGGAAGGAGAGTTGTTAGACCTTGAGCCACTCTGAATTTTTAAGGTTCAAAAATTTACACAGAACATAAAAGAACTGGTTTATTACTTTTCACACCCTAAATAAAGGGGGAAAAAAAGCCTACTTCTTTAAGAAGCTCTGAGTTGACAGGCACTGACAGAACGTGTTGCAAAGGGCACATTCCCTCCCTTGAGCCTCCTCTCCAAGCAATGGACACTGACAACAACTATGAGGGCTCCTACACTCTGGAGCACCTTCATCTGACATCAGGAGCCATGCAGCTCTCCACAACCTTCACCGGGGCCCTCATGGAGAAGCTGACACCCTCATGAAGCCTCAAAGGGCTCTGAGGTAGCCAAGTGCAGGCTGGTGTCCTGGCCTGGGTGGTGGTCACAGAGAGAAGGAACCAGGAGACAGTAGGAAATACTTCTCCAGAAGATCCATGGACTAGCCAGCCTGAAGAAGGACTTAAACTCCTCCAGAAGAGCCCTCACCACCAGCTGATCCTACCTACCCCTTCCCACATACCACACCCGCCGGCTGCCGAGGCGTCGAGGACAGCCAGGCCTCTCCTCTGGGGCAGGGCCGCGGGCAGAGGGGCGGCCCTCAGCCCCACCGCCTTCACTACCGAAAGTCGCGCCCGCCCCGGTCTGAGGGGACCGGGGGCCGAGGCGGGCAGGGAGGAGGTGGGGGAGGAAGCGGCAGGCTCCCCTCAGCACCGGGGGCGCTGCAGAGGCGAAGGGCCGAGGGACGGGGCGAGGGGCCGGTACCTGCGGGCGGAAGGCGGCGGCGGCGGTCGGAGCGGCGCGATGGCCGCCGGCTCTCACCTGGGCGGAAGCGGGAAGCGGGGGCGGGGGTGGACGATCCCGCCTCACCTGCGGCGCAGGAAGCCGGGGCGGCGCGGCGGGAGAGCCGCCTCCCGGGGGACGGCCGGGCTGCATCCCTGCGGCGGGGGCGGGAGCGGCGGCGGCCGCCGCCGGCAGCCCGCGTCCGGGGAGGCACGTAGCGCCGGGCCGGAGGGAGAAGCCCCGCTTGGCGACAAACCACCCCTTGCCGGCTCGGAGAGCTCCGGCTGAGCGGTACGAGCCCTCAGGTGGTGTGGGGAAAAGCGTGAGGTGGACAGGGCTGGAGGCTCGGAGAAGGGGACAGGGAATACGGGACCCCCCAGGCCAAAGCCTGGGGCTGGAGCGTGTGGACCCTCGGTGGCCGCGGGGATTAGCAGTAACCGCTCTGGGATAACACAGAGTTTAAAAGCTAAGTCGATTTTTCAGGTGATCCTGACCTGCCCGTGTACTTTTAAATCACAGGCCTAAAGAGACATACGTATCAACATGGCTACCAAACTGAGGGGAAAACTCCCCAGAAAAGCTTTATTTGTACTCATTTGCAGTAAATCTACATCCAGCCATGAATTCAGAACTGTTTTGAACTCAGGATTCCCACAGAGGCCTCAGCAGCACAACACTCACCGCTTCCAGAGAAGGGGACGGCCAGAGCCCTCAGAGGATGGAGTTAAGGGGATTGTATTGCTTTCCCCACAGAACCAGGGATGGACATATGCCTCTCCCAGCGCTGCTCCCCACTGCACCCAAAACACTGCTCCAGCTTCCGAGGGGCACAGCACCTCGCCTGGGGTGGCTTGAGTCCCTCCAGCAAAGTTTTCCTACTGCGAGTCACAAAATACCGAACAGGCACCATTTTAGTTGAAGTTAATTGCGGGAACTGCTGCTTTCTACCACCGAAACCTCTATGGTAGTCTGTTTTCAGATTTTTTTAAAGATACATATATACACACACAAGAAACTCTCCAGAAATAATTTTTATTCTGCTAGGCTGTTTCAGGAACTTATATGCTGCAGATCTTACACAGTCCTGCTAGCTGCAGAGAAAGAGGGCTACAAAAGGTTTGGCAATTAATTTTACCTCAAAACTGTGGATTGATTTCCCCATGATCTAGTGCCTGTTTTGTTTTAGTATGCAATAGCGCACTAGAGCGCAACGTCGAATCAGAGAATCCTTTTGGGTGGAAGAGACCTTTTAAGATCATCCAGTCCCACTGTTAACACAGCGCTGCCAAGTTACCACTAAACCATGTCCTTCAACGCAACATCTACACATTTTTTAAATACCTCCAGAGATGGCGACTTAACAGGCTAAGAACATAAGCATTTCATCCTCTTTTTAAATTTCAGATTCGCAATGCCTAACTTCCCAGCCCTCGCTCTCACTGTTAATTAACGTAGCGCTCGTGCGAGGTGACAATTTTCCTGACAGTGACGAACAGCCAGCCGTGTATTTATCCATCTGAGGGACACGTTGCAGACAGGAGAGACCATGCACCTTCCCTGTCAGAGCACCTCAGTTTTGATCTCGGAGGGGCGAGTTCATCATGGAGCGCACTCCGGGCCTGGCCTTTCCCTTCCCTCTCACTGAAAGGAATATCAATCTTCATTTGCATACTTTGTCTGCTGAGCTCCAGACTGCCAGTTTAATTTACACACGTTGCCCAAAAAAGCTGTTAGATGGCAATATTTCACATCCCTGGCTGAGCTCTCTATCAGCCACCCATCCACGCATTTGGAAATCCACTTTTTAACTGATTCTTTGAGTATCCGGGACAAATCTTTCATTGTCTGACTGACAGACTCATCTGTAAGTCACCATTCATTCACCAAAAAAACAACCAATAAAACCAAAAGACTTCCAGAAGAGCTTGGTAATTATAACATTCTCTTAAATACCAACCCCTTTGAACCCAAATACTAGAAAAACATGAAGTAACTTTTCCAGGAAGGGAGCAAAGGTTGGTAATTGCCTCAAAATACCGTGAGCAAATGTTGATTGAGATAAAGGCTTGCGTACTCTAGGCATTTAGTATTCATTTAAAAACTAAAATAAGTAGGGTTTTTAGCAATACAACGCCCGAGGGCCAGAACCCAGGCGGAGTACCTCACCTCTGACATCTGGGCTAAGGGAAGGTGGGCGCCATACCGCCAGGTGCTGGTGGCGGGCGCGGCCATCTTTATTCCGGGCACTAGCCCGCCAGTCCCCTCACTGGGACCGTGCCGGCGCCATCTTGAATAAGGGCCCGCGCTGCCTATTAGCTGCCTCAGGAGCCATATTTGTTGAGGTCAACACCCAGCCCCACCTCCCAAAAAAACACCAAAAGCCCCAAACCAGCCTCCTTAGTAGTCTGCGAACAACTCCTGGGGCTTCTATCCTGCTCCTCCCGGTAGGCAGGGCGGCCTTTCCCTGCCGCGGGGCCCCTCCTCCCGCCGCTCCGCTGGGACCGGCGAGTCAGGTGATAGCGGCGGGCGGTTTCCATCATGGCCGCCCGGCCGGGGCGGCTGCTGGCGGTAGGGCTGGGGAGGTGGAGAGGCGCGGCGGAGGCTCAGATCCTGCTTCTCCTCTGCTTCGCGGGCGCAACCGTGGAGGGAGCGACGGGCACGGAGCCGCCGCTCAAGTGCGACGAGCTGAGGCTGGGGCAATATCCTGAGCGCGGCTGGGGCCGGGGCGGGCAGCGGGGGCTCGGTTGCTATGGTGATGGGCCCCGGCAGGGTGGAGAGGCCGGCGGCGCCTTGTCCCGGGCCCGGTTTGCCTGAGGGGAGGCCGCTTGCCCGGCCGCCTCGGGTGGAGGGGAAGGGGAAGGCGGGGGGTGTGAGGTGCCTGACAGGCAGGGTGAGGCCTCAGGGAAGGAGCTGGAGAGGGCAGCGGCGTAGGGTTATTTTGGGAGTGGTTCAGTGCGCGCCTTTGTGCAGGTATGGGGTTTGTCTGATTTTTTTCAAAGAGAAAACTCCATGGGATGAGAGCCTCCCTCTCCCCCACCCTTCCACCTTCTTATTTTTTTTGGCAGGACACTCGAGTGGGACGTGGTGGCTTTGCAAAACGTTGAGCCTTCATCCCCAGTGCAAAGGAGTACGATGCAGGTGTTACAGACCTGAGCTGCGAGGCTCCTGGCTCTCCAAAGGCGCCTCAGGCCTTCCCCAGAACATGTTTGTTGATGGTAGCTGACAGTTATTGATGTATCTGCAGATCAAAAATGTCAGGAAAGCAAATCTTGGAAAAGCTGACTTCATCTCCTGCTTTGTTTGGCTGTGGGATTTCCGACCTCTGGAATAAAGTTTCTTACAGGTTTTTTTCTAGTCCAAATCCCTACATTTTAGATGCTAATTTTTAGGTGTTCTCTGAAATTTTTATGTTACTATAGATTTAATCTTCTCAACCGAAGGCCTTAATTTAGTGATACTATGATATCAAAATAAGGGAAGAAGACTAGCTTAGGCATGCTACCTTGTTGTATTCAAATACAGAGGCTGTCACCGATAAATATTGTAGTTCCTTTAGGTAGTGCTGACTGCAGCACTAATTAGACGTGGAGCTTATGCAATATATTGGTGTATTAAATTGGATTAGCAGATTTGCTGTATGGTAATGTGCAGTTCCTTTTTTGGGGGATGGGTAGGAAGGAAAACTAACGTCAAGGTGCATCTTAAATCCTCAGGGTTTAAAGAGAGTGGAATAAATCACTGTTACACCTGTTGTAGTGTTTCATATGAAAAATGTTTTCCTCAATTACCTGAACATATATGTGCGATGAGCCTAAAATAGACAATAGTACACAAGAACCAATGAATTGTACAAATCACACAGCATATGGTAAGGATTTCTAACTTCTAACATATATTGACAGTAGCTGCATTTTCCAGGGAAGTGTTCAATTTATGCATTTATGTATCTGCTAAATGAGCTTTATAAAATACGGGATTAGTAATATCATTAGTATGAAAGCCTAAAATACTTGTGTGGATTGGATGCTTTACTAAAAATGAATAAATACACTGTCTCTGATGTGTAAATATAAATGGCACATTTATAAGTGAGCTTTCTGGTAAATCTCTTCAGTGTATGTTATATCCTCTAGGCTTTGTCCTGCACTACTGTGATTACAACAAACCACTCCTGTCATACTGATTTTGCATATACTTGGAAGAATTGACGTGTGACAGAACAGCCTTCAAAATCTTCAATTTTTCAAATATTGTTTTTTAAGGAAACATGGTGCCTTCCATCAGGAATTTTTGGTGCCATGAGGCTCTGTTTTGAAAACACACTTATTTTGTTGTTAAGTTCTGGTGTACTTGTGGAGTACAACAGAAAAAATGCTTAAATTGGTCACTTGTCATATGTTTAGCTTTTCTGGCGTTCTTAGGCATTGAGATAAATAGCCTCTGTGTTGACTAATAGCACAAGGGTTTTGCTCTATGTGCACTCATGTTTAAAATGTATGTCTATGCTTGTTGTCTTTTTTTTTCCATAAATACTGAATGATTTTCTTCACTGGGATGCTCTCAGGGATAGTGAAGGTTTTCCAAATACTTAGGAGATTGGGTTAAAGTACTGTCCAAAATGAATCCCTTCTTAAAGTTATTCAGTCCTTTACATCATATTTGACATCATGTCCCTGATTATAAATGTCCAGTCAATGAACAGAGAGAATATTCTGTAGTTTGATCACAACTTAAATTGTTAGTTATGTACCATGTCATTCTCTTTAATACAGTATACATTTGAACAGGACATAAGCTTCTGAATGGGGAAAAATGCTAAATTAATTAATGTTTTCTTTGTCTGTATAGACTATTTTACGCACATAGCAGTGTAGATTGTTCTCACAGTATTTGAGTCTCTTCCTGTTTCAGTATTATCTGAGTAATAAAAAGTTAATCTTCTGAATTGTGCTTGAAGCACTACTGTTTGTGAACATCTTTCTGGGATCCATCACCCAAACAAATAGGGGTTTAAGTCAAAGCATCCAAGTAGTCTTACTGGATGACGTTGACAGGAAAATTGTGTCCTTTCCTTTATCAATATATTTAAACTGCTGTGGGTTTCTTCTAAATAAAAGAACACACTGCTTTTTTTGCCCCCCCTTTTTTTTTCTCAAAAAAAATGTAGATTTTTGTAATTGTCTTAGATAAGGCGCTTTGTAAGTAACATCCATGTAGGACTTTTTAGCAGATAAATCCACATAGCTCATATTTCTTGGCTGTTACTATTGGCCTGAAATAAATTATATTTTTTTTTGGTCCCTATGCAATGTGGATAGATCTTTAAAAAAAAAATCCAAATCCTAGTGTTCTTGTCTGTAGGTATTATGGGAGAATCTGGAAAGAAGTGTTGAACCTGCCTTGCTCTTTTGTTGAAACCAACCAACATGACTCACAAATATTTAAAACTGATAGAAAGTGGGTAAAGGACTGGGATCTTTTGGGATTCTTTCCTTTAGTACAATAGATTTTAGCATCGGAGAGTAACAAATACTGTGGTAACACATTGCAAACTTCTAGCAGATGTCACTTTCTGCTATGATTTCCACTTTGGCTCTCTTAAGAGTCAAGCCTTAGTTTAGAATAATAGAATAATTTGGGTTGAAAGAGACCTCAGGAAGTCCCATAGTTCAGCCTCCTGCTCAGAGCAGCATTGGCACTGAATTCAGACCAGGTTGCTCAGGGCTTTGTGCAGTTGGATCTTGGAAACCTCCGAGGATGGTGATGGTACCACCTCTCTGAGCAGCTTGTTCCAATATTTGACTGTTCTCATGATGAAAATGTTTTCTGTATGTCAGGTTCAGATTTCCCATTGACTAATAACGGAACCAAAATGGAAATTGCGACAGAATTAGGGCAGTAATTAGATTTGTCTATTTTGCTTAATATATATCATTGAAAAAGACAAGTTGGTCATAGGACTGGCTTAAAGAAATATTATTTTTAAAAGTAATATATCGAGACTATTACGCAGAGTAACATCATTTTTATATTTCGCTTGTGTCCTGTCAGAAAAATGCTACACTGCTGTACAGTGACTTGGATACTGCTTAATTTGAAATAATTTTGTTGTCCTCAGTTCAGTGTCTGCCAGCACCAAATATTACTTGCAAAGATCACCTTGGCATAGAAAAAGTCTTCACGGGAAATGAAGTTGGATTTTACAAGCCTATTGCATGTCGCAATGTGTAAGTATGCTGTTGGGTTTTGTAATAATTTGGCTTTGTTTTCACATTGAAGTTTTTCTAAAATTGTATGATGTGTTGACAGAAGGAAAAAGAGAAGTAAGGCAGAATTGTACATGTTGCCTTAATCCTCTAATAAACACTATAGTATAAGGATACAACATGCGTGTTTACAAGTAAATTGGTCTCAGCCATGGGCACATTTTTCTTTGTTTACTTACATTTGTGTCTTTGCTTTACCTTAGTATTTTACCTTTGCTTCACTTAGTGCTTTACCCTGGCAAAAATTTGCCCCAAATGCTAGGGCTATATTGCATATATGCTTAAAACCCGCATAGCTGCTGAAAGGATCTCTCTGGGGTCACCTCTCCATCCCTTTCCCTGGCATTTCCCACTGTGTACTGAATGTGGGGGAACTGATCGGGGTTTGAGAACTTGGATCAATTCCCCAATTTGAGTCACAGTGCAGTCATTTCAAGTCCTTGTGCCAGCTCAAGGATGAGGGCAACTCAAGGATAAGAGAGAATGGAGAAAGGAGGGGTGGACTGGGCTGCTCTCTTCGGTGGCAGGACTGGTTCCTGACAGGTTAAAGTCTGCCTGTAGCTGCAGCTTAAGTTGTAGTATGCATGGATACTGGGGGAGTTCAAGTCTCTTTCCAGTTCCTCAGAAAATCTCATTTAGAGGAATGGTTCTCTATTTTTAACGTGCTTTGTATTTAATCAAGTCCTCTGTGTCTTTTAAGAGCCCGTTTCTGAATCGTGAAAATGATGGACCTAGTTTTTCCAAGGCACATTGTGAGCAATGGAGAGCTCTGGATACCAATAAATGTTCCAACTGGCCAATGCTAATGATCAGCCGACACCTGTCAGTACCATTTGTTTCTCCTTTTTGTGGGATTCACGCAGGAGCTTTTTTTCTTTTGTCTTACTGGAATCTTTGAAAATTAAAACTCTGCTGATATTTGTTGGCTATTCCTTATCACACTAGTGGGCAAATAACTCTGTGATACTGCTCAATAATTTGCCTAACTCAGAAGTACAGATCTGCCTCTTAGTTTCATAAATATTTTCTCTGTATTTAGTCTTCTCAACAGTCAAAGCTCAGCAAATTGAAGAAAACATATTATTACGTCTAATCAAATTTAAATGCTAGCAAACTAGACTTCAGTCACATTTTTGTCTCGAAACAATTGCGTTTCAGTCCCATCTGTGATGGGGACTAGGAATAAGATGAGCTATACTTGTTTATTAAAATTGCTTCCTTTTTGGAGTAGACAGTAATTCTTAGGTTTGGAGTTCTTTGTGTATGTATATTTTTGGTTTAATGTATTTTCTAAAAATAATTTTAGATATAGGGGTTTTTTTTACAATTATTAACACCCCACCCCCCCCCCCAATGTCATTCTACTTAAGATGTCTATTACTTGGTCACGTTACTATGATGAAATAATCAAAGGTTATGCTACCAAAAGAATGGGTTCTTTGAGTCCCATGGCTGCTAGTATGTCGGAAGAGGAGCCTTTATGGGCTTGCTGAAAATTCCAGTAAAATACAGCTGTGAATGCAGGAAGAGTTACACAAGCGTGTCCTTGATAAAGCCCCAAAGCCAGCTAAAAATGGCAGCAAGATTAATATTATCATCCTTCATATGTACACTTGTTTAAAAAGCAATCTAATCACTGATCATTTTATGAGCCTTTTATAAGACATTTTGAATGTTGCCTAAGTGTTAGAAACATCATTTTAAGCAGGAATCTCCAGCCTGATATTACAACAATAGGCCTGCCCTTTCTACTGACTTTTGGAGATTTTCCATTTCCAACACCTTATCTGAGTTTTGATGGAAACTGTAACTGGCAGAAATAACTGCACATAGTTTAACCAGAAAATTGCTTTGAGAATGCATCTTTCCATAGCAGGATTGTCCTAGCATGGGGACAGCAGGTTCATCTCTATCCCTACTTTTGGAAAGAGTGAATCAGCAAGTTGTCCTTAGCCAAAACTGTAATTTAACTACAGTTCTAAGATCCAGTTATTTTAGAGCAAGACCAGGAGATGTTGTATGTTTGTGTAAATGGATGTGTTCCACTTGCTCCTAGTATTAGTTCAAGGAAAAACTTGTAAAGGTTAACAAGCCAAGAAGTACAGGGATTCAGGATTCTACAGACTTG
>JAOQGH010000004.1:30883378-30918589 GCA_025769975.1 Gallinago jamesoni | reverse complement strand
TCCATCAGATGTTGGGCTGTGAAACTCATGAAGTTCAGTGTGGACAGGTCTTTGAGCACAGAAACCTCTGTGACCTACAGCAGTACCTGCATATTATCAACCGGTGTGGCAGGGCTGGAATAAAATGTTTTTAACATGTTACCTGGAAGAGGTGTTTGCAGCTTGCAAAAATAAAGATTGGATGAGGCTAAGAAGCAAGCAAAATTCAGAAGAGCAACTGAAAAGAAAATGGCATATTTTAACCAATTGTAGAGATTCCTTTAGGTGCCTGGAATGTGTTGTTTTCCTCCTTGAGTGGATGCAGCCTTGTTACAGTATTATTATTATTATTATTATGCTTCCACTTCGTACTGGATTTCTTCTGCCCATCAGTTTGATGGTGACTAGACTGCAGACTTAAAAGACTAGAGACTTTTAAAAGCCTCTCAATGTATAGGCCAGTGCTCAGCTTATTACTGGTTTTGATCAGGAGCACCTCAAATTAAACTGTGTTCCCAGCTTTTATGTAAGAGCTCTTTTTATGCTTTAGTGTACTTGAAGGGTTGTTGACACTTTGTAGTTGATAAACAATTTCCAATAGTTTACTTCAACTTTTAAATATAACCATTAGTGTTCTTTACAGTGGAAACAAGACATTTCTAAAGATGCTAATTTACGTTACATTAGGTTCCAGGAACGCCCAGTATGTTCTGTGTTGCTAATAAGTACTAAGTAACAAATATTGAGGTAAGAGTCATGATTTAATCACTTAATGTTGCCATTAAGTTTTAAAGTCAGTAAATCTAGATAATAAGCAAAAAGCTAGATCTTTATTTGGCATTGAAAGTGCTTAATAAAGGTGCTTGGACCTTTCTTAGCTACTGTCTTTTTGAAACTCGATGTTTTATTCAAATGTCAACCAAGAGTTTAATTTGGTCTTGTTAAGTAATTGCTGGCACACAGTAGTGCACGTATCAAAACAGTGAATTATTGAATATTTTTAAAGTTCTAATTACATTTGGGTTTGCTTTTCTTTTCAGAAGCTAACTGTTCGCCAATGCAGCAAAGGATACAGCAAGTTCCAGTATTCATAGCTCTATGTTTATAGCTCGCTTATTAGAGTAAAATTCACATGAGCAATGACTAAAATTAGAGGTCCTTCGTGGCCACATCACTCCAGCTGTTATCACGAATGGTGCCGATTAGTATAAATCTCAAAAAGTCTGTTGTATCTGTATATTTTGTATGGGATAACCATGGGATGCTTAACTTTCAGGTACCTCTTTACCACTGTACATCTTTGTACTTTCAACAGTTCCCTTCATTTGTGAGTTTGTGCCGTTAAGAGTGTAGCAAATTGATACAGGAATTACCCTTTTTGTTGAATTCTTCCTGCAGCTTCTTCAGCCAGTGGCCATGGTTCATTTCTCCTTCAGATCTCATTGCGGTTACTGCCTCTGCTGACATCTCACCTGTCTGTCCTGTTCCCCTCGATTTGGCTGCGTGTGAGACTAATGCCTACAGACAGTATTCACACACCTCTTCGCTTTCCAGGGTTGTCTCAATGGGGCTGAACTGTTAGGAAGTGCTCTGTAAAACTGGGAATGTATCAGCAACTAAATTTTGTCTTGACAAGAAATCATGCTTTAGTTTCAGAATAATCAGTATTCTGCAAGAGTATGCTTGAGTTGCAACAGCTGAGGTTGCTTTAGGGAGGATGCCTAGCCGGTTTGAAAGCTTGACATTATCAATTCTGTGTCCGTTAATTGAAGATAAATAACAAGTCTGTTATGGTTTTTTTTTAAGCAGCAGGCAAATGAGTCACTGCTTTAATTTTCAAAAGTATGAGTGAATATATTTGCAGTCATTGTCTACATTACTTGTTTCTTTTGACAGAAATGGATACTCCTACAAGGTGGCAGTGGCTCTATCCTTATTTCTTGGATGGTTGGGAGCAGATAGATTTTATCTAGGCTATCCTGCATTAGGTAAGTTTATTTATTTGGGTTTTGAGGCAAAACTTATTGTTATGATTGAATTATATTATGTATTTTGAGAAATCAAGGCTGACAGTCATAGTTTTAATTTTTACAATTAGAATCCTTTATTGTCAAGTGAGATAAAATCTTGTATTATCCTCAGCCTGCTAATCTGTTGGAGTGAGTGGTGACAAGTGGATATATAGTTGTCAAACAGATAAAATCCTAGTGAGCAAACATGATTACTGCTATTCGTAGTTTTGCTTTACGTTTGCTTTGCATTGATGTTTACCACAACATTCTTTGTGAGGCACTGAAACAAAAGTGGTTTAGACTGGTGTGCCTACTTAAATGATGTTTGATTTTACCAGGACAAACAGTGGACAAACTTTACAATAAATCTAATGTTTTGAGATATGGAATTTATTCCAGCAAATGCTCATAATATTAATAAGAGTTCTGCAGAAGCTGGGACCTTTAATCAGACTTACCTCTGGTTGGTGTTTTTAGGACATGATTCCTGGGGTGATGGTGTGACTGGCTTTTAAATAATGGAAATACCTTGGTTTGTTAGAACTACTTTCACTGGCTGGGTCTTGCTTTGTTTCTGAGCTGGATAAATGGAGTAAATGTAAATCTAGATTGCATGGAGCAGTGAATTGGAAAAAGCTATACATGTTCCTGTTACTTCAGCTAAGAATTTTGAGTTTCTGCCCTTTAAATGCAAGCCCTTGTTTTTTAATAACATTGTCCATCCTCAGTAGTCTTGTGTTAACATCTGTGTCTTTTTTTCCCTGAAACTCAGTAATTAGCACTTAGTTTGTCCAGCTGTTTCACAAAAAGATATATTTTTGGAAGTAGTCAATAAGGTGCATCTTTTTGTTACATCATTTGATTTGGGATACTAATTTGCAGTAATTGTTTTGTAATATAATATAGTAACGTAGATGTATAAATCTTCTGTTCCTATATAGAAGTTCTTTATGGCTCATGCTTGTTAACCCTACTGGAATATACTGTATCCAGTAACCAAAATTAAATGACTTAAAATTAAATTCTTCCAAAGTCAAGTTTTCAAGCTTTTGAAAGGTAAAAAAGACAAAATCAAATAGGTAAGATTACAAAAGGAAAAAAGAATTCAATAAATGGGATTCATTGACAGTGGTTGGTTGGGGTTTTTTTAGGTCATCCATGCCTTGGCAAAAAATGGGTAAGAAAGATAATAGCATTGAAATATTTTGAACAAGTGTAATGAAGACTATAAATGTTTTGGGTTAAGTTTTTTATCTTCTCTTTTGCTTAAAGAGAGCATAAATACAAACAAGCTATTGAATATGAAGAAATCAGGAAGGCAACCTCTTCCTCTCCCACACACTGTGAACTAAACCATAAGTTATTACTGCGTAAGAGCTCTATTTTTTCCCTCTGTGTTTTAGAGTGGTTTATTTTCTCAGTGTGATCTGCTTGTGGGGAGGGAAGTGAGGAGGAAGAAAAGAAAAATCAACTTTACCCTGCACTCCAGAAACATATGCCAGGTTCAGAAACAGTTCTTCTACATCCAGTAAAGTAATGGGGCAGCCAGTTCCTCAAGCAAATTGGAGCTGCTGCTGGAACCAGCAATAGTAAGAGAACTGGGTTCCTAAAATGCCAACTGGTGGTGAGGTTCAGGACCGGAGCTCGAGAGGAGATGGTATAAGGAGCGTCACAAATGGTGACTGCACTTGATGCAGGTAGTAACAAAGTAAACTGTTCACCAGAGTTTGACATTGTTTAATCATCTTAAATGTCATTTCCTAAGGCTGGTGTTTCTTTAGCTGGCTGTTTCCCTTACGGTTTGTTACGCTGCTGCCAGTACTGATACCCAAACTAGCTATGTCTGGCTCCTGCAAGTCTCACGCATCAGCCACTGGGAAAAAGTTGTTTTAAACAATTATATACTTAGTTTTTTTCACGTTTAAGAGTTGTAATATGCACATAGGCTTTTCTTCAGCTGAAAGTCCATCCTGCTACTGCTCTTTCATCTTTGTGGTTGTAAGGTATATTTTTCCTGTTCTCTCTGACCATTGTGTTGTTCCATGGAGAGATTATAAACTGTCCCCGGAGTTTATATATCAGGCCAGTTTCATCCTGTCAACTATGGGAGCTACATCCAGATAGCAGGATGCTTTCCCTTCAGTTTCTCCCTGGCTCTTCTCCCTGTGCACCCTCATACAGAGGGCAAGGGGGAGAGGAGAGAGGGTGTGTAGGACGGATTGCTGCTTCTGAAAGAGGGCAAGCACAAAAGAGGAGGAGAAGGTCAGGAGACCTTCAGGTATTTGGCAGTCAGGCTTGCTCTTTGGAGAGCAGCTGGATGGTTTTACCAGCAGGTATTGTGCAGCACAGCACAAGTTGTGGCTGTGAGGAAGAGCTGCTCTGGGATGCCACACTGGCTCATCTTATCAACGTGCTTTCTGTCTTGCCTCAGAAGTATGCTGTAAGCACATTAAAGACATGCTTTTGAGCAGGGAACTGTGTTTTCCCTGTACAGCATAGCATACAACTGTCTTAAATGCAACAGATATGTATTTCTCTTCATACTGTCTATGCCTGGGTAAAGAGACAACTGGATTTACAATGAGTATCTCGTTCTCAAAATAACCCAGATGTTTGCTTAGCTTGGCTGAAGCATTACTTGAAATATATATAGGACTCATTGTATTGTGTTCATTGTACAAGATACTGATATTTTAAAAAAATAAATAAAAATTTTAAGACAGCCTCCTTCTTCTGAAGGCAATTTCCAAATGAAGTCTGCATTGCATGGCAACTTCCAATGAGACATTTATCTGTTAGTTGCTACTCCTGTATGTTTTCTATTAATGTTTCATTTATTCACACACAAAAAATGACATTTTTGAATACCAGTTAAAAAGAAGTGGTTTTATATATATGTATATATATTCAAAATAAATTTCTATTTCAGCAAAAATATAAAAATGATACAAAGGATTGTTCTCCAAAGTAGTATGTTCTGAAAGTCAACTCAGTATGTGCTGCAACTCATGGGATGGTAGAAATTCTCTTTCTATTTGTAGTTAAATTTTGCAGCTCAATTTGGGATTTCTTCTATCTCTGCCTCAGTCAGAAAAAAAAGAAAATTTCCAGTAACTTGGTAATTAACTTTTGCCTTTCCTTGTTTAAGAACATTATCTGTTAAAAAAATGAATTGGTAATGTTTAAAATCTTTAAAGTGAATTCAGGATGTAGAAATATGAATCTGTGGTTTGGTTTTTTCCTGGATAATTAAAGATGTATAGGTCTGTTTCAAGATGTGTGTATGTATATATATTTTTTGCAGGATGGGGAGAGAGTTGGGATGTGATTGTCACCAGAAACCTGTGAAATTAATAGTGACTGTCTTGAAACTACAGTTAAATTTTATTTTAACTTTTTAGGTTTGTTAAAGTTCTGCACTGTAGGATTTTGTGGAATTGGTAGCCTAATTGATTTCATACTTATTTCAATGCAGGTAAGTCAGGACTTTCAAACAAGATACAAATCTGTGTTTGTTAAAGCTTTGATTTGATTACTAATTCTTTGTTAGCATTTTAGCCTTAAGAACCTTTGTGTATTGAAAAATAAAGGCATTTGGTTTAGCTTTGTTTGTAGATTGTTCTAGAATATAGATACAAAATATCAATATATTTGTTGTTTGCATTAAAAAACAGATTAACTATCTGTAAATACTTGTAAAGAATAGCGTGGAAGCTGTAACACCATAAATTCACTTTGTCAGAAGCTCTGAGCTCTTTATAAGACACAAAGTGTTGGACTTGCATGGATTGTCCTGCTGTTCCCAGAATCCTGAAGTTCTGCGTTTGCCTGTGTTTTATCCTGACGGAGCCCATCCTCTGGGGTGGCCATGCAGGGTGCAGGAGAGGAGACATTGCCACTTTCTTTTTGCTACCTCTCTTCCAAGTACAAGTCCCATATCACCTGAGAGCTGTGATTATGGGATTCATGATGGTTAAATCTCCTGCTGGGGTGACATCTTGTGACATCATGAAATTGCCAAATTGGCTTATGTTACAGTGCATCCATTTAGCATGAATTACAAATTGACCTTAAAATGCCTTGCAGATATAGACATTGTTTATATGGGTTTATAGAAATATATTTTTAAAGTATGCATCTTTCTATACGCTTCTCTTAAAGTATATTCATTCTTAAATTCTGTTCTATGCTATCATAGTGATCTTGCTGCAGATCACTTACAAATACAGCTGAGAGTATCTTTCACCTCTCCTTATTCATGTCCCTGGAGACCCTGCATCAATTTAGTATTTCCAGAACAAAAAAGCCATGATCTTCTCTCCCTCTCTGCGTTCCCTACCTGTGCAGTATTTCAAAGATAGTTGTCATCAACCTAATTCTCTCCTGCCTCCCCTGCTTTGTTCAAGAAAAGTGGTTTGGAGCCCACTCATTTGTTAGCCTGATTTTGTGCCTCAAATCCTCATCGGCTTAACCTAGTACCAGCGCCTGGCTGTGTAATTTGGTTGATTAGAAGCCCTAGGGAAATGTTCCTTCAGAGACAGCGCTCTCTAAAATAGTTAAACTACAGCATAACTTCAAAATAAATCTAGTTTCTGTTTGACTAATTAAGCATGACTAATTTTATGATGGGAAAATTAGCTGTAATTGAGACATTAGCACAAAGTGTATATTTCACTTCGTATTGAAAAGTCTTGGTTCCTTTTCTCTTGTAGATCGTTGGACCTTCTGATGGCTCTAGTTACATTATAGATTATTACGGAGCAAGGCTTACCCGGCTCACTATTACCAACGCAACGTTCAGGAAAATGCAGACCTATCCTTAACCCTGGCAGTAAGTGTCACAAACGGACAGGGGTCTTTTATGTTTACAGAGGGATCCAGTCATCCACTGAAATTGCTGGTGACTTTAATTACCCTTCATCAGAACTGATTATTAAATGCACATGGAACAAAGATGATAAAATATGAAGATTCCTCAAGTGAATGAGTTTACCTCAAAGGCACCAGGTTTCTTTGTGACTGCTCTATTTTGTTGCTAAGTTGTACCATTTGTGAAATGTGCAGACTTTTGCAATTTGCACTGATGTTCTAGGGAGATGGAGAAAGTTGTTCAGAAAAACTATGCTGATCTTTAGTCCACTGAAATTGATGAGAGTTTTAATATGGATGGGTCAGATTTACACTTAAGGTTTGCTTTTATAACTATGTGTAGCAGTTTGTAAGTGAACTTAAATATCCCAAACCACAGAAACTACCTTTCTTTCTGTCCTGTTACTTAAAATCCAGATGGCCCTAAATCAGGCACTGGTGTATCCTGGGAAATTCTATTAATTGAAATAATTATTTCTGTAAAGCTTAAAGACAAATATTGGTGAAGTTGCAAGATTTGATCAGTGCTGATCAACAGTAGACATCTGTATGCATAAAAAATAGAATTGTAGATGACACATCACAAAAAAGGAGGGTGCATGTTGGGGTGCCTGGAGGTTGGAATAGGAAATAATTGTTCTGCTTATTTTGATGATTATTTTTTTTCCTCCCTTGCTACCATCCATACTGAAATACCTACTTTGTTTTTCTGAAAAGAGATTGATGCATGTGTTTTACAGCTAGAGTGTCACAAAAGAGAATTCTTTGTACTAATAAGCCCTTCAAAGGTTCTTATTTTATATTGGTTGTGTTGCACAAAAAAACCTGTGTTCTTTAAAGTTGTTTGACCGAAGTCTTTAGGAAACCAAGATGTAACCAAGATGTTGGAACCTACATGTTCCTGTACAGAAAAGTATATACACACAGAGATAGAAAGCTTGTCAACGGACAAGTTTTGTCCAATTTTAAACATTCCCTTCACTTTCTAATGAAAACTGGCAATAACTGAATGAGAAATCTACGTGCTGTAAACTTCAGTGTAGATTTTTTTCAAAAATTTGGGCTATTCTTTTGTTTTTCAGATGAAACTTTCAAAATGCTATTACTATGTCCACAAATGGTATTTTTTCAAGGGAATTACAAAAAATGAGATTCCTAAATCGATTTCAGTGCAGTTTGTGAGTTTTCATCTATTTTAAACCTATGTTGTCTGGTTGACAGAAAGCTTTGTAAAGAAATCCTATTTCTTTCAAAATCGGCGTAACCTGACATATTACATAATGAGAATAAACAACAAGGAATACATTGTGCTTAACAGTAATTCTTTCCTTCACATGAGAAAGATGTAGTTTTGGAATACTTGCTAACATGCGTTTTACTTGTGGGTTCAGAGACACAAGAACACTCTGTTAGCTTCGTTCCCTTGCCTGATATTTGTTGCATCTCCCTTTTGTCTCTCTCACTGAATGCTCTTTGTGCTCATCAGGTTTGTTTCCTGAAAATGCTTCTCAGAAATAGACAGGAAGTAGATGGAAAATAAATGCTTGAATCAAATAAAATCTCATGGCTAAGATCATCCGGTGACTTGTCTGCTTTTCGTTTGTTAACCCTGAAGCTGATGATAGAACTGTGAAAATGGGAAGATACCATTGACATTATAATAAAAAAAATAGCCTTGGGCAACTCCTCACACAGGATTTAATTCTAAAATGTTGTAGAACTAACAGAGGGTTTGACTAAATGATTTCAGCAGTCCGTCTTGTGCTTCATTATCCGTAAAAGAATACAGGAGCTATTTTGTGTGATTCATATGAAAATATGGTTACGAGGTCCATCAGATAGTTTGTTAACCCCAGACACCAAATAGCTGCCAGAAAGAAGGATTTGTCATTCCAAGTTCCAGTGTTTCTGTAGAAATAGAAGATGTGTGTCAACCAATCCAGGAAATTCTTTCATCCTGACGCTCTCTGGTTGGTGATACCAGTGCATGTTCTTGTCAGGACTGCGTTGCTTTGTCACAGCACTCAAAACGAAGCCATGCCCAGACAGGGCAATATTGCCAACTTTAGCAAAATTTTATTTCTCTTCCTTTTAGATGGTGTTCCATTTGGTCCTCTGTCTTGTACTGGCAACTTTCTACTTCTTTCCCAAACCTCTCTGTTGTTTGCAAAGCTTTTGAGAATTAGTGCCACCTTTGGAACTTCTACTGGGTGCTGTTGGAATGATGTTCTATATCTGAACACACATACCTGCATTTCTATATGCTTGTTTAGTTGCCTTGCTGGAGTTTAGAGAGGGTTAACCTAGTAAGCAGTTAGTCCTGCAGGGCCAGGAGAGAGTTAGTGAGGTCTTTGTTTTCATCTTGTAATTGTCAGCTATGGCATGTTTACCATAAGGGCTGTGAAAAGTGTGATGTGAGATGTAAAGCTGTCCCACTGTGTTAATAATAAATTTGCTACAGTAATATTTATCAAAATGTCTTTCCTATGATGATTTTCTGCGTAGCCGCCTGCTTTAGCTTTTTCCTGTCAATCAAGTTGTCCATACTAGTGTTTGTGTAGTTCTGATTGCTCTGACTGCACTGGAATAATCTCTCTGGATTGTTTTCCCCCAAACAGTCACAAATGAATAAAAATAATTAGGCTCTGTACTATGTCATCCTCCTGACTTGTTCCCAGATAAAATGATATCTGCTGGCCTTGCAGATATTCAGGAATCCTTTCAGCATTCCAACAAGACAGAGAAGTATTATTCTGTAGGTGTAAAAATAAAGAACATAAGAAGTAAAGGCTAGAGTTATTTGTTTGTTTTTAAATAAAAAATAAAAAAAATTTGAAGTGCCTAGCTTTTAAAAACCTGTATAAAGCTGGAGATGCTGCAGATCCATGTCAGGAGTTAAATCCAAATCTTCCCTAAGGGCCAGTGCAGTTCAGTTATTGTGCAAATGACTCCATAAACCTGTCCTTCTTTTTTTTTTTTCCCTTCCTTTCTTTGGTCCATTTTAGGATTTTCTGGAATGTGCCTAACCATGATCTGGAAGAGCAGTAGCTGGTAGAAACATTCAGCTTTAGACACTGCAGTGACTCACAGAGTGTGAAAGTGGTTGTACTTGGGTGTGCTTGCTCTATTAGTAGATGCTTCTGGATTGTAGTCGTTCAGTTAGGTTCAACCTCTGCATCTTTGGCTCATGTTTAGTGCTCGTTTTCCAAAAGAGTGGATTTAGAGATATTTTAAAACAAACTCTCTGACTGGTTATTCCTCCTTCAGTTTAAATCACAACTACACTGTGGCAACATCCTGTGACAGTATTTTGTTATCTTAACAGTTTCCCTTTCCACTATCACCCATTACTTATTACATGAAGATATCACTTCTGCTTTCAGGACCTGATAACACCTTAAATGTTAGGTTTTATTATGTTTCCAAAGATGTATTACTGTATGTCTGCCAGTAAAACTTCTCAGCTCCACAGGAAGGTCTTTGTGTTTGAAATGCTCCGTTAGAAATTTTTTTGGAGAACATCTGTTGTCACCCCATCAAGAATTGTTTCCTTTGTTCCTCAAGAGTATATTCAGTTATATTTGCTTGCACAGCTATGTCTTTCACTCTTCTTGCATCTCTTCTCAGTGTTTTTTTTTTTTAATTTTATTTTTAGATTCATTGGGTGTTTAGTCCATTTCTGCACTGAGAACCATTCCTGTTGCTTGCTCTGCAGTTTTCAAACCTGTTTCCTCCAGAAAATGATGTTGAACGCAGTAAGGTTGGGTGGTTTGCACCCAGTGGGGGAAATCCCAAAGGCAGGATTTTACAGTCATCCATATGTTTCCATTGCCTCATAGGACTGTTACTAATTGCGTGATTGCCTATTATTTCAATAATACATCATATAGTCTTTCAAATTCGGTCTCATTCCAAACTACTTTACCATTTTCATTATTTTAAATGGTCACCGTATGGCTTCTTTAAAAAATGCATCCTTTTAATTCACGTAAGTCATGATTCAACCTGCTTCAGAGTCTCTCAAGAGGTAAAATACAAGAGATACAGACAAGTACGTGCTTAAGTGTTTTACTGGACTGAAATTTGATCAAGATTCTTCCCGCTTCCTTCTTCTCAATCTGTCTGTGTTACCCAGAGAACCCTTCTAATCTTGGTGAATTGCAAGAAAATTGTGTTCTATGGGGAAACCTTTGCACTGACATTGTAAATGGCCGATAATATTTGATACAGCTTTATGACATCCTGTGTGCTGCAACTTCATTTTTTTTACCCCAAAGCTGCTTTTCATTTACTTTTGTTCATATTACAGCTCTCTTTGTTCATGTATCAGCTACCTTTGGCCATCAGGTTCTCAGGTACCTCCAGGAGGAGTTGGACTCTTCGGAGATGAATCAAGTATGTAGAAATGTCACGGCATCAGATCAGGAAATCTTTTGTGTGTATGAAGCAAAGGCACATTTGAGAGCAGTAGATGTCGATACAAGGGGGTTGTAGTCTTCAGTTTCTGCAGAAAGTGCATCTGAAACTTCAAACCGTGTTGTCTCTTTGCCTTCTGCTTCCTGAAGGTGGAGCCAAACCCCCTATCAGATCTCCAAATCTTCAAGTTGTTCTTTATGGTACAGCAAAGACTTAGCGATCCGGTATTTTTCCTTGCACGACAGAGAAAACTGCAAAGTGGGATTCTGTCTGGCCAAGATGCATTTTGCACCATGCTCGCTCTCTAGACCTAAGACTGTAGCAAAGGGAAAGAAAGAAAATACAAGAATTAAAAGAGGAGTCTTAATGCTGTTTGCACCGTTTGTGATGAAGATCTCGTTCCATAAACTCCCAACAAAAGAAGGTGCTTCAAAAATACTGCTTGTCTCAAATACAAACTCCTTGCTTTTCCCAGGATTTCTGATTCTTACTCTTCTGTGCTTCATTATAATCTCGAATGTACTTGTGCTCTGATAATTCTCCATTATACCTTTGAATGGCTGCTTTCAGGACTGCAGTGCACTCTCCGAGAAGCAGAGTTCTCGGGCTCTGCAGATGCGTATGACACAGCAGAATTTTAGGCAGTATAAAAATTATAAAGATCAGTTTCCATTACTGTAATTACTATATAAATCCTATCTTTAAGAGGCTTAGAACAGGCCTATTTAACCTTGGTTTGAGCTGAGGCTTGGTCCAAGTCTGATAAGTTGAACACCAAATTCCTTTTCTTTCTTTTTTTTTCTTTTCTCTGCAGCATCATAACTTAGTGGGGAGTGGGGCGGGGAGGGAGATGGATCCAGTGCATCCTCTGCCCTCTCTGTCGGGGTGGTGGCTGCAGTTGGGCAATATACCTGTCCCCAGCTGACAGCACTAACGACGAAACGAGAGGTGCGTTTTGTTACCTCTGAAAAGCACCATTTCTCCTCTTGGAACCCGTGGCCGCCTCCCCGACACAGCTGTACTGCAGAGCAGGTGTGTGGGGTGGCTCGGAGGCAAAGGATCTTCAGAGTGCAGCCAGCAGCCCTGGGGTAAACCCTCAGATCCTGCAGTCCTCAGAGGGCCGTGGCAGAAATTCCCATCTTTTGTGTCTTTTGCCCCACCTCCATGACAGTGAAGGTGCTGACTTGCCCTGGTGCTTCCCGTTTGGGTAGCTGAGATGCCCGGAGCTGCCTCCAGCTGCCTTTCAGGTCAAAGCATTCAAAGCTGAGAAGGAAGTTGGCAGCACCATATGCAGAGGTTGGTGATACCCTGCGCCGTCGCTTAAGCGTGCCAGGCTCTCTGCTGTAGGGCAGAGAGCGGCTTTGATATGGATAGCCATTACTTGCTCAAAAAAAAGCCAGGCCCAGCATTTTCCATGTCGTGAACCTCTTCTGCAGTGGGTGCTTTGCCCCCTCAGTCAGTAGAGCCGTAGGAATGATATATTAATGCATTCTGTTTCCTTCCACAGAGCCTTCTTCAAAGTTCCTTGGGTTTACCATGGGGAAAACATGGCAAGAACATGTAAGAGGAGCCTGTGAGGAACTGATGGAGTGTTCACCTGGAGCCTGACGAGACTGCCCACCATATGGATTGTGTTGGCAGCGGCAGAAGCTTGGGGAATGCGGAGGTGGGGGGTAATTTTTAGGGCTTTCATTCCATGGTCCCATTGATTATAACCCTATTAAGAGGATGATGCATGCGACTTTTAAGTTATTTTGTTAACTAAGTGTAAGCAATGGATGTGTCATGCTAACAAATATAATTGCTGGTGTGTCTAATACAGTATGAAAGTACAGCATAGTGAATTTAAAAGGTTGTGGTAATCTAAGAACATTAAAAGGGAAATGTGTGCTGGGGGAGAGGGGGAGAACGTGTGGGGGTTGGGGAGAAAAACGACTTACTTGACATTCGCTGTCTTCCTCCCAGCTCCTTTGCTAAAGTAGGAACAGAATCGGAACAAAAAAATGTTTGTTTTACAGCTGTACCAAGTTACGGCGTGGACTCGTGCTCCCCCCCCCTCTCCCACTTGCATCAAGTACATCCTGTACTTTTGGCAACATGTTGACTGGATATTTAAAAGCTGTGAACTGTTCTGAAAGTTTCACATACTGGGTTATGGGCCATGTGTGTTTGATCAAAATTCAATTACTGCACTGTACCATGCTTGGAAACCTATCATCCCAAGTTATGAAGTATGACGAAATAGGCTAATCTAATTGGTTCAGTATGGGAGCAGTATCAACCAAGCTTGTTATGATAAATAGCTTCCTGTGTTAAAGGTTCTCTAGAGCTTAAGTATCTTGGCTCACCTCCCTCCACAAAATAAGAATAGTGTTCCCTGGGAACAGTTACATCACTGTCCCTCTCCTACATTCACAATTAAAGGTTTGTGGATATATTTTATTTTATTTTTTTCATCTCGCTATTCCTTCAATAGATAAACTGTGGCCATCTACCCCATTCCCCACGTCCATCTCCGTCCCTTTTCCTCAGGTCAGGTTGCCTGGTGCTTACTGTGAGGCTGCCTATTCCTTTTTAGGGCAAGGTAAGGCAAAAAAAAATTGTCCAGGATGCCAAAAGCCACCCTGGGCCAGTGGCTGGGGTTTGTGTGCCGGTGCCTCAGAACGTATGACATGTCTGTTTGTGTAAAGATTCGGAATTTTTGACATTAAGCATGGTAGCACTTTAATCTTGCTGAGCATCGAATAAAAGAACTTTTGTACAGTGAATTTCGTACCTATGGATGCGCTGTGATCTCCTTGAAGCCGAAATTTTAGTTCATCAGGCGTTAAGCGCAAATCCAGGGTGCGAGCACTGGATTATGACTAGGGAAGGACTATGTTCTAAGCCTGGATTTGTGGTCTCTAAATTTGTCGCTAAGACAGTGAGCTGCCTCCCATGAGATGATACAGGCTCCGCGATTTTATCTGGTCCATCTTTGGCAAGAAGTGCTTAGCTCGGATTTTGATGTCACAGTAACAGACAGTGTCAAGGGAAAAAAAAAAACCACAACAAAACGTGGAAAAGTGGCTACTTATGCTCTGGCGATTTGATTTTTTGCCTTTCTTGAACCACACCCCCACGTGCCTCAACTCCTAACTTGGAAATCCCCCTTCAGGCAAAACAATTGTATGATGATCGTTTTAAAAGGCATAATATAGACCTGATATTGCAAGGGCCTTCAACATCGGTGGAATTTCTCCCCAAAATGAAGTTATTCACTTACTTAAGGCTTGGTAGAACGACTCCTTATGTAAGTGAGTCTTCGTATTAGCCCTGAGACTGCCTAATACCTGGATTAAGCCTGTGTGGTGATTAATGCCTATTTACTATATCTGTTATCCCACTGCATTTCGCTCCTCAGCCTTGATTAAGCCCTTTGCTTTACCATTTAAAATGTCCTGCTTAACCTTCTGCTTACAAACGTACACAGTGCTGAGGTCTGCAGTTTTAACTAGAACAAGTTCTACCATAAATAATAGCATTTAATTTTAAAGTGCAACAGCCACAGTCACCACTTGATTAAATGACAAAGAACAGCAATAGCAAACTGGGGAACATAGAGTTTTTCACAACAAATGTCTACATCCATGGAAGAGAAAAAAAAACCCACACCTTCCTGCTGCTGGTTAGCACTTTCTGTGCAGTTCTTTATTTTATGTGTTTATAGAATATTATTACCAAAAGAGCCTAAGCAGTGACTCTCTGCTATTTCCCCAAATATCTTTTGAAGGAGATAAACTAGATTAATCTCTCTTTATAAAGTTCCCACAAGAAAGCTCACAGACACAGTAGCTTTACCTTCAAAAATAGATTGTGACTGTAGGCACTTATGCTAATCTCTTTTTTGGCAAATCAGCTTTTTTGTATTGAATCTTGCTTGATTGAATAGCACTGGAGCTGCCAGAGTAAATGCTATTATCAATGTACAGTAATTAAGGAAATAGTCCTTGTCACTCCGACAGTGTCCAGGCAGTGCCTTCTGTAATAAAGTTAAATGATAAAGAAATCTCTTCAAGGTGTAGATACCGGACCAGGGGAGCTCTTGACGTGAGGTCAGACACCACAGCGTAGAAGAACAGGTGACGGGGACAAGTATAAACACCCGTGGAACTCATGCTCAGTGCATGTTCGACTCTTAAGTGCCTAAATAGATGCTCAGTGCTAAAACACATAATTGTTTAATTTGTCATGTAATTTCCTGACTCAGGGCAGCTGAGCATCTCCCAGTCTCCACCCTTAGAAGATGTGTGTGAGGGAGAGGAGGGGGGAGCTCCTGCCATCACTCAGCAACTTCAAAGATCTTTTTCCCCCTTGGGGCAGCAGCCTGCACGAACGATAAACCTCACTTCAAGATCAGCAGAACCGGGCTCTGCCAAATCCATTTGGGGAGAGAATTTCAGTTAAAAAAAATAAGGGACTTGTCATTCTTTCCCCCGCCCTTCCGTTTCACTTGAAACTGAGAGAGAGAGAGAGAGAGAGAGAAACCTTTGGACATTGGACATCTGTGTTGCAGCCCTGTCGCAGGCACCAAGAAGTGTCGAATGTGGTAAAGTAGGGTCATTCTCAGAGACCAGAAATGATGTTTAATGAGCAGAGAACCTTCTGCGCTGCCGGAGTTGTCCCAGAGCTCCTCGGCTCCAGCCCCACCTCGGGATCGTTGCGGTGAACTCCTCTGGCCTAAGAGGTGCTGAGGTCTGCAAGCCATAGCAGAGATCTTTTGTCCAGTGAAGGTATGTGCAGAAGATGGGTTGTCTAATGGGCAATAAATAACAAGGGAAGGTATTTAATCAAGTATGCCGGGAAATACTTGCTCAAGTGAAAATACACACGCTTCAAAAGATGCAGCGTGGGAAGGGGACGCTCAAAAAGAGCCCATAGTTTATAAATCCCACCATTTATAAGACAGAGGGAGAAGGATTCTGGCCCCTCTACTGCTTTCCCCGAGCAGCCTATGTCTTATCTAAACTCTGGATAATAATTTTCATATTTCATAAACCTGGCAGTTTTGCTGGGGCGTACGCTGCTGAGGGTTTTAACATTCCCCACCACGCTCCGCTTTAATGCATTGACATTCTGAAGGCTGGGCATTGTAACCCCTCCATTAAATCTTTGACACAATGAAGTGTCTTCTAAATAAAATAATTCAGAGGGATCGATCCAGTGAACTTCAGGGTGCACCTTTTCAATTATTTCTTAAAGATGGCAGCGTTCTGTGCATATTGAGGGCTGGGTTGGTGTGGGGCTGGGAGGGAGGGGACTCCCGTGGTGAGAGTGGACCTGAGCTGGGCTCCAGCAGGAGCTTATTGGAACACTGGGAGGAGAGTGAGCCCACCAGCCATTCCCATGCTTCCAGCACCACTCCGAGCTTGGCTTTGCTGGATCCGGGCCTCTTTTGTGCATAAAACATTAATGTGCTATATCTTGTTCCAAAGGATTAGGGTTGGTTTTATTTTTTTAAAAATACCCCTAGCTGGACCTTTGGGACTGTCTGCTTGATTCTGAGCAGAAGTGCTCTGGTCAGAATTAAAAAAAAATAATAATAAAAGATAGCCCAGGCAGCGGGTTTTTTAATTGAGGCATGCCAAATACCAAAGGCAGATGCTTTTTCATTCTGTAGCTCCTGGATACGCGGTCTACTTTTCTGTTTCAAGGACAAAGGAAACACTTATCCAATTAGATGAGGCATGAGATTGTGACATACGGGCTCTTTCCTTAAATAAAAAAAAAAAAAAAAGTTGGAAAAAGATATTTGACCCTGAGTCAACACGTGCTATTAAAATAATGAATACTCCGTAAATCCCACCAGGTCTACAGCCCGTGTTCTGGGAGGTGGTGTCACTGGGAAGGCTGCGAGACGGCTCGGGATAGAGCCCCAGGCAACTCCCTTATCCCAATGGCATTCTGAAGGCTTCACTTTTAAATCAGGATATACCGAAGCCTAAGGCAATTAACCTGCGAGGCAGACTTCTGCTATCTTCTCCCCTCTGACGTCTCTATCGAGTCAGGCCGGGTGATATCGAACACGATCTGGTTGTCGGAACAGCTGAATTTCCTCCCCCCGCATGCTCAGCAAAGGCTTGGGAATCTCCTGCTCCTCTCACGAGGCTCGTAGGAGCGGATTTAAATATTTTTTTTTTAATAGGAACGTGGTTGGCCCAAGGTAACACGGCTTTTGTCTGATATCGGGAGGAAACGGCTAATTTAATGCTTTACAGACGACGCACCTGAATCTTAAGCCTCCGAGAAGCACCCTTGAATCTCCGCACGAGGAGCATCGCGCCTCTTCGTCAGAAGCCGGATGCATCGGGGTCTACATCGTTTTGCTCCCCCTGTCTGGGGACGGGGAGCAAGAGTTATAAACTCCAAAATAATTACAGCTCTTCTGTTTCCAGCCTCAGAGCCCCGACGTGTTTGCTTTAGTCTTAACAGTTTACCAGGCAGCTGGAACTGTTGACTGATAATTGCTGCGAGTTTCTGATCCTCCAGAAGAAGTGAAGAGCCTCCTCTGTCCTCCGCCTATTGTTCCTGCCGTTTGCTTTGCCGAAATTATTGAAATTAGGGTTATCAACACTGTGCGGAGGACTTGAGTCTCAGGTGCTGGGAATTAATGTTGCCTGTTTAATTACATCAGTTTGCAGCCTGATCTGCTGTCTGTCCTCTTTCATACAGCGCTGCTTAAAGCAAAATCGCAACCTCTCGTCAAACTGGGTGTGGGGCTGAGTGAGACTGGAACAAATGGAGGCGACTGGAAAAATTGCTCTTCTTCTCTCAGCCAGGTCAAGCTGCCGTTTTGATTTCTCTCCACTGTGATGGCTCTCTCTGAACCTTTGCAGCATTATCCTCCTGCCTTACACTCTTGCCGAGTCGTTAGTTATGTATGACACCTAATGAAGCCCCAAATCATGGCGTTCTCGGTGACAACTCAGGATGTCTGGACCCCTGGTGATTCTGGCCAAGAAGCTGCGCTCCTCAAACCCTTCCCAGCTCCAGCTGCAGTGTAGAATGGTCTGGAAGCTGCATCTGCATCTGTTGCTAAGGTCCCAGCAGTCACAGTAGATCTGCACCAATGCCAATCCCCACTGGTAGGAACCCTCTGGAGATGTGGGGAGCAGCAGGGAACCTTCATGGAGCTCCTGGAGATGCGGATAGAGTGATGATGCTTCCCATCTTGCCTGCAGGAGCAGCAGCATGTCAGAGCATTTTATCACAGAATCACAGAATTGTAGGGTTTGGAAGGGACCTTTGGAGATCATCTAGTCCAACCCCCTGCCAAAGCAGGGTCACCCAGAGGAGGCTGGAGAGGAATGGATCCAGGTGGATTTTGAATATCTCCAGAGAAGGAGACTCCACCATATCTCTGGGCAGCCTGTTCCAGAGCTCTGGCACCCTCACAGTAAAGAAGATTTTTCTCTCATATTTGTATTATCAGTCAGCTACATCCCAGCAACCCAGGGAGTGGAGACTGATGGGGTGGCTTGACTTCAGGCTCTACGGCCTTGGACCAGCTCAGCACCCACCGGCGAGCTAAACCCTCGTGTAATCCCATTATTAGTGTCCCCATTGCTTCTAGGAGAGCTTGTACAGAACTCTTTACTGCTGCACTTTGCACGCCCATAAAAGCCATCCAGAACACAGCGAGGTGAGGAAGGAATGCCATGAATTTTCATCATATTGGTATTTCTGGCACAATTTGCATCGTGACTATGATGTCCCCGATGAGGAGGAGCAATAAATACCCTCTGCAAAGCTCATATTGCAATGGATGGGAGAGGAAACAGCGACCCGACGGGTGTCACATTCTGGAAACCCGACCTGGAAAGAAGGATCCACAATTAACGAGATGGGTAAGGGAGTCTCTGGGTCTTAGTAAAGCCCTTTGATTATCATAAAAAGAACGCGGGTGCCAAACAGTTTTAAAGCATCCCACGTATTATCGATGATTTTGCTGTTGATGGGAAGAATTCAAAAGATGCTATTAGCATTCTGGGCAGAAAGGGAGCAGATCTATAGCACGGCTCTCAATAAATACATTGCTGCAGTAAACTTCTTTAGCACTTTGCAATTCACATCTGATCTCTGCTGACCTTTTTTTTTTTTTTTTCTTTCTCCTAATTAAACCTTTAGCTTGCAAATGAGCTTTTTCCTACATCAAACTGGTATATGGCAAAGGAGGAAATTCTACTTGCGATTTATAGGAGTTGCTGGTGACCTAACTGTCTATCACAACCTTTTCTAATTGATCCCTCTTTGAATTAAATTTGACCAATTACTTTCTCCTGGGTGAACAATGATGAGACTATCCTTAAAAGCTATTGTGCCGATGACAGCGAAGAAAGCCAGGTGTACGTGTTGGGTGGAAGATAACAGTCCATTTTGTGCACATAGTTGAGAACGATGAAGGCCAACTGCCTCCAGCACTCAAAACCTCTGGTCATCTCAACCAGCTGTTTTCCCAGTGCAGTGTTTGTTTGAAGAAGCTGGTTTTGAAGGGATGTGTATGGGCATGACTTAGAAAGCTGCTCTTGTGAGCTCTGCCCACATTCTCACCTCCAAGCAGAAGGGATGCACGCTTGCCATCACACCCACCACAATTTTGGAGCTGGATGACCAAATCAACCTCTTCCAGGTCGCTCATGCCCCACGGTCCTCTCCCAGCGCAGTGATGTGGCAGCCTTTAAGGTCCTTTTCCAGTGTACTGTCCAAGAAGAAATCCTCCAGATCATGAACCAGCTGTGCCTCCACTGGTCTGTCTCATGATGAGCACTTAGAAAAGGGAATGAAATATCTGAGATGGGTGTAACAGCGCAATGTTGAACTGCTGACCTCAAGAGTTCAACTATATTCCTGGCTGCATGTGTTCAGATGAATCCCTTGCCCTTCCCTGAAGCTGAACCATGGGAGTTTGGCTGGGGCAGTGTCCTGTGGCAGCGGGGAAGGACCCTTGGCTTGACCGGACAGCAAGAAGCCAGAGCCGCACCAGCTGGCAGCGACACGAAGGGAATTCAATCAGCCCGGTCCATTAAAAAGTCATGAATCTCACTTCAAAATCCTTTTCAGAAATATATTTTATCCGATTTTTCCTTCATCTCCAGGCTCCAGAGCATGCAGTTTCAAGCCTTGCTTCTACGGCTGAAATGATGAGAAATTTCCTTGCCTTTAGTGGGAAGCCAGGAGGCTCCTGTCCACGTCAGACTGCCCGTGCCCCTGCAGCTCCACAAGTGTCATCAGGCTGCAGGATTTCACACTGCTGTCACCCCTCTGCTTGCCCCATAGCAAGGACTGTCAGTATTTCCAATGGCATTGGGTGCAAATGCCACCACAGCCAGCATCCCAATGCTGCGTCCTCCATGGGTGGCACAGGGCATGCACCAGCTGGGAGGAGAGCTCTCCGTCACTCACCCCTTTGCCTTTTAAAGAATTGCCCTACATTATTTCCTCCTGCCACAGGGAATGAGAGATGTCACCAGCTTTCCTGCTCAGCATCCAGGGTAACCCTTCCAAAATCTCACTGGGAAAATGCAGGAACATCAGACATCGTCAACTTCTCTTCTTCCAACCTTCCTTCAGAAAGAAAAAAAAAAAAAAAACCCAACCCACTGTAAACACCTCGCAAATGGTGCAAAAATGATATTTAGAAATAAGGAAAACTTCCCCAAATTCCAGCTTTGTGGCTGTAAAGGTGAGGGATCACAGCCCAGTGACATGGGCTCTCAAGCAGGGAAAGCATCACAGCTGAGAAAATGCTGGGAAAATGGCTTTTTCTTCATCCAGGTGAGTTGTGAGAGGGCTCTGGTGTGGGGTGTTAAGGGAAGAGGGGACCTTTAGGAAGATTTATATATGGGATCTTCATATTGTCTCTCTTGTCCATTTTTAATAAGGAAAATCAACTCGTTTCCAAGAGTGGAGAAACTGAGGCTGCTTGGCACTCCTGGGGATGGGCAAGGGGGTCGGTGGGTTCCCCAGTATGGTGCAGGTTTCCTAAATAAATGACCACCGTGTGGCCCATTGGGGTGTCCCTCAAGCCACAAACCTTCCCTTTGGGCATCCCCTTGGCATCCCCGGTCAGGCTGGGAGGTGCCCGTGACCCCTGGGCGTTCCTCAGGCTGTGTCCCCATCACTCCCTGTTCAAGCCCCGTGGGCAGCTGCCTCAGTTCAGGAGGTTAAAAGTTATTACCTAAAAATCAATGGAAATAAAAAAAGTCCCATCTGCTGCAGTGCACAACTCACTCCCCGCCCTGCCTCCCCCACAGCCTTGCCCGCACTGCAGGAAAGCCAGCCACAGCGCCCGGCCATGGCTGCACAGCGCCCGGCCGGCCCCAGATCTCATGAAATATTCAAGCTTTGGAGGCAAAATGGCCAGTGACAAATGGGCCCGCTGTGGAGCAAACACACAGCGGCCGTCCTTACACGGCTGGCCCGGCGCTGGGGGTTGTCGGGCACACACCATGCCGCCAGAAAAGTTTGCCAGGCTGCCACCGGCCATGTGAGGGAACTTGGAGATGGATATTCCTGCCCTTCCGTCAGCTCCTTTCAAGTGATTGGAAAGGAAGAGGGAAAGAAGGAAAGAAGGAAAGAAAGAAGGAAGGAAAGAGGAAAGTAAGAAAGAAAAAGCAAGCAAGAAAGCAAGCAAGAAAGCAAACAAGCAAGCAAGCAAGCAAGCAAGCAAGCAAGAAAGAGGAAGGTAAGAAAGAAAGAATTAGTAAGAAAGAAAGAAGGAAAGAAAGAAGGAAAGAAAGAAGGAAAGAGGAAGGTAAGAAAGAGAAAGAAAGAATGAATTAGTAAGAAAGAAGGGAAAGAAAGAATTAGTAAGAAAGAAAGAAAGAATTAGTAAGAAAGAAAGAAGGAAAGAAGGAAAGAGGAAGGTAAGAAAGAAAAAGAAAGAATTAGTAAGAAAGAAAGAAAAGAATTAGTAAGAAAGAAAGAAGGAAAGAAGGAAAGGGAAGGAAGGAAGGAAGGAAGGAAAAGAAAGTAAAGGAAGGGGAATAAGAAAACCCCAGTGATATCCAGCAAAAGCAACAAAATAATGAGAAAGCGATGAATCGCGGTGCTTTTCTGTGCGCTGTAAAAAGGGCCTCACTCACCCCTGGAGCACCATGCCCTCCTAAAACGAAAAGTATCCTTGCGGGGGTGGGGGAAGCCATCACCCCGCTGTCCTCTCCCAAAATCCAGAAATGATGGATTCCTTGCAGCCGGAGCCTCTGTGTCCCCTCCGACACCCCTCCAGCCCAACCCTGCCACCTCGGCACGTATGAAAGTGAGTTATGTAGGTCACCCTGTAAAAACAAACAGCGTGTAGATGCATGCAAATAACAAAAGCAGAACTCGAGGAAAATATATATTGCAGCCAGAAGACTAAGGAGAGAGCACGGAAAATGTCAGCCGCCTTATAATGCCACCCCAAAGGACCTCAGGGGAATCTGGCAGCCCTCGTTAGGGCCTCAAAGTGCACTGAGATCATCCTCCTCATGAGCATCTTTCTTCTGGCAAAGGAATTTGTAGGGGGTGTGCTTCATCCAGGATGAGTGATGCTCTGGGTGAAAATCACTTTTTTTGAGATTTGCTTTCCAAGCAGAGGTCCAGCCTGACCCATCTTGCACCCAGGTGAACTTCAGCAACCAGAAATCAGAGAATTATAGAATCATATAGGTTGGAAAAGACCTTTAAGACCATCGAGTCCAACCATCAACCTAACACTGCCAAGTCTACCACTAAACCGTGTCCCTCAGCAACACATCTACCCGTCTTATTAATACCTTCAGGGATGGTGACTCCACCACGTCCTGGGCAGCCTGTTCCGATGCTAGATAACCCTGTCAATGAATACGTTTTTCCTTATATCTGATCTAAACCTCCCCTGGAGCAAATCCTCCAGGCTGGATGTTTCTGGCAGCTCCACCACGGCTGTGCCCAGGTTTGCTCCCAGCTGGTGGAGCAGCCCTCAACCCAACCCCATCCCAGCTCTTGAGAATGGACCCTTTGCAGCTATGAGGGCTTTAGAGGCAGCCCAAGGGCCATCCCCATCCTTCCTTAGCCAGAAAATAACAATAATAAGCTCTGTCCCCTGATATTTTCGCAGGGTTTTGGCTCTGCGCGGCCAGGCCGGCCGTGGTGGCGGGGCCTGGAGGGAGGAGGTGGCCCCAGGCCTGGCTCCCGCTGCAGACACACCAAATGCTGCCTGTCCTTCATCTGGCACGTTTGAGCTGTAATTGCAACAGCCTGAACTACCACACGGTTTTATGTGCTGATATTTCATGACATTTTATGTACATAATCTGCATATGTTATTTTTAGCAAACTTTCTCCCTGGGACAGCCTCATGTGTGCCACATCTTGTTTCCATGAGCATGTGCTGCAGTTGGGAGCAGTTTTTGAGGTTTTTTTTTTTCTTCTTCTTTTTTTTTTTTTTCTTTTTCCCCCTGTCAAGACGGGGTTTGGAATTGCAGAAGCAACACACACCATAATATTTTTCTTTCTTTTCACATGGCTTCTTTAAAGGAGAGGGGAAAAAAAAGCCCCAAAGCAAAGGCAAGCAAGGCAGCCCAGCTCCCGTTTCCACATATTTCTTTGCCTGGGATGCTCTGGGATGAGTTACCATCACCCCCCAAAAGAAACAGCATCCTTCTTGGGTGGAAATAGCATCATTCTTCGTGGAAATAGCACAATTCTTGGATCTAATAGCATTATTCTTGGTGGAAATAGCATCGTTCTTGGTGGAAATAGCATTGTTCTTGTGGAAATAGCATCATTCTTGGTGGTAAGAGCTTCATTCTTGGTGGAAGAACCCATCGTTCTTGGGTATTTTGGGAGCAAGACAATTCTTTGGTCTTTGCTGGAAATTGTTTGCTGTGGCTGGTGGAGCTGCTGGCACGTGTCGGGCTGCAGCGAGCCTTCTGCTGGGTGTTCTTGAGGAACCGCGGCTCCAAGCTGCCTGTGTGGGAGACACAGCTCTCGCCTGGAGACGCTCAGTCCCTTGGAGGGGAAAAATCCCAAACTTGGAAACTTAGCTTCTGCCTTATATGTTTGGTGGAGAAAATGTTCCTGAGAAAACTCAAAGCATTTGTGGAAACTTACTGGTTGAAATATGAATGCTGGCCTTCGGAAGAGACTTTCTCATGGGGTGGGCTGCTGGTCTGTGGGTTTAGGAGGTGGTCCATGCAGAGATGAGGAGGTCCATGTATAGAGGAGGAGGTCCATTCAGGGATGAGGTTGTCCGTGCAAGAAGGAGGTGGTCCATGTAAGGAGGGGGTGGTTTATGTGGGAAGGAGGTGGTACATGCAGAGATGAGGAGGTGTGTGCAGGGAAGGAATGGTCTATTCAGGGAGGAGGTGGTCCATGCACAGTGGGAGTGGTCCATCTGGGGAGGAAGGGGTTCCTATGAGGAGGAGGGGGTCCATGCGAGCAGGATGGGGTCCATGTGGGGGTGAGGGGGTTGATGCAAGGAGGATAGGGTCCATGTAGGGATGAGGGAATTCATGCAAGGAGGAAGGGTACATGTGGAGTGGAGGGGTCCATGCCAGGCAGTAGCTCTGTGGTGGAGCACAGCCATGCCCCAGCCTATCACACCGTTGATGCAGCAACGGCCTTTCTACCTGAGAAGCACCACCTGGAGATGGTCCCTGAGTTCCCCAGTGATATCCCATGGGCTCCTCCAGCCCCTGTGGCTGCAGGGAGAGCCTGAGTGCCCTGAGCAGAGCTTGGCCAAGGCCATCCCTTTGGAAAGGGGAAAGCTATACATCATAAAACTGGCTTTTAGTTCAGAGGCTTTTGGAGGGCCACAGCAGACCAGGGTGAGTCTCCAGCTGACCTCAGGGTTTCCATTTATGCTGGACACCAGCAGCTCATGGGCTTCACTGGTGGGCAGCCGAGGTCTCTGCTCCATTGCACAGCCAGAAACTCACTTCTGCTGCGCCAATCAACCGCTCATCCCCCTGGTCCCATAAGAAGGGAGAGCGTAACTCAAGGGAGAAGGTTTTATTTAACTCTGGTGTCTCTTGCTTGGGTGTCCTCCTGACGGTGCCCAGGGGTGGGAGGAACAGTGTGGTTCATGGCACCCATCCCACTCCTCTGCTCCTGCACATGCTGGATGTCCTCAACCAGGACCGCTGGGTCTGGGGGTGCCCTGGGGACACCTGGGACCCCACAGCACAGCAAAAGATTGAACAGCACCCTCTGCAAGCGGTGGGAGCACCTCTGCCCGAGACATCTGGGGCCTTGGTTAGAAGCTCTTGGAGCTCTTGGAGCAATGAAACCACTTTTTTTTTTTTTTCCCTGAGTCCTCGATGTGCACTAATGAAGAAATAAAATAAACATTTGGTAACAAAACCAGCATATGGTTATTGTTTGCTGCAAGGACAGGGGAAAACATTACTCCATAACGTGGCGAAAAGGCTGCAGCTGCAATATTGCATTACGGGGCCGCGCTTTATTTAATAAAGGCTCGTCCTGCCAGCCTTAACGAAATTTTTTCCTTCCCCCTCCCCTCCAGCCCGGCCCCGAGAGGTGGTTTCGGTGCCTTCTGCTGCGATGGCCGTGGCGGGGCCGCATGTGCCCTTCGTTAGCCCGGGAATCTGCTTCCAATCCCGGCCCTTCGGATTGTATTTTCACAGCGACTCATTAGTCACCCGACGCTGACAAGCCGCTGTGAGCGTGCCATCCCCCTCATTGTTTATATGCAAGCGCAGCGCCGAAAATGATTTATTTAGGTTTTAATTAAAATTTGTGGATAGACCAGTGAGTTTTAGCAGTGCCGTTTCTAATTTGTGGTTGCGAAGGGAGGGGAAAAAAAAAAAAAAAAAAAAAAAAAATTCAATAGCCTTAAAGTATCTATATTTTTAGTGTTACCTCGGGTGGGTCTAACCTGCCGGTCAGATGTCCCCAGGCATGGCCCAGGAGAGATGTGGCACCTCTCATTGTCACAGCAAGGCACGCGCCTGAGATTATTACCGCAGGTCCACCCGTGTCCCTCGAGTTTCACTCTGGCCCCAGCCCTGAGCGGAGGCAGAATTGCAGCAATTTAAGGGTATTTATTTAATTGCAGGTGCAGCACCCCAGCAGCGCCCGGGAGGAAGCCAGGTAACATGGGGAGGTGGCCGACTGGTTTGAAAGTAGAAGTTATCACTTAAAAACAGCTTGGAAGGGGAGGTCACCCTCTCTGGAATGATTTGGGGTTCCTGGGCACATTAGGGCTACAAAGATGCTGAAAGGACTAGAACATGTCTGTTATGAGGAAAGGTTGAGGGACTTGGGTCTTCTTAGTCTGGAGAAGAAAAGGCTGAGGGGGATCTGATCAAGGCCTATAAATACTTAAAGGGAGGGTGTCAGGAGGATGGGGCCTGTCTTTGTTCAGTGGTGCCCAGGGACAGGACAAGAGGTAATGGGCGCAAACTTGAATATAAGAAGTTCCGTCTAAACATGAGGAGGAACTTCTTCAATTTGAGAGTGGCAGAGTCCTGGAACAGGCTGCCCAAGGAGGTGGTGGAGTCTCCTTCTCTGGAGACATTCAAAACCTGCCTGGATATGTTCCTGTGGTGGACCTGCTCTGGGTGGACCTGCTTTGGCAGGTTGTTGGACTAGATGTTCTCCAGAGGTCCCTTCTAACCCCGTATCATTCTGTGATTCTGTTCCCAGCGCTGGCATCCTTCATCTCCACCGAGCCTGGCCACCGCGGTGCATGGAGCTGGACAACTCACAGCAAAGGTGATGTATCTTGGTGGTAACTTATTTATGACTCCGAAAGAATCCAGCGGGAGTGGGAAGGATGAGAGGGTTGTGGTGGGTGAGTTGGAAAAGCTTTGGGGGCACCACTGACCCCACTGCCCACGCTGTGTGAGACCCAGGCGAGGGGTGACGCGATGCTCTTGCTGAATGAAAATTTTCTTGCTGCTCATGACATTAAGATGCATTTCTATAAGGTGCAATAAAGAGACTAAACTCGTGCCCCCCCTGAATTATGAAAGTTAGGGGCCTTTCTCGGCCTAATACTATGGCTCAGAGAAATTTCTGCTATTACCTGATGTAAATATGTATTAATTAAAGCACTTTGGAAACGCAGAGTATTGACCTAACGGGCTGTAATGGCTCTCCTTGAGCAATTACAATCTATCATATAGCTACGTATTTCGGGAGGGAATTTTTTTTTCAGAGGCACATTATTGACCTGGGGGCCCCAGGCAGTTTCTCCCCCTCACACAGACCCTTCCTGCCCTGGGGCTCGCATCCTTCCCAGGGAAATCAGTAGAGGGAGAGATCCTAAATCCCTTATTTTTAATAAATATGATGTATTTCATCCTGCCCCCTCCCCACCCCATACCTCCTCTCCTGCTCCCCATCACCAAGGGCACTTTTGAGACTTCCCACCCACCCACAGAACCCGGGAAACACCCAGAGCAAAATATTCATACATAAAAGAAAAACTTTGTGCTTTCCAGTGGTGGAAACCCTTTTCAAATAAAGCATCTGTCTCACGAGACTTACACCTTCTAATTTAATTTTCCCCTAAATCAAACAGTGTATTAATCCCCAATAGAAAACATGTTCCAGTTGCACAAACAATATTTAAATGGTATAATAGGGACATCTTTTATAAATACTTCTAACAAATCCTGAAAAAAACCCGAATGTGTGGGCTATAATTAATCGAAATGCCAAGTGCCAGCTAACCAGGGAAACTCCAGCATCATAAATCTGCCCCGAGCTTTCTCACACAAGCTGATGAATGGGGACTCGGAGCTTAAATATTTAACAATCAATAATTCAAATACCTATCCTACCCTATTAAATTTGTCACATTTATTTATAAATGCAACATCCAGCCGAAGTTTCTCTAAAAGTTGCGAGTCTTCCACCCAGTAGCAAAACGCAGCATTTCTTTGGCTTTGGAAGAAAAAAAAAAAACCACAATTTTCTGTGGGGAAATAAGGAACAATGGGGGGGAAAGAAAAAAATTAAACCCCATATAGCGAAATAGTTGGCTGCGCCTCCTTCATCCTAATAGGTTTGGATAATGCAGTGTGCAGGCAGGTGTTATGTTGTATGAATCACATTTATAGGAACATTTTCCAATTTCTTCGCCGCCCAAGGCAGGGAGCTGCCGTTCATCCCCCGCAGATGAATATTTCCTGCCCGCACCTCCCCTCCCGTCCTGAGAAAATGGGGCAGAAAAAAACAAAAAAACCCAAAAACCTGGGGAAATGGGTGGCTTTGGGTCTGACTTGGACCATGTCAGCGCTTTGCTCTGCCCTGTGGGAGGGAAGGGTGGGACAGAAATAAATACACGGTGGGTCCAGGACTGGCAAGTGAGAGGCCATTCACTGGCTAATAATAATAATAATAGTAATAATAATAATAATAACAACAACAATAATAATAATACCAATAATAATAACAATACTAAAATAATTAAAATAAAATAAACTTTGCCCTTTTGCAGTCCCAGCAGCCTAACTCTGTATTTCAAAGGTTTTGGGGGAAAGCGGGGATGATTGCACAGTTTATCAGGTGGCTCCTCTCCTCTCCAACGGCCTTGATAAAATAACACCCCCGGGGAAAGCCCGGCTGCGTTTCCACCTGCCCGGAGGAATGGGATGCAACTTGGAGCATCCCCTTTGCCACCGGAGGCTCGGGCCATGCCTCCAGCCACCCGTGGCAAGGAGGGTCCCTTTGCCCCCTGAGCATCTTAAGAGCAACAAAACTGGCTTGAAAGGTCACAAAACTTGTGGACCCACATTTCTGGAAGGATTTAAAAAAAAAAAAGCTATCCTGGAGCTGCTGATGGGTAAGGGAGGTGCGAGGGGTGCCGTCCCTGTCCCTCGTCCCCACCAGAGCACGCCTGTGGGCCCGAGCGCCAGTTCGGGTGGCATAAATCTCCATCGCAAATTTATTGCCATAATTTATCAGCTCATGTTGCTGAATGGCCAAGCAGTTAATTTTAAAACGAAGTGGTGCTATTTTCATTAATACCCTTGTGCTAACTACCCATCACAACACGCGGAGGCAATTAATACTGTGTTGTTGAAGTACTGAACCAATAAATATTTCCAGTCTTGGCTTGTCTTTGGCAGATAAAAGACATCGGATGAACCCACCCCCTTGGTACTACTCCCGAGGCCTTTTCTTGGTGCATCATCAGGAATATAAACAATTAAGAAAGAGTGTAAGTAGCCAGATCCAGTAGAAACAGGAATTTAAAAGGCCGTCGATTCCCGACAGGTGAGTAATCCCTTCAGGAGACCTGTGCCGTAACAATAAGGTTGAGAGAAGACTGAAAATGTCTAAAGATTCTATATCAGCAATAGAAAAGTAATTTGGCACAGTCTGCTTTTGGGGAAAGAAAGGTGAAAACACCCAATGTGTGGAAATTCATTATAAACACTTTGTCACCACCGCATTGGCTGCAACTTCATCCCCCACCAGGCCAGGGAGCGTCCTTTCGAGGGAAAAAAAGGGCTTACCTGTGGACTCTGGTATTTCTGACCAGAACGGGGATTTCAGCCCATTTTTCTTCCACTGATAAAAAATCAAATGGCAATAAATGGAACCTCACTAAAAAAGGGAGCTCAGGGGCTGTGGGTTTCTCACTGGCACAGCAACACGTGTCTTTCCACAGGCTTTGTGCTGTACAAACCTCCCTGCAAGCACCTCCCGTGGCTTCCCCCTCCACGGCAGAGCAGCAGCTGCCCGTGTTTCTCTGCCTGAACACCACCCTCTGCTTTTTTCCACCCAAAGGTCTCAACTCTCCGATGGCGGGCTATTGCGTATTCTCCCTGCGTCCCGAGGCCAGCTGACACATTTTGATAGCAATAAATAATAAATGGGATTTATTTCCTTAGATGCTGATGGAGACTTTTTCTTCCGCAGGAAGAAAGAGAGGAAGAAAGAGTGAAAGAAAAGGAGGGAGAAAGCTGGTGGCCAAGCTCCGGGACGGCATCACCCCGATGGGGCAGGGTCCAACCCCCCTCCTGGAGCCCCTCCTGGCTCCTCCACTGAAACCAGGACAGCCTCGGTGAACGGCCTCAGTAATAAAGGGTATAAATAAATAATAGTGAATGATTTTTTAGGGGGAGGCAACAGAGGAGAGCGCGGGAGTCGAGGGCAAGAAAGGGACAGCATTAAGGAGCCGGAGGTGAGCGCAGCATCGGCCACGCCGGCCACAAACTGGGTGATGGGGAGGAACCTTCCCTCTGTAGTGTAATTCAACTTTTTTTTTTTTTTAATTAAAAAAACCTTATTTTCATTTTTCTGTGTGTATTCATGCAGTGATGTGCGTAGGTGGGTCCTTATCTCTCCCACCCCAGCACCCCCCTGCTCAGAGGGAGAACCCAGCCCCGCTGCCCCTGGCCAGGCTGGCCTGAGCCTGGGCTCATCTCTGAGCCAAAGGGGTATCGTCACCATTTGGGCTCGTTTTTGCTGCCTGGAGACAAGTTTTTCTGAGCCAAAGGGGTATCGTCACCATTTGGGCTCATTTTTTGCTGCCTGGAGACAAGTTTTTCTGCCCCAAAGTGGGAGTCCTGCTCCCTTTCTCCCCCATCCTCCTGGGGCTCGTTGGGGAATCGCCGCTGGTGAGCCCCTGCTTGGGGCACCGTGTTTTCTGCGAGGGCAAATGTGGCTTTTCCTTAAGATTTAGTCCTTTTCATGAGAAAAAAAGTTGAACTGAACGGGCTCCAACGGTCCCCAGCTGCTACCACGGGCACTGGGGCCACCAGGACACCCTTGGAGGATGGTGACATTGGAGCTGGCATGGCCCAAACCTCCCGTCCTGGCCCTGCAGCCTGAGCCGAGACTGGCTGGAGGGGGGAGAAAGCAAACAGCAGCGGGCTGTGAGCACCGGGCAACTGTTTGCTAGAAAACACTCATTTCCCCCAAAATAACATGCAAGAGCTGGTGTCACAGCTGGTGCTGGCCTGGGAAGGGCTGGGTGTCCTGCTGGTCCCTGTCCTCTGTCCCTCAAGGCCACGCGGCAGAGCTGTACTGGCCCTCAGTGACGTTTTTTGGGTAGAAAACAGACAGAATGGCTTAAAGGCAAAAAAAAAAATTCCTTTCTGCAAATGTTAATTTCTGCACCTCACTTTTAAGAGGAAGGTGCTGCACAGTGAAAAGCTTTAAAGAAAACTTTCAAGGTTGTTAAGGAAACCTATTTTTTCCCATCCCACACCCGCAGAAGCCTCCCAGAGCGGCCGCTTTTCGGAAACGCGGCGATATTTGTAAAGTTTCGCTACCTTTGAAGATATGTAGCAGCATTTGCAGAATTAATTGATCTCCTCTGTCTTTTCTAGGGGTCTTTCCTCGGGATGATTTAACCTGCAGAGGTTTGCTGGAGACTGATCCCCACGCCAGGGACAACTTTGTGTTGAGGGGACAGCGCCAGGTGAGGAAGGGACGGCCCGTGTGACGGCAGTGACTCGATTTAACCAAATATCCCTGGGATTTGGGAACAACGAGTGCCTGGGAAGCCCCGGCCATGCCCAGGTTGCCCGGAGAGGTTGATGCCACGATCGGTGATGTCCCCGCAGCCGCACGCCCCCACCCCCTGCGCCTGGCTGGAAGTAAAGAACCACACAGCCCCGTAGCATTAGCAATTTTTTATTTTCCTTTTTTGTTGCATAGGAAATGCAGTACTTGCTTCCAGTAATTGTATTGTAATGTGAGAAGGTGGTAGCACTAATGGTTGAATACAAGAGTTAAACTAATCCACACCAGCTCAAAAAACCTGCGGAGACTTAGTTGAATAAGAATGGATGCCCACAGTGATTCTCAACCAATTACAATTTTTTTTCACAGAACACAGTAAAACTAAAATGGTAACTATGAGAGTCAATACAAGTATACTAGAGGCACGAGGGGCCTGACTCATAAAAAAAAAAAATGAACACGACATGGTATTAACACGGGTGTCAAGTGAATTTGCAGCAGATCTTTCAGGCGGCCGGTGGAAATTTTAGCGCCCCGAATTTCAAAGGGTGGCTGCGGGACGTGGCGGGGGCCAGCCCGGGGCAGCGGGGCCGGGCCGGGCCGGGGGCTCGGCGGCCAGAATGAGAGATTTCTCCTCGATTCTATTTTTTTTTTTCCAAAGCAAAGAATTTCGCAGAACCTTTCCCCACGGCAGCGGCCGCAGCGAGGACCGGCAGTGGCGGTGGGTGCCGAGCCGGGCACCCTCCTCCTGCCCCGCTCCGGCTACAAACTCAGCTGGTTTTCTTTTTGTTTTGGTTTTGCTTTTTTTTTTCTTTTTTTCTTTCTTTTTTTTTTTTTTCCCCTCATAATAATTTGTGGATGCAGATAAAAGGGGGTTGGTGGTGGGATAATTTCACCCAACAGAATTGTTTTTGTTCATGCTCGAGTACAGAAGATTAACTAAGTGGAAAATAGTCTTCCCTTAAAAAAAAAAAAAAAAGAAAAAAAAAAAGAAGAAGCGTAGAAGTACAAAAGTTCACGTTGTGTGCGAGCGTTTGCCTTCTTTACGAAGGTTCTTTTTTTTTTTTTCCTCTGGAGCTCAGAGGTAGGGATCTGGCGTCTTTTTCTGGTACGAAGGAGACCTCTTTTGTAATGGAGCAGTCTCGTACCGCCCCGTCCCGCACCCCGAGCCCCCCTGCCCCCTGTCCCCCTGCCAGCCTGCGGTGGGAGCGTGGTCCTGCGCTGCCTCCGGCCCCTTCCCGGGGCTGCCCTGGGGTTTGTGGGGGGGATGGCGGGGGGGAAGGGGAGGGAGAGGACAGTGGAGCTCCTCCGGGCCGGGAGATCAAGCCATCCTGGATTGTTTTGGCCGAGAAGAAATTAAAAAAAACAAGCCCACCAGCCTCCCGTGTTAATAGCAAAGGAGCTTTTATGAATCGGGCCCAAAGTTTTGTACAGAGTTTGTTTGAAGAAAAATATTGCAACTGTGCATGAAACTAAACAACCACATGAGGTTTTTTTTTTCTTTTTTTATTTTTTTTTTTTTTTTTTTTTAAAAGGGTTTTTCTTTCTATATGAGGAAGTCTGGTGTGAAGAAGGGTCAAGCATGGGGTACCTGGTGAACCGCTGCCCATTAAGAAATCTCTCGCAACGTCAGCTCGATCTGGGTTGTGGGTTTTTAAAGGACCGTCCCTCAAATTTTGGACTTTAATGCGGCTGTTCTTTCAGAGCAAGCTCTCTGAATTCTTAGGGTAGCTTTTTTGTTTGTTTGTTTGTTTTTTGAGACGAAAATCTTACCAGGCACGGATTTCTGGTCTCAAACACCATGTCCTGCCCTCTAGGAGGAGAAAAAAAAAAAAAAAAAGAAAAAAAAAAGAAAAGGAAAAAAAAAGAAAAAAAAGAAAAAAAACCCAAAACACAAGTAATACTGAATTTAAGTAAATGTATACCTCCAAAATACTGAAAACACCCCAAATCAAGAAAAGACAGAATTTGCGTTCTCAGTGAAATATCTTTAAACCTATCTGACAAGAACCAAGTCAGAAAAAAAGACTAACATAACTTTGAGTAATATTCATACAGCTACTAAGCATTATGGAATAGCATGCATTAATATTGTACGGTTATTTTACATCACCTATATCAGAAGGTTCTGACAGACAGCGAAGGCTACCGGTGTAGAAAAATCTTACTTCAGAAGAGCAATATAATACAGATTTCACAGGCACTACATTTTAATATATCAGGTATTATGCTGGTTTTCTTATAATTCTTTCTGTCCTAAAGCTGGCATTATAACAATGACCGAAAAGGCAAGGATCGAAGTAAACGGAAAGTAGATACCAAAGTTGATATATTCTTTTCTTTTTTTTTTTTTTTCAGATAGATTAGTGCATAGTTTTCATGCAGATAAACACTGCTATGCATTTACATTGTTGGAAAGCAGAGTGAATTGAGCCCAAGTTGTCACATTTTTGTAAATCATTTTGCCAGCCTGTAATAGCACCATGTAATGGATTTGCATTAAACATTAAATTGATTTCAGAATTGGTGACACAGTATTCACTACAGTTAAGTGCTATGGAATAGCTTCAATGTTACCTGCTATATATCAAAGCAATTTTCATCCCACTGCTTTTTTATTGGAAAAAATAAAAGGAAAATGTACTCGATACTAATTAGACTATTGCGCAGCCTTGGACTTGATGATGGCATAGCTGGGTTTACTGTCAAACAGTAATACATGCATTGACTTCAAGACAAAATTGGCATTGTAAGCTTGATTTAATGAAAATCCTGCCTAGCAGGCAGTGTTAACTTCACAAGACCTGTCTCCGACAGACCTCATGAGGTTGATTTTTTTTTGTTTTGTTATTTATTTAGTGTTTAGGTGCCATTGAAGCTCTCCTTACATTGTCATGCCGGTTATGGTTTTTTTTTTTTTTTTAATTTTGTTCGATGGAGGCCTTCTACCACAAAAAAAAAAAAAAAAAGATATTTCCAGAGACACAATGCAAAGTACAATATTAACTGACATTCTTTAAAAAAAAAAAAAAAAAGAGATAATTCACCACAAGGAAAAAAAAACTGTTTTAGGCTATGTATCTGGGTTTTTTTGTATTTTTGTACAGTAAATATTTTATAACACTGTTACTACAAAGCTGCAAATATACGGAACAAAGAGAACTAGAGAAAGAAAAAAAAAATGTTAGAGGGATTTTGCATATTCCTGTGGGCTGACTGAATACTGCGGAGTTGAGAAAACTTGGTGTTTCTTTTCCCCTTCGACCTTAAGGGGAGGGGGAACAAGCAACAGAGACAAAGTGTACCATGGCTGCCTAAACTTGAAGCCCCAAAGTTTTTCTTATAAAGGAAGAAGAATAAATAATAATGGCATCGCTGGGGTGTGCGGCATGAGAAAAGCAAGTGCCCTCGCTCGGAAAAAAAAAAAAAAAAAGAAAAAAAAAAGAGGAAAAAAAAAAAAAAGGAATAAACTTGAGAAGAAGACAAT
>JAOQGH010000004.1:30733866-30883307 GCA_025769975.1 Gallinago jamesoni | reverse complement strand
CCCACACCCCCCCCCCCCCCAAAAAAAACACAAAAAAAAAAAAAAGAAAAAGAGTTGTTCGCCGGACTCAAAAAGAAGGAAAGGGGAGCGGGAAGGTAACCCAGCGTGGAGCCCGGGGGGGGCTCCTGCCTGCTCCTGCCTGCTCCTGCCTGCACACCCCCAGCGGGACCCCCCCTCCGCTCGGCTCTCCCCGGGAGGGCAAAACACTGATTGTTCTCTCCACCTGCAGGGAAGGGAACTGCCGGCCTCCCCGCCGGAGAGCGAGGTGGAGGAAACTTGAATTTAGTGTGTAATACTTTACAACCCCTGTTGGTTAACACCCTCGACCGCCTACCTAATGTTTTAAAGCCTTTAAAACATTTTTTTTTTTCTCGCAATTCTGCTCAGAGTTCCCTAACTTTAGCGTCATCAAACTTAATATGACAAAAATACCTTCAAAAATACAGCATACCTGTAATGTCCATTTACAATGGTTCTTCAGTAGCCTATACTTCTCAAGCATAGGAATATGCTATACCATTGAGAGAAGAAAAATAACTGTATTTAAATACATACAAAAAGGAAACGGGAAAGTTTTTAACTTAAATCCAGTTCCCAAAGGAAAAAAAAAAAAAAAAAAAGCAATTCTATGAACGCTGCCTTTATAACGAACAATCAGAAATTCCACTAAGCTAATTTGACAGAAATTTTTCCTCATTTAAACAACATTACAAAAGTCCTGCATTATAAAATAGGGTAGAATAAATCAGTGTAATCAATAAAACTATACAACATACAAATTACATATCTTCTGAGTGGGCAGTTTAATTCTCTCTCTTTGCAGCCATGACTACAACATGCTCACTAAAAACAACTAACTGCCCAAACTATTGCTTAGTTTGTTTTGTTTAAAAAAGGGTGCAACTTTATTGTATATACAACCAATTTACTGGTAATACCTTGTCTCATAGCAAGGTTCTGACAAAATGTTTGTCTAGGCTTTTTTTCCCTTCACTGTGAAGCACTGAAAGCTGCTATTTTTTTTTTTTTAGTGCACATATGTCTTAATAAAGTAATGCCCAGCTAAGTGCTATAGGGAAGGCAAAGGATGCTGGCTAGAGGATGTGATACCATATACTAACAATCACACAATACAATAGAGCAAAATGACTACTCAACCACTTATCAGACACATATGAAAATCCAAAACATTTTATTTTTTCCTTAAATAGAGAATAACCAGTAAACAATTTTCAGAACTTGGAAGTTTAAAAACGTGCATATAAAAATGGGCATTATATACTTTTATTGAATGTGGATTGATTGCAGTCTGCTAATAAAAATGGGTGTGGGATCTGAAGAAAAAGGAAGTTTTTTTTTTTTTTTAAGGCTTGCTTGTGAAAGGAACAGTTGTAAAACAAAAATTGCTTGAAGCAGGGTTCAGCTTAGTGCTTCACAGTTTGACTGCTTCTCTAAGAAGAGCCCTTCCTGCATGTGCATTCAAAAATCACAAAAGTACAAAGACAAACACCTAAAACACACTGCGTCAAGTGCAGCACCAACTTTGGTCAAATAAAAAAAAATTAAAAGAAAAATTAATAATTGCTAAGCTTTTCTACATGATATAAGCAGGTATTGCATATTTTCATATATCTGGGAGAAAACAAAACAAAACAAAAAAAAAAAAAAGGAAGACTCCAAATAAAATGTAAAATGCAGCAACATCCAAAAATACTGATAATCTAGCATCTACAGATCTCAGAATAGCACTGCCACTGACCATACAGGACAATAAACACTACTCCTATCTGCGGAACAACTAACATCCTATTTAGTTCTAGATGTTGAAACTGACAATGGCTGACATAAAAGTCACATTTACAAAAAGTGTCTCCAAATGCTTGACTAGGGAAAAACCCCCTTTCAATATAGGAACATGTGCAACAATTCCACAAATAATCGCTATCCAGGGCAAGGCACATTGATATGGAATTTTTTTTTTTTTTTGTTTCGTGCAAATTAAGAAAACAAAACAAAACATTGTTTCAGGGAAAAGATGAGGAGCAAAGTGTCTTCCCAAGAATTTCAGTTACTTGATTGTATAGGACAGTAGTAGAAACCCTTCTGAAGGGTCGAACAAACATAGTTTAAAGGCAAGTGCCTGGAATAGGGATTACAATATTGTGTCTTAATGCACTCTACTTTACCCTACATTAACTATATAAAAATTAGTTACTAACACTAGAACATGCAGAGACTTTCTCTGATTAGCTGGACTCGCCAACCAGAACGTATATATATGTATAGTATAGGAAACCTTCTTAAAGTTGCATGTGAAGCAAAGGGGTGCTCCGCTGTCTGATAGAAAAAATCACTTGCACTCTTTTTTTTTTTTCTTTTTTTTTCCTTTTTTTTGTACATAAGATACAGGACGTTTGGGGTCCAAACTTTTTTTTTTTTTTTCTTTTTCTTTTTTTTCTTCTTCAGCAAGTGCCCTTGCTTTGAACTGGCATAAGTTGTAAGATCAGCATCGTTCGTTTCTGTAATGTTTTCTTCGCAGTCCAGAAAATGTACCAGTTCAGGGACACGAAGGTGTTTTACTTTCTGGACCATTCTCTCTTATTCCCAAGGTGTTTGAGAACTGATAAACCCTATATTGCCGGAAACACGTAAAATTTGTCAGAATTGGCATAATCCATTATAGTGACTTTTAGCTTATAAAATTAACAGATATTATGATTTCATTTTAGTTATGTGCTTTGATAACAGAAAATGATTAATTAGCATTTAATGTAGTTAACATATTGTGGTAAAAGCACCATTAGATTTGTTTTTTTTTTTTTTTAATTTTCCTTCAGTTTTAAAGGGATACAAGTTCAACAATAAAAAACATAAAAAGCAAAAATAGCTCCCCTTTTTCTTGCAAGGCTGTTTTTTACCCCAATAATTTAGAGTCCTGGGGTGGAAGGACTTGGAAAACAAAAATAGAATTTTCAACAATCTCTATCTTACAAAGATATTTAGCTATCCAATGAAATTGCACTTTACTCAATTCAAAATTCGATTGTTTTGATTGATTCCTGTCAGTTTCTGTCAAAACAGACCAACTTCCCCATTTCTGCGTGAATTTTTGTGTAATTGTTGAAAATTGTTGAAAAATGTTGTTTTTTTTTAAAATGTAAGTGCAGCATTTCAAACTTTTTTTCTTTTTTTTCTTTTTTTTTTTTTAGTGAATAGTAGTAGTTCGATGTTTTAAATCGCTCTGCAATCGAGTGGAAAAAAATTGTTGACAATGCTCTTATGGTTCATGTTACATATCTAAGTGCCAACTGTAAAAAAAAAAAAAAAAAGAAAAAAAACCCCAACCAAAAAAAAAAAACCCAACAAAAAACCCCCAAAACCTGCGATTTTTTTTTTTTCCCGATATGTTACAGAAAAAAACCATGCTCTATGTCTGTCCGGTAAGTTATATATTGCAGAATTCAGCTACTACAAAAGTTATAGTTTAAGTGTGTTTCATGATTTCTCAAGAAGTCTCACACCTGTATGGGAAAAACTCGATGAGGATACTGTAAAACAGTTAGGCTCCATATGGAAAGTGTGTTACAACAGCGAGTTGGTAAGCAGCAGCAGAGGCTAGTTCTACTCAGTGTCACCTAACGCTTACACTACCAATGAAACACTTCAAAAAGTTATGAAGCCCAACCATTTCCAGCACCATATGAGAAATTACAACAGTCCTAAGTTGTCTAAAAAAAAAAAAAAAAAAAATAAAATTATTAATTAAAATCTCGAAAAAGTTACGGCCTTTTGCCATTCAACCATAACGTTTGCCATTTCCATGTACTAGTTTTGCTGTCGGTGTCTGCTCGCCTCCCCTTCCGCCGATGTGAAGTCGCTGCGCTGCGTTGCTGCTGCTTCCGTGTTTACAGAGGTGGGAAGGGGTCTGGTGGTCTGTCCGGTGGGTGGTGGGAAGCGGAGACTTTTATCCCAGGTACCAGGACTGCAAAAGAGAAGGTGGGAAGGGGAGGGGAGGGGGAGAGAGAGAGAGAGGAGAAGCGTCAGCCCCGCTGCCCGCTTTCGCCGCTTCCCGAAGGGCTCCGGGCACCGCCGCCAGCCTCCTCCGCCAAGAGGGGGGCTAATTGAGACCGTGACGAATCGACCTAATTACAAAGCTTAATTAAAAATACTGTACAAATCAATATTATTTTTTTTTTCCTCTCCCGCCGACAGTCGCTGGACATAGCTACAGATGAACGCGGGGGTCATGTCACGTTACAAGTTATCAATCTTTTTAATAGATTATGGCTTGAAGATCCCTCCAGTTCACTTTTGTCTAATCCCCTGAAAAGGCGATGCACATTCGCCTCCCCGTGCCATTTATCACCCTGCAGTCGGGGTTTTCTTGGGTATTTAGGCATGTGCCAGCATAAGCATCTGTTGCTTTATACTGCCCTGCTTCAACTGTCTCGCTGGAACAGATGCACAGAAACTCAACAACGGGGCTGTTTTCTTAGGAGAAGTGTGGATCGCTAGAGAAAAGCCAGGATCAAGCAAATCTGGGGGGAAAGTGGATCAGCGAAAACGTCCCGTATCTCTGGCCATACTTGTGTTTCAAAGCAGAATGCGGACCTCAACTAATAGCGTGTCTTCGGGGAAAAAAAAATCTTTCTTTTTTTCTTTTTTTTCTTTTCTCTCTCTTTCCCCGCAAAAAGGGAGGGAATTCCCTGGGATTTCAGCTCCTCAACAATACCCTCCTTAACCCAACCGCCCAGATGCCCAGGGCACAGCAAGCAATTTTGCTCTGGGGGGAGGGGTTGGGGGGGTAGGAAAATAAGCAGGGTGGGAAAGGAGGGGTGGGCTGCGCCGGAGCCGGAGCCGGGGCAGTGGCACCGCACCGGGGAGACCCGGCTCGGCCCCTCGGCGAGGTCAGACCGACCTGAACCCGGGATGAATAAGAGCAGTGTTAAGGCCCTGGGATCGTACGCGCCGGGGGGATGCGACTTGGCAATGACATATTGCTGTGGGAATACACCAACAAGCGGCAACTATTTAGCCTGAAGTAAAGTAATACAACAAGAAAGATTCAGGTATTAAAGAGCTGTTGCTGATACCCCAGGTTTTGACTCTGGCGTCCCGTAATATATGAGGTGCGTACGTGTGCGTGTATAAACTGACGACAAGTTTTACCAACTTTTTCCTCCGCTCCTTTTCAGCGTCTGACGTGATTGATAGCGCAATCAACCCGGGGAGGATTTATGAACATTTACAGAAGACTCTGAGGCAAGTTTCATGTGGGACTTGGAGATTATGTGGTCTTGCCATGGAGGTAGGAACCGGTAAAATAAATAGCACGATGGGAGAAGTTGTCCTGCTTCCAATACACCTCATTAACTAACTCTTCCTCCGCTCAGCCTCCTGAATACAAACACACCGGTCCCGTATCGGCTCCATCTATTGCCTACAGATTTTATATTTAGACTTACGCAGGCTGCAATTACACGAAATAGTTCTCATATGTAAAGTTCATAAACAGAGAAAAGTTCTGGCAGGAGTTGTGAAGCGCTGCCAAGTCCCCCCTTTCTCCCCTCCCGTGATTGCGGGGCCCGGCTGAGTTTCGGCGGGCGCAGGGAAGGCCGTGCCGGAGCCACCTCCGACCACCAGCGCGTCCCTCGCGCTTGTCATCGGAGCGTGACAGCCTTGGGCCGGGCTGGGAAGGGTGGAAGCCCTCCCGTCCCCCCCACCCCAGGGAGCACAGGGGGTTAAAAATTTCCGAGCCGGACGTTCAAATCTATCTCCCAGATGTCCAATTGGCTCCCATGGCCGCTGGCCGGGCCACATGGCCCACCGGCCGGGATGGATGGCGGGAGCTGCTCGGGCCTCGCCACTCCTCCTCTGCTTCAAAAGCAGATTTTGGGGAGAAAAATTAAAAAAAAAAAAAAGCTGGAAAAAAAAAGAAAAGAAAAGAAAAGAGGCAAAAACTTCACGGGTGAGGCCCAGGGTGGCCTCCGGCTCCCCCCGGCTTGGGGGCAGGCTCCCCGCCACCCCGGCTGGCAGGGGATGCGCGCCGCCGCCCGCCCGTCATCCGTCCGTCCGTCTATCCATCCACCCGTCCGTCCGTCCGTCCGTCCCCCCGCGGCACCGCGCTCCTTCACGCATCTTGCTATTCAGCCTGCGCCTGGCAGACAAGGTTACCCCAGAGCGGCTCTGTAATCCTTCACTGAAATAGGCTTTATTGATTGCTCTGGTCTATTGTTCCCTTTTCAAGTCCCCCAAGTTCAAGTTCATCCTGGTGTTACATCATGTCTCGTTGCTAAGGGCAACCAGACAGCCCCAGACGTGACTATCATTAGCAAGAGCGGCGCTGCGCCCTCCCACCGCCCGCCAGCCGCTCTGACGTAGCAGCCCCGCTGCAAACACATTGAAGTATTTATTCTGCCTAATTTATGACCTCCACAGCAAGAGAGACCCCCACTCCAAAAACCAACACTGTTGTATATTTAATTAATCTGTCTTTCTCTGGCACTTGGGAAAGTTAGACAAAGGTCTAATTATTGTGTGTCGCTCCCCACACTTTTCTTTTTGGGGTGACTATTTGCATGGGAAAAGAAACGGCGAGGCTGGGCGCGAGTCCCCTCCCTCCAAAACACCTTTTTTTTCTCCCCTGCCCTATTGACATTTCATGAAATACTTTAGCTGCTTAAGGGAATTAGAAAAAAAAAAAAAATCTGATGTGAATGTAACTCCTTCTGAGTTGGTATTCAGTAACACAAATCAACTCATGACATGTTTAAATTTAAATGCTAACCACACACTCTGCGAGTTACTTTAAAGGTTAGTTTTTAATCAATAGAAGTTGCTGACTCCGGAGTTTTTAGCGGCGCAGTGCAGCTCTGGGGCCTTTGTCTAGCGTTGGGCTTTCAAACTTTTTTTTTACTTTTTTTTTTTTTCTTGAGATGATTTTAGCAATGATTTGCAGACACAGAGTGCTATTGTGCTCCTGACTAGCAACATGTCAATAAAGGAGTAGAGTTACCATGCACTGGGGTGTCAATATGACTCCTGCAGACACTGCTCGGCCTTAATACCAATGAAAAACTTAATTAACCCTTACAGGATCAACCCAAAACCGCACAGCTATTTTTTAACCTTCCGTGCTGGGGCTCTGGATGGCCCTTTACTGAAAAGCTGCTTTTATGGGATCCCAGCCCCGAACACCTCGCTAGGCAGCTGCATCCCACATCCCCCCTTGGATGAGATGTTTGATGGGCTGAGGCAGCAGAAGAGCCAGAGAGAGCCTTTACCGCTCCGTCCCACCAGCACCGCTCTCGGGACACCGTTTTAATTTAGAGCATCTTACAGCTGAACCGCACACACACACACACAGAATGATCCTCCTTTTCTGCTAATCATTTTAATATTAAGATCTCATATCCCCCTCAAGCCTCCTATACACGTCTAAGTCTTCCCGGATTAGGTCTGAAGAGCACCATTGTCCTCCTGAAGCACCTGTGAAACTTCTCTGGGAAGGGAAAGGAGACCTCCACGCCTCAAATGAAAATGTCTAGGAAGTGTATTATGCGTTCAGAGCCCTGATAGTTGGGATCTGTCAAGTTTCTTTTTTGCATGATTAGGGGGCTGAGAGGGGCAAAAAGAAGCCCGGATCCCTACATTGGGATGGCTGGAGGATTTTGTCTTCTTTCCCCCAGCGTGGTGCAAGCTGTGCTCTCACATGTGACCACCTTGCCCCTTTTATCCCATCCCCGTTCTGTAACCTATCTGGCTGCACCCAGCCGGAGCACGCCGTATTGCCTTTCTTAATTTAAAATCTCCCTTTAAATCATGTGCACTATCACAGCGCGGTCAGGATGATATTATCTCCATGCGTTTTCATAAAAGAGCCGGTATTTTATTTCCCCTCTCTTTACTGTGCAGCACTGTTCTCCCAGCGAGTTTAGAGCTAAAGGAATCCGCCGGAGCTAAAGGTCCTACTCGGTGAGATTGCTGCCAGGCAGTTGCCGGTGCCACCACGGGTCCGTATTGTCCTGCCGAGCACCTCGCTGTCCTTCCCCCGCCGCTCAAGGTGAAGCATCAGAAAGAATTCTGCAGTCCGGTACAAGATCTTCCCTTCCCTTTCTCCAGTCAAATGAAGAAGTAATCTCATCAGGTTGAAAAGTGCTGACTAAGGATTTAATAAAGTGCCTGCAGATGTGTGTCATCTCTAAGGTATTCAACTCATGTAATGCAAAACAGTTCCACACCGAATGTGCTTATAAAATTCCATTTAACCATTGCAGAGCTCTATTTTACTGTTCTCGGAGGAGTATTATCACTCTTTTTTCTTCCCCCCCCTAATTTACAACACCATGAAAGTTGAAACTCTGCGCTGCCAGTGTCTGAGAATCCTCACAGTAGTAAGGTTTTATGAACCATAAACAATATATACTTGACTGAATCCTAAACAGGAAGTCTGAAACGGCAATTACGTGTCTTTGATAGCGCAAGTCTATTTGTTTCTTATGCTCTTCTGGAGATAGCAGAGACAAAAATCCTCCAGCCACTTCTGACAATCGGGTCCTTTGTAGGGGAGAAACAGCAAGGAAACACGCCGCAATTCAGGATATTTAAAAGGAAAAAAAAGAAGCTGAAAAGTTCCTCAATGACTCTGGTCACAGTTTCTGCCTGCGCCAGGAGCCCAGAAACAGGCCTATTATTAAAAATCTTCCTAAAGAAGCTTTTCCTGCACAAGGTGCTTCATCCCGAGCCCAACGGTGAGCATCGTGCACGTGGGTTAAACCCAAAAGACAACCCAACGCCAACTTGTTAAATTCACTTCTACCTGCACATCTCCTGCCCTAACAATGAGACCTTTCAGCTTGCACACCCCAAAAAAAAAAAAAGGAAGAAAAAAAAAAAAAAAGAAGCGAGGGTTGTAAAGCGGCCCTATCTGTTTTTCGAATTAAAAAGTTAAACAAAAGTCCTCAAGGGCAAAGTTTAACGCTGCGGAAGGAGGTTGTTAATGTGGAATCCAGAACTGGGTGTGACAGTTGGCTTATGTCTCCGGGCGAATGTGGGTTATTTAAGGACATTCACACGTTTGAAACTCTGACAAAACTCCACACATCGGAGCTTTTGCTTCACCTAACCCACTCGGGGCCAAGGCCTGGTCTGCCTTAGCCATTTTCTTAAGGTTTCGGCCCAGTTCGGCTGCCTGATGGCGGGCCGGGCCGGTGCCATCGGGGACTTCAAAGGCAGCCGGGGTGCCAGGGTCGTTGGTGCCCCGGGCACGGCTGCGCTTGCAGGAAGTGATTGCTGCACGGGCCCGGGCAGGAAAATCCATCTTTGATAAGAGCTTAAATAAATAATAAAAAAAAAACAACCCACAATTTGGAGCTTTAGAGCTCACCGGCAAAGCGGCTGTTTGAGCAGCTGAGCTGAACCCGACCCACCACCGTGGGGCACCTCGAGGACTCCCCACTGCGCATCAGTTGAGTGGTTTTGTTTGGGGGATGACGTTTCAGTCATCTCAAGAAGTTCTGAGGCAATCAAAACCTCTAACCCTGGGGAGGTGAACTGGGGTGACGAGTCCTTCTGGCCGCAGAGCTAAAATGGGAATGGGAACAGCCAGGGAGCACACCGGTCCTTTAGCCATCACCTTGCGAGAGGTCCCGGGATGGCTCTTCCCCATCGCGGGTCGTTCCAAAGCATGGGGCCAAACCCAGGGCTCTGATGCCATTTGGAAAGGTCTGCCACGGTGAGTGAAGGCAGTGGCAGTTCAGCTGCTGGTGCCACCGGCTGGAGGGCTCCTGGAGATAAAACAACTGCCTTTGGTTTACCCCACGTCTGAATTCGTCCCACTGCTCTACTGGTTTCTCCAGAGTTTCTCCAGGCATGAAATGTGATCCTACTGCACAAACCAAAAGGTGAATATTAAAGACAAGGTCACCTTTGTGCCGATGGAAGTTATTTTCTTAGAGCTGGGATTAATTATTTAGTAATTATATTTTCCAAAATGAAATACCAAAAGGGACGTAAGTAGCATGTTGGTCATCCCCAAAGGGACATAAAACAGTGAGTGAATCTTCTGGTTGTCCAACATCCGCCCCCAGGAGAGTCGCACGCCCCACTTCGAGCATATTTATACTGTCTCGAGGAAGATAAAACCCGTCCCGGGAGGGACACTAGTCTCCAGGCGATGTGTACAGTAGCTCTGCATCCAATAGCTTTTGCAAGAATGCCAATTGTGGCAAACTGCATTAAATTACGTGCAATAATTTTGTAATATGGACTTCTGCCTGCTGACTATTAAAAATGTATAGTAGTCCAAACCACTTCTCTCCCGGGACCAACAAACTCACTTCAGGCAAGATTTCTGCTCGGGTTCAAACCTCAAGTTGGGAACAGCTAGTGTTTTTAACTAAGTCACCCCAAACCCTCCCAAACCTATGAAAACACACTCATACAGTAACTCCTGCTGTTGTTCCAGACATCTGAATGTTCCAGTAAAGTGTCCCAGCTGGCCCCAGATGTTTCTTAAGTATAAAGCAATGCTCTGAGCGCTGGACCCCCTGCCGCCCGAACCTGAAGCTCAGAGGATTAAAGATTGACTGCGCTATGACATATTCGCATTTAGCCTGAATATAATACAGCAACGACTTATCAATGGCAAATGTTTGAAATGTAATCCAGCCAGCAGAGTAGGCTGGCACTTTGAATATGATGTATAAATAATGTATGGGAACTTAAGATCTAAATTAGATCTACAGGAAGAAAACTTTCCCTTTTCTCTGACTCTAAAAGAAAGTTCTCTCACAATGAGGTCATTTTTATGTCCGTCTTTCGGTTTTCAATTTTGCTTTTAGACAGAGGGTCTTCCTTTTACTTTGGGAATATTTTTGAGTTACAGTTTTCCCACAGTTTTCTAAATAATTATGTGAAAAAATCTATTTATTTGTTAGTAAATTGACTTTAAAATCTGCAAAATAACTTCTAAACTTTGCATCCTATGCTGAAAGGGAACTGCAGTAAAGCTAAACCCTAGCTCTTGCTGTTTAAAAAAAAAAGAAAAAAAGATAGTGGAGTGAAAGAGAGAGAGGAAAAAGAAAGGGAGAAAGAGAGAGAAACAATCCCATTTTGGTTTTTGTTAGAGGACGGCATACTACATAGATCAGAGACTTTTCAAAAAATAAAAACCCCCACTGTACACAAAGCACAGGAAAATGTGAGGAAAAAAGGAAAAACCTAAAAGCAGCTTAGAATGTGTTAACTCTGCCATTCTGTCAGCTTAAAGAGTATTTTATGCTTGATCAACAGCTCTCTTTTATTATGCTTTTCTTTCATTCATTCAAGACATCAAAGACCAGAACCACCAGTGTACCTGATCTACCAGAAGAACTTGTAAGGGTGTTCTAAAGAAACGGGGGTATTGGGAGCCAGACACCCCTGCGGACAAGGCAGTTCAAAGAGAATATTTCAACAATGATTACATTTTGTAAATCTTTGTACGAAAGACAGCTTATTTCCTGCTTTTTTCATGAAAAATAGATTCTATCCATTAAAGTGAGCCCACAGTATGAAAGTTACTTGAGATCTGAGGTACAGCAAGCGGATTAAGTGGATGGTGAGATGAAATCTTTGAGAGAGAGGATGGCTTTCTCTGATATTTGTCGCTGCCATAAGGTTTTCTGACTGTGATAGAAACTTTTTTTTTTTTCCCCCCATTATTTATTTGTAGACTTGCTGGTGGCAGCAAAGACATTTGTAAAAAGCAAAATAAACCCAAACGAAACAGAAAGGAAAACGGTAACAAATAAAGGAACTAAGAAAACAAATGGCTGCAAAAACCTTTGGACGTGTTGAGAAGAAAAACTATATATAACTTGCCCCGTTCCCCAAAAATCACAGGCTGGCCATTTAAATCCAGCAGACAACGCCGCAGCCCAGCGCGCAGACCCAAGCCAGCTGTTTACTTTTCAAAGCCCGCGGTGGTTTCTGCATTGATAAACTATATAACCTCACACACACACACACACACACACACGGGATTTTAGCTCTGCCAGACCTCATTGCGCTGTCCCGGTCTCTTTATGCGCTGTCACAGAATAAAAATGATCCTAACACAAACCCTGAAATAATATCTCGCTCCAGAAAGGACATCTTTGTAGATATTTCCTGAGTTACTGCCAAAAGGAATTTTTTTTTCGCCCATTCATCCTTTCGAAGTTTTTGCTATAAACATAGCCAAAAATTGTTCGGGAGTAATCAGAAACGACCAAAACGTGACCCACCAGCCAAGTAGGGCTGTGGAGGGGAAGGAAGCTGCCCCCCGGCCAGCGGCCACCTCTGCCACCACACCTGGGTGACGGCCACCGGCGTCCCCCACCGCTCCTTGCTCCCCCGCTACACGCATTGCTTTTTGCAAGGGAAAAAGAGCAGCGTGCATTTCATCAGAGAAGCAAAGACTCGACTTTAAAACCCTCCTCACCGTTTACATGTAACATTGCGAAGGGGTTTTTTAATTCTGCACTTTCCACCTCGCTTTCTCGACAGCCCTGGAGTTTCCTCTGCTGGAAGCACAGTTAGCAGAGTTTAAAGCAACACTTTAATATTTCTTATGCTACATCTCCTTTATTTCTTTCCTTTTATGAAATAAAGTGTGCGTCGGGACTTGGATCCCCTTATAACTTCACGCCGGGAGCTTCCGTGGAAGCTGGGACGGCCGACACGCTGCTGCCACAGGACTTTCCGGCATTTTGAGGGGAAAAAAGCGAGTTTTTTTGGGAACTGCTGTGAGCCTGCTCCGAAACTACCCTTCCTCGCCTCATCCTCTGTTTCCCCGTGCCCCTGGACACGGCACAAATCCGGTGGGTGCAGGGGACCCCCCCAGCCCTACTGGTGGGTGCCCTGGGCTGGCTGCAGCCCCGGCTCCCAGCCCCTGGTGGCCGCCGTCTGCCCGTCCCCGGGGGGACTCCGGCAAAGGCAAAGGCTTTTTTTTTTTTTTTTTTTTTTTTGCAAGTTCAAGTTCAGGTTTAAGCGAAATAAAACTGCTGCTGGGGAGCCTGCAGCCAGCCCTCATTTACATGTGATCCCTCTGAACTTCGCCTGCGCCAGCGCGCCCTGTTTCCAGGGCCCGCCGAAGGAATGTTTTACAGTTAGAGCCCGCAGTGCTTTCTCAGGCATTTTAGACCCAGAGGCCCAAGTTTCAAGCTGCAGCATTAAAAGTTTCCACAGAGCTACTGCAGAGAGAGGGAGGAAGGGGGAAAAGGCGGGGGGGGGGGGGGAGAGAGGCGGAGAGGAGGGAAATGAGGAGAACAATATCGTCTTAATTGTCTCTATATAGCTCCACAGTTAAAGTATTACTTTTTAAAGGGACATAATTTATTCGGGAGGCACGGTGTTATAACAACCAGTACATACTTTCACCGCGGCGTAACCCGCTCTATTCTTCATTGTGCTCTCCGGTTTTTGTTGCTTTTGCAGAACTCCTTGTTACCCAGTCCCTTATACTGTACTTACAGTTTTATTCAATTTAAGCCAGTTCCTGCAGTCCTCAGGCAAGCGAAACTCCCCTGAAACTCCTCAGGAGTTTTGCCTGCACCAGGACTGCAAAAATAATCTCCCTGCAACCACCGTTTTCCCCCCTTCTCCTCCAGCGCTCCCCGCCGCCCCCAAGTTTCTTTACTTTTATTGCTTTAGACAATCGGGGAAAGTCATCCAAAGAAAATCAACCCCCAGTCTGGGCCTCCCAGGCTCGGTTTGCAGCGAGACAGCCCGAGCGCACACAGACACACAGACACACACACAAACGCTCGGGGGGTTTTGCCCCCGGGACGCTCCTTCCCCGTGTCCCACCGAGCCACGGGAGCTACGTGAGGGGCCCGAGGGGTCCCGGCTGCTCCGCCAGCAAGTTGCTGCAAGAGGCTCTGGCTTTTTGGCTCTGCCGAGTTTGGGGGACAAAAGGTAGTTTTTTGGCCGCTTTTCTGGCCAGGCCTTCAGAGTACAGAGGTGCAAGAGGAAAGCGAGGGGAGAGAATAAATTGAACTGGAGGGGAGAGTGAGTGCTCCCTCCGAAATTCTCCCCCAAAGCCTCCAGTGCCGGGTCTCTGCCCACCTTTGATGTCTGCGGGTGAAGCAGAGAAATGGGCAGCCCCACGGCTCGGCTGGGACAGCCAAGGCAGCGAGAAAAGCGGGGCGAAAAATAAGGGGTCAGCAGAGGGAGGGGATGGGGTGCGCAGGGGAGGGATGGTGGGACACACACCGGGAAGGTGGGGAGGGACAGAGGCACAGCGTGGGAGCTGGGAACTCTGGGATCAGGGGGTCTGAGATAACAGCACATCTTGAGAAGTGGGCAGAGAAAGGCTGGGGTTTGGAAAGGGGTTGAGGAATCGGGAGTTTTGGCAAGTCCTAGGTGTATTGGGCAAGGAGATCCAAACTGGTCTTCAATTAACATAGACATAATTAGGGGCACAGAAGGAACTCCAGTGGTTTTGCCACATTGACCTTAAAACTACGGTAGAAAGTGAGCTGGAGGAATAATGAGGAATCACTTCAGCAGTGAACCTCCCCAAATCTCTCCTTAAAAAATGAAAGCCAAGAGGGCACTGAGTTGAACAAAAAAACCCTCCTGAACACCAGAATCACAGAATCATAGAATGGTTTGTGTTGGAAGGGACCTTAAAGATCATCAAGTTCCAACCCCCTGCCCTGGGCAGGGACACCTCCCACCAGACCAGGTTGCTCCAAGCCCCATCCAACCTGGCCTTGAACCCCTCCAGGGATGGGGCAGCCACAGCTTCTCTGCTCAACCTCAGCCAGGGTCTCACCACTCTCACAGGAAAGAATTTCTTCCTAAGATCTCATCTAAATCTCCTCTCTTTCAGTTTATAACCATTACCCCTCATCCTATTGCTCCACTCCCTGATCAAGAGACCCTCCCCATCTCTTTTTGTAGGCCCCCTTTAGGTACTAGAAGGCTGGAAGGCTTTTGATGTCTGCATTTGTCCTGATGCTTTGTACCTTGCTGACCTGAACAACCTGCTCTAAGAAAAGTGGAAAGGCCATACACCTTGTCTGTGCTTGATCTCCAGACATATTGCCATGGGGATCAATGATGGGACTTCTCCTATTACACTGTGGGGAGCCCCTGGCCAAGGACATGGTGGCTGATGAGTCCCATCCAGCTCCGTCAGGGCTGTCGGTGTCGGGATGATACAGGAGCTGGGTGACCCGGGTCAGGAAAGGACACCCCAGTTCTCTGGTGGAGAAATGGGAAAAGCCTTTGCAGCACATGATCTGCCTTTGGATGAGGAGGGACCTATTAGACATGGTTGGCTAAAGGGAGCTGGGTCTTGGCCTAGCTTGGAGTGATTTTCACACATATTGTGAGATGCCAACGAAAGTCCTGGTGGAGTGTAAAGTCATTAAATGAGATGAAATTAAACAATTCAGTTATTTCTGCTCCATCATATTTGTGCAGTATGGCAGGCAGAATGGATTACTAATAATGATCATATTTAGTAATACTAATTAAACAATCTCGATTTAATTAATACTAACAGAGAAAACAGACAAAATTACTAATATAAACCTTGAACTTAAAATCAAAAGGTGCCTCTTCGCTTTTATGAGTCACTGAATACGAGGCTTTTCTCTGAAAATAGACTGTACAGAAGTGTCTCTTTGTACTCCGTAAGTTGCTCCATTGTATGGAGAATTACAGCTCTCCCCCCATCTTGTTTTTTTTTTCCTTTTTTTCTAAATGTTACTACTTTTACTCCTTGTATTCCTGAAAATCCTCCAGAAAAATCTGAACTCTATTTTGACTCATGTAACATCAACAGGACTGAATAAGCAGTTGCCATTACTGGGACAAACTCTGTCCTTGTTACTACCATCAGGAAGACAACCAGTTTATAAAGAGCCCGCAGAGCATCCTGTTCCGGGGGTGAACCACATGGAACATAACCTGGCCTATACTTTCAGATCTAGCCTCCAAGACCAGTAAATTGGGAAAAGGGCAAAACTAAAACCATCTCTCCATCAAGGAACATTGCTTTGGAGTCACCGAAAGCTAGGACCTGTAGCCACGAAATAAAAAACTCTAGAGATACATGATGACTGCACTGTGAGCCCTCGCCATAAAGAAAATGTGAATTTTAACCTCTATCTTATTTGAAAAAGACTAGATTTGTTCTACTGTGCCTAGCTATAATCAAAACAAAAGCATAATTAAACAAAAATATTATTGTATTTCTAGAACAAACTGCTGTCAACAACAACTCTTCCATCTCCTACTCTCATTAACTTCAATGAATGTACAGTTGGGTCCAATACCATAGATTCACACACACCATCTTTAACCCAAAAGACCACAAGAAAGTCCTTCCAAAAAAAAGGGAAAAAAAAAAGGAAAAAAAAAAGAGAAAGGCCAAACAAAGAACATTATATGTAAAGGTGTTCCTGGAAGAAATATCAAATAGCATTGTTTAACACATGCAAGGATGTGCTCACATCCAAATTTAATATCTACCTTTATCACTTTTTTTAAAAAAACAAACATTTTCTGTTGTCATATTTAAAAAGAAGTAGTTACAGCAAAAGCACAAAAGGATACCTAAGGTTGTATAAAGCTGCTCCAACACCATACAGAAATTATTGTGTTCAGTCTCAAAGGTGGCTGCATTTTATTGGTAGTGATTTTTGTTACTCATAGCTCATAATTAAAATTACGTTTCATTGGCTTCCAAAGTGTATTTAGCTGCATCTCTTCATGTGTAGTAACTGGTATTTGTATAGAAGATGTAAGAGTTGGATCATGCAAGTGAATATGCCTGAAAATACTATGATTATAGTGTCAGTACTGCTTTCAAAATTGAATATTAATAACCAAAGTAACTACAGGCTACATAGTCAAGCCTACAAGACACGTTCACGGTAAGTCTCTTGATTTATTAATATTAGATTTTTCCTTTTTAAAAGTGTCCTGGTTTTGGATTATACTTTTCCAGTTCTACCTCTGTTCAAGTAGAATATACTATAAAAACAAGTGCCTAAAAGAAGATGATAACTTTTGTTGTTCTGAACTAAAACCAGGTAAAGTTTGAAAGCTACAACTTGGCATGCTGGTAGCAATCCTTACTAATGACAGACACCTTTGTTAAATTTAAAATGTGAACAGGTTTTAATAAAATTGCAGTTGTTTTGATGTATTTCTTTTGAAGCCCCAATCCTTCCCTTTATGATATCTACATTTGTCTAGGATAGTCGAGCACCAGTAGAGGTGACGCTCGGTGTTCCGGGAACACTGCTGCAAACTAGAGAGTCCATCTCTGTTAAGAAATAGCTTCTCATCTTTTGGTCCCTTCTTCTGGAATTTAGTATCAATTTCAGAGCAAGATCGTCTATTTTGCAAGGTGTTCACCTCTGGAACTTATTTATTCCTTGACCTCCACGTTAAGGCCATTAAGCGAAGGTGATTCTTAGAACAGAGGCAGCTTAATGTCTATCCATTGGGAAGGATGTAGGGATTGTGGCCTTTAGTTTTTGACCTTCATTGTAGATTGTGGTCCTAATACTTTGATTGCAGAATTGTTAAAAAGTATATATGGCAGTTGGCAAAAATCTTAATGTTCCAGTAAATGCAAAAGTCATAAATTCAGCTGCTGACCTTTTCCATCCAGGTCACATGTGACACCTACTGGAGTTTGTCAGGCTGTGTGGAATTTATGGAGCTCATATAGGTATCAGCTGCGAAAGCTGAACTTTCATGAAATGTCTTTCAAAGGCACTTCCAAAACCCTTGTAAAAAGTCAGTATGTCTTTTCTTTAAGGGTATACATTCTACACACATTTTAAAAGGTCTCATCATGCCATCTCTGCAAATCTTCAACACTTAGGGAACTTCAGCTCTTAAGTGATTACGCTTTACAAAATAGAGAAATCAGGCCAGGCACGTATTGTGATTACCAACTTCCAAGCCTATAGAATACGCCGAACCTCTGCACCCTCCGTTCTTTCTCGTGTGCATCTCTCTGTCCCTCTCCGAAATCAATGGTATCGATGGCGTATTGTCAGTCAGGGAAATGTGATTTGATAGTACCCTAAAGTGGTCGCAAGAGAAGGGAAGGAATACAGAACCTACTCAGGTCCACACCGTGAGTGTGAGATCAATGCTTTCAATAATACGTTTGCCGCCATGTAGCACCCTAACTGTCGCAATTAATAATGTAGAAGGAGCTGATTAACTTAAGTAAAGTGCTCTCCACTGTGTAAACACATAAAGATCTATAGGGCAAAAGAGGAAAGAAGGAACAAAACGTCATTTTTATATTTTATGTGGACACATTCTTGCTTTCTATTCTGCTCTTGTAACAATTACTGTACTAGCCACTCTGACAGAGTCAATAAATCGATCTGGGACCTGATGCAGCAGCGAGGCAGACTAATCCAATACAGCATTATCTGCAATGGAGGCTGGGGGCGGGCATGGGGTGGCCAGGAAATGGGCCAAGTCAAGTAAAAGCAGTCCAAGGCGCATAACTATAATCTTGCCTTACACTTGTTTGTTTGATTCGTGTGTGTGTGTATACTCACGTGCGTGTGTATCTTGCACCAGTGCAGGAGGAAAGTGCTCTGCCTGTGCTGCACCTCCAAAGTCCTCACAATATCCCAAGTCCTTGAGATGCTCCAGTTGGTCACAGGACCCTGTGGTTGAGCGAGGATCCGCTCCCACTTTGACTTAATCATGTCAGCGCCATGGCCAATGAATTTAAAGATCTGAAGACTTGATGATCTGAAAGGTCCCTTCCAACCTAGACAATTCTATGATTCTCCCCCACTGAAGAACTCTCTCCCCACTGACACCGAAGTCAGTACCTGCTCCCCTCTCGCCTGCGCCCACCACAACAGCAGCAAGAACTGCTGCTCGTCCATTGAAAAAACAAATGTGGGACTCCCTTTCTGGGTTCTCTGTACCTGTGAACATAGGGACCGCCACATTTTGTCATTTTGGGTCTGGCATTATGTCTCTGACAGTGGCTGCACTCCTCTTGGGAGGAAGACACAAGAAGCCCTATAAAGGAGATGGACCAAAATGATTTAGCCTGAGGGGAAGCTTCTTCCCAGCCCCATGCAGTAAGTGGTAGGCCTTGTAAATCCATGTTAGCGGGGAATATGAGATTGAAGAAATAAAAAGAAAAGAAAGTTTCCTGCTGAATGGAAAAAAGAAAACTGTTTTTTGGCAGACGTTCTTCAAGAAGGAGAACATAGGCCATTGTTATTATGAAGACTTTTCAATGAAAACGCAGAAAATCATTGCCTTTTAGAGTAATTGTTTAGCTAAAGAAAGGTTACACAGCTTGTAGAGAATTTAGTAAGAAATTAAATCTCTCCAGCTCATTCATCATATTTCTGCATTTGCCAACTCTTCCCACCAGGCCCACACTTACTTCTTCTCTCTCTTCTCCCCTACTGTGGAGCATAAGTAATGGCCATAAAACCCACAGAAAGGGTGCCTTACGCACAGGCTTCCTGTTTATTGTAAGGAGGGTTGGGGAAAATGCAGTAAGTTTAATTGCTTAGTTTGGGAAATTCGTCTATGTCCATTGTAAATAACTGTATGCTATATCTCTCGGAAATAGGATGCTTAGGGTTCTTTTGCCCCAAAAACCGGTATGAACTGCTCACCAGAGCCTGTGAGGAGGAGGAAGAAAAAGCACAGGAAAAAGGATCCCCCCCTGCTGAGGACTAACCCAGGCACTTCTGGACTGATTTGGCTCCAACCCACTTTGAAGATGAGGCCACATGATGGTACTGGGAAGTTTTCTATGAATCTTTACCTTTATAGTGCAATATGTGCTTTCTTGTTGAGGCACACTGTTCTCTGTTGCTTTTTAAGAGCTGCTCTGAGAGCAAAATTTCATACTGCCCCTCTGCGCGAAAGCTCAATTAAAGGGGCTTTGTGAACTGAAGGGAATGGGAGTTGGGGACTGACCCTGATTTCTGGTCACCTTTGTATCTCCTCTCTGTGGAGGACTCTCTGGACTGTCATTAGCAACTGTAATCAGAGCAGCACGTTCACACTCGTGCTGCACTGGGGATGTGTGGTGACGGAGTTATTATGTGATGGGGGCACATCAAGAGCACCACGACCACATGTGGGCTCTTTACTCCCGTCATGGTGGAACCATCTCAATTTTAGCTCAGTGAAGGATTCAGCCAACAAAAGAGAAGAGCAAGTTTAATACAGCTAACCACAAAGCAAAGGCAGGATCTGAAACTTTCTTTCAGCTTCCCAGCTCTAAAACCTGCTGATCCTTGATAGAGATTGACACTGCATTTTCTAAGCTACTCTTTCTAAACTTAAACTATATTTTTAGAGCCATCTCCAGGCCACCCTCAAGATCAGGCCAGCATAGCTGTTTCCTGGGTGGAAGACGAAAGACAGCACCAACGTCCAGGTCACGTATCAGCAGCTTGGGGCCACTGGTTCTGCAGCAAAACACTTTTTGCTCAGTGATCAAAACTTTCAGTGGTCCTAACAAGCCTCAAGCCCACAAGAACCCATCCTTCTTCAATACCCTCAGCCCAGGCAATTGCTATAAATTAAGTGGTCACATATATATATACACACCTTCTTACACAATCAACTGTTCATTATAATGGTCCTGTTTGTGATCTCTGTTCTGTGTGTCCCATTTCTTACATGTATTGTAAGGAACGAGTAGGAAAGCTATCTATGAGGGTATGGGGCCCACATAGGCTGAGGAGCAATCAAGAATTCACATGGCACTTTGGGTACTGTGTGACTCCACTCCCAGTGCCGGAGGAGAGCAGCCCTTGCTTCCCATTGCTGATATGGGAAAGACCACAGATTCCTGCTGGCTTTGGGAGGAGAGTGATCCCTCTAACTTCAGAAGCTCTAGAAAGTAGCAGTCCCACACCCCAAACCGTGTTTTTATTCCTAGTCCCTGCAGATTTCTGTTCTTTACCCAGGAGAGATGTTATTCCTGCTTTTAACTAATGTTCTGAAACTTCCACTATACTTGTTGACATGGGCCAAGAGAAGGAAAGGGGCAGTCAAGTCTCTGCTTAAAAGTGCCTTGCAGTTGAGTTTCTTCCAAAGCCACATGTGCTGGCCTAGGGACATTCCTTTATGGAATATTTGCTTCTCCGGGAGCTGAACTGATTTGAACAAATGCTTCCAAACTAGTGTTCTTCATCTTCGTTCACGATCAGACACAAGCAGTACGTTCAGCCTTGAGGATAAGTATTCTTATCCTGGGGAGGAGCGGTCACCTGAGCATCACGTAGTGCTGACCTGGCTTATAAATAGTTCTGCTCAGAACCCCCAAAATAAAAGGCCTGATCTGGTTCCTGGAGCCTCTCATGTTCTCTGCACGTCCACTGCCACGGACGAGCCACACGCAGCCTGGAACCCTCGTTCTGAACACGAGCTCCTCGGGGAAGCGAAGCCGGGGCTCAGCTGCTGGCAGCCAGCAGCCATACCAGGAGATCCTGACCTTCCCCTCCCACCCCCAGGGCCAGCAGGTGCTGACTGGAACCATTCCCGGGCACTGGGAAAGGGGAGAAAGAGAGAAGGGGGCCGAAACGAACAGGCGGCGGCTTGTGGTACTCATTAATAAAGCACATGGCCGCGAGCCGGGCGTGATGTGGGCAGCCCTGCGTCCCTTCCCTGACGCCGCAAAGGGCAGGGGTTCAGTGAGAAGCCAAAAACGGGGAATCCCCGTGAAGCAAAAGCGCGTGCTTCATTTGTCAATAGAAAAAAAAAAAAATTATGTGTGCACTGGTTTCTTTCTTCCATAGGGTGGCAATGGAACCTGGGCACAAAACAGCTACGGCGTTTCAGCTGCAGGAGTGAGAGCTCTGGAGGAGCCGCATGAGTTTCCCGTTCGAGGTGCTGACTTTGATCTATGAATCCTCCACACTTTGGGACCAGGCTACCTGCAAGACCCCTTCCCTGCCTCCCCCCTGCCCACCACCTCCAGCCACAGCGAGGGGCATCACCTGCACTACGTCCCTCTGAATTAAAGCATCCAGGCTGCAGCCACTGGCTGTTATCACAGAAAGACCATCTACTCTGGAATTTGCCCCCCTCCCTTGTCTGACAGAGCTCACATCTGCTAACCTACAGGACGCAGCGTAAAGCTCATTTTTTTTCCTCCTGCCCTTTGTTTTAAAGTGCTGCCGGTGAAAAATGGCAGGTTGCAGTTTGCCTTCTGAAAGGATTGGGGGGAAGTAAAATAGTCTTTCCCTTGTCTCTTGAAAAGAAAGTAATTGTACAATTAGGTTTGGATATGCACCTAAGGCATAAGGTGGTTTTTTAGAGATAAATAAGAGCCTAAACGAAGAAGCTACAAAGATACCACTGTCTAATTCAGAAAGGTAAAGAACAGGAGGAGATCTAAAGTTAGCAATTTACTTCTACTAGAAACATTTTGCTAAACTTCAGCAATTTTCCCCACCCCCAACTTACTCTTGCATAGACGTATTTCACAGTGTGCTTTTATGTACCCCGTCTTTATAAGGGTGGTAGCAAGAGCATGGTTGTGCTTCTGCACTTACTGGTGTTCATACTTATCATTTTGCTGCCTAGATAAACTTATTTGACTTTTGGGGTTTTTTATTCGACTTTGCTGTGGTAAGTCATGGGCTTTTTGTTTCAATTGTTTTGCGTTATAAAGGATGAGCTCTATCTAGAGCCTGGTTGTAGCTGGGTGTCTTTAGGTCCTCACCAGGGAAAGCGTGAAAAGACCAGACCTTGGTGTGCTATCCACCATCCAACTGTAGCTTTGGGAGCAAAGGGCAGAAGTAGGAAGAGCTTCTACTTCTGTTGTTCTAGAACATAGTTTTATCGTTTTCTAGAGAAAGGTAAGGCAATAACTATTTGGTTTTGTGCTTAACTAAGTTTTAAAAACTAACTAGGATGGATCTGATATGAAGCATGGATTTTTCCTGAAATGGATGGGCAAGAGGGTGCATGATACACTTTCTTTCTCAAGTGCAGAGAAGCAAACCACTTAGGTTCTCAGGGCTGGTACGGCAGTTGGTCCTCTGCCCAGGTGCCTGAAGTAGGAGGCAGTTCCTGTTCCGTGCATCCTTGTAACCTCACTGGGGAAGGCACAGGGGCTACTGGCAGGTAGGAGGGATTGGATGGAGCAGGCATGTGTTGCTCAGGAGCTGTTTTTAGCATCCAAAGTACAGTTTCCAGGAAGATGTAGGGTAAGTAGGTGGCAAACAGGACTCAGCCTAGTAAACAACATTTAGTGTGAAGTGGAGCTGCAGTTCGCTGAGTACTTATGGTCCCTAAAGGAATTTTGTAGCGTAGAGCAAAGGGAGGGCATTAGAGATCAGCAAACGCCGTTTAGAGCAATGAGTGACGATGCAAACTCTGATCACACAGAGCAGGTTGCTAGTGCAGTGTTAGCTCTGAGCGCATATCCTATGTTTCACAATTACTTTAGTCGTTTGGTTAGGGAAAAAAAACCCCAAACAAAAAACCCAGCCCAAACCTCAGAACCCTTTATTCTTTATTAGTGGTGTTGCTACTGATAGGCTAGTCCTAATTAACGTGATGGTACTTTCCCATTCCTCCACCACTCTCCTTATTACAAGTCCTTGGCAATAGGAGAGAGGTATCTATTACTTAGTCATGAGGTATCTAGACCAGCTCGCTTTTGAAACTAAAGACTGTGTACCCCAGGCATACTGTATTTCTGATTTGCATATGGAAAAGGTAGTTAAAAAGCTGATGCCCCCATATTGCTTGCGAGTCAAGTAGCAAAAGTAAATGATTTATCAAGCAAAGGTTACAACACCTGTGCCTTTTTGTCAACATATACAGAGGATGCCAAGTCAAGTGCTTCTCCTAATAGCTCAAACAGAAATTTAGATTCAAATAACCCCCCAGATAGGACAATTATGCGGTGAGCCGCTGGAGTGGCAGAGTGATGAATGGGGTAAGCAGGGGCAGTGTCTGAAAAACCAAACCAACTAAAAAGTTTGGAAGCTGCTAAAACCAGACAAAGCCAACAGCCCTTTTGGGGCTTTTGTTACCGAATCAGAACTACTGACTTAAGTCAGTTTATTTCCTGGGCTCTTCTGTCATGGAGTTGTTGTCCTGCTACAACCTTTGTTGACACAGAAACACGACCTTTTTCTAAATAAAATACTATTTAATTTCTATAAAATTCCTGTAAGGGATTGTATTTGACGCAATCTGACATAAATTAGAATGTGCTGCTAATGGAAATGTCTACTGCTAATTTTTATAATGCCCATTAAGAAAGGCATGTACTGGTTTTGGTTGTTTAAAAACAGCCAGGACAGAATGATCCTTGCTCAAACTCAGCCGTGCTGTTGTACATTTGTCTGTGATTTTATTCCAATGTTCTGTGAAAGCCTGTGAATGCCCATGTATGGGAAATGTGACTTCTGCGGAACGGCGCTGTCACATCCCTGGGCCCAGACTCACTTTTGCAGCATTTTAAGACTAATAGCGATGATGCGTTACTCAAATGACCCACCAACTGGACGAGAAAATCAGAGCCACCAAAATGCTGACCATAATGTTTTCTTAGCGCTTGTAGCTGGACCGTAATTTTAAAAAAGAAGACGTTCAGATACAGCCTTCATTTTTATTTTGTTGATCCAGCAGTAAAGAGTTGCTTCACCCTTCTATCTGAGCTTGACTTTCAGAAGCTCTGAGTGTTCACTGCTTCCTCTTGTCTAAGGGAGCTGTGTGGCTTGGCAGTTACTGGTCCTCAGGACCCGTATCTTAGGCTGACTCTGAATGTACTATAAAAATCCTGATGGAAAGAAGCCACCTCAGCTGCTTTTAATATCACAGCCCTATGTGTTTTTATATTTTCATTTTGAAAGATCCTAAGTGATCATCCTATACACTAATGCCCTGCAAAAAGAGTACAAAAGCGTGTCTTTGTTTGGAGGGACGCTAAGTAAATCCCAAATCATGGCAGTTAGTATTTTTACCTCACTTGTCTGATTTAAAACACAGTCGACTTCAGAGCTGTTTCATGAATAAGTAGTGAGTTTTGCTGATAAATTATATATTTAGTATCAAGTGGGTTGTGGTGGTGTAATGATGTATAGAAGCACGGAGATGCAGCTGGAGTCAGAGACTGGAAGTCAGTCTCCTTACCCACTGCAGCATGTTTGACTTTAATTGAAAGCTCTGCTTGAGTATTGTTTTTCACTGAGCAGCATTGTTATTCACTACACTGCATTACATAGAAGCACTTAAAGTAAGGCTAGAGCACTCTAAAATGATTTAAGTCATAAATAAGGAGGATAAAAGTTTACAGTCAACAAACTTATCTGGGAAACCTAGGCTGCAGGATGCAAATAAGTTTAAAATATTTTGCAGACTTAATACTGTTGTGTCTCACTACATAATCAATTTACCAACTACTAGTTTTTCAAGTCTTCTGGAAAAGTTAAGTAGCATTCTCCAAAGGGTTTCAAGTTTCCTGAGCTATGAAGGAAAACACCAAATACTTAAGGACTTTAACAGTATACCTTAACATTCCTGTTTCCCCATTTCAGTGAATTTCTGTGTATTCCAGTTGTTTCCAAAACGACTGGAGAAATAGGATTTACATGCGAAGGCGCATGAAAACTTGTCATGTACATGAACCGAATAAAGGAAGAGGCCTGAAAAGTGGGGTGCAGGCTTGGTTTTGTTAAGGCATGAAACAAAAAATCAGAACCTGATGGGTTAAAACCCCCGCTCTGCACTGCTGGTGTACTTTCTGTGACCCTATTTAATGCAGAGAAGGTTTGAGATTCGATGGAGTTTAACCTGTGCTGTCGACAGAGCTATAAACTAAAGCCCCTAACAAATTGTACACAAAGAACAGATAGCAAGAAAACACATTGTGTTCACAGGCATCTGGTTGCAGCCCTGCAAACTGAAAATCTTCCATAATGAGCGACCTGTGTTTCGTTGACAGCGGAGGTGCCGGAGCCATCGCAACAAGGAGTCTATCTTAATGCATATACTGGACCGTGTCATCTGACAGCCATTAATCTGTACGCTAATTACTCAGATGCATATAAATGATTTGAAAGAACTTATGAGAGCTAAGAGGAGTGCTCCCCAATTTGCTAGGTATTTGAATTATTACTTTTTAGTCATCGCAACCGGCTCAAAACAAAATTACAAATGTTTCTTGCTGTTGACCTTTAAAAGAATTGTACCATAGTCAGGCAGTCACTTAAAACTACAAACTACAGTTGTCCTAAAGCACTAGTTCTGCTCACTTTTTTCTACCTTCTCCCCCATGATAACGTGATATTAAGCACAGACTTAATTTTTTCAACATCTGGCTCAAATTAGCTGCTAACAAAACTGCCAACAACTATTTTCTTAATCGACCCTGGGAATTTGATACAGCTTGGAAAAAGCACATTTAAACCTCGTCCTTCTCCTAAAGAAACACAAATGTTTACTTGAGCTTCTGATTTGACCATAGCAGGACTATGAATTCAGTTAACTCAGCTTTATAGGCCTGCCTCCACTGGACTTTTTTTTCTCTTTGTGTAAGGAAACAGATGTGCTCGCAATTACAAATTCTCCTGCTCGCTCAAAGCCCACCATGCAAATGGCCAACCAGGAATTTGAGGCTTTTTTTTTTTTGCTTTCATGGAAGTCATTGGAGCCATCTCCCATTGTACCTGGTGGGGGACTAAGGTGCCCTGTGATGGGTCTCTCCAAGCTCCTTTTGCACATGCAATTAAATGCACTGCCTTGGGAACAGCTCGGAGAAAAAAAAAAACAAAAAAAGAAATCTTTGAAAACCCAGTCCTCGAGGAAAAAAACTGCACTAGAAGCCAGCATCTTAGAAAGCAAGAGAGGTCCTTCCAGTTATGAAAGCAGCGTTATTACTACATAAGCCCAAAAAAAAAACCAACCAACCAACAACAACCAACAACACAACAGACAAACAAACTGCAAGTGACATTTTGCCGTAGTTACTGAGACCATGTGGGTGAAGTGACAGCAGCCAATGCAGCTGGCTCCGCGGGGACACGTTAGAGGACACTGAAGAAGAAGAGGCTGCAGGCATACAGAGAAGTCGAAAGCGGCCCACCTGAGTCTGTTGAGGGATATTTACAAAGCTTGGATCCCGTGGTCCAACACTGACGAATCGGTTTGCGGGGGAGGTGCTGGGTGTCGAGTAGGCTGTGAAGGGAAGGGACACATGCGTTGAGGAAGCGGCACTAGATTGCACACGAACAACACCAAAACACACTGTCTCAGAGCCACCTAAGCAGATGTTTAACATAGAAATGTGCAAACGTTTTAGAGAGCGAAAGTTTGGTTTTAGACACTGGAAAAGGTTTGGTCTTCCTGATGGGGATATAAACATGGAGGGGACCGGGCTGGTGGGAGAGGGCTCCTGGCCAGGCAGGACGGCCACGACGTGTGGCCTGGGGACAAGGTGCTGGGGTCTTCTGTGCTGGTCTCCATCCCATGGGAGAACCGCTGGAGACCCTTCCATGCCAGGATAGAACAAGGGACTTCTGTATGCCTTGGTATCGCCTCACCATTTTCACTCCAATCTGGGGTATCTCCGGTTTTAACGGGGTTTTGTATCACAGTGAATTTACTAAAGTGCTTATTAACAGAACCAGCCCCTTATTTCATGCTAATCCAGCATTCTCTCCTGATAGAAACTTTTGGTTTTCATACTGCTGTGGTCTGCACTCTCTAAAATGTTCACTTGATGTGTTTGACAAACTAGGAAGATCCTTTCGGTAAAAAATTAATGGGTTGCAGTTTCACTGGGGTGGTAAGTGCAATCAGTCTGAAGGCTGAAGCTGCCTTTAAAAACTGGAATGGCTCCCATAAATGTAAAGCTATTAAATGCAATGCAAGCCAAGAACCCAGATTACTTCCAAACTTGAAGTACTTTAATGATTTTATTGTTGCATTATATTCTCCACTGCAACTGTCCACAATGCCACGTACTTCCACATCCAAAAGCTTTCAATGCAATTTTCAGTCTTCCTCTCATTTGAAAATCCCCCATGCAATCTTCTCCCTTGGTCAGTTTTTTTTGCACGTTCAGATCTAAATTCAAATAACCTAAATAGATGCCTTAATACAAACAGTGATTCTGTCTATTTTAAATATATTTATGGGAATGCATTCTGCTGAATAAAATCCCCAGACAATCTAACTATCCAATGAAGAGACGGAAAACAACGTTAAAAGGAAAGTTACTTGCCAAATTCCAGTCAGGCTAAATATAATGTTCAGGCCTCAACGTTACAGAAAAAATAAAGCACGTTAGGAGTCAGAGAAGACACTGAGGTGTCTGTGTAGATGAAAGCCTGTCGCCTTTCTGAAGGCAAAATGTTCACTGAAGAGGCAATACATTGGGGGAGCCTTTGGTTTAAGACTGTACTGAATCAGCCCAAGGCTCCACCTTATCCACTCTCCCTTCTCTTACAGGGGCCAAAAGCAGATGCACAGGGAAAAGTCAAAACAGGACACATATTTACATTCTCATATTCTTTCCCACCCTCTGCCCATTTTCAGCTCAGGGACTCCTTGTGTTTAACAGCCTGCACGGGATTTCTCATTGAGGAATGCCCGACCTGCCCTATAAGCATGCAGAACTGCATCCTCCCCTCTCTGCCCAAGTCTCACAAAAGTCTCATGATGCCTCCGAATTCTAACAATTATAACAGACAGCTTCACCTTCTCAATGCTCACCTTCTCCCTGAAATCACCCCAGGAACTGCACATCTTCATTTCTTACTGATCTGAGGGGAGATAAGGCACTCCTGACTTCTAACAATGAATTCTTCCCAGTTGTTTCCTCTGAGGTGAGCTTTTCTCTCAAAAAAAAAAAGCTAACACTTTGCTAGTCGTTGTGAAATTAATGCAAGGAACACCTTTCCTTCACAAAGTTTTTAAGGAGTTTTTAAGTGCACTAATTCATCTTTCTGAGAGGATTTTTCAAATGGCAGTGTGGCTTGCATATTAGAGCACGAACAGGTACACCGGTTGTTATTCGTATCTGCAAATCAAGGAAGAAATGAACTGAGGAGATTTGGTGAGATGTTCTCCTTGCCTTTTTACCACGTTAATTTGCTTAATAATTCAAAGAAGCCACAAATTTGCAAAGGGTATATCTCTGTTGCTAGTGCCACGTATTAAGATTCTTCTGTACTGTTATATGGTGGTGTTTTTTTTTTTTTAACTACTCAACCCTATGTCGTGCAAGACTAAAAATTCCTTCTGCAGTGGGGAAAATTAACTTAAAGCTCAAAACCCAAACATCTGTTGTTTGGTTCTTCTGGTCTACTTTTAAGGAAGCAGAATGAGCGGCGAGGCCATTTAATCCCTTGGAGCAGGTAAGTTCCCCTCAGAAAGGAAGGAACTCAAGATCTTGTTTACAGTTCTCTGTTGGCAGATAGTTTTGCTGTGATATTTGGTAGGAAATCAAAGGGAAACCATGAGAACCCTGTTTTAAATGCTTTCTCTGTTCAAACAAAAATTCTAAAACATTTGAAAACTGTATAATATGTGCAAAAGTCCCCTCAAACCCTGCTGGGTAAATTGCTACGTATATCTTTCTTCCATAATGCTTCAAACTATGTTTAACTTGCTTTCTGAATATTAAATTGCATGGAACACACATTAGCTGTGACTTGTGTTGCGGTGAAATTTGGTTCAGAAAAGGGAGCAGTACCCGATGTTGCTTAAACCATCACCAACACAACTTCTGGAGAATAAGTCTTATGAGGAGAGGCTGAGGGAGCTGGGGCTGTTCAGCCTGGAGAAAAGGAGGCTGAGGAGAGACCTTCTTGCTCTCTCCAGCTCCCTGAAAGGAGGGTGTAGCTGGGGAGGGGGGGGGGGGCAAGGAAGGTGGTCTCTTCTCCCAAGGAACAGGCAATAGGACAAGAGGAAATGGCCTCAAGTTGCACCAGGGGAGGTTCAGAGTGGACACTGGGAAAAATTTTTACACCGAAAGCGATTTGAATTGGAATGGGCTGCCCAGGGAAGTGGTTGAGGCATCATCCCTGGATGATTTAAAATGGATGATTTATTTAAAAGATGGGTTGACGTGGTACTTAGTGACATGGTTTACTGATGGGTTTTTTTTTTTATCAGATGGTTGGACTAGATGATCTTAAAGGTCCCTTCCAACCTAGACAATTCTAGACAATTCTATGATTCTGTGATTCTGTGATTCTATCTGTATTTTACTGTCTTCATACAAACACCCGTGTTTTACATGGAGATGGGATTCCTGGAAGTTCGACCACTTCTGATTCCCTTCCTAGGATTAGGATGGGGCAAACTGCCCTAATTTTTAAAGCTGGGTGATATTATGTTACAGTATACACAGGCTAAACCTATGGTGGGGTCTTCAAACTCCTTCTTAGTTAAGAGAAGAGCCAAAGCATGGCAAGGAACAGAAGCCCGGTCTCTTAGGCAGATGTTTTGATCTTTATCAGCTTTGTTCCATGGGAACTGCATAGATCTACACTAGTTCACAGTAGCTGACAGCTGGCCCGTTGGGCTTGAACAGGAACATCTTCCTGCCCAGCTTCGTCTTTCTGCTACTGGAATTCACTAAGAATTGTTTGCAACATCATAGCCCGTAGCCAAGGAAATGAACGTGATGCCACAAATTTGCTATGATGCTTCACTTCAGGAACAAGCAAAACAGGAGCTGGCAGAGAAAGAACATTTGCTCACACAGACAGCTTTGATATTTAGCCAAAACGGCAAGAAATTGTATGAAAGACAAGACAAACAAACAGTTTTGGGAATGTCACGTATTTTAAAGTTGCCTGCAGTAGGAGAATGTTAATTTAAAATACTTTTTCTTGAAATAATTTCTATTAAGTATAGAAGTGTGTTGTTTACCAGCCAGTTGTGGAATAAAAGGATAAACTTTTGGTTGGTAAAGATCATTGGGTGAGCGAGAATCTGATGTACCACTAGGTCTCTCTTTTACAGACCAAGACAGCAAGCACATGTGCTTGATGTGAAGAGCTATACTGTTTCACGAAGGTCTAGGAGTCAGTTTAGCTGTTGTGGAGTTGTAGTGAGAGGATTAACTGGAGGAACGGGGTGCAATACAGCAATTCCTGCTGCAATGCCTTCTGCAGCTGAGCATCTGAGAGGGAACTGCAAATTCTAACAAATGAAATGATACAGCCATCACCCTCTTTTTTATGGATGGGGAAAAGGAGCGAAGAGAGAGCTAAAATGGCTTGCCCAGAGGGTGCTCAGTCAATGCATAGCAGAGAAAGGGAGAGAAATCCAATCTGATTACGAATCCAGTACTATAGCCACAAGATCATTCTTCTCATCCTGACACAAATGCTATTTAACACGAAAACTCTTTTGCGAAAAGGGACATTAACCAATAACAATCTTGTACAACAAGGGAAAATTGCTAAGTTTCTCCCCATGTAGAATTGTGAACCTTAGAAAATAACATTTAGTTTAAAAAAGCTCTCTAAAAATCTTATTGTACAGGATGGCACTATCTGAGACTCTGTGCTGGAATGAGGGCCTGGTTCTAACACTCAGATTCAGTTATGATAGTGATAAAGTCCAACTGGCACATAGTGGAGGTGGTGTTTTCTTTGGGCAACAAGATATTAAACCCAGAAACTGTCAAGTTCAAGAAAATATTGTGTTATGTTTGTTACGGGTTACCAACCAAACAAAATCGAGATCTGAGATAAGATAATTTTGGGGCTGTGTCTGATATCAAGGATGTGTTCTATTGAAAAGGCTTTCTGTGCAGGAAAAGTGAACCCTCCCAAACCTCACGAATCCCAGCTCCGTTGTGTCATCTCACCGAGGAAAATGCTGCCTTTCCAAAGGGATAGGATCCACAGCTGAAATTTTCAAGTCCCAGGGCACGCCTGGCCACCCAGTAGCGGCAAATCCCCAGTGTGCATCTCCAGGGGCTCTTCCTTCCTTGGACAGCACTAATGTTCATGTTTTGGTTAATGTCACAGCTGGAGAGTTTCACTATTGCTCTGAGAATCATTAACCACCTTGTTGTGATTTTTAGCTCTCGTTCCCAGGAGGCCATGCTGTATTGAACAGCTGCTCCTGGCTCCCGCACCCCTCAGGAGGGCCATATTCCAATTTTTGGTAGGGCCATAACTGCATTTTGTTTCTGCAGAGGGCTTTCTGCTAGACCAAAAAAGGGAAGGAGAATGGAGCAAATGCCAACCCCTTTCACTCCGTTTTCTTGGAGGGTGTGTGTGTGTGTGTGTTTCATTCTCCTCCGCACAGCTAAGGAGAGAGTCTGGCCAAAACCTAACATCATTCCTGCCTTTGTTGCATAAGTGACTTTCCAATATCCTAAAGCTCTGCAGGGCAGTCAGCCATAACCCAGCGACACTCCCAGAACCGGTGCACTCAAGCAGTTCGTAACCATGGAAAACACCTTTCTTTTTTTGTGTGTGTGTGTGCCTATACGTGTGTGGGGCTTTTATGAAACTCTGGTGAATCCGCACTTGCTATTTGAAGGCCAATATTTAGTTAAGAAAAAAAAAAAACACCGGTGAAAATGAAGGGTTGGTACTGATTGACACGCTAAATGGAGTCCAGTGGGCACTTCTGGCAAACTCTGGCTGCGAGGCTTGGAACTTTGGTTTGTTATACTCTTCATGTGGCCAGCTTTGGTATATTTGTAAGCTTTTTTCTTAGAAAATATTCCCTGTAATCTACTTTTCTGTAAAAGTTGTCCCTAAATTAAATTATATGCTTCTTTGCAACTCAAGTCACTATTATTCAAAACCCTTACCAAAAGGAAGATGCATGCCTGAGTATGTACAGAACTATATGTTTAGACATCAGCCGTAGCTAATTAACAAACAGTAATTATTTTCCTAATCTTTTGTTTAAATACCACTAACTGGCTGCTCTTGAGAAAACCTCGGTTCCCAATTAATGTGGCAGCTGTTTGCTGAACGCTGAGCCGCAGTGACCAGCCCGGGCCGATACCGATGGGTGGTTTTCCGCGAACTCCAGCGGACAAACGTCAGTTTTGATGCCAGCTGAGAATCGGGCCAGACACGCATTTAGCTTGTTTACATGACAACAGTATCACAAAAAAATGAGTATTAAGATTACTGCTAAAATGATGTTGGGAATTTTTTATTTTTGACACCGCACGCTGCCAGTAAACTGAGTCACAACCGTAATGACAAATATACATTGACCTAGTTTCATTTTTCCCGGTTCTGAAGACAAGGAAATAGTAAGGCATTGCTGACTATGTTCAGTGATAACTATGACTAAACATTAACCTTTTAGATTCCACCACCGAATCTTGTTGATAGGACTTAAAAGACGGTATCTCCCATCAGAGAGCGTCAAAACTTCCTGCTAGCACAAGTGTTGGTCTAAGGTCAGAAAGAGGAGCGGAGGGGAGGGAATGAATCAACTTCTTAGCTCAACAAAAATCTGCTGATCAATTCTAGAAGTCCTGATTCTAGAAGATCATGTGCACAATCTTACCAGACTGTCTCATACTAAAACCCATTTTAATTTCTAAGCGAGCCAGAGTATCTTGCTGAGCTTGCAGTTGTGCGCTATCGCGTAGCAGAAGGCAATGCAAAACTCCGAGAACTACCAGATTTTTAAAATGCCCCCTTGGAACCTGTGCAAGTCTCCTGAACAGTATATAAAGCTTTAAAAATGTAGGCTTCACATGGTCTGAATAGCGAATACCTCTTTGCACATCAAGCACGGGTTGCATATAGCATTTAAATAATAAGCTTGAAAAGCACACAAAGGGATTTGCTCTTTCGATTAGATTGATTTTTGTTTGTGGATGTTATTTGGACTCCCTTCACTGTGGAACAAGTCCCCTACAGTTGCCATTAAAGCACTGAAAGCTTCCCTTTTGTTTTTAAATGTCAGTTTGAGCATAGCTTCATTAAATCATTTCACAATTAACTCCCTGAACATCCAGACTTTTTTAAAGCATCAAACCCAGCTGAATCACATTTGTTTCCCAGCAGAGTGAGTCCAAAGTGGTATCCCCAAGTGTGTATCCAGGAATTTGTATATTTGACTTGTGGCTACGCAAAATACATATGGGAGCCGGGTGGGTGGTGGAGAGAGGATTAAAGCTTTCTCTCTGGGCCTAAGAAATACCATAGCTTCTTGCCCAAAATGCCGGGCTCGGGAACCAAGTCATTAGGGAAAGATGTCTGGGTTAATCTAAGAAGACATATTCCCAAAAGAACTATAACTGAAGTGAACTCGAAAGAGTTGTTAGTTTAGCCCAGTATAAGCAGCAATGTTTTCGATGGATGAGGCTTTGTCTGACTTCCATGTGTCATCTCTCCCCTAAAGCCTGAATCGAGATACCAAACTGCCTCCTCATGACAGTAAACAAGATCCCAAAAGTCCCAGGTCTGTGTCACAGCTGAGCTACTGGCCTTGATTTCTCTCATCCGCCGTTATGTCAAATGCCCTCAAAGTCAGAATCAAAAGTGTAACCTTAAGCTAACTCTTTTCTTGTGAATATAAAACCAGCTCCAAATTTGGTCCATCACATGGAGAGCGAAGAGCTCTCCTGCTTCCTGAGAGCTAGTCCAGTCCTTATCCCTGAGTAGCCGACACCTGGCGATCACAGCACGTTGGGTGCTGCCGTTAGCCCTTGGTTCCCGCTGCGTCTATACTTACTTGGAGAAGTGGGAGAGGTGGCCCCTCCTTCTGTTGATGTGGTTGGAGGTTTTGTGTCTGGCACTGGCAGAGGCACAGGCCTAGCCATTGGTGGCGGAGGTGGTGGTGGCAACATTGGGGTAGGAAGGAATGGATTGTGCACCTTGCCTTGGCTGCTACCATTGGGCTGCCAAAAAACAAGCAAACAGACAAAAATTATACTAAAAATCAGCTATTAGGAACCTCCAGTAATAACAATCTAGTTGAAGGCTATGTGCAATACATTTACAATTACTTGAGAGGTGGTAAAAAAAGTGCTGGGTCAAATTCTCCAATGGCTTCAAGGAATTTTGTCTCAAAGCCTGTGAATCTTGCGAAACTAGGGAAAGATTCACTTTTAAACATTTGTCCTATTAGCAGCTGGTCTGAACTTCCTTGGATTAAATTCTATTACTCTTCCTGTTTCCTGCAGCCACTAACTGATGCTCACTGAGGGTTGGAGCAGTATTTTTTACCCCTTTGATCCCCCAGTTTCATGCCTCTGTTACACCCTTAGGGTATCAGAGCCTAAGACTTGAGTGTAAATTTCTTAAAGATACCGCTCATTAATAGAAAAAGCAAGCAGTTTTAGTGGTCTTAAAAGTTGTGCTGATATCTTATTACAGGAAAATGTATGAGTATATATTAAAATAACTGCTCTCCTACATCCCTTTTGAGTAAGAAATAGTACAGCTCGCTGTTTAGTTGCCACTGGGATCATATGGAGCAACGACAGAACTTAGAACTGCTTCATTTTACACATTGGGGAAAAAAAACACCCTTCCTTTAGGCTGGGATGTGGTCAGTCACAGGCAGAATGGGCTCAGCTATGCAAGTGTGGTCTGTCAATTAATCACCAGAAAAACCCGTCCATAACTCAAAGTGTTTTCAAGTCTCACGAAAACCAGAAGCGGGCTTGGAAAAAAAATGCTTCCCCTCCCCCCAACTTGTGAAGTTTACATTTTAAATGTAATGCAGCCTGGACACTTGAAAACCATACAGATAGATGCCAAATACCATTATAAAGAGAAAGTAGGACAGCCTGTGAGTCAGGTGTTCCATTTTAGTGACAAAAATGATGAGATCACTTTCGACAGCACTCTACAAATTGATCTCACTGCAGTTCTTCTGGCACTGAGCATCGGCTTTTCCATTGATGATAAAAGCTCAGCTTTAAACACAGATCCATATTCTAAGTACTGCTAAAGAAAATTATATTTTAATTCCTGTTAGGGTTTCCATTAGCCTGAATAACTGGGGACAGAATACTCATACTGGCAAACACTTGGGACCTTATTTTCTTTTCACCTGCTTTGGCACTGACAAAAGGCCTTAAAGTCGTGTAGGTGCAAATCACACTTGTGCTAGAGCAAAAATGTTTCAGGGCATAAATAAGACTCAAATTCATCTGCATTTAACTTAACAGCACTCCAACTGACTTCAAAGACTGCAGCTACTAGGGTTTGCAGCAAGAAGCAATCCTTCAGGGATATTTATTTTTCCAACATCCCATACCTTTAATAAACTAATATATTAGTGACATCTCTCAAACACTATCTTGTCTCACAATTAGGTCCCTTTCCTGCCAAGAAGACCCCTGCTGTATGTTCATTGTGAGTGTGCTAACAGTTCATAATGCTGAATGGTTTGGGATAAATTAAGCAAATGAATACTCAAGGAAAAAGAAAAGCACTATATTGATTTGTTGTCTAGACATAAATGTATCTGCTAACATATTGCAGACATTATTCAAAGCCAGTACTGGCTGGAATAAGTAGAGTCAGTTTTTCTGCTGGGGAAAGGAAAGCACTGAGAACAATATAGCTTATTAAATAAGTGTAATAAATTAGATGCTAATAATTAAACTAATTCTCATTAACACTTTCAATCGTATGTATGTCAGGAGAGAAACAGTAATTTTGCCAGTTATTACTTCATTGGCTGGAAAAAGTTACATGCATTACATTTCATGAAATATTCAGAGCATTATTTTAGATTTGATTTACATAAAATTTATAAATTCTGTATTTGACCGGAATGCTATTTCAATAATAGCAAGATGATTCACTTTATTTGATTAAAAAAAAAATAAAAATGGTTATTTGAAGCTTTGGAACTCTGCTTAATTTTTCATAGAGATAAGGGGAAAAGATAACTGCTTACAGAAATAACAAACCATAATAAACTGTACTTTTAACATCTTGAGTTCAAGTACTGGTCAACTTGATCTAAAGTGCTATAAGGCAGTATTTTTTTTTTTTAATGAACTTAGCTGATCTGAAACATCTGTTTCTCACCCTCCCTTTTCCTGCTCCTTCCCCCCCACTCTCCCCTGAACTTCAAAAATAATTAATAAAAATTATTCTGCCTTCATATTTTGTTAACCCTAGTTCCACTAGGGTTACGATGCATGCAGCAAAGTCATTTGTGGAGGGACCCAAAAGGTCACTGTATCACCAGCTTCTCTGACAGTTTAAGTTAATTTCACCACAATGTGGTCGAGTGGTTTTTGGGGAGGATTTTTGTTGTTTTTTCAAATATTTTTGCAGTAGCAGCATTTTATTATTTTTTTTTCCCTTCCAGTGACTATTCAAGGTGTGTTCCTGTATGCAACATGCTGTTAAATATAAACCCATCATCCCATGGTTAAATTTTACATAGGACAAACACTTCTGAAGAAATAAAAACGGCTTCCTTACATTTAGGAACCCCACCTGTCCAGCCTGCTGACCAGCGTCGGGGCAGACAAGTTGGACAAACTCTTTCAGAGTCTCCTGAGGATGATAGCGGATTGCTGGGTGTGAGAAGTATGGCCCAGGCTGTTGAATAATGGGTGATGTTGGAAAATGAAGAGTCGATGGTGTTGCATGTGGACTTGCTATAGGAAAGAAAACAAAGAAGTTATATAGAGGTTTGCCTTCGGAAAATAAAACAGTTTAAATCTACCGTAGTTTTACTTTGAGTCTTTTTTTTTTTTTAAATGTACAGTATTGTTTATACATCTGATCTTCGCAATTAATGTATTAGACCACATTGTGTCCTACACTCACTTCATCTAGATCCTGAAAGCAAAGGGAGCCAGACACTTTAAAGGATTTTCTGTGTTTTTAGTGGACACACATAAAGGAATCAGCACTCCTTTGTGAAAGTGAAAACTATTCATCACCTTAAGAGCATTCCAAATCAATCAGGCAATAAAAAATGTATTTGGGAGATTAGGGTTGATTTAATTGACATTTCATATTACTTGGATTTGCACATATGAATCCATTTTATATTGCACTATAAATGGTTGATAATTTAAAGATGGTCTAACACTTCCTGTTGTTGGGGTTTTTTTTCCACCTCGGTTTAGGAACATTTATTTTAAGTAACATATTTTCATCTAATGAACATGCACAAAGTGGCAAGATCGTTTTGAAAATTACATTTACATTTCTCCTGAATAATGCTAGGCTCAAATCTTCAGCAAGCCCCCAGTTTGCATTCAGGGATGACGTTTAATTTGGTGAATTTATGGGCCAACAAGCCAGCTGGAAAATGTACTACAGTGAAGGTGTAAAGGTGTAATGTACACAAGTCCATCGGCAATGACAGATTTTACCCTCAGCTGATTTCAGCAGAACTACAAGTGCAGCTGAAGAACCTTTTGCTCTCCTAACGTTATGTGATACTTTTGCCCAGTTTCTTGACCTTCAAGATATATTGGGTTGGACCCCTGTGAGCCAGCTTTTAATGGTCAGCTGCCACCACGAGGTAGCAACTGCCGCTATTCGTAGTGCCATGAATTCTCGCTTTCCCCTCTAAAATGAGAATTCACTTTTCCTTTAAATGCCCAATTAATATGGCTGAGCAGAAGCTCATGTGTAAATCACAGTTTGTTTCTCACCAAACAGCCACCATTACATCCTTGTTGCTCCCTTGGTGTGCTGTTCTAGTCATCTTCCAAGGGTGTCCATGTGCATACACTGCACTTGTACACCACACATAACCGATTAGATAAAGGCTACGCAAGGGAGGTAATATCCTACAGAAACTCGTATGTTGGCTTTGAAGTCAGTTAAATATAAGAGAGGGAAAAAAAAAGCCTTTGGCACTTTTTGAAAAATTGGAGAGATGCAGGAAAGTTAACTAAAATCAAATACAAACGAGTAAACACTCATTTCATGACAAATGTTATGAAAAGCCCTCAGTCAAATATAAGCTAAAATCTGCTTCTTAGTCTTGTTCATCACCAGTTTAATAACACGACACTTTATTAACAATTTTTTTCTTAAGCACTATTAAACCATTAGCAAACTCAGAGCCTGAAGATGTGGACAAAACGTACTCAGAGGCAGCAGCAAGGAAACCTACTGCGTTATGCTGTAAACATTCATTAAGGGCTGGCTGGGCAGCACTTCTATGTCCTTCTTTCTCCAGGACTGGATAGGAATGATTACTTTGACACCACCACCAAAAAAAGCTGCACTCATGCCTGGGGTGCTGAGATGGGATGAACATGAAGCTCTCATCCTTGCCATGAAAAGCCCCCCTGTAACCTTGTTAAGCCCATGAGTCCTCCCAGTCTGTTCTCTTCAATACCCTTTAAAATATTCATAACAGAAAGAGAATAATATACTAAATGTGTGGTACCAAACTGCATCTCATACAATGGGAAAGCACTGCTAAAAGAAAGCATGGAGACGAGGAACCAAAAGGTAGCGTGCAGACTTCAGCTATCTCTGATCAAAGTGAACTACTCTGATGCAGTGAATCTCTTCTGATAGCATGGGCTATCCATCTTACAACAGCTAGATATTGTGGCATGTGGGCTGAACTGGAAACCAGTTGTCTTCCCACAGCTTTGCAACGCTGCACTTGGGAAAAGGAAACAAGAAGCAGCATATCCCACACTCCTTGTTATGGAAATGTTGACAGTTATTCCATGGCCAAGGCAAACACCTGTGTGCCCAGCCAGTTCAACCTGTCTGCACATCTGGGCTTATCTCTTGTTTTTTTGTTCTTTTTTTTTTTTAAAAAAAAACCTAGTTAATTATTTCTTCTTCACTTTTAAGACAAATAGTTTTGTTCTGAGTTTGCATCTTAAATTATAGTATATTTGAAAACCCTTCAGATAAAGAACCCAAATCTTCAAAGGAAGAAATGAAGGCTATTTTCCTGTCCCCAAACTCCTGGGAGAGGCTGTAACTTTGAAGTCTGCTATTAAAGGTAGAGATAATGTGGGATTCACCTTACTAAATGTGGGTGTCTACCATGGAGCTAATTATCTTAGAATCAACAGAGACCTAAAAAGAACTAATAGTGTCCAAGGAGCCATTCATCTCATCCAAAGATAGATCACTTCCTTTGACTGGACTTCACTGACTGTGCTGACTGGCTCACCAGTGGGTGTAAAGGAAGCCCACCAGTACTAGCTCCAAGGTAGATGCCTCCAGTCTAGGCACACACCTTCAATGAGATGAATTCCACCCAAAGCATCAGCCTCTGATCTCACACCAACCCCTGAGGTGTAACCGCTTTAATGACACTTGCGTCATAGCCACTTTACAGGTATGAACGTATCTCCATCTTCTCCAGGAAGCAACAGTCATTTTAGGGCTTGTCAAAATATTTTGCCACAAATATTGGTTCAGCTAAAGTTGGTGGTAAGCATTTTGATGACTACAGCAAAATCTTCATTAGCCTACAACATGTCCTTTTTTTGATATAAAACATATACTTCCTCTCTTCCTTTGTATCTCCTTTTATAGTTCCCCCTTTCCTTGTATGACAAATGGAAGATGAAGGATGAAGATAAAAGTGAGAAATGAAAACTTATGTGGCAAACAGCTAATTAAGTGAAAAAAAAAAAGACTGGGATTTTTTAAACACTTATTTATAAAAAATATTTTAGCACTAGCTCTGTTAATACTATTTGAAATTGTTATGGAACTGCACTGTCCTGTGTACGCATCTGGGAAAAAATTCATTCCCTTTCTTCTACTTAGTGAAAAGGAGATAGAAGTGCTATTTCAATCAAACAAGAAGGAATAAAAAATCCTATCCAGGCAACAGATGGAAATTCAAAACAAGGCTTAAACCCACACTGTATTTAGCTTTTCCAAGGTATGGCTCTTCATTTAATAGTTTGATTTGCTATATGAAAGGTATGGTTATTAGAAATACTCATAGGCATGTAAATACTGGGTCTTTCTCTGTTGCCTTGCCTCCCTCAGCATGTCAAGGTAGAAAAAAAAGTGAAAACATTTGTCAGTGATCTTCCCAAAGAGAGAGAGAGCAGAAAAATGAATGTAGAAATGATCAACAATAATTCAGGAAGGCTAAGTGCTGCGAGAAGGAGAAAGTGGTTCCTCTTCAGAGTCTCAGCCAACTCCCGAGCACAACCTCGAAGGGCTTTCTGCTGATCACGGGAAAGACTCGGGGAAGGAAAGAAGACCAAATAGGCATCAGTCCTCAGTCTGTGCCATACTCTGACATATAGGGTTCATTTTCTCAGCTGGATGGATTAAGCATAAGAAGTAATGAATGGAATAAGGATCTCCAAAAGGTTTGGTTTTACAGTCTCCAACCAGGAAATAGCAAATTTCTCAAATAGCAAAAGAAAGGGCTGTTTGATCAGAGGAAGAATCTACTACTCTTAATCACTCTTAAACTGATCAACATTACAGGTGTGCCTGCCTTATACTAGAGAGAGGGAAATAAATGCCAACGTCTAAAAACTGCTGGCCCAGATACAGACCATTACTCCCATAGCTGTGTTGTGGTCATCAACTCTGGTGTATGCAACAATGGCCTTTCAAACAAGTTCTGAGTGGAGAACACAACCGTGTTTCAAAATGTATGGATCCTCACAAACATTTTTAATCAGTTAAAGGACAAGCAGGTTGTTATTTTCCCTGTTTGCCTCTAAAAGGGGCAAGTGACCATGGACAAGACCCTTCAGGCATGATTTTCAGAAATGCTTAATTAAAATTAAAAAGTCGTTGCTTCTGAAAAGCATGCCTAGAGTGATGCAAGTCTTCCTGTGTATAAGAAGGGGCTATTACTACTCATGTGCTTCTGATGGGATATTGTAAGTCTCAAATGGTGATTGTAAATTCTTTGAGATCTTCAGATGGAAGATAAAACAGGTCTTTGTCTATTATTTATTTACTTATTGACTTATTATTTATGTATCCCTAAGCAGCTGTACGCTGCCAAACCATATTTCTCTTGGCGTCTTTCAGCCTGTGGCATTTATATTTTATTATTGACCTCACTAAATGACATAAAATATAAGTTCTACAACCTATGAAAATATGTGTATTCCAGATCAGAACTTCATTTCTACCTGCTGTAGGTATGGAGGAGTCGGACTATCTGGTGTTATTAAATCTGTTATTTGTGTGGGGGGGTTGGAGGCAGGAATTATCCTTCCATCTCAAGGCAAGCATAAATATTTCAAAGCACACATGATTCTAATTCCATTGAAGCTCATCTGAAACATCCCAGACTTTTTATTGAAAATGAGATGATAATGTATGGTGGCCTGCAACAGATATACCAGTATTTTAAAACTACTGCTATTGGGCCAAGTAATTATGCAGTACAGCTGTTGCGTGCTATACTGGATTTTTTAGTGTTTTATGAGTTCGTGGTGCTGTGCAGCACAGAAATAAGAGGATTTTTCAGGACGCTGAATTCAAAGATCTGATTATGCAGGCCAGTCGTGTCTCTTCCCTTCTTGATTTGTAGTAGCCAATAACAAACTAGCTAACTAATAAAATAAGTTGCATTCATTGATTAGGTTAGCACTTCACGTGTCTAAAGCAAAAGAAGAGCCAAAATTGTGAATTCTATTCAACTGAATGATCAGATAATAAAGAATCAGTTAATTTGAAACAGGTTATAGTTTTCTTCAGATATTTAGTACCCTTCTTGGGCCCTTCTGGAACAAAGGAGCAGTCCTAATAACGACTTATGGGATCTCTTCTCCCAGGGAGCGCTCACTGATGTGGTAAAGAGACTGCATGCTCACACCTGCACTGCTCAGACAGATTTCTCCACCAGCACAGACCAACATATGGGGGAAGATACATCAATCCATCCACCTTCCGTCTCCTCTTCCAAAAAACCTTGCCAACCCCTTCAACTCCAGATGACTAGATGAAATTTCTTTCTTCATAAGGTTGTTTGAAGTCTTTGAAAGGGTCATTTAGTGCTGCTCTTCTCCCGCTCGGGAAAAGCCTACGATCACCCTGCACTCCTCACCTCTTCAGAGAAGCTGAGGAATCAAAACCACTGTTCCTTCACAGGCACAAGGGCTGGTCCATCAGACCTGGGCCAAGAGTAGATTGGCTTTAGTAGGGCCCAAGGCTCAGATACCTCCTCTAGAAAGTGATAATTAAGTTTACTAATAGCTCATTAAACATTGATCAATCTTCCTAGAAATAGTAACGTTATAATCATAATGAAACAGGATCATTTTTATCAGCTTGTTTTTGAGGCCATTATATTTGGCTTCATTACAATTAAGAAAGTATTTTTTTAAAAGTCATTTCCCTGGAAATGTTATAGAACAGTTTGTTCTGCTAGATATTTCCATTTCAGGCTTCTAAGTTGCTTTAACTCCCTGCATGCTGTAAGCTTTCTCCTAGCATTTCAGTGATTGCAAGTGCCAGTTCAAATTATGCAAGATGTATCCCACCCTTTGTACCCCAAAGGTACTTATTCTGAAAATTGACCATATTAGAGTACTAATTGGCTAAGCCACCATGCTGGCTGATGTGAAATGCTTTCAAACACCATGAAACAGCTGTGTTTATCGGAAATATGAAGAGTGACTTTTTAATAAGGAGATCTGGCAATAATCCAAATTTGTTGAAAGGAACTTACACTTCTGTGTATAATACAATACAAGAGGTAAAGAATGGAAGCCTAAAACAATAGCTTTAAGCCCACAGATTTTTGTGATGAAAGCGGTTACCCAAACAAGAAAAAAATAATTAAGAAACTCGGACTGGGATTTGCAGAGGTCCTGAGAGAATTCATTAACTCCTTTTGAATTTCAATGGGAGCTGTGTCCCTGTAACTCCTTCAAAGGTTTCTGAAAGTCCCCATTTTTCTTACTGCCCATTAGGAATAGATTTTAGGGTGATAAATGTAGAGCAGTCTCTTATTTACGTTAGCTTCACTTAAATATTGAACTGCTGAGGGTAGGACTGACCAGTCCTGGGACCAGCCCTCTGAAGGCAATTCCAATCAATGGAGAACTTAAATATTGCATAAATCCCATAATGGTACAAAGAGGCTATTTAGTAACACGTCTGTCAGGTCCACAGATGAGCCAAATTCAAACTGATTTGTCTTACATTCTCTTTCGCAGTACCCAGGCTGGGAAATTATGGGGTGGGAGAACAAACATAGGCCTTTCCCTCTTAGCTTGGCTAAAATTTAGGTATCACTTATACTTCCACATTATATAGGCAAACATAGATGAAACATTCAAAATGTAATGTAAACAGCTGACCAATGCAAGAGATATACAAATACCCTAAATATGATGGATGGAGGGTCTGTTCCTGCTCATGGACATCAAAAGAAGGACTGAACTGCTGAATGTCCACCTCTCAGCTCCAGAAGTCAAGCGCAGGTGGTTGGCTAAGCACTGCTGAAAAAACAGAGCATGGTATCTCCAAGGTGGGGCTGGCTCTCGGCCCCTTTTTCCTGCTCTGGAGAGTGTTATAAGGCACCTGGACCCTTTGTTCAGAAATACTATTTCAGTAAGAGATTCTGCAGTAGCAAGTGAGAGGCAGAAGGACATTTTACCAGGGCCCACGGAGTTCCGAGCAAAAGAGAAAATATGCTTAAAGCTGTGTTTGGGCACAGGGTTTATTGGGTACTCTGGATTGTGAGTATTACAGCTCGGCTTTTGAAAACCTGTAGAGCTGAACTGAGTGCAGGTTCCAGATTCTGGCACAGGCAGGGGGCCAGTTAAGTTAGCTGTTTTGAGCAGATTGTTTTAAAACATGTCAAAATTCTTCTGCCTTTGGGAGATCAGAATACTATAGAGCCGATTTCAAGGTATAGAAACAAAAACCATGCCTACAGAAAGCACCCCTTCCTTCCAAGACCATAGCTAGATGTCAAAAACTATAATTTAACCTATTTGTAGAATTCCTCCTTCACACTGAATGCTGGCAACTTTTGCATATTATTACTGTTTTTAATACACATGATGTATTCCCACATAGAAGATAAAAACTACTGCTAGGAGAATATATCATGTCTTTCTTATAATGAAATGCAGTTGATAAGTTTACAATAGAAATGTAAATTCTCTTAAAAACCACAACCTTTATGTGTGTGATGATATAATTCTGCTTTGATACTAAAAAGGGCATGGTAATGGAATCTGTGACTTTAGAGTGATATATTGCTGTTAAGTTAATAGGACTCCACATTCCCATTTCTAATATCAGTGTTTTTTTCCCCTTTCATTCTGTAGATGGTAAGCTGATACTACATAAACATTGTTAAAGCTATAGTTCCACGCTACAGTAATTCACTTAACTTTAACATGATTTATGGTTCTGTCAATAGAGGAGGTTGAAAATCCAGAGCTCTGATGCTTAAACATGGGTTCCATATTTAAAGCAATAATGTGCTTTTTGTGTGTGTCTGAAGCTAGAAGAATTTAGCATAAAGCAGAGATAAAAATATTATAGTTCACTGCACTGTTTAAAGCACATAGTTTAACTTCACGGATACATCAAAGAGAGCAAAGAATCTGAGCACAGAAATCAGTAAAAGCACGGGTAAAATACTTTGGTCCCGTAGCACTTTATTTTTATATTATTTTTTTAGGGATGCATGAAATCCTATTAGTATTTTTAACACTCCCCCTTTTTTCATTCTTTTGCTCAGTTAGATCAGCTCCTTTTGTCAGGATGAGTTTAAATCTGGGTCCACTGTGTTAATCACCCCCCATTCTTCTTTCTGGCACTTACCCTCCAGGCATTTTGCCTCTTTAGGAGATTAAGCGACCAAGTCATCTTGTTGCTCTAACATGTCCTCACTGGAGCAACATATTAACACAATTCCTCTGCAAAAGAGCCCTCTTTAGAAGTTTGCTGCAGGGATGACAAATTAACCCAGCATGGTGTCCCACACATCTATCTCAGTACAAATTATTAGTGTAATAGAGCTTTTAGTTATGCATTTATCTAGTAATTATTGAACGGTTATACAAAACGAAGCTGAGCAATCATGGCCCTTTATGAGGCAATCTCAGTGGGTGGCCTTACAGTTAATTTAGGATAGGACTGTCTAAGCAGTTCACTCACACACAAATTAGCTGAACAGCCCGCTCCTTTAAATATTTCCTATGTCACAGGCTAACTCTTTACAATACAACAAAGGTAGAGTTTTAATTACACGGTGCCTGACTTTTGTTTAGCTGAAGCTTTAACCGTTTGCAAGCCGTCCTCCCTGCCCTCCCCTGCCTGGGATACGGGAGTAGATGGCAGTTTGGGTGGGGTATCTCCTAATTACTAAACCCTGACCTTGGGGCCATCTGTTAGGAAACTGGTTTTCCTTCAGCGTGCTATTACTTCAAAGTGAGAGGAGAAAAATCAAAATCTTCCCCTACACGGTCAGCTCTCCTGACGTTGTAAACTGGAGCATCCCTTCGTGCTGCTCCCAAAGCAATTGGTCCGAGTTAATGTTATTTATGGTTTCTACTCCACTCACTTTCTTACCCTTGTGGTGTGGCTCTCTCCTCTCTTGGCTGCCTTACGTTACCAGCCCCTGATCTGAGGTGTCTGTATCGGAATGAACTTGCACCGCGTTGTTTTTGTCAAAATTGAAAGGAGAGCAGGAGGTTACATCAAAATTCAAAGGAGAGCAAGAGGAGCAGCCAGGGGTAGTTGTATGGAACAGGATATTACAAAATGTCCTTTCACACTGAGTAGCTCTGGAGTGAGGAAGCGCGAATTATCACTTTGATTCGCGTGAAGCTGGGTGACAGGACAGCTAACAGGCACTGATACTCTGGTGAGCATCTATCAAAATTCTCTGGTGGAGAGTTTTGATGGAGAAGGGCACAATGTTTTCCCAGATACATGACATATAGTTTTTGCCACAAGCAGAGAGTACTATCCTGCAGAGTTTCCCTGTTGAGCCTTGTCCTGATAAAAATCTCAATGGCAATGCTTATTATGGAGGAAATTAGTATAACGGGAACCACTCCACTAGTTGACTTTCAACCCTTCTTCTCTTTCTGCTCACACACCCATTTCCTTGTGTTCTTCCCTTTTGTGCTGTATTTCTTGTTTCTTGTAATTGTGTTTCTCCTTCATTTATCTTCCTAATGTACCATCTCATTCTTATCTTTTTTCTTTCCTTGCTTTTTCTTCCTTGCTTTTTGGCTTGCAGGATCTATGCTGTCATATTCTGTGGAAATGCTTGAACGCTCCACAGCCCAGGCTGCCGTATATCCTAGGTTTACAAGATCGTGGTCAATTTAACGTTTCAGCCAGCTTCAGATATAAAGTCACTAGAGTGTAAGTAGCAATACATGGAAACCTAAAACCACTTATGTAAATACTGCTGTCACCCATAGTATTTAAATCCTTCACTGTCTGGTAAAGAGTTCAAGTGGGCTAATGTCTGGGAAACTGTAAGATGCCAGCAATACGTGATGGCTTTGCAATCCTGGAGTACTGCGGTGGGCTACGCTGACCACCAAGTGATCTAACTTGCAAGTAACGGAAGTATGCTGTGTAGGAGACAGGGATCTAACCACTTGGATTTTCAATGCTTTGAAATAAATTCTAAAACTGATAGCGATGCTAACGCCACCCTATAGGTGATCAATTTACCATCTGCCAGACACTGAATCCTAGCCACGCTGGTCCAGAGAAGACATATGGTGCATTCATAGAGTCATGCCCAAAAAACTGCCATCATCAAGTGAGGCTCCATGAATCACTTTGCTAGCTTATCACCAAAGAAACTTGGATCTTACCACCATCTGTTGGAACTACTGAGGAGTCACTGAAGCATTGGCATCCATGCGCCAGCACTCACTGCACATCTGGTCCTTTGGTCAGCCAGCTCAGATCCTCTCTGCTGGCTACTGCCCAGCTGGGTTGAATACTGGCAGCAGCACCAACGCAGATAGGAAACTAGTGCACAGCCTTCCACAACACAGTACGGTATCGGCAATTTCACGAGAACAGAGGTCTTCCAACAGGTTGATTGAATGGAGCACCTCTGAATGGAGAAATCCTCTTAAGAATCTACTCCTCCTCCAAGTAAGTTTTGTTTCCAAAATCACTCATTGTGGGCATCACTGGGAAGGGCACTTAGTATCCTAGGATATACCCCAGCATACAACTTGTACTGTGTTCTAAGGAATGTTTGGAAGCGTGTGAAAGATTCGGGAATATTCCTGAGAAGTTATAAATCACTGGTTGTCAATGACAACACCTGCCATGAATAGTCTACAGCTTCTTCTCTGCTGTCTATTTTGATCGTGCTTTACAAATGCATCTCATATACACATCCAAGTGATAAACTTGCACATATGAACATCAGAAGGAGATTGAACCTTCTTGTAATCGTTCAGTTGGCTGAGGAGCTTACTCTGATGGTGACCTACTTAGTCGTGACTTTCCTTTCTCTGAAATATCTCTGCAGGCTGAAGATTAAATCCTGCTCCTACTTTTCTGAAGACCACTCAGGATGACCTGCCACTGACCATTTACATAATGCAGAGGTATCCAAAGAGAATGCAACGTGTGGGCACTATATTTACTGCTAATTTCTGCAGGATGGTACAACTTCCAGTAACTAATGGTGGATATGAATTGCTCAAAAATTATATCCTCTTATATGATTGCATTATACTCTTTATGTTGCCACTTTTGATACCTGAAAAGCTTCTTTCTTCTACTTACTGTCCCAAAGTACACTGGAGGCGATGGGATAAAGAACAAAGCTGGATTTGCAGAAAATAATCCATCTCAATATATTACCCTTTACTAACAGAACGATTGTTGTGGAAGAGAAATAAACACAGCCAGTGTGCTGTGGAAGAAGAATACTGAAGAGGAACGTCCAAAAAGAACAAAGAACGAAGTCTGGAACAAGATTTTTCCAGGATGATGACACTTCAAGAATCCATGCATGGATTCAGAGGGTTTTCTTTTTTTTTTCTGAAAGTCTGTAAGACTTTGTTTGTGAACAAGCATAAAATAGAAGATGCTTCCAAATGATGTTGCAGAAGAAGTCTTAGTTAACCTGTCAGTAATCATGATGATGAGAACCTGTGTTACTTCTTTATGCAGTTAGTAAAGAAATCTCCTTCCAAACAGACAAAATTTGGGAACTGTAATCATTGTATTTGCTCTTTTAAATTCTGGCTTCTTTGAATGTTCTTCTCACATAGCTGATGGATATCCCCTGGTGCATAGAAAAACTCTTGTGAAAACAGACTGTAGATGAGATTTAAACAAGACCTCAGCAGTGATACATTTCCTCTCTCAACCACACAAAAATCCAAAATACAGAGGGTCCAAACAGGGGCAGACAAAGGCATTCAGTGATCTTAAAAAATAAGTGCGAGGCAAAACATAGCTAAATAAAGAAAAGCCTATTAACTAATCAATCAACAACTCAAATCTAAAAGGCTGAACTTCTAAAAGATAGGAATTCAGAGTCAGCTGATGTGCATTGAATATAATGTTAATGGAACATTCATATTATTCATACTTATATCACCAATTATCAAGGCTTTTAAAAGGAGATATATTTGCCAGATAGCTCAGGTCCAAGTTTCAAGGGAAATCTGTATAGAATTTAGATGCCCAAGATCTTCTGAAGATCTAGGTATGTGTCTAAGGGTAATAAATAATTTTTATGGGATTAACCACAACAAATCAAAATACAATAAGCAGATTTAACAAAGCACAAAAACCCAAGAAGTGCAATTCTGACCTCACTTCAACTTAGTGCAATTCCACTATTTCACACCGCATCACCTGGACTGTGCAGACAAAGAGGCTCCTCCTGGTTTATGCTGCCCTCAGTAAAACCACACTAAAGCCAAACAGACGTTTCAAAATAATTTCCACTATGAATTGCTAATACGTCTTTTTATGCTTCACCATTCGACCAATTCCTTAATAATCTTGTCTAAATGAGACAAAATTTCATAGCAGAAAGAAACATGTCACAACCATTCATTCCTATTTTTATATCTTCCAAAGAGGTTTGTAAAAAGATTCATTCATTTGTGTATATTACTATGCCCAAGTGAGTTCCTTTTCAAACGTGAACTGAGTATTGCATTTAGTTTTCTAGGTTAAATGCAAATGCAGCTTTCTAACAAAAATGTATAAGCGCATCTAGACCCAGAGGACATCTCTTTTACTTGGAAAGTCAATCAGAAGAGTACTGAGAAGAAAACCAGCCAAAGAATTGCAGGAACCAACTTCAAAGGAGTCCCCTAACAAGGCATTCTTCAGCACGCTGATACCAACAACACGAGCACTAAATGACCGGCAGAAACAAAGCCATGGTGCTGGAAGACAAGGGTGGTTCAGAAGGGAGCGATGGGTCCCTATCTCGAGAGGTTGAGACTCAATCTATGTTATGAATGGAAACAAACAGAAGACACTCTCTGTAACACATTCTGTCTCCCCACCCTCTTCAAAAAAAACCCCAAGCCCCCATAAACCAGTGTTTCCACCTCAGTTGAGTGGTCACCAGGAAATTTACCGAGCAGCCCAGCCTAACAAAAACCAAACACGGGTCTTGACAACTAAAAACTCTGGGTTATCAAGCTTCTGAAGAGCAGCCTCTCACTAGCTGGGTCACAGGTGGCGATGACTTTCCATGGAAAGGTGCTGGGATGGCCACTGGGTGCCATGGCTAAGGTTTAAGCTGCCTGGGGGGGCTCTTGAGTTAGGCCTCACCTCTGGGTCCTGTAATGACAGGTCGATGGTGCTGTGTGAAAGCCGTTCCAAGGGAGGAGGTCTGCGAAGGCGAGGGACTGCTGAAACCAGACTTCTCTGACTTCTTTAATGTAGTTGGCGATGGCATTCCTGGCAAGAATGATTGATAAGTGCAATTTAATAATGCTAGGTCATGGAACGACAGCCTATGCATTGTGAAAGTGGGTGCAGAAGCAGCTAAGAAAAACTTAAAGGACAAATGAAATGGAATACAACAGCAAGCCGAAAGCTCACTTTTATTTGTGGTCTGTTTGGTTTTTTTTGAGGCAGAAGCAGCCATGGTTTGCTCTGAGCAACGAGTACTAAAAGGCAGCCATATTTTTCTTTTAAATCTGAAATATGGATAAGATGCAGCTTATTATTGCTACTGAAACCTACTCTGCTTTATTTTTAGAAATCTGTAATAGCTGGAGCATTTGGATTTTTACAGGCTTTTTATGAGTTCTGTCTTTCACTCACTGTTTTAGTAGATTATTGCAAATGGATCTTTTAAATGTGCTGCACGACTCAAGGCACAACTAGAGAATAAGGTTTTCTGAGTTCAAACTCTGCCTCTCCTTACTCTCTTGACTTCAAAGGTATTTGAAAGTAAGATATTTATGTGGTTCCCTTTTGCTTTCAGATTTTTTTAAAGGGTGAATGGTATTTGTGTCTTGATATTAGAAGCCACAATGGAATTATTTCAGAGTTGTTATTATGCCCTTGAACTATATCAAAGGCTTCCAATGAAAATCAGAGTTAAGTTGCCATTGGGTGAAACCTCTCCCGTGGACAGGCAGAAATGGTGTAATGCTAATATGAATGGTTTGTTATACTCTGTAAGAATAACTCCTGTTGATATCATATCAAGCCCGTGGCACCAAAGAAATTAGTGGAATGAATAGGCTTTTAAAATCTGAGCCTTTTCCACATATAATTTATGCTTGGAGAAAAGAATATTACAGCATATAGATGAAGAATATGTTTGTCCCTATTATTCTCTTTATTTTTATAACTGTAGAGGTATATGGGCATTCTGATCATCTGCACATACTCTGAAAACATATAATTTCCAGTACATCAGACATTTTGCATATCCGTAGGGATGTAGCAAAACAAAGGTGCAGAACAGTTGAGGTTTCAGGTGCAAAGGCAAAATATCAGATAATTTGGAAGTTGAACTTCCACTAGCAAAGTCATTCAGCCTTATTTCCAACTCTGTATTTTATAGAATTTAATTGTTAAAAAGTAAAGAGAGAGGCCTGGACAATATTATCTCTGGACAATATTATTAACTTTATATTTAATAACACTAGTTTTATAGTCCCTGGGATGTTGATTGCAATATGCAGGAGCCTTCTTTTACTTTATGTGCTGCACTGCTGGGGTCTTAATGGTTTCAGTGAGGTTTTCCAGTTTATATTTCAGAAAGTTAAATAAAGTAAGGGAGTGGTGGGAATTCCAGTGTTGTACTTGCAGCTTTTTGTCTTGAAACTGTTTGCTACAAGGATTTGCAGTTGTGGTGGCTTTTTTCTCATGGCAAGAAAGGTTACATACTTAATCTTTCAAAAATAAAAGTTTAGAACTGACAGACTATTGTGCAAGAAAAATTCTGGGTTGGGTTTTTTTTATACTGGTCTTAAGGGCTTTGGAGTGGGGACAAAAGCAAGAAGAGTTGGTTCAGTTTGGGGGTAAGAGAGAAAAGGAGACTGAACTAAGGTATTTCAATGCAATATTTCACTGCAGGTTGTTGAATTTTCTGCCCAAATGGCATGTTGGGATGTAACTTAGTTATTGCTCTGTGTCTGAGTGTCCATATTCAGGACAAAGATACAAAGATGTAAAGGTGCTCTTGACCCAGATTTCCTTATGACAGAGGAACTGGGGATGGAAACACCAAATAGCCCCAGCCCTTAACAAGACAAGGGTCAGTGGCAATATTTGTGTTTGGGGAGGGGTAGAAGAACTACGCTGCTGGCAGCAAGGCCGTGGGTACATCTGGGTACATCTCTTCTGCACTGGGCTTTGGAAGGGGCGCCGTTTGCCTCCAGGAAGTTTTTAATAGGCTCTATCCCTCTATGTGCAAAATACAACGGATAGAACACGAGACTGTTTACGCACGGGGATTATCACAGTAAAACATGCTTGCTTATAAGCAAGGTCGTGCAGGACTCTTGCGTGGAGGCAGAAGGTCCCTTGGGCAGCTGATGGCTCTGCAGCCCATGAGCACAGATCCGGGAGGGGACAGGAGTAGTCAAGCCCTGGGTGAGCAATGGAGGTCGTGGAAGGAGCAAGGGGTTCTCAGTCTGTCCACCCTGTGGTTCAGCTGGGTCATGAACTCCAACTCGCTGCTTTCCCCATATCCTCTAGCTGCATACCCTCCTCATACCCCAGAGCCAGGCTGGTGGGGTCTTTGAGCAATCTGCTTTGGTGGGAGGTGTCTCTGCCCAGGGCAGGTGGGTTGGAGCTCAATGATCTTTAAGGTCTTTTCCAACCCAAACCATTCTATGATCCTATGATCTTGAGGGTTATGGGAGATAATAAAGCTTCTGAGAAGGTGGAGAAGCTGTTCTTCTAGCCCTCTGCTAAAAAACCTGCTTGACTGATCTCAGCCATGGTAGGGGTAGAGATAAGAGTGGAATATGGTTTATAGCTGTAGCAAGTTCATGTGATTGAGTCCAAATACTGGAACTTGAGGAGCTACAACAAAGCTGATGAATGACCTTGCGCTTTGGCAATGCTGAGCAGTGTCATGTTCATGTGAGGATGGATTTTATACAGTTGAGGCAGCTGTCTTCATGTGAAAACAGAGATTTTAATGTAACACGATGTTGTAAAATTGAGTAGAAAGACAAATTGAAGCACTGATAATTGGTTCCTACTTTTGTTATATTTGCTTGTTATCATCATTCTGACTGCCGTTATTATCACTACTTCGTGTTTCTTATTTATTTCAGTGTATTTTGAAATGTATCGGTTTGGAACAGTCCAACTCTACCATGTTTTTATTTTGTTTGAGGTTTGTAATGACACATTTTATTTTGAGTGATCATATCCATCAGATCTCAAGAAAAAAAAATGGCTGCATCCTAGTTCAGAAGAATATGCAAACAGGAGCTTAATTACATCACTTAATATTGACCAAGAGAAAGAATAAGATGAGCTTGCCAGCTCATTTCCAAAGCATGTTTTGTCCTTTAAGAGGGGAGGGTATGACAGAAAGTTAGGCAGTGCAAAGCAATTAGCATCATTCACATTTTATGTTGCGCTAGCATGGTGCTCTAGCAGCAAAATTCAAACATTCTTTGAATGGGTTAATAAAAGAAGAAATACAGTCGGCATGCAAGAAAAAGGTTTCCAAGAACAAGCCAAAATATGTCCCATTCTTCTAAATTTATCACAGCCATGTCACATTATCCTTGAGACTGCCAGGAATGTCAATTTTTTTGCAATTTTAAAAAAATATCTCATTTAGCACCATATGTTTGGTTAATGTGCCTGATATATCCTGCGTATTCTTTAGTCCATCCATTTCTAATACTCATTTTCTTTTTTTCCCCCCTCGCTAAGCCATATGTTACAATGCTGGTCATTCTATCGAAGCTCCTTTTGGGAGCCGAGAGCAAGAGTGAGGGAACTCAGGTTTACTCACCCAGAAATACTCAGATCTGATACTACGAGTCTCACTTTTAGGTAAGCAAATCTCACTTGAGTTAGCATTGGAGGTGCCCAGTGCCTATGAAAATCAGGCCACCCATGAGATGGCATGGTGTGTATTAACAACGATGAGGCCGGAACTAAGATAAATGACTAAATACGGAATTAGGTGTTTAATTTTTGGCACCCATGTCTGAGACTCTTGGCTAGTTTTAAAGGTCTTCTGTTTCATACCTAATGAGTTTTAACACGTTTAGCGGTCCCCAGCCCGCAGCCTCCCCTCCTGTGTTGCTCAGGGATGCAGGAAATTAAAAAGTTAAAACTGAAGCTACCCAGGGCAGAGCCCAGGGAGGATGCTGCTGCCTTGCACCGCTTTCCTCAGCATTGCTCCCCGGAGCTAATGAATATTGGGGACCACTGCACTGAAAAACCAGATTTCAGCACTTTGTATGGCCCCAAGGAAGGGGTAGTGCCAACTCATAAGGACACCTCTGAGTCCCCACTCCCCTCTGTCTCCTCTCTGGTGCAGGGCAGCAACAAATTACAATATCCCCCAATCCGTCTCAGCTGCGCTGGCCGGTGAATAGGGAATGGAGCCAAGGATCCTCCCTGTTCCCTGCCTCTTTCTATCCATCTGCTCCAAGCAAGGAATAAACAAGAACAGCCAGAACACAACGGCTGGGTAACCCAGGTGGGGCTTAAAAATGTTTCTTACTATTCTGTGTATAGGACAGTTGTCCAAATCACAGTCACACCTGGCACTTTTAGGAAACACAGATTTTGTCATTCAGGTCTGAGTCTCCTCTGAATGTTATTTAGAGTGCAAGAGAAGAAAATCAGACTTAGTCTATTTTCATCTTATGGCAGCTTTTAACTACAGAATAAATGGAAAAGTTAATTGCTAAATAAAAAAGAAAATAAAGGGATTTGTGGCATAAAACACAGATGGAAGTCTGAGTGGGTGTGTTGCTTTAACTCACTGTACTTGTGTTCATGTGATTCTGTAAGTACATGTATGCCAAACATATATGGTCTTAGCCTGCTCCCATTAACACGAATCCCTTTTTTTCACTGGTCAGAGGGAACCAGATCAAAGACCATGATGGTGCTAAATGGAACAAGATGTGTACTTTCGTATTTTTTTCCAAAAGGAAATATTAATTTGACATTGGTTTTTCAGTTGAAAAGAATTTTAATTGCAGTACACAATAAGCAGAAAATTCAGACAACAATAATCTTGAAACTGTTAGCAGCATTATATTTCTATCAAGGAATTTGTGTGCCTTTTCAACATTAGAGCTTTCTGAATTTTCATTAATTTGGCATTTCCCTAAACACACAAGTTATTTTGTTCATTCCACATCATGCATCACACCCTTCTGCTCAATGCATAATGCAAGCGTAAATGGGATCCTTGTCCTTGAGAAACTCTGGTTACTGGAGCCATTGCACGGATGTTGAAGTCCCCGCAGTAAGACTTTCCAAAACTCTGCACTTCGCAAACCTCCAGCCCAAGTTTAATCAGTGAATGCACAGGGGTACTTCATGTTCCTCATCTTCTAAGGGGCACTGGAGCATTGTGATGGTTTTAATTCCTCTACCTCCTTATGTTTGCCAGTACTAGAAATGCACCACATAAGAGTATTCCTTGAGTACAGCTAAAGATCTTCAAATTTTCATGTATGAGGCTGATATATATTTAAATGGACCAGAAAATGATGCATGAGAATTGAATGCACAAATCCTTCCCAGAAAAATAAATGTCTATAAATTTTCCATATACCTGTGCACCTTACTAACAGAGGTACTGAAATTAGGATTAACTTCGATGGAGTGAATGGAGTCACAGCAGTAAGAGGAGAACAATTCCTCTTTTCTCCAAATCTAGAGCTCTATTTGTACCTATATCTGTATATCCATCCAATTTCACTTGATTAATTACTAATCTTATTCTGACTGCACACATCCTAAACAATAACTCCATCTCAAGTTAGCCACATTGGTAGACCAACTGATATTCATCTCCAAAGACGACTTGCGGATAATTACCCCAATATTCCCAGTAGCTCTCTGCCACTAGACTCTTGATGGAGATTTTGTAACAAAAGCTATGAATGAAATATGGTTTGGATCTTCATTCTCAAGGGGCACTATGAAAAGGAATGACGGAAGCTCAGGTATTACCAGGTGGACCATGAACTCAACAACATGCAGAACAAATAGATGATGCAGAAAAACAAAGTGGCTGTTGAAGAAAGAACTGATATATGGGAAGAAGTTTTTCAAGGAATTTTCATACTTCTGTGCAAATTATTCCAGCAATTTCACTGAAATCAGTATCAACAGAAATGCTCATCAGCTGCGCTTTTAAAAATTTTTTTTCCTTGGGAATTCTTAATTTCAAGCTTCTTGAAATTTTGATGGCTATACTACTGTCAGTCATAATAAGTCTGTTCTACTTAGTGCTGAGCAAACTTTATTTGTCATCAGCTGAGATATGATCACACTAACTGCCATCCATCAGTTGACTGTATTAGTTGCTCCAGTATATACACAAAACACAACGCAGATGGAAATTCACTCATCCTAATGAAGTGCTCTTTAGTTTCTATGTTCTGAATAGATACTTGCTCCCCTGGTCGCATTTAAAGTCACCACGATCACTGAGGAACTACCTGCCAGTGAGCACCTCGCTTCGCAAGACTAAATCCAGCTTAATAAACAATGATTTCACGGAAGAAAAATGAAAGCTCCCCCCCCTCTATTCACTTATCAAACTACTGCATATGCATCACCAACACACACAACCCATTTCCTCAGAACTCGACATCTGACAGATCATCAGGAAAACAGAGCTAATCTATCCGTACCCATCAACATCGTATCATAGGTGACTGCCAGATACTTAAGAAGCTATCCAAAAGAAATGTCACAACTCTTTTTCAAGACACTACAAAAGAAATGTTCCAAATAAAATAAAGCAAATGCACGTACGAGTAAATGAGCCAAAGAACTTAATAAAAAGAGATTGATTAAAATGAGGACCAGAATGTTCATAAAGGACTGAGAGAGAGAGAGAGAGAGAGGTGCCAAAGGCGCATTAAATGGATTCAATGGCTTCAGGTTTTAAATGCTTTTGGACTCCTTAGCAATTTTTAGCCAAAAATGATAATTCAAGTTAGAATCAAAATTCTGATGTCACTTAGGAAAAATAAGGTTAAAATTTCTCCTTTGTAAAGGAATATTTACTCCATTTACGATGGAGAAATACCAGTTTCTGCTGATGGAAAATCTTGCCTACAGAATTTTAAAACTGAGCACTACAATATTCACCATTATTCTAAAACCTTCCCCCATTAAAATCTGCCTTAAATTCTTTGGTGCAATGTTCCCATAGAGTGTATTACCTTAGCTGTTTGTATCTATCTTTACAGCATCAGCTGGATTGGTTTAGATCTCCTAAGTTAGCCTTCATTCCTGCTTTGTCACCCAAGTGCTTCTTTCATTAAGTAATAAACTAGTATTCCACTTATTATCAGATTCTTCAAAATATAATTTCATGACATTTATATTTAAAAGTTTTAATGAGAAGCATAATAAACAGCAAGATAACAGTTCATTTTTTCCCTTTCATTTATGTTAGCTTCAGTATATTTTTGCATTGTATAAATATATATTGTAATAGGAATAAAAAAAAAATTCTGATGACGTCTTTAAACATCTCATCATTTAAAATTCATGACTACATTTGTTTCATTTCAAATGTTATTTGAGAGTTTTTCAGCATACTTGGCAGATCAGATATAGCAGCAGGGACAAACTGCAGCCATCCATAGGAGAATATACCTTTATGTGGGTGCTTTGGGGATAGAACATCTATAGCTGTAAGGCAAAAAATGCCATCATAAATTTGGATGGCATTTACAAAGCCCTCTAAAAAGTCTTTGCATATGATTATAGCTGAGGTATGATATTTTTGCAAGTAAAAGACCCAGAATAGATTTATGTTTCAACTATATCTTCCTGAGATGCATATGGATGCTAAATTGCAAGCGATACTAAAGGGAATTTTAGTTTCTGAAGAGGATGGAGTCAAATTTTCTGGTGGGGTTTTTTTTATATATTTATCAAAATTCATTTGCTCATTATTTGCATGTCATCAAAAGATCATTGGCTATCCAGGTTATATGTAATAATGATGGCTGCTAAACACCGAAGGCATGAGATGAAGATGGGTAAATATGCAGATTTTTTCGACCTGTGGCCTCAGTTACTGTCTGTAACTGATGATGACAAGACTAAGTTTGGTGTTAATATTGGTTTTGAAGACTTAATTGGTATACACTGCCGTTTAACATATGTTTTAATTAATAAAAGAGCTGTGGCCAGGATTGAAAATAGCTCAGGTAATTTACCATGTACTGTAAAGTCACCTGATTTCTGCACAATTTGAGGTGAAGAGTTTATAAATTATTCCAAAGAAAGACAGAGTTGCAAACTGAATTCATGTGCATCGTACCAAACTGAAATGGATTTATAATTTGACAGGTCAAGAGTGTACTCATGGAACTGTTATGTATTGCTATCCAGTGGTTCTTGGTATTTTTGCCATACGACTGCCTGGGTTTGACAGTCACAGGACTGAACATCATCTCGTTTCTCCGTAACACAAAAAATAATTTGTAGCTGACCTACAGCTGCTGTGCTCTTTTACTGGAAAGTGCCCATTGCCAGTTGCACACCGGTGAGTGCCTGCTGGAATGGCACTGGGGACCTGCCACCGGCACCTCCTAGGGAGGGCTTGGCAGCTCCCAGGCAGCAGGGACTCAAACCGCTTCCCAACAGGCAGGTGATATCAGATAGGTGAAATCAGCCTCGATTTTCTGCATCCACAATGGCTTTAGGATTCCAGGAGGAGCAAAGAATCCCCCCTGGAAAAACTAAAATGTTCTCATTGCAGAGAAGGCAGAGCACAGCATTTTGACTGTGACTTTGTTTCCAGAGGAGCCGTGTATGACCGTGCTGCCGGCAGGTCTGCTTGCCCATCACCTCTCTCATCTACTGAGCAATTCAAAACACATCTGATGGAGAGGCAGAGGGCTTGTAGGGCAAAAGTCCCAGCAAGTTTCATGAAAACAGGCATGGGAAGGGCAGAGGTAACAAATATTTAAGTTCTCCCTCCAGTGCTCTCACTCAGCAGGAAATCTCTCCTTACTAGACACCGGAGAATCCCCACGAGAGGGGATAGCTGGTACATCCCCCCCAACCAACACAAAATGTCTATGCACCGAGAACACGAGCATTGGCATTGTTTGAATAAGCACACCCACCATGTAGTGCTCCGCGGTGTTCGGGGTTTCTTAGATATCCTAATTTTATAAAAGAAAGTAAAAGAAGAAAAAAGAAACAAGGTGAGAGAGAACACTATCATATTTTGTAGCAAGCAGGATACTGTGTGAAATCTTGGCCCAGTGAAGTAATAAAGGGGAAGCTTTCAGTTCGCTTAAGGGAAAACTTACGAGCAAATAGTAAAATTACCAAAATACCACATTGCGGAAAATGGGTGCATTTAGGTTCAATTAAGCTGTAAAAAGGAAAATGGCACTTTAGCTTGCAAAAACGAAGGGACAAAGGGAGCTATGAGAAGTAACTTTGCAAGATTTGTATGCATGAGGCTGCTGCTTCACTGGACCAAGAAAGCTACAGTATGGGACAGGATTTTTCTTTTATTAGACACTTTGCTAGATAGCTTTGTTGAACCTCAGAAACTGCTGCTCTTGGCATTATGAAATAATCCTACATAACTTGATCTCATGAGCTTAGGAACACAGAAAAATAGCCATGCCAAATCAGATTACAGGGATCCACCTAGCCCCGTATCCTCTCTGACAGTGGTAACTAATGGATGCCTAGAAAAAGAGTAAAAGACCCAGGAAAGCATACAGTGATAATTCTCCAAAATACTCTCCCAGCCTCCAATGATTTGCGATTCAAGGACTTCTAGGACAAAGTTGACATCATGGTATTGAAGATACTCGAATCCAAATGCACAGATTTACACCCACCCCTCCCCCCCGCCCCCCCCCCCCCCCTTTTTTTTTTTTTTGGATTTCTAACCCCATGAGATTTCTACTCGTCAAACAAAAAAGGTTTCACAGTTTGGTGCTGGCAAGTCCGGTGTTCTTGCCACTAACTCGGAATGAGCTAACAGCTTTCGAGCCCAATGATGTTATGTGTACAAGAGCATCCAACACTTTTTCCTACATAAAAAAGTGACATGTGTGCTGAGGTGCTCTAAGTGTATATACTTTGGGAGATTTTATATTTTTTTTTATATATATAAAAAAAAAGCAAGAATCTGGCTGTAAATTGATATTAACATTTTTCAGTATATGTGTAAAACACATGTTTCAGAAGAATAGAAGAGAGAAACTGTCACTCACTGGGAAGCTTTAGAGCTATCTGGCTCCCTGGGAAACTGCATGCAACTATTCTGGTGTCCAAGGGTTTGACCAGTGAGTTTCCTCTTCCTGCAAAGAATGAATGCAGAAGTAATAGAAAGTCTGAGGGGGAAGATTTTAGCAAATGGCTAAAGATACTCCTATTCTGCTCACTGCAGCAGGTAGGAAAGCAGGTGGTGGTGGTGGAAGAAAAAGGGTGGGCAAGGAAAAAAAGCCTACCTTCCCCTCCCAGGGCAGGAGGCTAACCTAGGAGAGACTCGCACCGCTCAGCCCTCTGAAATCCCTTTGCGATGCCGCATTGACATGCAACGATGCCGAGAGGTCATCGCGGTCCCAGCACTGCCACGCAACGTCAGGACGTTCTGCTCTGATTGCCTGGGGTCTTGCTGTGACTCCCTTTCAGGATGGAGCATGGCTCACCGCCGCTTGGTGATTGAAACTTAGCACACTGGGGGTGGCGTGGCTTCATTAACGCTGCCACCAGGAACATAAAAATCCCCTATTCCCAGGAAGGAACAGTGACTCCTTAAGCATCACCCTCGTTTCTGGGGAGTTTTTCTGAAGTTTTAATTTTCTAATCGAATGGGTGCCTACATGTGAAATTTTTACTTAATTCATAAAAAAGAATCAGTAAAAGTAAGGGTCTGGAAAAAAAAAGCTTATCCTTTCATTTTTGATGGCGTATTGACTTTGTAAGAGTCTAAAGGCAGGAGTGATATATTAGGGAGTCCCCTGCTTTACTTAAAGCAAAAATTAGAAAGTGATCGAAAAGTTTTATAGAGGAGAGCAGAAATATAATTTTAAGCCTCTTAAAATTGCCTGAACTGTGAAATCAAGTAATGAACACTAGAGAAGGATCTGTCAGCTGGAATCAAAGCTTAGACTAGTCAGCGTTTTCTTCCTAAACCTTATTATGGCAAAGATTTTTCATCTCTGCACTCTGTTCATCCCAACAAATAAACCGACTTGACCTCCACCTGTTACTGGGTGAAGTCCGCTGTCATCTTTGACTAAATCCTATTCTTCCCCTTCAAAGCCCTCTGCACCACTGAGAAGGTGGGAAGACACAGCTGTGCACTGATTCAAGTTGATACCAGTTCATAACCAGACAGCATTTCACAGTACAAATTACAAGCAACAGAGGAGGGAAAAAAAGATAAAATAAAAAAAAAATGTAGTGCCAATGAATTCTGGAAGGGGGCAACATTTTTCATCGATTTAACAATGAGATTTTCATAGAACAAAGTTCTTTTTTTATGTGTGAGTGTGTGTGGTATCATGAACTAGTATTTGAGGCAAGAAACATTTTGCTTGTGCCGTATCAATGAACCTGAGCTAACACCACACAGGAAGAAGTGAAGAACATAATGGCAGCTATTTGTGTTTCTGTTACATTTCCTAAGTTGAATGCATTAACTGTTTCAAAGAGGTTCAGCTCCAAATGCATGTAGGTTTCTAGACTTAGAAACAAGTCACAGCTATAAAATGTAACATTACTAAATAAAAAAAAAAAGTAATATTATGGAACACAGAACAGCAAGATATGTCATAAGGAAAACCGTATAGCTATAGCAGTCATTTCTTCAAATATATCATCGTGACAAAACCACGTAAGAAGCTTTCTAATACAAAGACATATCAGAAACAGCCATTTCATATAAAGTTGGACTTCTCTGGGTGATTAATGCTACGTTCAACAAAGGAGACAGTGTCTGTCTAATTACATTAAATACTTATCTTCTAGGGATTGGCAGGGTGTTTCTGCTCAATGTCACTTTTCATGACAATGTAATGATAGATCCGTTTACTTACCAGTGCCATTAGCAAAAATTGTACTGTTTTCTCAACTGCCCTCATATCACAAAAATATTTGATTAACACACTGTAGCTTATCTAATACTCTAAGCAACATATTCTGCATAGTTTTCTCTCTATTAAAAAAACAAGATTACAGCTTGTGAAATTTTTATTGCACTCACACAAAAATAAATGAATAATGTGTGATATACTTCAAGTATCTTGCTTGGTCACAAAACAGGTTTATTTGCCTTAAAATATTAACTTGTACTTAAAATATTAAGATTTGGGGCGAAACAAGCAAACAAACAAAGTCAGTGCTCTGAGGCACTACTTCCCATCCGGTCTTTAGCTATTATTTCCTTTTCATTTCAGCACATCTTTTGAAACTTTTAATACCTTAGGAAAAAAAAAATAAAAGAAAAGCTTTCATTCCTTTGCTAAAAAATAGATATGGCCATCTCCCAAGTCTTTAAAATTCACTGCATGGTGAACTGACTCTTCAGAGTCATGCTACTGTGCCAACATACAAAGAACAATAAACCTCTGGAAGAATGTACACAGCGAAGGCAGTTTATATAGTAACAAGATAATTTCATAAACCTATATTGAAGAGAAAGGTTGTGATGTAACATTCTAGCAGTATATATCAGCTACCTGATATTTACTAACAAGGTTAAACTACTATCTGTTTGTCTCAGCACTCTTCATAATTCACTTTTTAATGGATGGACAGGAAAAGTCAGCAGTGTATGGCACAGATCATTTTAGAAATAGGACAAGACAGCTTACGGCAGTATCTATTTCAAAACACGCTCCATCTTTCCATACAATCACATCAAAAGTCTATACTTAGCAACTACAATTCTTCAAATCTACTCATAAATCCTTTGAGGGGTAGATTTCTATTTCTAAGTAAAAGAGCAAATTGGAAAAACGAAGGATCCTGAGGATGAGGTGTCACTGTCACCCAGTGCCACGTATAGTGGCATCAGTTCTCATCTTCTTGGTGTCTCCTGCCCATACAGGAGGAGGGACACAGGAGGCTTCCTTCAGTGAGGGGTTGGGACATCAACCCCATTTTGTTACAGCTCCTCAGGCTGCCACGAAATGGCAGCAAGAACGTACCAAAACCCACTCGTATTAGGCAAACAACTCCTCACAGCAACACAGAATTTACCAAGACTGTCTTTTACAAACGCTTTGCAAGTGACTCTTGCGGCGAGAGGATGACTCCGCAGCCAACTGCCACATATGACTCTCCAAATTAATAATGGATTTAGGATATTCATTCCCTGAGCTGCGAGGGTTCGGGGTGTGTCTGCAATTATCTAGATATAAGTCTGACACACATTATCCTTCTATCAATGTCATTTCCCTTAGTAGCCAACAGATTATCAGCAGCTTTGTGATATTCCAGGTGTCAAAGAAGAATTAAAACCACAACAATTGCACAAACAAAAGGGACAAAAGACGGGATACGTGTTTCTGAGCCCTGCATATCAATTTAATATGTGCAGCTGACAATGATGCAAATGTCCTCGGGAGAGAGAGGCAGCAAGATCCGTGCCCAAACATACACACACCACCGTCAGCAAGATGGCAGGGAACAGAAGCAGTAGGATTCCCAGCCCAGGACACATGCCTCAGCAGGCAAAGCAACCCAACGAAACAATCCTCTGGTCGGGGAGAATTTTGGAAGCACCTGATATGGAAAAGGGCCCTAAACAAGCCAGATGGTACTTTTAGCTGGCAGCAGAAAGTAGGAGACAGCCAAAAACATTACAGCATTTCCCCAAGAGGCCAGCAAATCGATTTTTAACCATTTTTTTTTAAAGTGACGCTATGAATATAAAAAATAATGTTTCTGTGCATTTTTAAATCCCTAATTTTATGAATAATACCACTTAAAAAGGCAACAACTGGAAGAAATGACAAAGCAATGGATTTTGACTTTCCCGGGGTGGTTGTATATTTGACATCAGGTTTCTATTCAGTCACTGCCACTGTTTACTCTGCATTAAGTGCCAGTTTTTGTTCAGGGTTTTCCACATAACATTAAAGAGAAAAATCCTGCAAAAGTAGGGAAATAGCACTTTAAAATAACAACAGCACAATAGTTCAGAGGACACGGGAGAAATGTTTGTAAGAAAGCTTTGCCCTCTTAAAACCTGTGCTCCCCAAATTATTGGGTTTCTAGATGATAATTTTTTAACAGAGGGCAAACAATTTAGTTAATAACTTATAAGTTCCCATTTGGTGAAGGATTTGCATAAGAAATACAGCTGTTTTGGGGGCCTTTTAATTTTTAAAATCTCCAAATGGCCAGACTTTGCAATTAGCCTGGGTGACAGGAGTTTTTTCAGGAATCATTTTGATGTCAGATGTCAAAGCTTTACTTTGACAGCCAGCAGCAGCTCCTTGCCCAGCATGTGCAGATTTGGTGTGGCCAAGCAATTTTTACTCCAGGAACGGAAAAGAGATGTAGATTTTAAGGACTAAAAGAGCAGAGCGAGACAGAAGAGTCATGAAACGAGTGGGAATGACCACTACCCTTTGCTTCCAAGCTGCACCGCACACCTACGACTGCCAAGCTCAGAGGAAGGGTCAGGATGGTGCTCTTCTTTCATTTGCCATTATTTTGGTTAACAGTAAAGGGAAGCCCTACGACAGGGTTAAATCTGGACAACAGCCAAAGTGCTTTTGCCTGTTTGGAGCAAGGTAGTGCATTAGTGGACTGCATCACAGATAATACTCCTGGAGACAAACGTGAGCTGCTGGAAGAAAATGGGATGTTGCACTGAGTACAAAGAAAGTCCATACATTTATATTTTTCGAACCTCGTTTACTGTAAATCCTTACTTTTAAAATAAAATTTACTTCCCTCCTACACGTGGAACCTAAGACTTTATCTCCAGCCCTTGCCGATATAAAATAGTCCCATTCTTTTCAAGAGTAATGCTCTTGAACATGAGGACTGCAGGTGCCATCTCACTTTGCTCGTTTCTGGGGGTTCGAAGATCTGCACGCAAATCCCAGTGAGGCAAATGAAGACTATGCACAAAACAGTTAAACAGCCTATAATTTCCCAGCTAATTTTAGCAATAGGGTCTCTTATGTTATGCTTTTTGGTGTATAGCACACTAAAAATAGCAGCAACCATTGATGTAAGAGAAGAGGAGAAGGGATGATCTCACTAGGGCTGCGGGCTGTGCCGGAGCAGCGCGGGCAGAGCTGGAGGATTCTATGGATTACCTGCTCTCCCTCGAGCAGTGAAATCAGAATAAAACTGTAGCCAGTATACACACTAGATGAAGACACTGCTCTACTTTAAGTCTTTGTGGAGCTGGAAAATGAAATAAAATTGTGAGTACTTAAACAGCATGCCTTATTTAGACTGCGGTGTCCTTATTACAGCCCCTCCAGTGGGGTAGCACCACATTCCTGCCATAGCTCTAGGGTTAGGGGTCAAGGTTACAGACAACCCACTTTGGGTGAACACCACAGCTGCTATCACAGCACATATGCATTCCTGGAGGTATAGGATGGCTCTGCAGCCACTCAGCCAAATTGTTACCTGACCTAACAGGCTGCTAGACAGATTTCTCTGCTTTCCCATGCTCACTGACTGCTGCGGTCAAAGTGTTGGGGCAGCACTTAACTTGAAAGAAAGTAACCAGGGAATGATTTATTCACTACTTCTGGCAGTAAAAAAAAAATAATAACCCACTCTGGAGCATCAAGCAAAATGCTCAGGCAACAGACAAAAGAAGTGGTTCTTCCTTAAACAGCACCCAGTAAAACTGGAACTCCCTGCCATGGGATGTTGTGGAGGCCAAAATAAAGAACGGGTTAAAAACATCTGAGCACATCTCTGAAAGAAAAGTCCTCTGAAGGCTGTCAAACACAAAGGCGCAAGCAGAGCCTCTGGCTCATGAAACCAAGCAGTTTACTGCCAAAAATCCGTGAGGCTGTACTCTGAAAAGCATCACTGGATGCCTGTCCTGCTGTTGTATTCTCTCTTTAAGTGTCCACTACCAGCTCTTGTCAGAGACAGCATACTGGGCTAGGTGAGCCTTCAGTCTAGCTGAAAAAGCCATTTTTTCCTCTCTGTGGGCAAATCTGCAGTTTTTTGTAGGCTAGAATGTGCGGTACCTGGCAGCTGAGAAACAGGAAAATCGCAGGAGGTATCCAGCTCCATGAAATTAAGATCTCAGGATTGCTCCGCGCTTTGTGGAGAGCCAGGGGAGCATCCAGAGTCGGTGTGGCAGACACAGTGTGGGAAAGGAAATGAAAAAAAAGAGATGTAATGCAGTTTGCTTCCTGTTCCCATTCCTGTATCATCTTTTCTCTGTCCCCTAACACCTCGCAATGTACATTTTTGGGTGAAAATGTTTTCTTTAAAATAAAGCCCGTTTTCTCCTCCAAAGTGAAGATCAAAACGTGTGCACGGAGTACAGTAGCCGCAGTGTGTGCTCTGCAGTGGAGTGATGGTTGTACTGGGAATGTTAATAAACAGCGCCCAGAGCAGAACTTCTGCATAAAAAAGGGTGTATGTTACATCTCTCCCTCTCTCCCCTGTCTCATGCAATATTTACACAGCTGTGCTTTGTAAAATGTGTAGGGGAGTTTTTTATTATTATTTTTTGGTAATTTATTTACCTAAGATAGCCCAGCATCTGTTTTGCAGTGAGCTTCTTTCACAAAGTTTCACAGTTGCCTTGACTGATGCAAAAGGATGTCATGGTCCTTACTCAGTGATCCTAAAACCATTTGTTTCAACCACTTACCCATTCTATTTGGCTAATTCGTGTTCTGTTCTGTGTTTTTGGTTTGTCCTTTACTTGGAAATGTGCATCCCTTGGGGAACTGCTCTGGCTAGGTGAGTATTTTAGTTATCTGTTTTATAAAATGCAGAAGTGTACAGGAATTTGCAATAATATGCATCATTTACTGGCTCTCAATATGTACCGTATATTGGCTCTGAAGACTACTAATATTTTCCAGCTGCCTCCAAAAAAAATATAAATTGTTAAATGCAGTCTTTGCAGTGGTCCTTTCCCATGACTGCCTACACAGGTGATGAAGACTTTTCCTGTGTCCTGAAGAATTAATAAGCCTGAACATTTCTGTACCAGCAGCATACCACAGGAGATAAAATATTGCTTCTGCTTCCCAAACACATTAGAAAAACGCATGTCTGCTGATCTCAACTGCTAAGACAGCACATGAAAGGAATGCAGTCCATTTCCTAACCAAGATCTAATCTATACAAGAGTTTATAGATCCAAGTCAACATCCTGAATTGGTCCCAGAAGCAAACAAGAAAACTAGTTCAACTTTTGGAAGACAGGTTCAATACTCTCAATGTGTTTAATCCCATTTTGCAATTAAACAGCCCCATGCCGCACTATCAGATGATCTTCAAGGGTAACTGCATCAGAGGAGACCCCTCTAAAGCTCACAAAGATTCATGTTTGACAGACTCCAAATCAGCAAGAAATGCATGGCCATTTTCAAACAGAAGGTGCTTCTGTCCTTCCAAGCTCACCTCTGAAAGGCATAGAAAGTGTCTGCTTTTGTACCAATACCGAGGAAGCCAATCATTTTCACTTGGTGACAAAAGCGAAGCATGAACCATGTCACTGTCTTTGCTTTATGTGTATATGTTAAAGAGAACGGGTGGCAGAATATGGCTCAGCCAGCAAGGACATCTGAAGAACGTTAGGTCCATGAACTACCAATACAGCACTCTCATCCCAAAAATCTCGTTGTCATCAGGAAGCGTTGCTCCAGCCTTTGTCAGGGAATAGTCCTCCATGCACTAAATCTTTCCTATCAGTCTGAAAAATGATTCAGGTGATGTGTGGGGAGCCAGAAATAGCTCAGGTGATCTTAATCCACAGCACAGAGGTCTGCTTTTAAATTGGTCATTAAAGTCAGTAAAAATAGTATGTGGATGATGCTAACACCAGGCCAGTTGAAAACACAGCTTTAATTTGGTATTTGAACTAAAACACTTTCTGCATTTTTTGACTCGGAAATCCTACAGCTCCATACCGATTTTTAAATGATGCATTTCCTGACATCTGGAATTAGATGCAAGAAGCAAAGCCACAACATTGACTGGCCGACTTCTCCGGGACCATACTGTAGGGATGTTTTCCTCAGGGGATTACAGCAAAGCTGAGGCATGTGCTCTAACACTTGCATGGGATTATTAGTTTTATTAAAAATGGAAAATACAGTGTAGGCTGAATCTCAGGGCCAAGTCTGTTTTGTTTACCAGCTAGTTTCTGGAAAAACAGGAGCCTTTGAGAGGTGTGACAACACCTAGGACTTTTCAATCTGAACTGACTTTTCAATCAGTAGTTCCCTCCCTGCCTCTAACTTTGTTCCATGATTTCGAGACAGCAATGCCAGCAGCATGGCATGTTGTCACAGGTCTCAAGCTCCTACGTGAATTGCCAAAGAAAAGCTGAGCTATTGATCCAGTGGTAATTTGCTGTCAAAATGACTATGTCTGTTACAGCAAATAAGTAGTGTTAATCATTTGACTTGATGAATGCTATTGCAAAAGACTGACAGTGCTCAAAGCACCACTATTGACCTGCTGCATTTTCCCTGGCTCCCATTAAGTTCTTGATCTTTGCTGGCCTTGACCAATTAGAGTTTAAGTTATCCATTAAGATGCAGTTCTGGAAAAGTTCTGTTTAAAATAAACAACAACTTATATTGGTGAGTAACTCATCAACTATGCAGCAGCCTGATTCTGATTGCCTGGCAGAGAAACACACACATTTTGTGCAGTATCTGATAAAAGATCTATAATGTGCTAACACAAACCTATCATGTAGCACCTGTGACTAACAGATTGTGATATCAAAGTCTTGATGCCTAAGTGCTCCTGTAAATGCATTAAACTTTTAGCGGCAGGAACTGTAGACTGCCAGTGACAAGGAGCTGATATGGTATTTCAGTAAAAGTTGATAAGTGTTATTGCTCTTAGAAGAAAAGAAATATCTTATGTTCTTGAAAACCACTGGGCAGCTTGTGTTTTGATGGGATACCGTAATGTAGGGAGCAGGGATAAGGGAACACATGGACTCTATGAAAGTGAAAAGTCATTTAAGAAACGCTCTGTATTCTACAGTAGCTGGAGTTCCTTGAAGTATGCTCCCATCATACGTTTGGCTTCGGGGATCTACCTGTTCAATTGAAACCAACTTTTTAGGTGGCAGCATGCCCACAGGGCCATGTTTAAGTCCATCTGCCAGTTCATGGAAGCATGAAAGGTAGGACAGGCCCAAGCACACTCTGCTTCTCAGCTGTGGCAGAACAAGGATGTTGGAAGACTCTGTAAGTGCTGGGAGAAATGTGGGAAACTGTATAAAGCTTCAGAGATGAGAGGAGGCACAGGTGTTACTGGGAACAGGGAAACGGGGTGAATAGGAGGAGGAGTCATACAGAATATGGGCGAGCAAAGCTCAGAAAAAGTTCTTGAGAGAAAATGAACGGTGGAAGTTTGCATAAACCTGGAAGGCAACAGGTTCTGTCTGTCCTACTGCTCGTGGCATCTCTTCAGCTTAACAGCCTGACGAAATTATCTCTGCTGTAATCCAAAATGTTCTGGCCACCAGAGAAACACGATCTGTTTCTGACTCTCCATTCCAGAAGCCAAAGTATGCCATGGGTTGGAGGTTTTTCTGGTTGTGAAATGTTCCCACTGCCTTAAGATATTAAGTTCAATGAAGTAAAAAAATGGCACTGGTGCCTGCTGATAGATGTGTCAAGCTATGTAATGAAGCTGCTGCACAAGGCAGGTACAATCTTAATGGCTAAGTGAGTGTGCTGTCTGACTTCTCTTTGCACACTGAGAACTGGAGGGCAAGACAATGTCACATCTGGGAAATACTGAGTAAATACAATTGGCAGGGATCCTGGATGTGGACCTCCTCTGAGCTAAGTAAAAGAGGCGTTTCCTTGGTTTTGTCTTTCTTAAACAGGTCTATGAGTATCCAAACAGTTCAGCTTAAGGAAATTAATAAAGATCACGAAATTCCTATGCCTAGTGCCTGCCCACCACAGCAAGGCACTGAAAAGCAGTGCCAGAGAATTATTTGATATTGAATACTCCAGGTCTGAAGTTTAATGGTTTCTCACTAAAAAGGGATTATTTTTCTATTCCTTATTTTGTATAATACATGGTTCTCGTGTTTTTCATCATGTTTTCTGCAGTCAGTCCCTTGAATCATTGGCAGTGATGTATCACAATCATTGGAAACTTCTCTGAGCTCCAAGTTAGTGTGTGGCATCAAGTCTTTTGAGGAGCCCATAGAGCTTTTGCCTGAGGACAGATCAGATGCACTCTGCATCACTGATGCTGGGACATATTATACATATTTTATCTTCTAGGTAGTGCCAGGCAATAACTGCATTTAGGGTATAAAGAATGCATATAGAACACAATCTAGGATCTCCCTTATACCACTTTCTCTGGAATTTCCAAGATATAATTCCAAACAGACTCTGAAAACAAACTCTTGTGGTCATCTGATCTATGCCTGAATGAGTCTTTCTCATGTGTAAGACATAAATAAAAGTTTCTGAGTAAATATAGAGAAGAAATTTTCTTGCGTGCTGAGAATCTGCTAAGGAAGCCCATGCCAGATTTAAGAAAATAGTTATTGAAACAAGAATTTGGACCAGTTGCCTGCATGTGGCTGTTCCATAACCAGCGACAGGGAGAGACACGGTACTGTTAAGTTAGGGGTCACTGTCACTGCAAGGGAAATATGCCAAAATAGGATCTCAGCTCCTCAGCTGCAAAGAAATTGCTCAGGAATTATTTTCACAGTCCCATAGATGGTGGCATGAGAATGAGCAGCACTAGCCTGAGTGGTGTAGTGAGCAATCACAAGGCTGACTTTAATAGCATCTTTAGTACCAAAGACGTGTCCAGCAGTCTAACAGGGAGCTCTCTAGCTTACTGCAGGTTCATATAATATTATCAACTTCATAAGCCCCTAGAACTGTAAATATGTCTTTCAGTCATGCAGTGTGAGTGTTATTACTAATTCCTTAAGGTTTCTGCACTGAAAGTCTCACTTGGATCCTGGGATTTTCAAGGTGAACACACACAAAAGCCTAGAACAGCGTGACCAGCAGCAGAACAGCTGGGGTTGGAGCTGGGGCAAGGGAAGGAGGATGACCATGGCAGGAAAAGCCCCATCACTCTCTCCATGGAAGAAGGACCACAGAGCTCCACCCATTTTTCAAATGGGTGCAGTGCTGTAGGTTGGTCAAGATCACAACTGAGGAAGAGCTAATTGTCCCTTCAGGTATCTCAAGAAGCACAAGGAGTACATACGTGTACCTACCCTGGAGTTACTGTCCTCTAGGATGGAAATACAAGTACCGGGAAGATCTAAGGAAAGAAACTAATGGGATACTCTGGCTAAACAGAGGCCTTTGGCTGGACCTCAGGGAGAAAAGAAAAGTGTACAACCTCTGGAAAAAGGGGTTGGTTACTCATGAGCAATATCAAGGTGTAGTGAAGATATGTAGGGGAAAAATTAGAAGGGCGAAAGCCCAAGCAGAACTTAAGTTGGCTATCACAGTTAAAGATAACGAGTTTTTTTCAGTATATCAATAAAAAAAGGCAGGCTAGGGAAAATGTAGGCCCAGTGATGAATGAGGTGGATGCCTTGGTGGTGGAAGACACAGAGAAGGCGGAGCTGCTGAACACCTTCTTTGCTTCAGTCTTCACTGCCAAAGCTGCCCCTCATGAATCCCAGACCCTGGAGACAAGGGGGATGGTCTGGAGAGAGAAAGACTTTCCCTCTGTTGGGGAGGATTGGGTTAGAGACCACTTGGCCAAACTAGACATCTGTAAGTCTATGGTCCCTGATGGGATGCACCCACAAGCGCTGAGAGAACTGGCAGATGTTAACACTGAGCCACTCTCCATCATTTATGAGGGGTCTTGGAGAACAGGAGAAGTGCCTGAGGACTGGAGAAAGGCAAATATCACCCCAGTCTACAAAAAGGGCAAGAAGGAGGACCCAGGGAACTACAGGCCAATTACTCTCACCTCTGACCCTGGGAAAATAATGGAACGACTCGTGCTGGATGTCCTCTCCAAATACAGTGAAGATAAAGAAGTTATTAGAAATGGTCAATGTGGATTTACCAAGGGTAAATCATGCTCGACCAATCTGATAGCCTTTTATGATATTATAACTAGCTGGCTGGATGAGGGGGCAGCAACAGATGTCATCTACCTTGACTTCAGCAAGGCTTTTGACACTGTCTCCCAAAACATCCTTATTAGAAAATTAAGGAAGTGCAGGCTAGATGAGGGGGCAGTGAGGTGGATGGCAGGCTCTCCATGAGCCAGCAATGTGCCCTTGTTGTCAAGAGGGCCAATGGAATCCTGGGCTGCATTGGGAGAAGTGTAGCCTGCAGATCAAGGAAGGTCATTCTCCCCCTCTACTCCCCACTGGTGAGGCCACAACTGCGTCCAGTTCTAGGCTCCCCAGTTCAAGAGGGACAGGGAACTATGGGAGAGAGTCCAATGTAGGGCAACCAAGATGATTAAGGGGTTAGAGCACCTCCCCTTCAAGGAAAGGCTCAAAGAGCTGGGGCTCTTTAGCCTCAAGAATAGAAGACTGAGGGGAGACCTTATCTATGTTTACAAGTTCCTAAGGGGTGGGTTGAAGGATGATGGAGCTGGACTCTTTTCAGTGGTTTCCATTGATAGGACGAGGGACAACAGGCATAAGCTGGAACATGGGAATTTCCACTCAAATATGAGAAAAACTTCTTTACAATGAGGGTGACAGAGCCCTGGAACAGGCTGCCCAGGGAGGTCATGGAGTCCCCTTCTCTGGAGATTTTCAAGACCTGCCTGGATGCGGTCCTGAGTGATGTGCTCTGGGCAACCCTGCTTTAGCAGGGGAGTTGGACTAGATGATCTCTAGAGGTCCCTTCCAACTCTGTCAAATCCGTGAATCCGTGTATTTGCATCTTAAACATTTTTCCTGTGCCACGCTGCAGAAATACAACGGAAGTCAAATTGGCAAATATCATCCATATGCTACACTACAAAATGACTGACAGAGCACAATGTGAGCATTACTTCTGGACAGAATCAAGTGAAAGCATTAAAAAAATGCATAAGTGGAATACTGATACACATTAACTCAATCTTCTCTTATTATGGAATTAAAAAACTTATACCTGTAATTATGGCTTACCCCCATTACAAGCAGAGCTGCCACAGAACTGAACACGGGCCAGCTTTGTACACGAGTTCAAAGCCAGTGTGATGTTCCTTATTTTCTTACTAACATCATCTTTATCCTCTCTTGCCCTTCTTCTCAGTTAACAAGAGTTATGTACTGAAAGTGCTGAGATAAAGTAATGGTAAGGAGGATACCACAAAAGGTATTTGAAAAGCAGAAGTAATTTACTACATGTCTGCTTTGTTTTACTTCCTAAGCCTTCCTGTTGTGAAAGGAAATTCATCTTTTCTGGCAGACTCCAGCCTTTTTAGGCCTGAGAGCTCCCCAGGAGCTTTCGAGTGCAGGTAAATGGATGTGAGACTCAAGGAATACAGTACAAGGAACACGGAATTAATGTTGGTTTTTGCTTTGGCTGTCATGTCTGACGTATAAGGAGAGTGCTGTATCCTTGCTTGCAAGATGTATCTAGATGTAAAAAACACAAGGCTGATTCTTCTGCTCATTACTATGGGTCTGAAATGGCCACAAATGGAAAGGTCATGTTGCTGGTGGGTGAAGTGTGTAGGATCTACACCCAGCAGAGTCTCCACGTGAGACAGATGTCAAGGGTGCTCCGAGCCCCAGGAGTCCGGGATGGAAAAGCGCAGAGGAAGGACTGTGGATGGACAATAGGTGCAGCCTGGATTCTGCACGCAGCGGAGACCCCAAGAGTAGGCACAGGGGAAGCATCCACTGCCTAATCTAAATAGCACACAGAGTGGTTTTGTCCTCTTCTGTTCTCCTGCCAGTTTGCACATATGTTCCGAGTATACAGCCTGCCCTCCAAAGACCACTTACAGGGGCAATCACAGGGAAGCAAAGCAGGAAGAAAGTATCCAAAAAGGGAATTTGTTCAAGAGAAAAAAATGGAGACAGATGTAGAGCGACTAGTCACGGCTGGCGGTAAATAACCCTCTGCCTGGAGTGCTCTCTTTCTCTAAGAGGAGTTCACATATTCCATTTCATATTTCCTTTCTAGGAACTCAAATCTTTGTTTTCCTGGCATTTGTTCTTTTTTTTTTTTTTTCTTTTTTCTTTCCCCTCTATACTTTTTCCCTTCTGTATGGTCTAAAATTGTCTTTTAATTTTCCCTTTCTCTTCTATGCTGTGCTCTCTTTCAAGTGTGGCATTTCTTGGATCTCCCTTGCACACTCACCTGATTTCTCTGCACTGTCCCAGGCAGGACCATTCACTACAGCCCTCTCACAGTCTCCGTGCACAAACACATGGGTGCTTCACACCTGCTCCTGGGTTAGAGTCCCCACTTTTTCTTATGTGCACACCTCAGAATTAAGCAAATGCAACACAGAGAGAATATTCATCCTCTCACTCCCATAAACCTGTCAAGGCACATAGGCCAAGAAGCTATCTCTGCATAAATCTAAATCTCCTACAAGGAAGCAATCTACTCAAAGGCAATAAAGCCAAAGGATATATTATTATCTTTGGTGTGGATCCTACTGGGCTGGGAGGCTGGCTGCTGGCTCCTCTCTGAACTTTCCTTCCCAGCCAGAACAGCCATCCCACAGACAAGTCTAAGCTTCCTCTCCTTGGTCTGATTTCCTCCTCCCGTTGTTTGGCCGGTAACCCAAAGGACAGGGTTTAATTATGGAATTTGGAAACCTGGCTTACGCTACTCTGCCAGCACAGGATAAAACTTCAGCCTGCCTTCCCAACCAGCATCATTCCGCACCGTGGATACCTGCGTTATCCCACACAGCATAAAATGAACCACAGGGAAGAAACGCCAAGTCAAACAGAAAGATGGTTTCAGTCTTTAAACTTCTACTGCAAATTTCACTGAGAAAAAAAACAAAACACCGAAGCTTGGAGATTATTGTGTGTTAAAATTGTGCCATAATTTTCACTGTAGATTAAAGAAATGGAAAGGCCTTTTTCTGGGCAGGAGAGACATCGGAAAGGATGGATCCGAAGCAGGTCCAGCTCCAAAGCTCCCCTCTCAGAGAGGAACGCTGCGGCAAGCTACCGGGTACTATGGGATGTTAACATCATTTGTACGGCTTTCAAATGACCAATATATTTTCTAGGCAGATGCCCCAGTGAAGACTCATAAAACATTTTACACCTCTGGAGACAAAGCACCCACATCAAATACAAAGGGCCAGGTGTTAATATCGGCCCCAGGCGTGATTTTTGAAGTAAGGCAGGGCACTGTGCATAGACCACAGAAGGATGTGTCCCTCGGGGGGGGAGCACCCTGTTCCAGTGACATACCACCACTGCCCTGCCACGGAAGGACACTTCAGTACTGTTTTGTCCTTCGGCCCTGATGAGCTGTGGCTCTTTAGGTAATCTCTCTGCCAGCCCTGCTCTTGCAGTGACCCTGTTTTACAGAGAAGCTGAGGCAATGAATTCAGAGGACAGGCTGCTGGAAAGCCAGGGCAGAAGAATTGGGGTGGGGCTGTGTGGATATAGCACAGAGATGGTTTGAAAGTGCATCCCACGCAGGCAGGATAAAGCTCTTTTTCTTCATCCCTGTGACAGTGATAGATAGCTTGGTGAGTCTGAGCTATATCTAGTTGGTACCTGGCTTGAGTCCCTGATGTTGCAAGGTGATTTTCTGCCATTTTACAGGCAAGACTAAGCAGGATCTGGGATTTTTCTGTAGGAAGGGAGGAAGGTCATGAGGAAGAAAGAACCTTCTCTTCTCTGACTTGTTCTTGCCTTTCTGAGCACCTCAGGGAGTTTGACATGGGCCGTTGTGCTTCTTCATGATGAGCACCCTGTAGTGCCACGAGTGATGGAGGTGCTTTGGAAGTGTAAGACTTTAGGTACTTCTCTTGTCAGGCTCAGTAGCCCAGTGCCACCATCTAGTGAGGACTTGGATGAGACAAGAGGTACTGACCACATGTGGGGAAAACCACCAGAAGCGACAGCAAAATTAATAGCCAACCTCTGGCTGTTGCACAAATGGAGAACATTTGTCATTAACAAAGAGTACCCCAAACTTTGGGGGGAGTTAGCCTCCAGTCTGACAATGATGTAGAAGCAGTGACCCAGTCAGCTTTTAGCCATCTGTGTCTGCAGAGCAGGTTGTGATCTCTCCCTTTCGATGGGCGCTGAGCTTTTGTTCGTGTTTTTGCCGCTCCATGAGCAGACTAGTTTAGCACAAGGTGAAGCTCTGCCTTACATCATCTGGAGCCTGGAGCTGATGGAGGAAACAGCCCCTGGTGTCTAGCGAGCAGGACACCTCCCAGAAAACACCAGAGCCCTGGGGATGGCGGCGGCAAGGCAGTCATGGGGAGCCTGGCACTTGTCTGCCTGCAGGTCCACCCTCTCCTCCTGCCAAAGTGCCACATCTGCAGTCAATAAGGGCCCACAAGCTGGCTCCTCCTCATTAGAGGAGAGAGGGCAGCTGGCAGGGGATCCTCCAAGGGCTCCCAGGCGCGGGAATCAGTCCCCTCCCAGTCTGGAATAGCCCAAATTTGGTGACTTTCTGGGCATGCTGTAAAGGACAGCTGTTTGACAGGGTCTCCAGAGAAAGCTGTGGGTATATTTCCTACATGATGAAGGATATAGGTGGCTGGCCAAGTGCCCACGGAACTGATTTTAATGCTGTTCAGGTTGAATTTACTTTTCTGTGCTGTATAGTTCATTATACACAGTGCCCTGGACAAGCATGTGTTGTTTCAAAACAAACCAAAACCATACTATTTTAAATCCAAACAGATAAGAATGAAAAAAATATGTATTGCGAAAGATCCTTTGGGCTGTTTAGAGGGCCCTCCCAAACACCGGGAGGCTGAAGATGAAAGCACTTCTTGCCTTCACCTAACAAATAAGTCTTCTCTAATTTTTATTGGCAATAAATATTGACTATTTAGCTGTAAGCAAAACTGAGGCATTAACCTCACCTACGCATGTAGCACTGACCCAGAAAAATATTTTCAATAGTATTAAGCACCCAGATGATCTCAAGATAAGTGATCAATGAACAGTTAAGTATGTAACATAACATAACCCAATAGATGATCAACAGGAAAGATCACACACAAAAATTAACTGAGAAAAGGCAGAAGAGCCATTTCCTAAACCTTATAAAGTGTAAAACCCGGTGAGATCTATTTTGATATGAAGCCTCCAATCACATGTTATTACAGAATAATAAACCAACTCCTTCTGCAAGTCTCTTAAAAGTCATTACCGAGTGAGCTCAAGTGTTGTATAACGCTTGAAAAGTCCTTCTACCTTATATAAATTTAGGGACATTTATTTAAACAGTACAACTGTAAGGCACAGCCCAGGCAGGTATTTCTTTTTGCTAAGTGATTGTCACCGCTATTCCAGAATTGAATCTGGATATTTTGCAAGAAAAACACTGCCTATCTTTTGCTGCATTATTTAAATACTTCAGATATTTGGTCAAAATACAGAAGTGACACACTATAGAAACATTCACAGCTGCAGGAGCAATAAAACCACTACAATATTTTCATTAGACTGACCTTTTCTCAGAAGTTACAAGATGTTTAGAATTGATCATCTTTCTACAGAGCATTCAGTGTATTCTGATAACAAAACAGAGCGACTGGAGATAGTGTTCTCGGGCTCCTGAAAGCCATGGCTTACCTGGCTCCACTTCATGCCATCCACTTGACTGGCTGCCACTTCCTGGAGAGCGCCCTTGGCTTGTATAAAACGGCTCCTCACCAGGACTGTCCATCTCATCCTCCACAGACTTGAGACGTTTTGTAGAGCTGAGAAAGGAAAACCACATAATTATAGAATCATAGAATGGTCCAGGTTGGAAGGGATCTTAAAGATTACCAAGTTCCAACTAATAAACGCTACATGTATGGAAAGGAACAAAGGTGCTCCTGTTGGGACATATCTTCCTAGCCCTGCCTGAGACTAACATGGGTATGGAAACCATAACAGATTTAGGGCCCTGAGAAGGGGAAGGTGTGAGCTCTCCACAGCCATCCTGCCCACCCAACTGCTCTGCATCCACTTTTGGTTTCTGATTTGCTTCGTTGCCAGGGGCTAAGCTTCAGTGAGATACAAAACAACCCCTCACAGAGTTCAGACTGAACCTCTAAACACACATTAGTTTAACTAGGAGACAGTTTAGCATTTAGGTTGTTATAGATTAGGAAGTAGGACATTTTTCAAGGTACACAGAGGTCAATGAAAAAGCAAGAATTTAACTTGTATTGCATGATTTTTGCAATTTGAATGAATAAGGTAATGACACCCAAGACTTATTTTCAATTTTCACTGTCAGGTTTTTCCACAGCTTATTCGGAAAGACAAATTGTTTATCAGTTCAAACGTGTATCTTAAATCTTTTAACTGTAGCCATTAAGTTAACCCAGACTTCATAAGAAGAAGGGTAGACAAGTGAATGATGGAAGTATCCATTCTTGGTTCAAATGTTCATGTTATTGTACAAATATAATCATTTTACTCTGCAACTATATGGCACCAAGCATAAAAAGCCCCCAGTTGGTATCTCTGGCCAGTGTCAGTGCTAAACAATTCCCTTGTGATATATCACACCTCCCTCGGCAAAGGCTCAGGAGACAGAAGAGCCCTTTCAGTGGTCTCTGGTGGCCCCTGACTCAGACTCCAGCAGTTTTGCAGGGAGACGATCCCAAAGCCAAAGACACTCAGCTTGGCTCTATTTTCTATAATGAGTTGTACAGACTGCGTGGGGATGTTACCGAGAATTGCTCTTCTAAGTACTTTTCCAAGGCTGGGTCAGCTCACTTTTTTCACCGAATCTGTATTCTATTAAGACTTAAGGCATTCAAGAACAGGCTCCTCTGTGTAGGGGGAACATATTTAACAGACATAAAATATTCCACTGTGATTTCTATTGGTTTAAAACTCGCAGCCACTCTGCCTCTCCCCACCCGGAGCTTCACACAGGTAGGAGCTGGTGGGTATGCAAAATCAGTTTGTGAGAAACAGGAAGAATAATTCTTGCGGTATGCGTGGAATGCAGGTTTGGCCATTCCTTAATTTAGAGAATTGTTATGTGTCAATAGGGGAAATTGTGTGCATACAATATAATTACCGCTTGATAATTCTGCTGAGTCTGTGTATTTAAGGAATACTTTTTTTTTTCTAACTGGGAACAGCCTAATGAGAGGAAAACAAACATATTACCAAGTTATTAACTACCCATGCTGTTTATAATTAGCTCCTTATCAGTGGTAGCTATTTGCAGAAGAATAGAAGAGCAACAACCGAGCTCTTAAGTAACATTAATAACCTCACTTTTTTGCTTCTGGAGTCACAACTAAATTCTACCTGAGAATGGTGCTAATGATGAGCACTGTAGGGTACACAGTTTACATGCAAAAAAGAAGGAGCACAAAGTTTTTAAATGATGTGTAATGGGAATTGTAGTCACCAAACTTCATAATGTGCACACTAAGTGCAAGATGTAGAATGTTCTTCCAATCACTGCAACCTGTAAGAAGTTATTGCTAAGAGCCTCTCTTTAAAGACATATTTTTAAAATAAAAACAACAGCTATACTCAAACTATAGAGGCTTTTTACATGTGCACTTTCTTACTGCAAAGCTGGTGGCACTGCAGACTGAGATAAAAACGTAAAAGAACCCTGCACTGAAGTTAGACTTTCTTGTCATGTCTTTGAAATAAGTGATCTATTTTGGCTGTGGGGGAAAAAAAATCAATCTGGTTCCTTAATAGTGTTCGAGACTACTAGAGTGACTGGGCTTGTTTATAAATCTAATCTCATGGATGGTTAAAGTGCAAGATAAAAAATAAAAAATATCCTTGTTTGCTAGCTAGCATCTAAGCCAAAATCAGTCATCTGCATTAACAATTCAGTTTTCTAAAGGCTGAGTCTAGAAATTTAGTCTGAATCTAAATTCTAGAAATTTAGAATATAAATTTCTAAGTGCTACATCAGAAGCAGAATGCATTCTAGGCCAAGGTCCTAAAATGATGTTAGTCTCACAGGTAACACTTGTTATGATAAAGAATGCATATATGTCTATCTTAAGACTTTCCTGCTAGGACAAAGAGGCACATCTCAGTTCTCTTCTGCCACAAGTGAAACTCCAACAATTCCAGTGGAACTTCTGATACACCAAGATACAAGCCAAAAGTTATACAAATCAATGCAGCAGTTTTTCTTCAAAGTTTGTATGCCTAAAAAGAAGTTTAACAGCAACCCAGTTCAACATTCAGCTCTGTGAGTCTGAAACAGCTCCACATCTTGAGGCCCCTGAACAGCTTGTCAAAGAATTTAATGGTTACTTTCCCAGATGAGTAATGATGCTGACCTGGGTTTCCAAGTAACTTGGTATTAGGCAGAGATTAAATTACCTGGTAGAGGATGTGCTAGGTAAAGACCTCCTCATCGCTCCTGGGCTCATGCTGTAGTATGAAGAACTTTCCAAATCTGAGAGGGAGAAATTAGGGCCTGTTCCTGCAGCTATCGGTGCTGGGGAAACAAAAGAGATTGCAGTCAGTAAGTCATGTGAATAAGGCATGAATTGCACTTCAAAATCACTTTCTTCTTCCTCATGAGTGTGTTTAGTTTCACGATGAGAACAGGTGGGATGTGGAAATTAGGAAATGCTAATGGTAACTGGCTTTGCAATCAAGATGTAAATTTTATCAAGAATACAATGTTCCATGACATAGACTCTTTCTTACATTCCTCCAAAGGTTTGGGGTTTTTTTTCTGGACAATTAAACAACGATGGGAAGACTTCCTTTAAGCACCGCCTTTCAGTTAATATCCTTCTAATATTTAATGAAACTTGTTGCTTCCACTTTTAGGACAACATTGCATTTATTGGCATAGTTACAAAGAGGCTGCACCATCCCCGTAGTGCACCTGGCATAATCTATAAGCAGTACAGGCAGGGAAATACACACCGCAGGACCTTTCGTATATACGTGATGCACACCCAGAAGCACAGAGGTTACAAGTGCTCCTTGGAGAAAGCACAAGAGCAGATGAGAAGCCTCAGTTCTTTTCTGCCTGCAAGCAGCTGAGTTTTCCTCTGGCCTCTCCTCCAGCAAAATCAGAGCTAGAGACATATGACTCTGAGAAACTTTCAGCCAGCAGTTTGCTTCCACTGTTCACTGTTCACCTCCCACTACCTTACCCAGCACCTAAGTTTTATTGTAAGGAATATGAATACCTTAAATTTCCCTGTCCTAGAGCCTTGCTTTTACATTAAAACATTATGAATTCCTACACACTCTGAAGTTTGCAGGCACAAGGCTATGAACTCCGTGTGCCGTATTCTACCGGGAACAGAAACAGGAATGGAGCAGCTTAACATTAAAGTCAACAGATAACGCATTTCACAACAAAAAACCACCGTAAGGCAAATGGTACCACATCCACTGTCACTGCTCCAGGGCTATTTACAGGACAATGCAACTTTGGGAGCTGACAATTACAGATCATGATTTTCTCTCCCATTTCGGAGAGGTCTGAAAAAGGACGCGCTGCACAAAGAAACGCACCAGCTTGGCCCGGGCTGTATTGTCTGAGAGCCCCGATTCACAGCCTCGGTGCCACGCAAGGACGCGGAGCCAAGTTTAATCTTCGGTCTGAGAATCTGGCCCATTTTCAAACACGAAAAAATCTTTCCCTCTGATGGGGCAGGAGTGAGCAAATGAAGACAGGGTAGGTCCTATCACCCAGCGAACATGTCTGGGCTGAAACGCAGGCTTCTGGGAGTGCTGCCATTGACTGTAATGGGGCCAGTATTTCACCCCAAGTCTTAAGGAGCTCACGATGTCAGATTTGTCAGAGGAATAATGTAGCTTTGCAGCTGCCTTATCATCCCCACAAGACAATTAGTTGTTGTTTGGCAAGGATCTTTTTAAGAACGTCATTGAGACAGAAAGGGAACAGCCTGGAGAGCCACGGACTTTTAAAAGCATGGGACGGAAAATACACAACACCATTAAAACTTGAGAAAATCTGGAATGGTCATTAAAAGGAACGAAGTTGGGAAGTAATTTATGACAAGAACACTCAAATCCTTTGTTATCTTCTCTTAACTATCATACACTTCCTGCACACTGGGTATATGAGAGGGTGTGTTAACAGAAAGAAAGAAAAATTAAGCATCGTAAAATTAACTCCTTTTATCAATTTGTGCTTTCTGCAACAGTTTCCTGACAGCAGCTACAAGAGGCTGTAAAACTGATGAATTTGCATGGAAAAAGAAACCGGTGTAAGTAATTTGTGTAAAAGGTAACACGGACATGGACTGCTATAATTCAGACACCCTGCAGATAGCAGACTGCTGCAGTGTGAGCAGTTATGGGTTAGAAAAATGACCACACTGCAGTCAGTCTGACTTGAATGGAAATCAATCATAAAGGTACTCTCTGCAGCATCTACTCCACAGTTTTCAGCAACTTCCTTGCCAAACAGATTTGTGCTCTGCAAACCCTTTGCTGATCAATTTCTCTGCACCTTCTACCTACCAAAGCCTAACTTTCAGGTTAAGCATGCTATTTTCCAAACAGGAACATAAAAAGGCAAGCACTAAATTAAAGCACCGTGGGGTTGATTTTTTTCTTTTTTCTGAGGCACAATGAATTTCCTAGGCATTGCAAGATTTATGAAACAGTTTTATTCCAAAAAGATATGGAAGAAAAACTGGTATGCAGATAACGCTTCTCTTCTTTCACTCACCCCCACTCTGTTTATCGCTCTCTCCCCAAAACCTGGACACTTCTGTTCCAACCCTTGAATTGGCCCTATAGGAAAATGAAAATGTATCTCCAGAGCAGGGGTGGGGTAAGAACAACGTACTGCTAATGCTGTGTAAACTCAGCACAAACAGAAAGGGCTAATCACATAGAAATTTCCGCCAGGGCAGCAAACACGAAGGATGCTGCGTTTCTTACAGGTTGAACCATGTTGCCAAGCTCAAGAGCCTGTTCACAACCTTAACGTTAAAGAATGAAACCCACCTCTGATGTACACCAGCAGACCTAAGCAGCAGAGGTTACGGTGCCTGGCTGGCCCAGGGTGGGCCAGTAACTGAAACCCCTTGGCAGCCCTTAGAATCACAGAATGGTTTGAGTTGGAAGGGACCTTAAAGATCATCAACTCCCACCCCCCTGCCATGAGCAGGGACACCTCCTACCAGACCAGGTTGCTCCAAGCCCCATCCAGCCTGGCCTTGAACACTTCTAGGGATGGGGCAGCCACAGCTTCTCTGGGCAACCTGTTCCAGGCTCTCACCACCCTCACAGGAAAGAATTTCTTCCTGATATCTAATCTAAATCTTCCATCTTCCAGTTTAAAACCATTACCCCTCATCCTATTGCTCCACTCCCTGATCAAAAGTCCCTCCCCATCTCTCCTGGAGCCCCTTTAGGTACTGGAAGGGGCTATAAGGTCTCCCTGGAGCCTTCCCTTCTCCAGGCTGAACAACCCCAACTCTCTCAGCCTGTAAGGAGGAGCAAGGAGACAAGGTCCTGCCACAACCAGCTCCAGAGCTATGGCAAACACTGCACAGAGTTAAGCTATTCTGATGTCCTGACTTCAGAATATTTTTGTATTTGGTACCTATCTTTCACCAAAGGGTACTTCTACCTTTGCTCACATTTACTACCCTAAAACACAGCAATGACCTGACTGCAGAGCCCACTCAGACACTGTTGGGAGGAGGTTAATGTTTTTCATCCACATGGCAGAAGGTCACTTCCTCTTCCCGGCTGGAATTTGGTTGAAGCCGTGTGTGTTTTCTGTCTCTGCTTTAGCTTCGGTGGAGCTGAGGGACACTTTGCACCTCCCGCACTGGGCTTTGGAGCTTGCTGCCTGGCATCTGCCTCTTCTTGTGTGTTTTCCAGTGCAACCAGCCACAAGAGTGGGCACGCTGTTGCTAGCCCAGCCAGAAGACATCCAAGCCCGCTCCAAATGGCTTCTCACACTGCCATGGTGGAATGTCCACCTCGTATGGGTCCAGAAAGCTGATGGGAAGGGAATACTTGCATTTATTTGCAGGATTACCCGCAAAGGCTGCAGCTCTGGAGAGTAAGCAAAGTGGTGCAAACTGTGGCAAAACACTGTCTAAATCAAACCTCTTCACTGCAGCATCTGACAATCCACAACACAACTTCCCTACACCACTGTCCTCTGCCCCAGAAAGATGCTCTGGCCCCAGACAAAGCAGTGGCATCGTGGTTGGGAAGGTCCCTTCCAGCACAGCCAGCTGTTACAGGCTGCAGCCTGCAGAAACCCCAGGCAATGACACTGAAAAAATGCCATTTCCCAGCCCCTAAGAAATGCTCTGCAGAAAAAGTGACCTTCTGATAGCCCAGGACCATCTCCCAAACAGGAAAGGATGACAGAAACTGCAGTTGTGTGTCAAAACAATAGTCCCCACCTACGTGCCGGCATGGGGATGTCATCTGACGCAGGGCTCCGAGCTGGCGGGGGGCGAGGAGGAAGGACCCCGCTTCCCCTCACGCCCAGCCCACAGGCTTTCTCAGCAACAAACCGATGCCAGCTTCGGCTCCCATTTCAGCTGCTGGCACCACAAAAAAAAAAAAAAAAAAATCCAGAACATGTTTTGCTTGCTCTGAGGAGCAGAAGGAGCTAGTCTGCCCAAAAGGAGGAGGAGGAGGAAGGTGGGTGCCTCTGCCTGAGCACTGGGGCTGAGCTGCTCACCGGGATGCGGGTCAGCATCACCCCTGCTGCCATCCTGCTCCCTCCCCTGCCAGCTTGTGAGCTCAGCTCTTCACCCCAAATGTCAAGAAAAATAAAACAGAAATTAACAAAAAGCCCTCTGACTTAACCCAATTGGAATATTTATTTTGAAAAATTTATTGAATTACAGAACAGGAAACCCACTAAATAAAACCAGCCAGGCTGGCATTTGTCTTCCTTGGAATACAGCACTCTCTTTTAGTCACGTTAATATTTAGTTTCTCTTTTTTTTTTTTTTTTCCCCATTTTTATGTATTTATTTTTACAAAGGGGCTGGGATGTGACTGAGATCATTACGCGTGTATCACCGCAGCGAAGTGATAATGTGTTTAAGGTTAAATGGGAGAAACATGACATTTGACTAATAAACTTTTTCCTGTGTTGTGACTCCATAAACAAAGGGGAACACACAGCAGCGCTGCCGCTGCCGAGAGGAAAGGGCAGCTGGGTGGTTTTTTTTTTTTTTCACAAGGCTTTTGTTTCCTACACACTGTATCTTTAGATTCAAAGAGGTTTTGCCCAATACAACAGATATGAAATGTGTGATGTTCATTTTAAAATTACAAGTACACCCTGCTATTGACCATCTAATTATGCTGAGTTCCATTTATAAACATAGCTAACCACTACGTTTATAGAGACTTTTTGTGCTGCTTTAATAGGATATTGATCGAGAGCAAGGTTTGAGTGGACTGCCATTGAATTGTGTAATGGCATACAAAAGGCAAGGTCACGGCAACTGTTCACTCTATGCCTGCAGTCTATTTTTTATTATAATCTTTTTTTTTTTCCTTCCTCTCATACCCAAGCCCAAACAGTGTGTTTGGGATAGCAGTGCTTTGCTAAGGAATATAGAGTATCTTTTTAAATGTTAATTTTCATGCTGCTGACTTTAACTACCTTCACTACTGTAATGCTTAGTATAGCAGAAAACATACAGGCTGCTGCTAAGAGAGACCTGTTTTATTATACCCTGGCTCTCGCACACAGGCTTTGCGTGGAGGAGACCCTCTTCTCCTCTCCTGGGCTGCAGGAAGGCAGCAGCATCTTCCCCAGACCCATGGCAGGAGCTGGGGCACCCCATGCCTTGCCACAGGCAACCAGTAGGTGCTGGGGCTGGCAAGACTTGCCCTGCAGTTTGTTTTTGGCTGTACCTGGCCACTGGATGTGTGAGGAAGCCGGGTTTCCTCCGTCGCACCCACGCTCCGTGCCTGGAGAGGTGGAGATTACTTTAATTTCCATCACTTGTCCTTATGGCAAGGACAGCCCCATGGCTAAAGCAGCCACTAGGCAAGCCTGGCAGCCTCCGTGCTGCAGGATCCCAAGCTTTTCCAAATGCCTCGTCCACACAAGTACCTCTTCTTACCCGTGGAATTAGTGTAACTGTCTCAGGGATAATTAGCTGGACCATTCCAGTGTTTATACAGGAGGGGTAAGCAACTGCCTGTCCACTTGTGTGCTTGTGGTTTCACCGGCTCATGAGAAGGATTAGAAGACACCCCACTTGCTTCGTACTGCTCCTTCCCGCACACAGCTAACATCTTAAAACTCAAAGCTTGGCATTTTGAGTCCAGGGTGCAGTCAGAATTCCCTTGTTTATCAGCATGAAGAATGATGTCATTTTGACAAATAACACAGCACAAAACAAATATGTTTGATTTGGCTCTAGCCAATGTTCATAAATCCTAAATCTTTCCTCACATCCTGGGCAGTACAGTTTATCTGGCTGCTTGAAGGACCTCCAAGGGAGGAGATCTTCCCAGCAGCTCTCTGAACAAGAGCATGTGGTGCAGCCTCAAAGCCAAGAGGGGAGCAGTGTTCTCCATCCCTCTCTCCCTGCTCCAGCCTGCCACGGCCTCCCCCAGCGAAGGGGATTGTAGACTTGGCACCACAAGCCACCCACCCCCTCCGCCGGCACCTTTTCCAGAGGGTATCCTCCAGTGCCCTGCAGATAGCTGCACACAGCGAGCGGAACGTTTTCCAAACAAGGGTAGAGAGGGAAAAGGTTTTGCTTCGCCAACAGCTGGCTGTCAGTTGGCAAAACTTGTACGTCTCCAACACTTCTGCTTCTGAGCGTTTTTGTTGTCAGCCCAAACCTCTCCAGAGACAGAGGGGTGAAGTTGCTGTTACCCAAAGGGGTCTCCCCAGTATCTGGGGTGACAGACAACACTTAGAGTGGAGCTCACACCCTCTGCCTGCTAATCATGTAGGAGAAGTGACAGCCTGGTCTGCAACATCCACATCAGATGGGGCGGAGAGGGAACTGTCTGTTTTTCAGATGATCGGCTTTCTCTGTTTTACTAGGCTCTGCAAGATTCAGTGGCTGGGTAGCATTTCGAAAGAAAATCTGCATCTATGGGACTGAAGGAAGCAAGTTTCTGTTACCAAAACAGTCTAGACTTGTTCAATAGCTCACAGAAACTGCGATGATCAGCACTGATAGGGAAGACAGATAATGGTAACAGCTGACCTTTCGCTTGATTAATTCATTCCCCAAATTTGCATGACGGAGACAACTGCCTATTACTTGAGACTCCTTGCCATGTGGACCTCTGGGAACTTTGCTAAATAAACCTGCATGCAATTGCTACCAACAATATTTCATAAGAATAACTTTAGGTAACAGCAGCAAGCCACAGGACAGTTAAAACTGTGAGAAATCACTTATTTTTATCATCACATTATCAAAAGGAAGCACGGAAAGAAGATGATATCTCTTTGTGAAGCCAACACAGAGCACACTCAGAAAGAGACTAAATGTGAGGGCCCGGTATGGATAGGTTTGGTCCTTCCCCAGCCTTGGAGGCTTCTGAAGGAGCAAGGACTTTTTAGGAAGTAAAACCAAGAGAACGGACTGAGGATGTTTTGATTACTCAAGCTACAGGCTGTTAATTGCTGCCGGTGAGTCTGGATGATGGCTGTTCGTAAGCTGAGCTCCCCGGGACAACAGTAACCCATGGACTGGTCTCATATCAAGACATGGGAACACGTAGACAACCCAGCAAGGGTTATGTTGAAAAGCACACTCTTTAAAAGACCTTGACTGCCAATTTAGGCAAATATGCAGCGATTACTTATTTGCTCTGTTATGTTAAATAATTCTTTTAATATTAGCATGCAAATTCATACTGACTTCGCTGGGAATTGGTTGCTAGACTCTACACTAAACATATCCTACTGGGTAGCCACGGCACGTCAGGCTGTGGGCTTCTCAGACCTCGCAAAGTAAACAAGGTTACGGCTGGTCAGTACATGTCTGGGGCATCTCCAAGGAAAATCCAGGGTGCTATCAAGAGCAGTGTAGCTAAATAAGTTGTTGGCACTCTTCCCTCTGAGTCAGTTCTGAAGTGATATCCTGATATGCTTTGGGGACACTATTTTTGGTAGAGGTGCTGGCTTGTAGACAGGATATAAAACTGAGGTCCTGACCTCCCAGGATTATTAAAGAGCTCATGAAAAAGAGTGGAAACCCCTGTGTCTGGAACAGATAAAAGCTCAACCTTTTTATTTTGCCCACCAACAGCTCCTTTCTTATTTCCGATAAAGTCCATGCCTGTCCTGCTCTTCCCACATGCAGGTGCCCTGCCCTTGGAGGTGGAGCATTTCTGTGGCAAGCAGAGAGAACGCCTGGGCCACAGTTTATAGTTTGCAAAACATACCAAATACCGGGATTTCTGACACACGATACTTTAGTTACAATAAAACATAACGGAAGATTAATAGACATGAAACTTGAAGCTGCTGAGGTCAATGCCAGGCTCTCGGGGAGACTGAAACGGGGGCTGTGAAGGCTGAAGTCCTGCACGGGGGGACTTTTCTAGCAGCTCTGTCCTGTGCCCACATGAAGCACAACTGACAGAGTCCAGAGGCAGTTCTGCTGTGTAGGGCTCCTACAGTGAAGATAAGATTGTGGTGAAGTGGGATGCCTCGCAGAGGGGGAGGGCGAATCCTTTGGGCTTCAAAAGCCTTACGCTGTCACACTGAAATAAAGTGACATAACACGGAGATGTTCAAAGACTGGCGATAATTTGAGTTTTACCCACCATGCTGCAGGTACCAGCAAGTTAGAGTACACAGCACAGTAAATCAGGAGCCAATGTCCCTATTTAAGCACTTCAATAAGTGAACTGATTTGCAAACGTGCCGAGCGCTCGGTAGCTCCTCTTGACTTCTAAGTCCTCTTAACTTTGTCCTTCTCGGAAAATTCCCACCAGTTGTCAGGGAAGAAGACTCAGGAGAAATGTCTGCCTTGAACTTTTTCTCCCTCTGTTTCTCTCTGCTACAGATATAACTCGGACATTCATGTATCTCCCACTTGCCATTCTTTCCTCGTAGCATCCTATTTTTGAGTATAAAGCCAATTTACTAGATTGTGCAAGTCTTTCCAAAAGAGGAAATAAAACAGGAAAATCCTTACAGAAACTCTGTGTTCTGACTCAAAACCACAGATTCTCTGCTAGGCTTGTGCCAGTTAGACTCCAGCCCCAGAAGGACTCAAACTACATGCTCAGAGCCAATACATAAATAAATATTCCTGCTATCTAGGAGGAGAACCATTTTTTATCACCAGCTGTGCTAAAGAGATTGGTTATGAGTCCTAAGGTTTTAAAAAGGCATGCAGGTGAGTGGTTCACCTGGAGCAGTGGTAATTGGTAATGATGTGATGTTACTGCACAGCTCTACATGAGCTCCAGAGAAGATCCCCAAAGGACTGGTACCTACGGTCCTGGTTTACCAGTGGTGTCTCTGGAAGAGAGTGTCCATACGCCCTCCTTGGACTATCTGGATTATGTCATAGCAAAATACAATCAATGCACCTCTGATCAATGGAACAGGGTGGTGACAGGTACTCTTAATTCACTGTTGTTAGTGAGTATTGACAAGCCTGTAATGATCAGGCTGCAGTGTGTCATTCATGCTGGGGGCATTAGCATTCTTTAAAGGTCAAAAAACAAATCCTTCTAGAAGCCAGAATTCCATACAGTTAATGGAAAACGCACACCTTGCAAAGTCAAGATGTACACCTCTGCACAACTGAAATTATCAGACCTGAGGTTGGTACAGTTGTTGGCGTTATTAATGAGTTCATTAATTTGCAGGTGTACAAACACATGTACACATGTACACAGAGGGATGAACACAACAGGCAAAAGTGGCACTAAGAAAACTCCCAGACTTATGTGCACAGATCATGTCATTTCTAGAAGTCTGGTTAAAACACAGTCTTCGCATCCTGCCAGTGTTCCACTGGATAAACTGATCTTTGTAGGCATTTATCTGCACTTTGATACAGAGTCTGCCCATTTTCAGCTAGGTACTGGGCGAGCTCATCAACTTGCACATGCAAGTTTGCAGAATTAAAAAATTTTAAAATTTATTTTTAAAAATAATGCTATTTTATTTTCCCACATGAAAAGATGTGGCACATAAACACTGTCCACTGGCAAGAAGCGGGGAAAAGAGACTCAATTTTCCACACATTGTTTCTGAATTTAGGAAGGAACGTAAGAATCAAAGAAAAAAAATGGGATTACAAAACCCACATAAACTGGCCACAAAATAATACTTACTTTGTGAGACTCTTACTAGCTCAGTCACACTGAAAACACCTGATGTGACAAAACTGTCCTGGAAGCCCAAATGTCCTACAAAACAAACAGAGTGAGAGAACTGCGATTAACTTTAAGCATTTAATGACAGTATTCTCAAATACTTTACTTTCATTTAGACTTAAAATGTGACATCTAATTTCCCACTTAGCAGTAATTATTGTTTATGTAGGTGGGTAACTAGTCATACAGCTATGTAGGCTGCTTTGTGGTTTCTATCTAGAGGTTAGGAAAGCTAACATGACACATCAGTGGGGAGATTTTTACATGTTAAAGCATCTCAACAGGAAATCTGAAACAAAAGAGGACTATTTTAATAAACGGTTACCTTGGATGACCCCTAATGACTTCACAATTGAAATGAAAATACTGTACCTAGGAAACAGACAGGACAGCTAAGTTCCATAATCGTTTTAAACATTATTCTCTAAAGAAACATCTGATCAGGATTATCTATCCATTCATTCAAACAAAATAAGATTTAAAGATGTACTCTTCATTTTCTAAGGTTACACTGGGGAAAGCTTAAATAGCAGTGGGTTAAAAAATTACATGAATGCCTTTTCCTCACCCCCCCCCCCAAAAAAATTCCTAACATTTAAAACTAGCTTTCAAAAAGGAAAATAAATCTCTGCATAAGAAAAGTATTAACTTTGAGCTCCGGACTGTGTTTAGGAACCAGGGCATACGCTTCCACACTCGCCTCCCTTGTGCAAGGAATGCCTCCACACTTGGTATCAAAATGTTATTACACTTTACATAACAGTATTTTCCTTCTTCTCTGAAAACATGCCTACCACCAAATGTTCATTTAATTTTCACGGGTATGATCAATTACAAAAGGAGCAGCTTTCGGGCTGCGACCCAGGGTAAGTGTGCGGAGCAGGGTACGGGAGTTCAGGCGGGACCTATCTGGACTTCAGTTAGAGGTCTGCGGTTAGTCGGCCACACTGACCTCCTGCTTTTGAAATCAGGGTCAAAGGAGAAATCTCAGGATAAAGAGATTATTAAAAGAACTGTAAAGTCCTACTTGTCCACAGGATAAGTGGCATACCTTTTTAGGTTGTCCTACTTAGAGTCACTGATTCCAGCGCACGCACACATATATTATTGAATGTTTTGCAGGGGCACCATCTGCTCCGTTGTTAATTGTTTGTCAGATTCAGTACAATTCCCCAACGTTCAGTATATTCTACCAAACCCTACGCTCATCGTGGCAGTACCTGTGCACCCTCCTACAGTGACCACAGCAATAGGAATAACGTGAGCTGCGTATTTGTTCTCCCCTCTTTCTTTTGGGGTCTTTTAAAAACCCCAACATATCCCGTTGCCATTTCTGCCTGCAGAATGGGAAATAAAAGAAATACACCTTGTGTGCCGGACTATGGAGGGTGACATGTCAGGGGAAGGTGTGAGGGAAAGGTTTGGGAGAGATCTGGAGGGAGGTCAGCCGTTCAGCGCCAGCCAAGTCCTCAGCGAATTCCACTCCGGCACAGAAGAACCTCCTTGTTTCTGTGCGGATCCTACTGTGCCAGATAAAGGCAGTCGCTAAACTAACAGACTTGAAACAAGTTTCTACATCAGGCATGTTTTTATACTTCAGCAATAATGATGAGTTTTCAAACTGTGTATATGTATATCTTTGGGCATCCTTGTGTATGTGTGTATACATATGTATTATGTACACAAACATATAAATATACACAAATCTGTCATGCTCCAGCTGTAGATAAATGTACTATAAAATATTGAAATTGATGCTGAAATTCAACACAAACAAATTCCTCAATCTGCAAACAAGGTTTTTATTTACATCAAGAGAATAAATTTTGCTCTACTTCAAATGAAAAAATGTTCTTACAAGCTTTTATTTTTCCTTATTTTCAACTTAGAAATAGCTCTCAGATAATTGTAAATGCTTTTGCCTCATCTGCTTTATATTTTACCATAATAAAGGTGATGACTACATCATTCTGCTTTTTAGAAATGGTTGCTGGCCACACACAACGTTTGTTCGCTGACAATTTCCTGAATATTTTTAATATGAAGATCTACTTTTCATATGCTGCAGCAGACCTGCCTATTGAATTAAATGATCTGTGAATTAAAAATAATTCTCTTAGGTCTTCACTGAAACCACTCATGTGCCTAAAATTAAGCATATGCTTAAGTGCCTTGCTGGACCAGGGCCAGGGTGCTTACTACTCCGCAGAGCCCTTCGTAGGGAAGCCAGTCTATGCCATGCGACTCCTCATACTGTGCTCATCACGGCAGCATCTGAGCAACTTCCAGAAGCGCACTCAGCGATGCCTCCAACATCTGCCACGTGTTGGTTTTTCACTGAACACCCTACCGGCTCTGCTCTGGTGTCCACGTCCACCTGCATCTCCCCAGCAGGTTCCCATCGTGCTAAAAGTGAAGGTGAAATTTAAATATGGAAGTAAAAAACAAATTGTGGCTATGGTAGGACATTTGGCTGATTGTTTTTAAGGGAAAGTCTAGAGCCTTCTGCAATCATCCAATAAAACATGATCGTTGAATGGCTAAACGCATTACCTTAACCTAGATGGTAACACAGGTACAACCAGAAATGAAAGTGCCACGGAAAGGTTTTAAGTACATTCTAGCTCTCAGGGTCCTGCAGGGCATGACGAAAGTTGAGTAGCTTGGGCCTGATGATGTCATGATTCTTATTTTGCTGGATATACGTGAAATGAGCACTCATTTCTGTAGGAACATTTCTTATGCACGGACATGTAACAGTAATCATTAAACAACAGCACGCAATGAGAGTGATTAGATTTTCACCCTTCAATACTGAAAATAAACATTTCACAAATGAAAGGTGAGTTTCACAATTCTCCAATTTGCTATTTACTTATAAACATTAGGAAATCAGGGGCTCGTCTCGCCAATCATTAATAATATCTCGATACCCACAAAAACGGTGCCCTTGGCTTTGAGTTGTATCTTGAACTCATTTCGATGCACGTCTGGTCTGGGAATTCGCAGCTCAGGAGAACTCCATGAAAGTTTAAACGTTTGCCTGGATGGTTCAGATTGCAAAATCCAGGCCTAAGACTGTAGCTTTTGCTGAGCTGTGATAACCGTGCAAGAAGAAAATGAGAGAAACAGGACTAAGCAGCTAGATATGTAAAAGAGGAATGACTGGGAAATAGCAGAATTGACAAAATATGCAAAGTAAACATTTTGCCCCTATTAACAGGGGTCAAAATGCCAAAATATATCAATTTGGCTGTTCCACTTAATTCTGAATGAGAAAAAAATAGGTGAAGTCAAGCAATTACATATGCAGATGTTAGCATTAACGAGCTCCTCTTCTGAAAAGATGATTAAACATCTTGAAAGCTTGCAAGATTTACTTTTCATACGGCACTTTACAGAAATATGTGCACTGTGATACTTTTGCTAAATGTCCCAAAGATAGGACATTGAAATTGCTGTATACGATCAGGTTATCTCTGCAGTTTTGTGTGACAGTCACAATTTGGTAGTAAAGCAGGTGTTCAAAATGAAGATGAGAGAGTTTTTACTCACTTAATAAAAAAACCTAACAGAGCTCATTCACTGAAATCCTGGGTATAAATTAAGACACCTGGATAGCCAAGGCAGGCCCTGACTCAGCAAAGCAGTTAGAGCACGTGCTTAATTTTAATCACATGCTTGATTAAAGCACATGCTTATTTGCCCTCCCAAATAAAGATGGGCTGACAAAGCTCAGAAGGTATTTAAATATATTGTTAAATCACTGCCTACAACCCAAACCAAGGTCCAGCTTGGAGTTAGCTCATCACACAAGACTTCACTTTGGCTCATGAGGATAATCATTTTCCCCCCAAGGGGGAAAAAAAACCTTAGGCTAATAACACCAAATTGAACAAAGGAAATCAGGATACTAGCTAATAAATAATATGCTATTGTCCAATCACAGGTTTGGTATAGCATACCATCACGATGCAGCATTATCATAACAAGTACCACATGAAAAACATCATTCTATAACTTGATGACTACTTTAATTGGGGAGAAAATTCATAATGCAATTTACATATTCTTCTTTTAGATCCCAGTAAAGAAGCCAGAAGAAAAGGCTTGAATTGCTGGAGCCTAATTCTGATCTCATAGAAGTTTTAAACAAGTCTTTCTACACTGATCAAATAAAGTTTCACTTAATTTTCTCCTAATTTACACTGGCAGAGGAGAAATCAGGATTAGGACTTGTTGTCTAATGCTATTTGTTTTGAATTATTAAGCAAACATTCCTATTTCAATGAGTAAACGTGTACAAAGGCAACTAACCTTCGTCCTAAAATCTAGTTTACAGGGAGAGTATTGTCTGCTTTCCCAATTAATGCTGTAAAAAGGAGTCTCAGACGTTGAGCTACCAATCAAGAGCTTGTGTTGTAGCTTGAGAAAATCATGACTGATGCAATTACTTTTATGTAGAAAGTCTGAATATGGTCTACAGGTTAAAGTTCATCGGGTTATTGTTCCTTAATTGAATATCAGAAGATGTTTTCAAGGTGCTCAAGGTATTATTGTTATTTAATTAGCAGGCTTCCTTGTGTAATCCGACAGTATTATTTCTCTTATAAAATAGTTAGATTGCACCATAAATATATGAGGTATTTTCTAAACAGAGATACAGCTGGTTTCCTGAAATCCAAACTTAAATAAAAATGGGAAGGAGTTACTCCTTTGAAGATGAAAAAGTCCAAGACCAGTTATTTCTCTTCCACTACAGTTTGAGAGACAATGTATTAAGCTTTGGAGAAAAGCTTTGATTCCTTTTCAGTGTTTTGAAAATACACAAGTCCCCCAAACTAACACTGAAGCCATTTCTAAAGCCTTTTTCATGTTCAGCATCTCACTATACACAGCCATCTTAAAACCTTAAAATAGTAATAATCAATTAGGGTCTCAAGCCTATTATCTTAACCAAATGCCTGATTAAAAGAAAAGCCCTCTCTGCTCAAAGTGCAACTTGATTCCTTTTGGGTTTATCCTCTATCTGGATAATCCCATGTTTCACAAACAATGTGGAGCAATAATATTGATTAGAAAATTAATGTCTGTATCACACAGCACATGCAGGCCTTGGGAGAGGGGATGTTATCAGAAGGAACCCGGATCACCCCGAGGACTCCCAAAAGATTAGCTTTTCCACGGCTGCACTTGCTGAGGAGGATGGGAGTCATAGAATTAGTCCTAATCTGCATTCTCCAGCAAAAATGAAAGGACAGAGTACGCCTGCTTCGGTCAAAACCTTCATAACATTTACACTCTGCTTAATTGGAAGGTGAATTTATTAAGCCTGGGGTGACACAGCCACGGCAGCCCCACAACTGCATTCCCTTCCAGAAACACCTCCCTCTGCACAGACCCAGGCTCCTGCCGGGCACTGTGGTCCTGTGGTGGGACCTCTATTGCTGCATCTATCTTCTGGGAAGTGTCCAACTCCAGGGCAAGTATGGGTGGCCGGGGGGAGCCCCCTGGGCTGAGACCAGCCCCTGCCCAAGCACTTGTACCGGCTCACCCTTCCCACGACAACAGAAATGAAGATCACCAAGAGATGCTTGATCACCACCCCGTGCTGGAAATGGAAAGCATAGGGCCAAACTGAGATCAAAGAGACCATCTACCCCAGCCCCAATACTCTGTCCAAGTGAATGTTCTCCCGTTTGGATGGGAGATGACACGAGGGAGCGTACACAGGCCTGGATATTGCACGTAACTGTAATGAAACCCCCATTTATCAACAGACCCCAAATACCGACCTCCCGAGCTGGCACAATGGCCTCATTTTAATTGCTTTGTACAAAACGCATTCCTCAAATTTATAAGTGATAAACCTTTAATGGTAAATTATACCACATTTTTAATTCATGGACTTTTTATTGAAGAGTTAAGCAAGATATTATACATTAAAGGTGATACAGAAACCTCTCTTGTTCCCTGACAAATGCTCCCACTTCTATTTCAGCTTGTTATTTCCAATTTAATTTTAATGCCACAGCTATAGCTCACCTCGGACAAATTACACATTTTCTTATGAAATAACTGCTGGGCCACATGTCACATATGCCGTTATTCTCCCCGGCTCGCCTACCTGCCTTTGGCTGAGGTTTTAAGAAGCACTAGAACTTTCTTTGTGGCCCATAGAAGGATGGATTAGACCGTCCAGGGCATGTCGTGTTAGTACAATAGAAGAACACTTTTAAGACTTTAAAGTCATGTAATACAATTCTAGGCTGGATCTTTCTTGTTAAAAAAAGTAGAATGGGAGTGATTGAAAGAGAAAAGGGCCAATATTTGACAACAGAAATCAGCATAACCTCCTAACAGCGGCAGTCATGGATGACTGCCCTTTGACCCGGGGAGATTATGTGGGATTTCAATGACAACAGCTGGAAGTGAGCATGTGAGAATAGAGAACACAGATCTGAGGCCTCCTACAAAAGACTGCACAATCCCTGCCCAGATCTGAGTGTTGATTAGAAATTGTTTCCTGGTCCTGGCTTAATAGAGTGTGATAATGAAAGTTTTGTTAACCCTTCACAATATGCAAAAACCATTGGTAAACGATTTGCCTTTTTGGTTTTTAGCTAAAAAAAAAATGTCTGAGTGTAGCAGGCAGTAAAAGTGTGAAGCACTGCTAGTTTTCCTGGGGGCACTTCTGATATCAGCGCTCAAATTCAGCTCCGTTTCCATATGGTTTATATATGCCTGGTGGATATTGGGAATCAACATCTGAAGTTGCTGGGAGGTGGCTCGGAGAAAGGACTCTCATGCTTCCACCAGGGATTCCACCCAACCCACCACGATGGGTGTTCTCCAGAGGTGGATCAGAACAGAAATACATGTCACGCCTCACTGCGCATTGCCTTTCATACCCACGGCATTTAATAAGCTCTAATAAAAATAATGCCTAATTATTATATCAATATGTGACATCTTGAGCGCCAGAGTCAGGTTGCAAATTAATAAATGTGGGCCAGAGCACAGGTGGTCTCACGCTGTCTGTGTCACCAACAGTCTGATCCTGCATGGATCCACAGCAGCTTCAGCTCTCAGCTCATTTGGTATTTAAGTGCAGAGATAGTGGAATTAATGGCAACTTATTACTGTTAATGAACCGATCATAGATCGGAATCAATCATGTCAGGTTTTGTCCAAGTGGAGGGCACAAGGACAGTTCCTTTCTCTTGAAGACAAAGGTCTTCTTGAAGCATTGAAAGCCTTTCAAGTTCATGTTAAGGACCTTGTGCAATGGAAACCATTCCAAGATCTATGATCTCTGGTGTGGTTTTTATTTCTGATGACTCCTAACATTGCCGAGTACTTTTCGGTACTCATGCGTGTGAGAAATCAGTTAAATATAGTTTTTTGATTTAACGATAAAAATTAAGAATCTCCCTCTCTACCATATACCAAATTTGACAAATAAGCTAACTGCATTAATATCGATAGGGGCCTATAGCTTGAAAAACAACAGATGTCTTAAATTAGCATATTTCTGTTTCAGGTCCTCAATCCAAAAAGCAAATATTAAAGAAAAGAAGAAAAATCATTATAAATGGTCATACTTATTTGGCGGCTTATAAAAATAATGCGCTCCTCAAAAGCCTTTCAAAGTAAACGAGATGAAATCTACCCTGGGACAATCATTCTGGAATATTTATGGCATCCAACAATAAAAAGAGTAATAATAAGAAAAGCCTGCCTCCCTGAAAATAATAATATGAAGGAGTTATTTATCTGCATATTTTCATATCAACCCTGGTTACAAGAGCAATGACAGCTGTGATCTCTAAGGTCTGTGGTGATATTGCCAGTTCGGCTTCGCAGTTCGAAGCATGACTCAATATCCCAATGAGCCCAGAGAAACCACCTGGTTTCCCTCAGCCTCCCAGGGATGCTGACGGCAGGGTGCTCCCTGGGCTGCCAGCAACGGGGCACCCAACCACCCTCTCACCCTTGCAGGAGAATGATAAATAGGGGCACTGGAGGGGGAGATAGATATGGGAAGGTGGGTACTGCCGACATTGTTCCTTCCCCCCTACAAGGCCTTTGTGAAATGAAGGCTCCAATGTCATGAGGTAGGCATCACATTAACCTCAACCCCCCCAGAGAGCTGAAAAAACCTCCTAAAAAGAATAACGTAAGGATAATTTCTTTTCAGCTGGTCATTTTTTGATGTCAGCATCATCTATCTGGTACAGCCTGAAAACATCTGTTTCTACAACTCATTTATCTGGGGCCAATCGTACATGTTCCATCAACTGTCCTTGCTCCTCTTACTCCTCGTCAAATACCAACTCAAATTCTGCCTCCTGAATTTTGTTCATGGACTTCTAGAAAGCTGCTGGCAGAAGAAAGGGCTTGTAGGAGCCGGTGCTGGGGCTTCGTGCTGCAAGCATGACTTGTAGCCACGTTCTGACCTTCACACTGGGGGACCATGCCTTGGTACATGTAGAGTTTACTTGGGTTTACACAACTTCAAATCAGAATTTAGCTACAGTATTAATGCCATAAATATTATTGTTGATGCTGTGTGAAGAACATCAGCGTGAAAATAAATGTAAGGATATTTAAAAGCTGGTGTGGAATACTTAGGTATTCAGACTAATCACGGACTGAAATAAGCACATTTGTTTCAAATCCTGTTTATAGCACTGCAGCCCCTCCCTCCTTTAAATCTTCCTCTTAACCATAGTGATGTTTATTGAATACCTGTCATTTCTCCAGCAGCATGTGCCAACAGCAGCTCACCAGTGCCAGGCTGCATGAAAACCCTTCTGTCTCCTATTCTCCAAGGGGCTCCCTTAGATCAACTACTCACCATACCCAATACACTGAAACCCATAAATTTGCAGATACTGCAGTCAAAATTCTTAACAGGAAAGTGCACCCATTTTGCCCAGTGTAGCATACTGAAATATCACATGGTGAGAAGCATTTCTCACCATGTGTAAACTGTCAATTTGATTTGAAATTAAAATTTTTGATTAACATGAGCATTTCTGAGCCTCCCGCTGGCAGCAGCCCTATTGCTGAAAAGTGACATGATTTGTGACACACATGCTGTACAGAAGCCCCATGCCAGCAATTGTTAAACCCATTTTCATTCTGCTTTAATACGGTATGACAGTCAGGAAAATAATTTTAATATTTAGGAGAAAGAGGGTAAAGGCTTAAGGACTGAAGTCCTTTACGGGTGTAAAGCAGGATTAGAGCAGCACGAAAAAAACGGCACGGAGGTCTCCCCGTCTCACAAGTCATGTTTCTTTTCAGCAATAGGGACCATCTGCAGGAGGCTAAGAAAGGTCCATGGTGAAGCACAAAGCCTTCTTTTAAATCCAGTTGATATTTCAAACACAGCATGAGGTACTTTCCACCTATGAATGCCGAGATGCTTGTGCATGGGGAAACGCTTGCAACTTCAATAATTAAACCCTCTCAAACAGGAGGTAGGATTTTCTGGTTTCCACAGCGGTCTGTTATTTTCCCATGTTGATCATTTCCCCAGAGGTGTCAGTGCTCACGAGAGATACTAACATTTGTATGGTGAATTACTTATGAAAGAGGAAAATTTTGTGACTACTAAGACTTTTAAGCCCAGGAATCTACCTCTTCATCGGGGTGGTGGGAGGATTTTTGTTAAACAGCTACCAAGTGAACACAAGAAACGGGACACTTTTGCGGCGACAGATTTCAAGGCTATGATACACGCAGGCAGAAGACAAAAGTTCAGTGGGGATTTTTATAAACGTAAGCCTGTGTCACTGTTGCAAGCTGCTGACTCAACTGTGTCACCTGCGTATTTCTCAGAGTGGATCTTTTTTTTTTTTTTTTCCAGTAACATCATGTTCTGAGGAAGTTTATCATGAAACAAGTATCACGAACAGTCATTCTGAGCAGCAGAACAGCTTTGATAAGTGTCGACACGCATCTGACTTTTCTTTGAGCTCCCAACACTATTCATCACATGAAACACTCAGCTCTGCTGGACTCTCTGCTCCTAGTAAACACAGAGCGATGTCTAATTGCCATAATACAGCAAGTTTTAAAAATGTAGTATTTTAAACATAATTTTAGATGGTGAAATGAAATACCAGGATGATTCAGATGCCCTGGAAGTATTCAGTCCTGAACATAAAGCCGTGGGCTCATTTTTGTTAATAACGGTGCTTGAGAATTCAATCTGCATGAAAAACACCGTCCTCAATAAAGGCATGATATATAGTTATTATAAGTCTGCAGGTTCTTTTAAATAAGTCTTAAGTTTAAATAAGCGTTGTATGTAAATATCTAGTTTTAATTAGGATATTGCCAAGAAATTATACAACTAGACTCAGTGATGCTGTAATTATTTTAGGGTCTATAAAACCCTCCCTCGGCTGGTGGTAGCTAAGTGCACCCTCCAAGGTTACTCCGCAGACACGCGCAGAGCTGAAATGAGGGAGTCGGAAGCCCTGTGGACACAGAATTAGGGAGCTATAAAAAGAGGTGTTGGTGTGGGTTTGTTGTGTTTTTTTAAAAATTTACACGTTAGTTTATAATTATAGGAATAATCCATGTATTCAGAGCAGAATTCTCTAGAAAAGCCCAGCGTCCAGGAGGAGGCAGCAGGGTCAGGGTCAGGCGAGGGTGGATAGCTTTCCTGCCCCCCTTTGCTGGGTGATACGGATTCAAACCCCGGCAACTTCATCAGCTGTTTCCTCTCATCCTCCCTGGCACCCCTCTCCCTTCACACCAAGGTGCTTTTAAAAGACTGTGGCTGGACACCATGATAATGGAAGCTGTGGAAATATCTGCTGAAGATTAGATAGTATAAATGCGACGCAAAAATAAGGATGCTGGGCATGGGAGCTAAGTCACAAGGATCAGCCAGCTCCACCTTTCCCCACAGGCTTCCCTCTCCCTTCAGAGTTTCTTCTCACACCTTCGCTGCTGACACCACCAGTGAGCAAACTTTAATTCACAATAAACCCCATGCAAATCATCTTACTCTATTTACCTACTGTCCTTTCCATTGTATTAGAGTTTTCTCCCCAGAAGGCTGTTGCTCTATTCTTTGTACAGAATTATAATCTCCTAACTTTGACAATTTTTAGTCCCAAGAAGGCTCACTTCCACTAGGTTTATATGTTAGTTATCCTTGTGGCTGGGGAGGGAAGAGACTTTCTACTAGTCATGGCATGACAACACAGGTACAGTCTGTCATTGACTGTCCACATTACTAGGCTCATGAAGTTCAGTTGGGGCCATGCAGATCCCTGCATGGAAGATGAGGGGAACCTCATGAGCTTTTCTCCAGGAGTCAGGGTCTCTGACCCAGCTCAGAGTCAAGAGTCTCACTCTGAAGAGCAGGGTAACAAGGTGCTCTGGAACAAAGCTTTGATATACTGGTGGCAAAGAAGACAGAAAGGGATGGGTATGGAAGCACAGTAATGCTTGTCTAGGGACATGTCAAGCTTCACAAGACCTAGAGCACAAAACTTGCTGCTTACAGATGCAGATTAGGCCACTGTAGGCAAACACCATGTGCCCAACAAGTCTGGGCTTGCAACTCCTGTCGAGACAGCAGTCTGTGTCACCCTCTCCATGGAGGTACTGCATACTGAGGGCTGGAAACTGCCTGCTAGCAGAGAACAAAGTGCCTCCACTGAGCATAGAATCCCTAGCTGGCCACCAAGTTCTGCAGCAACTTCAGCTGAGTTACGTAGAACGTCTCCAGAAAAGAACAAAAGGGTAGAATGACTAGCAAAGGCACTGGCGAGTCTCCACAAGGAACATGTCACCCCCTCATCTACCCGTGACTGACTCCACTGGGAGCGTGGAGATGCACAGGCAAAGTACTGCACACCCCTTGAAGCAACACAGCCCCCACTGGGTGATCCAGACTCTCCTGCCTCATAGTCCAGGCTCTGCCTGGTCTCTGCCTCCTCCAAGTATTGAGGAGGAACTGCCACAGACTTATCGACCGACTTCCTAAGGACTGGTGCACTTGGGGTTAGGCAGGCAACTACACTTACAGCCAGCGGTGCAGAACCCACAGTGTATTAGTGGATAATTTCCCCAGCCAAGTCCCAAACCAGCAGCATAAATCCAGTGGGAAAAGACTGCTGGATGTGAAGACCAGCAGCAGAGCTCTGCATGATGACTGAGACTCTTTCTATTTTATTCTAAGTTTGTGTTTTGTAGGGCAGGATGCCCTGTCTACATTCTTTTACAGACTAAGAATGGACATTTATTAACAAGTACTTGGGCGGACAGCCCAAAACTCTAGACTCCTGGCCTGGGACTGTACAAGAGAGAGGGCCAGTGACCCCCGTTTGTGTTTATTGTACTTCTACAGACACATGTGGGTGTGATAGGGGCATTCACTTTCTCAGGTTCAGGCCAAGGTCAGGCCAGAACACGGACCAAATTTATTTTTTCTGTCTAATCTGCTCAGACTGTAGCCCAAAGAGGGCCTCCAAGTTCACTAATTGTGAGTGCATTGTGAGGGATTCAAGATTAACAAGGTAAACAGAAGGGTGAGAGAGGGACCTTCTTAGTCCTTATCTACTTTCATGTGCTCATCCCATGTGTGGCAGACATGGTGGTTCCAGGGACAGTGTCTCAAGGACCTGAAGTGACAATGGTGGGATGTCTCGCCCTAGGAGGCCGCCTTCAACATACAGTCCTGGTATAGAGGTTTGGACCTAAGATGAATCTGTTGCTAGATGCTGGCTTGGTCAGCTGAGCCTATGCAGTCCTCTTTCCATGGCAGAAGGCTTGCCTCTCTAGACCCTCTTACTCCTCCCCTGTCTTGTGTGGCACAGGATGGTACACAGGGATGCAGAAATGTGGCAGTGGGGTGGAGTCCTTATGTCACATTCCCTTTTGGCATGTATATGGGACAATCTGAAGATACCACAGGAGCTAGGCCTTCAAGTCTGGACTGTGCTTAGCAGCCTGGTTCACCTCCTCTGTAACAGCCACTCTGCTTGTATATGATGAGACTTTGTACCATGTCTGACTTTACATGAAAGGCAGACCTTTGCTGATGAGCAGCGGTGGAGCAGGCAGAAAGAATGAAAATAGAAAACGAATTCCACTCACGGGGACCTTTACATTGAACTAAAGAAACTGAGGTAAAAAAGAAACCCATCCGTTATGGTTTGCAATGCATAAACACTTATTTTTTCCTCTATTCCCTCTTTGCTTGCATTACTGAAATACAGAAATAAAGGAAAAATAATGATGGATGGATTTTGGAAGACTCAGAGTTCAACTCAGGATGGATGTGATCCCAACATTTCAGATTCTTATCTCATCGTAATTGGAATAGCTGAACCTCTCTTGTCTGCAAAATTAGGCAAGAGATCCTGTGAGAATGGGCTCTTTTTCATAGCAGTTTAGTCCCCAGGCGCATAAAAGAATGAAAACAAGAAATAGAACAGAACATTTTTACTTTTGAATACTGGCTTCAGTTGGGCAGTTTAGAACAAAACTTCACTGGAAGAGTTGAGGAGGAAGTTCTTTCTGCCAGTATGTCCATCCCCAGACACATTCTTCCACAGAGCACATAAGCACTTCTCTAAAGTGATAATTTATCTAAGAAACTCCCATTCTGCAGAATTCAAGAGAAAAACAGAAAGGGAAGAAAGTACACATGGCCACTGTTTACTTGTCTACCCCAAATATATCATTCAACCAAGTCACTGTGCAGTACTAGATCCACCTTTGCTCTTGCAGTAAACTCTTTCTTTGTCTACTCTGGCTTTTCAGGATGATAGGAGAAGGATGAGTGACTTCCCCCAGCAGCAGAATCTCGATCCTGAGCAATTACAGCATTAACCTGCAACATTTCAGTTTTAAACCTCCTTGAGGTTCAACAGAGAGAGAGATGAATTCCCAGAAGACGCAGCATCTCCACTGTTTATAGAGGGAGACTGAAGACTTCAGGTTCATAGCTGGTGCCTCATTTTAATGCCTAATGTAAGGTGGGATGAAATCCAAGCCTAAGAAGTCCATATACCATATTAGCACATACCTGAAAAAAAATTTGCCTTCCTCACCCCTATCTTGTCACAGGCAATCTCTCCTTAGATGCTATGCTTCTCTATCCTTACCTTTGTATCTACTTCTTTTTTTCTTTCTTTCTTTTTTGTTTTTTAAATTCAGAAGATTGCAAAGTACAACTATTGCTGAGTTATCCTTGTGTTCCTGTCCTTCCCCTGGTTCATTTGCAGGAGGGAATAATGGTCTGTCACCAAGGTAAATTCATTACCCGGCAGATAATGCCACAGTGTTTCTGCTGCCCATTTCACAGTAAGACATTCTTTTTCAATGATGTTGCATCTCTGTTCTCGTGGGAACAGTTTACGGCTGACATAGCAATAGTAGTAATAACAACTTACATTTATATTGTACACGGGATGATCTTTACTTCTCTCTCCTTCTAACAGCGGACGGCTCCCTGTCCTATTGCAAAGACATCCTTCATGGCCATGAGAGACAGAAATTTGGATTCACTAATATTGGGCTGCCCGATTCCTCAGCGTTTTACTCAGACTGTCACATCCTTTCCAGACCCATTTATTATTGCTTTAAATTGAGCTGTGGGTCACAACCGTACCGCTGCTCTGAGCTTTCCCTCACAAAAATCTCTGGGGTTCCCCTCCTGCCTCAAAACCACAGCTATCTCAGACTCCATCAAGCTGCTGTCCATCCTCTCCTGCTTCTCACCTCTTCCCTTCCTCCCGCAGCTCAAGCTACAGCATGCTCTGCTGTACGATAAAATTGGCTCCCCTCTGTACGGCGTGGGGGACACGGCCAGCTCTCCGCATTCTGCTACTGGAAATTTCCTGAAAGCGAGTTCCCTGATTTTTAAGGACTTTTGAGGTATAACATGTGGGAAAATTGCAGGTGGTCTGCGCTGCAAAGCTGGTCAGGTGGGGACAACCCTCAAACACCAGCAGGTTTTCAGATGGGGATGCAGCTGTCAAAGAGCCTTCTGTTAGAGATACGATTTTAAGAATAAGGAACAGAAGTAGAAAAATAAGAGGGACAGAGGTCTAGATTCTCTGTGAGCAAGCGTTACAGGCTACGTAAGAAGAAATGCCAGGGAAGGCTTTGGCCCATCGTGGTCTGAAAGATGCTGTTGGCATCCTTGTGCCTGGCTAACGGCTAGTAGGAAGCTGCTGGCCCGTACCCTGGCACTGCATCACCAAAGCACCGCTTCTCCCTCTGCCACCCAGCAACAGGGGGGTGACGTGGCAGTGAGCCCCTGGGAGGGCACACTGCAGCCAGGGGCTGGGGGGCTGGCCACGTGTACTGAAAAGGCCAGAGAGAGAACACAAAAATATCTGTATCCCCGGCAGCAGCCCTATCTTCTCCTCCTGCCTCCTTTGCCAGTGACAGGGGCGAGGTGCCGGCTCCTCATCCCAGAGTGTGGCTCGCAGCAGATCCCCTTGCTTCAAGTAGGAGCGAGGGAGGGTGAGAGGTAATGATTAGAGGCACTCTAAAATGATTACATTAATTGAATCTTATGAAAACGGAAAACAATGGCAGTGTGTAATAATAAAACCCCACTATAACTATGTACATCTCTTGTTTACTAGAAAGTGCTTCACTGACTACAGATTTACTCTGGAGCACAGCAGGAAACTTTTCTCCTTTAAATTTAATCAATCCTTTTTTTCTTTTTCTTTTTCTTTTTTTTTTTTTTCTCTCAGAGAAAAATACCAGCTATCAGATCTGTGTTTCCCATACACTCCTAAGACTCCTCAGTGCAGTGCCTGGAGGTGATAGTGTGAACTCACTCAAGAATGTGAAGGCATTTTATAAATCATTTGGTTTCAGCAGGAGGGGGAGAAAAGGAGAAGGCAGAGGGATGATATAGTTTACAGCACATACTCGGCAGTAACTCCCAACTGTCAAACTTCAGCATTTTCTTCAATTGCAACAGTGGTTAACAAAAAAATGTTAAGACAGCAGACACGAAATGCACATAGTAAGCAGCACATTTAATCAACTGGCACCTTTCTACCACCCCACCGCCAAAATCTATCCGGACACTATCACAACCCAGAAAAAAATGTTGTATAACTGAAGATATGGCACTGACGGGAGAAAAAGGAGCAGAAATTAATAACACGAACTGCTGTAAACAACTTGCAGGGCCCTTTGTGTGCAAGATAACAATAGCAGAGTTAAAGGAGTATGTTTACAAGTGTGGCTTGCTCCCCTTACCTTCCTCCTGCCCCCTTTTGCCACGCTCGCTACCTTGCTCCTGGGAAAATATTTGCAAACCATTGCAAATAAAAGTCTCCTTCTCACTTTCCAAGAAACGGATCTGGTATTTTTCCATTTCAGTCACACTACGGCCAGGCTTCGGAGGGGATTTTATTCTCGCAGCCCTGCGAGAGTCACCCTAACCTTTCTTTCCATTTCCTATCCAGCAACTTCTGCAATTAAAAAGTAGCATCTACGGTTAAAAAATAGTACCTGATTAGCTACAGACCAGGCTTTTTCTGGAGCCTTGTCTCAGCAAACTGCCCTCCCTTGCCAACAGCACCAGTCCATGCAACCAGCATGCAACTTCAAGGAGCTGTGCACTACTCATGTGCACAACTTCAGATTTACAAAATTAAGGCTACTTGGAAAGCACCTGAATAACCCATGAATCTGCAGTACATGCAGATACATAGATTTTTTCCTGAATGTGCAAACCAAATACGAGTATGACGGTTGGAATCATTCATTTGGCTGAAAATCACCTTCTACCTGTAAAACCAGGTATGATTCATCCAGGCACTACATCACACACCAGAGGAAGGTGTGAAATAACGATGTGCATTTTCATGGTATATAAGTATATTTGGAAAGGCCTAGAGTCAACAGAATACCTCCTGCCTTGGTCAGGAAGTCAGAACAAAAGAACACATAAGCACGAGCAAGAAAGCACGATCCCTTATCGCAGCTCTTGGCGGTGGCCCTGAGCTGTGCTGACATTCACGGCCGAATGAACCAAGCTCTAGCTGAAGCAGCAGAGGTCTCGGTGCTGACGGTCCAAGATACGGTGTAGGAGAAGCCGTGCAAGTAGGAGGAAAAAAATATGCTTTGTTATGGAGGACCAGGCTGGCTGGGACTCAAATAGCAGGGGACCTCTGATGCTCTGGGTGGACTTGAGCAGCAAAAAGATGTTCCCCCTCGGTGCCAGAGATGGGCAGTGTGCCACCACTCACTCCACCAACACCACCTCCAGCCCCTTCTGTCTCCTGCAGGTTGCACAGCCAGCGAGCCAGCGCTTCACCAGCTCACCTGCCGAGCCCAGCTCCTGCTGCGCATTTGTAACTTCCAGTGGTTTGACCACAGAGGGCAAAATTTTGGCCGGGAATGCTTCCGATTGCCTGAGAGCAGCAGGGAGCCAGGCCGGATTTTGCCGTTGCGATCTCTGAGCGCAGGGCTCCCACTCACTTCAACAGTTCGACTGGCACCGCTGCAAAGAGACACTACCTAAATAGATGTGAAGTAATGAATACTTGGGATAAGCGACTGATTTCAGAGTGTGCTTTTATCCACAGGCCCTGTATTTATAGTTCAAGCCTTTTCAATTAATACGCACACCCTAAAAGAATTAAACTACTAATTATCACATTTTACCGTGGTTCACAGAACTTTCATCAGATCTAGTAAATGAAATCACGAGTTCAGCAGAAGAAGCTTTACTGCGCCAAATTATGTCAAGGGTATATCATGTTGATAATAAAAGATCACTTGGTTGGAAGCCTAACCTAGAAGGTTGGGGAGGCGTAAAAAGTTCACATTTTGGATCATGCTGCTCTGGTGTGGGCGTTTTGTGTTTTTTTTCTTGGTTATTGTGGAAGGCAGTTTTCCTGCAAGTAAAATTTTCCCTTTGTCTTACATTACAGGCATTAGGAAATTCTTACATCGAAAGACAAATAGATAGGTTTGGGGTTTTGTTTTGCAAGTTAGGCCTTGGCACCACATTCTCTTCCCGCTAATAAACTCCCCTTTCTACTGGACAGAAAATTAAAACGATGCCCATACCACAAATACACTTCTTTCCCTAAGTGCCCAGCTTCTTAGTGGGCAAGCGTGGTATTCAAAAGCATCCTTCAGCTTGTGGTCCGCTCAAGCGGTAGCAATTACTCTGATGCAACACAACTCTCGGCTGTTAATTAAACAGCAAGTCTCTCAAGAAAACATACTAAAAAAATCCCTGGTTGTAGTGAAAATTGGGAGATTGCTCAGAGCTCCAGCCACCCTTCCCAGGACCCTGGGAGGACTGGCTGAAGTTAGCACCAAGGAACCTCTCAAGATGCAAAGGTGGAACACAATTAGAAGGGGCTGGCATGGGGGCACAGACTTATGGTGGCCAGCGATGTGGCAGAGGAGGGGGTGGCAAACTGGCACTCCTGTGGGGCAAAGAAAAGACCTGGCCCTGCAGAGCAAGGGATGGAAAGTCACCTCGCCGAGGCACGGGAGCTTTTTAGGAGGTGCCTCCTGGCCATCCCATTTCTGAGCTGCCCTCTAGATGGCCCTTGCTGTTATCTTGTGGATAAATATACACGGAAAGAAATGGTACAGAGCAACAAAATAAAAATATTTTTTGAAACTACTTAGAATAATTGCAGCTGTATTTATGCACCTTATCCACTGGAAAGGCTCATTGCCTTTTTCCTGTACGCACATACGGAGAAATAAAAATATATACTCTAGCCACATTTATATTTCTCCTTGCCTTTGCAGCATTCAGCCACTCCAAGTGTAATGAACGTTTCATGTCTTTCAAGCACTGCTTTGTCATGCTATAAGCATTCATTTCATGCTTTGAATATTTCCTGTCATACTCGCCTTGGATGAATTTTTTGTGGGAATGCTTTGCTTGTGAAGGTTAATGGTTAGCAGCAGTGAAAACTGAAGTCCTCTGTCAATCCCCAAGTCTCAAACGCTGCAGGTCACTGATGAGAAAGGCTCTCTGCCCGGCCCCAGCAGAGGCTGCAGAACTGACCCTGACTGACGACTGCGTATCTCGCCCGATTGACAGTCAACACCCTTGGCTGTTGCCATCGCAGGGTCCCCTCAAGAGGGTGCCAGCTACTGATAAGCAGGCTAAATCCTGAGCCTAGCAGAGGACCCACTAAATCCTGGAAATGGTGTAACTCTGCCTCACAATCTGGACCACAAAATCATTTGACTCTGAGCATGAATCTCCACGAAAACATGGTAATATAGGGAAAAAACGGTGTTTTCTTTCCTAATTATTCAGAAGCTTCTTCATGACAGTCATGAAACTGGCTGGGAAACAGAGCTAGATGTTGCTAAGTTTCAGTTCTAGACTATTATGATTAAAATACTGTATCTCTAGTTCTTGTTGGAATCTATCTGTAATGAAATAAGATGATAAAAATGCAAGACTAAATCACGCACAAGTTAAATTTATAACCAGACATATCTGCTTTTGTTTTCTTGGGAAATGCTGGCTCTCAGCACTGCCTACATGCACTCTCTCTCAGGGGGTGATGGAACACAGGTTGGATCTCATCAGACCTTTGTCAGCAGATGGGTCCTATTAAGAGTCAACAGGAGACTTTGTCCAGCCTGCAGGAAGGCAGAAGACATCAGCCCTACCAGGGCTCCCCTGCTAGGCCAGAGCCTTCCAAGCCTGGACAAAATTCCCCATTGCCATTCCCGGCAGACAATGTGATACGTAAGGGTGCAAATCCGTTTAGAATTTGGTCCTGGCAAGTTACAAAGGTGCAAACAAGCTGACATCACCAGGAGCTTTAACTTCAGTGCCAGCTATGAGATTCCTTATTGAAAATGCTAAGGGCTTTTTTTTCTTCCAAGCTTTTTCTGAAGCAAAGTTAAATTTAGATTAGTCCCTCAGGCTGTGATAACTCCTCAGTGTTGCTCTGTAAACAAGAGAGGAGAGTCTTCTTGCATTTATAAGATTCTGATGCAAATGATCCCATGAACAAGAAGACTAATAAAAGCTGCCATTACTGTATTACCCTGTTTGCAACTGTAACTGATAGAAAACTTTCTCTGCGAGGCTTCGTTATCTGCTGCAAATGAGGTGTTTCAGGAATGTTAGTCATCTGAGACCATGTAGTTTCTAACAGCATGTTTCAGCCTTGTGCGCTCAGAGAACTGCTCCTGCCCGTGTGCTCCTCAGGTGGGAATTAAGGTCCGGTCCAAGGACAGTTGACCCTCCAGACACCTCAAGTCCAGCTGCACTTGCAGTACCTCCTTGGTGGGTAAGTCTAAGGCTGGTTGGCGTCAAGGTTAGACATAGCTGAGAGCTGGACTCCACTTGAAGTAGCAGAGCTGGGAGGTTCAGGCATGGCCTGAGGAGAAAGGATGGCCCTTGGAAGGCAGTAGGATTCTATCAGTTAAAAATCTGGCTGTTGAAGGAATTGGAGGTCTCTCAGCTACCACTTAAATTACAATGTGGTTGAGTGGTGGGGACAACCACAAAGAACAGTTCCATTTTCTGCCCATCTCATCTTGAAGGGGGTTTGAACAGTGAACTCTGCATCCAAGAGGAGCGCCTAACCCTCGGGCAGGAGGCCACTACTTCCACCAGCTGAAACAAGAATGCCAGGTTTTGGGACCCAAAAGAAAGCATACAAAAAGGGGCTGGACTCTGCAACCCGTTAGTTAAAGGCAGAGAGGTCTTTCTAAAGCTGCTTTTGCTTTTTACTGAGTTGCAGATAATCCCCTCCTTCCTTGCAGCCAAAGCTGTACTGCGCCTGCCACGACCAGCCTCGCCGAGAGAAGAAGAGGAAACTTCTCTTTGCATGTGTTCCCACTATTGCCTTCTCTTTCTCCCATAGCTCGAGGACCAGAATTTCTTCATTTATGCTTTCAGGCATGGAAAAGTAAGCATATACTTAAACATTTTTTTTAAGGTTTAATACTCAAGTCCAGCCCTACTTAAGCAAAGAATTCACAGATGATATTTACAAGTCCAGTGTAATTACTGCAGGGTTGAAAAACGAGTTCTGTGAGTTACGGTACATCATTGTTTTTCTTTTCTTTTTTTTTTTAATGTTACAAAGAACAATGTGCCTTTCATTTCCTGCAGTGCTGTTAAGGTACTTGCAGCTCAAAGCAGCAAGAATACATTAAAAGTAAAAAGCATTTGGTCTGGGCATTAAACATTTTTATTTTTTTAGATAAATGCCTCTCCCTCTACAGAAATTGTTTGAGCAATGAATTTGGCACACATTTGTAATCAGCTGTAATAATGAACGCTGTCTTGCTCACTTGAAAAGGGAGAACTTACTAACTTCTTTTAAAAGAATTTGCTAAACTACAGTGAAAGTGGTGTGCTACCAGCTCGGAGTTATCAAATCACAATACCGCATGCTCGAAGAGACATCAGTTGTCTGTAGAAAATGACACAGCGTTCTCCTGCTTTACCCAGCACACCTTTATGCTGCAGTTATTAATTCTCCAGGATGGCCACATCAAACACCAACGTGTCTTGGGGGATGTCTGACATCCATTTACTGACAGCAGTAACACAGCGCTGTACCACAATCATTAACTACTTTGTGCTACACCCTCCTTGCCTTTCTCTGGAGTTAAACTCCTGCTGGAGTAGAGCAGCCTTTGACTTTTAATATCCAACGGATATCTGAAAGCCAGAATCGCAACTATCCTCACTTTGCAGACAAAAAGACTGGAAAGTTTTCCTACAGAAGTTTAAAATAATCCTACCTACAAAAAGAAAATCTACCCATAGCTGTTTCCACAACTGAAAGAGAGAATAAAAGCCCTAGAGAGAGTCCACGGCAATGCTGAGCTGGGAATTCAGTTGTTCCTGATCCCCAGGCATGTAGTCACTTCACTGCATCAGACTAGCCATTTTGTCACCCTCAGTTCACTGAAAACTAGTTTGTTTATAATATACAACACCAAACCACTGCATTTAACAAGCTTTTAAAATCAATAACGTTTATTTTTTTTGATTGGGTGAATTGCAAAATCACTTTGTGGTGCCAACTGAAATGAAGCTTTTACATACCATTAGGCAACTACAAAAGTCGGGAATTTTCCACACGGGTGTTCCACCCAGCTGGGCAGAAAAAAAACCCCTCATTTGAGCAAAATATCAAGACATCAGAACATGCTCCTGCCTTTCGAACAAAGCTGCTGGTCTCTTTCATCATGCCTCCTGCAAATTTCCTTACTCACATAACAAACAGAGAAATTCTGGGTTTTCTTTCTCTCTCTGAGAAGCTCTTTCCCGTGCTAATAGACCCGAGAGACAGCAGCCCCCTGCACACCATTTGGTTACACCTTAGCTCTACCCTGGGTTCCAGGACAAGACATCTGGACCTTGGACCATGCATGCATGAATGAGTCCTACCTCGCTTGCATATTTGCTTTTCATGACCATCATGCTGGATCTTTCTCTTTCTTGCTAGGAAAAAAAAATATCTAAATTTTTCAGTCATGATCAGGTAAGTGATTGCCTGAAAACTATTCTAGCTTAATGAAGGCTGAAGCAAAGGTTAGAGTTGGTCCTAAAGCCACCACCGAGAGCAGAAAATGTCACCATCTTCTCTGTCTGTGGTGATTCTGCTCCAGAAAATGCAGCTCTGAAGCCCATTAGGAAAAAGGAGTGGCTCTAAAAAAGAAAAGCTTTTTTTCCCATGAACTTCACTTTAATGAAGGTTAGACATACAGCCTTTCCAAAATAACACATACAATTTAGAATGATAAATTAAAATCTGTAGTAGGAGGCCTTCTTTTCCAGGGCTGTATAGTTGACCCTTTTGAACCTACATTACTCAAGGTATGCAAAATATATGTGTATAATAAATAGCTCTAGAATTTATGGAGTGGAACAGAAAGGATATTAACAGGCAAGTAGAGAGGCTGTATAACCCTCACAAGGCCTTTAAAGATTTATTTTTTTAAAATGAAGGAATGTATGCATATAAAAGGTAGTACTTAATCGATACACTTCTTTGTGCCTTCCAGAAACACATGCAAAACGATTCCAAATCTGCCCTCAATCTGGTCATTCCACTGTTAGCGTCACTGGGAGCAAGATTATTAGCAATACTATTTTTCTTTGATTTAAAAAAAAATAATTCCTCTCTGTGTGGGCTCATTCCCACTCTCAGTAAAATCAATTACGAGACTCCCATTGACTCCAGAGGGATTTGGATCAGGCCCTGTGGAAGTGGGTCTACAGCAAGTGTAGAACAACGCAGTTAATATGATTTATTGTGTCCGTTCCTGTGCGTGCAGTTTTTCATTTTCTAAAGCCTGCAGTTTTGCTTTCATCCTCACGTTCAGCAGATAAGAGCTGCAGATCTGTGTTGATCTACACACTGGGTACACTGCGGGCTGGGGGCTGTGTGTGCCGAGAACCAGCTCAGCCTCTGCTCGGGGGGAGCAACCCCTTTAGGGCCACCAGACGGCCTTAGACGCGCTTGTGAAGAAAATCTCCCACACAAGGTGCACAATCAGGAGTCTTCTGCTGTGGTGGGGAAAAATACCCCTTCGGAAAAGTGAGAAAAAAGAAAAATCCTTTTCCTTTTTATTGAAAAAAAAATTTTTAGAAGTACCTTTTGCAGGTCACCAGTAAAGTTCCAAGAATTCACTAAAAGCTTGTTTTACAAGGAAGACTCAGACTCCAAACCAGAGATATTTCATTTCACTAGGCTCTTACAGATTTTACATTATTAAACACTGACATTGCTGCTTTTCAGGGTGGTTGTTGAGTAACAGGCTTACTTAAGACCAAGAAACTGCAGGGTAAGAAGAACTGTGGTTTAATAGCTGTGAAAGAATATTATCTAAACACGAAATAATAACATGCTTGGTGCCTAATACATTCTAAATTAAAATATGATTTAATAAACATAGGCAACATATTCCCTACCAAAAAAAATAGCAGAATTGGCAGAACAAAAATCACAGTTTAGTCAGTTCTTCTCTTAACCTCACAATCCTTTGGCTACAAATTAGAATTTCTGTGAACAGGATTGATAAGGGAAATTAGACACTGTCTTTCAGAAATAACAGAAATGTTTTAAGATGGTATGTTTAGAGATGAGCGGCACGAAATCTATCAAAATATGAAACCTTTCATATTGCAGTGGGAAGAAAATATAGGAACCCCAAAAGCCAAAATCTCACCAGCCCAGAGAGCCCTATGTTCTGTGTTCTATGATACAGGCTCATATTTTAAAGTTTTTTATGCACCTAAACCTGTTCTTCCTTTAATGCTATCTGCTGTTTAAACCCTGATCCAAATGCAGTTCGGATGTGCACGCAGCCCCTCAAACTCACTCTCACTTTTAGCTTGTTTGCTTGCTAATAAAGTCTCCAAAACACACACTGATCACACATACAGCTGTGGGGATGCACTGCAAACATTTGAGGCAAAACCAGGTAGTTACTCTGTGAAAGAGCAACCACAGTTGCATTATTATAGATAAAATATTTCTACGTGAGCTGCATTTAAGTATTCCAAAAATGGTGACAGGTTGTAGAGATGCAGCTCCCCCCCGGCAATTCTTTGCCATGTAGACTCCGGTACAGTGGATCCCTCATCTACCTTTAGGTCTTTTAAAAAAAATCTGGTTATGCATAAAAAAAGTCAAGAAAAACTATTAGTAATAATCACTTTCACTTTGGGAGACATTATTTCTAAGTCTTAAATATAAGTAGCAAAACATAACTCTGTTGCCAATGGGCCAGCAGAAATTGTTGAGGTCTACCTTTCTTAAACATAAAAAGGGAGAGAAGCCGTTCCCTTACACACACACACACTTATCCTTTCACATACCACTCCCTCCAGAAATTCCCTATTATTGAACGATTTTTTTTTTTTTTCAGTCTGCTTTACAATGCAGGCCATTGATTCAGCAGAAGCTGTTGCTTCTACTTTAAAACTGTCCCAGTTCAAAGAGTATTAGCGCTCCCAAAATTCACGGTCCTGCTGCTACTTCCAAATGAGCTCAAGCCGCTGCCACCTGCGAAACTGGAGCGAGAAGCTCTAGTTGAGCCTCCCTGCCCTGCTCACCCGTAGTATCTACAACCTTTAAAGCACGCCGATAAAAAAATATACAGACAACGCCGGTAGCACCTGTATCAGCCCCACGGTGGGGACCCGCCTGAGCAGCTGGTATGTGGTCCTGCCCTGAAACGGCCATGTTCTGGGGGCATCGCCGCCCGGTTTTGTTTGGCAGATTTTTGCAGCAGGGAACGGGGTCTGTGGAAACATACTTCAAAGGAACCATTTTGTTTCGCAGGACTATCTGGGATCCTGCACTGTGAAATGATGGCTGGCCACGTACCGAAAGTTAGGTACTTCAGTGTGTCATGTGAGAGCATCAATAAACCAAATGAAGTTAAAAGCACATAGATAAAAATGAAAGCGATGAAGCACACACCCCTAGGGGGTCATGACTCACGGCCCAGGGACTGAAAGCCTTTGCTACGGAGGAATAAGGATATGGGTTGCATACAGCAGGCTCTTTAATGGCATCTCCCTAATTAAAATTATTTTTAAAGGAAAAAAAGTCTCTCTCCAGGACTGGAGAAATAAATGCTACCTTAGATTAGGGAAACGGTAGCATTTCAACTATGAGGAGAGTATACAACCTATTTGGAGCTGTCCCATGTCAATTATTCTGAATAATCTTTTGATATTAGACATAGGAAAAAAAAATCTTTATATATATGGGCTGTTTTAATATCCCAAAGCAGGAGCAGCAGGTAAGAACTTACCATTTTCTGGCTGGTCCTTAATATCAGCTTCACTTGGCTGGCTGGGACTTTCAGATTGACTTGAATCTGAAAAACATAAAATACAGCCAAAAATTACAGGGTCTGCTGTGGAAAATAGATCAGAGGCGCCAGACTTCCTCAAAAGGCTGAGAGTACAAACTAAGGACAGGAGTGTTGCACTAGGACATGATAATGCAAAAGTCCCGTGCTGAGGTAATATTTTGTGCTAGGAAAAAAAAAAAAAGGGGGAATCTTGTTTACGGCACTACACAGAGTGCTTGGTGTGTGTGTTAGCATAAATTAAGCTTTGAGAATCCTTCTTTTTAGAGAAGGCATATTTAAACTACTCTCCTACATGTTTTTTTATAATGCAGCCTCTATGTTGTATACAAACCAGAGCCTTAATCCAACACATAGTAAAGTCTCAAAACATATTTTCAGGCAGGCATAGAAAGGTAACCAAGCAACACTACCAAGTCGTGGAGATTGTTGTCTACACATTTCTGGAACCAAATCTGCAAAACTGATAAAAGAGCTGATTTTCGTCATACTTTCGCAGTGGTTACGGCGCTATGAGATCACCGAAAGGTACGGCGGCCCCCTGATTTCGGTGGTATAAATGAGACCAGACACCGGATGAACTGCTTTAGAACTTGTGCAAATAACGGGTCCTACAAACTCCCCGCGAACACTCTCCAACCAACACAATTTATCTGCCTAAAACAATAAAATGACCTATAAAAGGATATGTGTCAAGAAGGGTGTTTTGCATTTTTTACACATTATTAAATCTACTTTATGTGAAGATGATCGCTCTTCGGTTCAAAAATTATTCTTAGTAGAGGCTTTAGTCAAATACTATTTTCCTTCTTAATTATTTCTATCACCATGAATTGGGGAAAAAAGGTCCCTTTACCCGTGTGGAAAAATATATTTTAAAAAATTCCCTCAAATTTCTGTTTTCACAATTAATACAAATAGAAAAATATTTCTTTTTCCTCAGAAAATTTTCTGTAATTTATCGATCCCATTAAAAAAAAGTTTTTGCTGTGAAACAAAACTTGGGAAAGGAAACCACTTGCTCCTGCATCCAAAACATGCCCAATCACGGCAAACCTATTTTCTGATTTCACCTTGACTTTGCAGAGTTTAGAATTAGCTGTCTGAAATTTGACCACATTTCAGTGAGAAGTCAATGCAAGATCAAAAGGTCATGACACTTAACTGTGATTAAATTGAAAATCTTACTTCTGTTGCAACAGAGTGATAACACCACCCCTTCTTTTTCTTTGAGGTATTAATAGCGCTGGAAGAAGCAGTACTACTAGTGACCTTGGGTCAAGCAATGCTAATTTATTGCTTTAAAAAGGTTCCTTGCTTTTAAGCAAATGAAGATTTTAATTACCGCAGAGCACTATAAAGAAAATGCCTATTTTAAATATTCAAATTTTTTTTTACCTGCTGACTGTATGCATTAGGTATCATTCAGAAGCTTAGAGGACAATCTTGTATAAATTAAAAACTACAAGTAAAAAGAAGTGCTCACAAAACAAAGTTTGACAAATTTCAGAATATAAACATTCAGAATATTTAGCTTCAGTCCTGTTACTTCTACATAAAATCAGTGAAATTCTCCTAAAAAGTGGTATGTTTCCTAGTGTGTCCAGAATCTATTTCCTCTCTTCTGCATTTATTATTTTTAATAATTTTATAATAATAATTAATAATGTTAATAAAGAAGCTCAGTGAAAAAAATTATTCTCGTTTCTGCAATTTTCTTTTAAATATTGATCTTCTGAGTTATCTTTAACTGAAGCTCAAATCAGTGACAGCAGATAGACTACCAGGTAATATGCACAGGGCTGTTATATTCCGAACGTTAGATTTTGGCAAGAAGTTTCATGTTTCCGACACCGCAAAGGTAGAAACAAAGGTAAAATATTAGGAATGTAAAATATTTAGTTAACATTCAAAGTCAACATTCAACAGATTTGATTTTACAGGGTAGGCATTAGGCTTTTGCTTATTTTTTAGGTTTTTCTTTTCCTCCAGCAAGCCATGGTTCAATCGGCGTTTGGGCTTTATGTTTAAAGTAGGGTCAGAATTCCACAAGAATTTATATATTTGAAAAAATCACTGCAGAAATATGGGCCCCAAAGCGTGTTTTGCTTTCAAAATTTGAAACAAACCAGGGAAGTAGGGTGAGGGAGAAGGGCTGAATGGCAGCGGCAGGAGCCTGGCACCCTGGCTGCCCAGCACAGCCCTGCAGCCGGTGGGCAGCACGAACCGCCGGAGCGGCTCCTGGATTTTGGGAAACAAAAGTACTTTTGTTTGGGTTGAGTGCTGCTTTTCCAACACCAAAGCTAGTGGCACAAGAGAGACTCTACTGGCCGTAGGACATTTGTTTGCATACTGAATCTTAACTTTCTTCTTTTATTACTCTGGTTAGTTGCGATAACATTTTTTTTCCGAATTCTGTTTTCCTGTAACCCACCCCTTCTGCTGAAATTAAATATTAATTTCTTCAAAAGACAACAAAGGCTTGAAGCACTATTCATCACGGAGAGGCACGGGGGCAATAAAATGCAGGACGAGGTAGAATTAAAACCAATCTATAGTGCGGTAGAGAGATCAGGGAAGGCTACCGAAAACATGTACTGGGCAAGCGTACGCTGAGCATTGTTATGCAAGGTGGCATCTTGTGGAAACCCCAGATAAGAAGACTGAGTTAAGGCACTTAGCCAAAATGTTTATATGCAGAATTTTGCTTCCCTGATTTTATTCAGATGCCGCAGATGATCCGGTACATATAAATGTGCCGCCACATGGTTAAGGGATTGGCAAAATCAGAGCCGTTGTATTTTACAGTCTTGCCTAGGACGAGCGAGAGTCTTGCTCAGCCTCCACCGCTCACTCTCTGCTTTTTCAGCAGTTGGCAGTAACTCCTGTCGGGGCTTTTTTTGTTGTTTTGCACATGGAAACTTTAAAATTCCAGTTTTCTGAATGTTTAGTGTTTTGTGGGCTCGGCTACAAGGGGAAGGGGATTGTCTGTCCTGCTGAGTCAGTTAGCCAAACAGGTGACCAGAGGAATAAATTAATTTTTGCCCATACATAATTGATATAAATGGAAGATCGTTTTCATAAGCATTTGCATTAAATCAATAAAATCACTTACTATAGAGCAGTTTAACAATTCATTTGATTTTCTCTTTTCTATATATTTGATAGCCACTCTGCAAAACAGTATACACTTTATGCCTATTTTCTTTAGCGACAACGCTGCCAGTTAAATTCTACCACCTGCAATAATTAGAGCCATTGGAAAACATACAAAACAAAATATACAGTAGATGCGAGCCCCTCTTGAATCCACGGCCCCCTGCGGCAACGAGTTTCATTGGTGCCTGAAGCTAAGGCTGGTAGGAAGCCAAAGAAAAAGAATCTGTATATTACAATAAAGTGCATGTTATTAAGGGGAGGATTTAAATGATTTCAGATGGAGTTGGAAATATTATAGTGAGGAACCACTATTAAGATTGCTGATTTAAAAAAAAAAAAAATCACCAAGGAATCTAGTTTTATATTTAAGGAAGCTTAACCTTGAATAGCACAATGGGTTTTATTTGGGGGCTTTTTTAGTTAGAGAAAAGTTAGTGGTTGGGATTTTTAACCCTGAGCTAGCTGGAGTTAGTGTGAGTATGTTCACTGGAGGGAAGGTTTCTGGACAAGAGAAGCCCAAGGGGATCTGGTATCGACCGTAATCATGGGGAAAAAGGATAAAAAGCAAGTTGAAGGTATTTTACTCTCTACTTTCAAGAATGAACTATGATTAAGGGATAAAGAAAAAAAAAAACCACACCAACAAAACAGGCTGCTTTTTCCAAAGTAGCATTTCCTACTACATCTATTCTCTGTTCCTCTTTGGATCTGTTTCTTAAACTCATACTACCCCAATGTGACTGAGGTGGTTACTCCCAAGACCTGGGTCTGCCTAATCTCAAACCGTAGGGCAGGAGGGGACCTTCAGCTCCAGGATGGAAGCTCTGGACTTTTCAATACGCAATTTTCCTCATCAGCTGCAGAAGGAGCTCAGCCCCAGCCGTGCTGTACGACGGCTGCGTGGAAGCCAGGCTGGCGGCGCTGGAAGGGAGCACTCCATTGTTTGGAAAGAATAAAACCTTCCCAGGAAAGTCTGGCCCGTGGACAGGACCAATGTCAACAGACTGACAATGTTGTTCTTTTTTGTAGACCGTGACACAGACGGGGAAGAGCTGTTATGCTCCTCCACCAAAAAAAAGAAAAAGCCCACCTCGAGTGTCATGGCACTTTCCCGGTGCTAAACCACTCCATGGCTACCTGACTTGGGAGAATCAGGACACTTTCTTGGGCACTCGCACTTTCTCGACGTGCCGTGTTTTCCCAGGTAGAGCCAGCCCCCCATTAGCCACAGAGCTCTCGCTAGTGGCTAACTCAGGTGCAGAGGCATCTATCCTCGGAACAGTAAAGGTGATCCCCGCTAGAGGAGGGAAAAAATAGCCGTCGATGCCAGATGAGCAAGGCTGCGCTGCCACTGCCCATGCCGAGCTGGCTCTGCAGCTAAATAACACGGGCTCCCTCTCCCCCCCTGCCAGCCCAGCACCCCACAGAAAGCAACAGTTAAATTTTCCATTCCTATCATGTTTTAAGTAAGGGGGGGGGGAAGGAATATTGTATAATAAACTGACATATTTTATTCAAGTTTCAGAGTCCTATTTGTAATAAAAAATTTATATGGCTGGGTTGTGTTCATGCAATAAATTTTTCATCTATAATTTTGGGCATGGATTCTACCAAAGATTTATATATGTTAAAAAAAAAAAAAATCTAAATCATGCTCCTTTATATACAGTCTTACGTGGCGAGCTTAAGGGATTTACAAACAGAAACCAGCACCAGGACTTTCTTACACTCACTTTCCCTTCATTATACATTATAATATAAACACATAGAAATTGCTCTATGTATGCTACAATTATTATTTACAGCTATTTTGGTGGCTACTACTATTTCTTTTAAGGAAGGCCTGGCTCTCCGTTTAACTCCAGCCATCGCTTTCAAGTCAACTTTTATAGGGAGTTCAAAGTGCTTCATTATCATACACCTCACCGTCGCACATGTACATATCCCTACCAGATTTCCAGTTTTATTTTCTACCCCCCTGTACAGCACGCCCCATCCCCACAGCTCTCCAACAAGGTTCTGCGGTGGTAAAATCCCTGCGGTGCCAGCCTGGTTTGGTTTTGTTGGGTTTTGGGGTTTTTTGGGTTTTTTTTTGTTTTTTTTTTTTTTATGAGGCAAGGACTCCTAATTCCTGTACACTGGGAAAGAGATTATCTTTGATAATGGAAATGTAAATCAAAGCTTGCTGTTGTTTATTCCAGACAGACATTTGTGTGTTAAGTCTGTTTATCAGGCAACACTTTGTCTAAGCCAGGAAGTAGTCAGCCTTTGTAACAAGATGTATGCAAATGATTTTCCCATGAGCCCTTGCCACAAAACTTTTGTGGCAAAAAACCCCCCTCCTTGTTACTTCACCAGTAAGACGCTCCTAAGCTACCCCGTAAGTAGACTAGCAACAAAACAGCTAGCTAGACTATGCTGATGAGTTTGAATGAGACCAAAACATGTGCCCACAGTCTGTTGCTGGGTATTGTAAGCAGACTTTGTGTATTACATCTGTTTATCAGGCAACACTCTGTCTGCCCCACCGGCTTTGTACCAAGGTAGATGAAAACAAAGATCTCCACAACTCCTCACCTAACTTTTTTTTTTTTTTTTATTATGTCTTTTTGAGGCAGAAATTCCCCCGTTACTTTCCTCCTGGTAGGGAAGGAGAATGTGAAACTTCACCGAGAGGCTGCGAGACCCTAGAGCTGTATCAAAATGGTTTCATTTTAAATCAACTTTCTTTGTTCTCACAAGCCCATAAATGATTTACTGCTATCGTGTGATAGCCTAGAATGTGGGGAATCTGCGTATTCCCATATTTATTCCTTGATATTACAAACAAGTATTTGATTCGCTTCTAAATGTTTGTTTTTAAAACAGTTTACAGCCTTTGATTCCTGCTTACTGATTCATTTCTGGAACGTTTTCTATTTATTCCTTTGCAGTAGCAAACGTTAATTTCGACTTAATTCAAATTGTCATCAAAGGCTTCCTTAAGAAATCCCACAGCACAGATTTTATTTGTTATAATAAAATATTCTTAAAGTAAACATCATGCGACTGTGTTTTTTTTTAATTCCAAGAGATACAAAAAATCCGTTACCCAAAGGATTCAAATTGGTTCAGCCCTTTTTCCTAGACAAAATAAACACTTTAGGACTTTACTTGTTTGTATTCTCCTCAGTGGTGCTGTATGCATCACCAGCTAAAAACAAAGAAACTTTTAGCTGCTCAGACAAAATGCAGAAGCTCCCCAAACAACGAAGCGGGGGGGTGGGGAGGCATTCAGAAAGTCTGACAGTCCATTCAATATAGGGATGATGGCCATAATGCATCCAGGGTCCCCTTGCTAATTAAATATGCATTGGCACAGTTTTGATCGATGCAAGCCATGGATCAGATGACACACCTGCAAAATCTTGAGCCCAGAGCTCCCAGGAAAAGGAAAATACAGGCTGTCTCCTTATCTTTGTTTTCAAAGGCTCTCAATTTCTGTGCTTAGATATCTAATTTAATTCTCTCACCCCTCAGCAAACTGGATTAGGAAAGTCAATACTGCCATTGTGCATCGACAGGAACACACAGCTTTCCTTTTATTCAATTTAGCCATGACCTTTAGACAAAGATAATGACAACTGTCTAAAAGTAAGGTAAGGCCTTAAGGAAGACCCTGCGGCGGGGCCCCTCTCGCTCTCCGTGGCTCCTCCGCCGGGGAAGAGCCCACCAGACATGGAGCAAATTCAAAAATACATTTTTCTTCCCGGACGGTGACGACCAGCTTGGTGGCGTGGGCACCCTCGGCCGCGAAGGGCTCTGTCCGAGGAGCTGGGACACCTCGCCGCCAGTGCGGGACATCAGCCGGACCCTGGCAAGCCGTTTGCCCAGAGGTGGCAACCTCTCCGGAGCAAGGACGCGTGCCAAGAGCAAGCGCCGAGCCCTTGCACGAAGAGGGACTGCACCGTCCTATTTTTCCTGAGAAAAATAGGGAAACGGTGAAACGGACGGGTCAGGCAAGTGTCGGCGGTAGCACTAATTTCTGATTTCTGGCTCGGATACTGGGGAAGGATTGTAATCCTAGAGCGAAGTGTGCGGCGCGGAGAGCCGCACGCAAGCCGGCATCGCTGCGGCAGAAGGAGGAACCGGCACACGGATTTTCCTGGAGCTGAGCTGAAGCCAATGGAAATGACATTACTTTCCGATAGGTCTCGCATCAGTATTTTTACCAGCCTTCCTAGGTTAGATAGCATCTCTCTAATACATCTGTAAGGAAAGGACAGAGAACATGCTCCAACCTAACGAACAGCTATCAGGCTGTAATCCACTTTGGTACCTACAGATACAGGTTGTACCTGAATCAGTGATTTAGGCATATAAAAATTCATATTCGTTGAGCAGCCCAGCTCCACAAAATGTTAGCTTGCACGCTGCACAATGTTTTAATTCTGCAGTATTTTTTTTAGCTGCATTTAAAAATATACTTGGCATTTCTAGCTGTGGACCAATATTTTTCTCATGTCTTTTTATACAGATTTGGAGGGAAAGATATTTGTAATGGAAAAAAATATGTGCAAAGTTGGATTGCTAAGTTTCTGTAATCTTGGGAAATAAAAAAAGGCAGCCTATGTAAGAGCTACAAGAAACCATATGGATCAACAAGAGCTGCCCTCATATCCCTGGGAAATATAAATTAACCTACATTTCATCATCATAAACCCCAAAATAAAAAATCTAATTAGAGTCTCTACCCTCAGATTCACTTCTAGAAAATTTGCTTATCCCCCTCACAAAATGATTTACAGTACTTACATCCATTTCTTCAGAGTGATTTAAATTTATTGAATCATTTCAATTTTTAGAGAGCTTCCATTTGGATCTGTATGGGTTTCTAGACATATGCAGTGCTCAGTTATTTAAAATTAATTGCAGTACAATAATTTTAAATTGCTTCACACTATACGAATCTCAAGTGCTTTGAAATATTTGAACCATTCTATTTAGAAGCCATCAAACTTCTGAGCACATGCATCAAAGAGTTGTTTTAAAAGCCGAAGGGCCGTACTGATGATCCCAAAGTGCAGGTGAGCACGGCTCTGGGCATGCTCAGTGCACACGGATCTGAATTTATAGAACAATTCAACAAATTTTGCCCGAATGTCAATCTTTAATTAACAAAAACGGATTCTGCAATAATTTCAAACCACTAAAAAATTTCTAAAACTAGAAAAGCACTGTTATAAAATAATGGCATACATTAAAACTATTATTACTTCTAATGTATATTTATAGAACACCTTTTATCCTGGAAATTAAAACATCTTATTAACATTAAACTAAGCTTTACAACACCTCTGTGGGAAAGGTGAGCATAACTATGCCCACTTTATGCAGGGATGGAGGAGGCACATAGAGGTTAAGTGATTTACCTTCAGAGGCACAGTTACTAAAAAGAGTAAAAAGCACAGGACTGAGCTCTCAAGCCGCTGCTCTAGATAATAAAGTATCGTTCCCACCACTACAGCCATTACAATGGCAATGGCAGTGCCCGCTTAGGAAGCCTTGAACTACATTATACAGAAAATTACTTGGTAGAGTGGATCCAAAGTCACCTAGAAGGGATATTTCCAGTCACCCTTAGGTTCTGTTTCCCTCCCCTTTTTTTTCTTATTAGGTATTTTGGGAAACAAGAAATAATTCCTCCATTCCTCTCCCCAGTATTTTCAAACTCAATTTAACAATAACAACAACAGTATTTAGGGTGACTAAATAGCTGGTTTTGTAATGCCCGACTTAACGTATAAAGGCAAGTGAAGACGAAACTGTGGGAGATGAGCATATCTAGAAGCTTTGGTCAAAGTCTCCAGGTCTGCTTCTATGCAATTTTACGCTGGTGAGTAAACCAACATCAGCAAAGCAGGATTATGTCCACCATATGGTGAGACTCCATTGGCGGTAGTACAGTCACCCAATTAATCTCTATCCCCCGCCATCCCCTTGTTATTTATTTATTGTGACAAACTCATCCTTATGGGACCCAAGGCAGGGAGCTGCATATTCCCAGGCTATTCCCATCAGTGCCCATCCTCATTCTTTATCCGCGCTGCCCAAGCAGTAGCTGGCGGTCTGGTACCTCTCCTCTGGCCAAGACGCTCGGTGCTACAAGGTCACGACCAAGGAGGCTCTCTAGATTTTTCCCTAGCAGACAGGAACAGAGAATTTTTCAAACCTGCTCTCCATCAAAAAGCCAAATAAAACCCGCTCCCTGACAATGAGCACAGCCTTCTTCAACTGCTTTCCAAAGCTTGCCTTTTTAACATCACACAAATAACCATGCTGCTTCTGGAGACCATCAGAGTGTTCATATATTTCAGTCTGTGCCTCTTGCTAAGTTCTCTCTGCAGCCGGAGCCGTTTAAGACGTCGTCAGCCAGCAAAAACAAAGAAAAACCCTTACCAAATCAACAAACTAGCCAAAATCCCTGCCCTGCTCCTCCTGTTTTCAACCTCTCCCGCTTCTCTTTTCCCTAAAGGACAGGTGTAAAATTTTCCAATGATTAACTGAAAATTCAAGTAGGAATCTATACATCAAACAAAATAAATACTTAAAAAGAACTCTCAGAATGGGCCCGCTTTCCCTATTAATGATTATTCTATTTCACACAGAAAAAAACCAACGTTGATAATAAAAGGATGTGTAGTTATTTAAGGAATAAACAGAACGTGAACTAATATTCCATGGAGTTTTTTCAATAACAGATTAATATCAAGTTATATATGGGCAACCTGAAGAAAGTTTAGGTACTGTTTTCTTTATTATAGATCTACACTCACAGCCCTGTTTTCACAACTCTCTCTCATATTGATGTACCTGACACCTTCCCTCTTGGCTCCCATTTCAGCCCTTATTAAGTACATATTTGGTTGTAGTGGCCAATTTTTTTTTTTAAATTTCTTTTCTGGCAGTTGTCTTTTCCTTGTTCTGTGCACTCTGAGGAGTTCAACGTGGCATGTGAAAAATTTCCATTTCAGGTTTTCTTAAGCTTTATGCAAAATTAAACTGCTGGCAAAAGTACATAGGTATATAAAACTATACAGCAGAAAAAGCTGCTCGATAGTTCCCTTTCCTCCCTCCTTCCCTTCCTCTCTCTTGCTTTTTTTTTTTGGAAAATAATTGTAGAAATACTGCCATCAGCCCAAAGCCTTTCTCCAACTGAAAAGTCAGAGGATTTTGCACACAAAGAATTGCCACTGATTGCCGCTCCGTGGATATGTTTCTACTCTCACAATATTGTAGACTGCGAAGAAGAACGGAGAATTACCATAAAAATCAGGACGTGTTTTGTTGCATCAGTATCATGTTGGCATCAACAGCATAGACTCGGGCAGGAAAAAAAGCAGCCTTTTGGTAGGCAGCCTACTTGTTCTGTGTTTCTGCTGTGTTTGTAAGCCAGGCAAGTGGAAGATAAAGTTAAAACTCGGGAAGAAGTAACATTCTGCAGGCTCGGTACAGAGCCACCACACCGAGTTACAGCAAAATCCAAGGTATGATGGCCATAAATTATGGGGAAATGGAACTGTATCTACCTCTCAAAATACAGTGGATCATTACAAATATATCAAAGAGTTGGGTGCATATATATATAAAAGGTAGGATTCCCTCACACACACAAACACATTGAAAAAGATTAAGCTTAATGTGTTGACTCTGAAAGTACAACCTAAAATCCATTTTCACTTGGTCCCAGTGCTGCACAACTAAATTTTAAAGAAGAAAATTAAACCCAGAAAAGTCCAGAGCTCTCAAAACCCGTAACTACACCGTGTAGACAAAATTTTAATCAAACTTTTAAAGCCGTGGTTATGATCTGATGAACAGACAGCTTGACTTGATTACATTTTTAAGTTTCAGTTTCTATTTCTGTTTTAAGATGAAAAAGATCATAGAGTGTCAGAAATTTGAATACTGAATAGCAAAAGCTCTTGCAGGTTTAGAAAGCATATAGAAAAGCTGGCAAAAGAAAACGCTATTCCATTGCCACCATCTGCTTTCTGGCATATTGAAGAAACTTTACTAACAGCAACATTTTCTTGCATTAGAATATCTGCTAATTAGTTTTGTTGTAATTTTTTTTTTTAAATTACCTTTTACACAGAAGGCAAATAGCCAGTTTTTTTGGCTGGCTACACCTTACACCACGTCTGATAACATTTTCACATGAAGTTCAGTTTACCTCACTTTTTTTTTTCTATCAAAATCCTATCTTTAGCGTAGCCAAAGCCTGCAAAAACTTTGCCTTGCTGAGACTAAAGAAAAAAACATCAAACATACGAAGTGTTAAAAATCGCTGAATAACTCAAAGGGAAAAAGATAATTTTGAAGGCGTTTTGGCTGAAATCTATTTTCCTTTGAATTGCATGAGTGTTTTAAAATGTTAAAAACACTACAGAGTGACTAATGAATGTAAAAGAATGATAAAGAGTATGGGTCCAGTTATCAGTGATGTGCCTAAAACAAAATAATTTTGGACAGTCTGCCATGCAAATATTGACTAAAATGTCATAAATAATGTCTGCAACAAAGGGAATCCTGCAAAGGAATATTCTGTTGTACTTAATGCATTGTGGAGTGTGCCTTTTAGCAAGCAGTACGTTTACAGAGCCTGAAAACTTCAGCTGGACAAAAAAAGCTAAAACTTGCTGGATAAAAATATTACTAATGTGTTTTTTTTTTTTTCTCAGAAACAGGCCTTACAAAAAGTTAAAGGTACAGCGTTACATTCGGAAAATGTTTCACTTAGAAGCTGGCTTTTCAAAAGAAATAAAAAGAGTTACCCAAAAATTAAAAATAGGCCAAATGTAACCACTGCATCGACTTACGACTATTTCCTCTGCCATTTTTTAACAGTGTTTTCACCCATGTGTTTGCTGGCAGGGCAGAGGCTGTTTGCAGGTCTTTATCATGCTGCACTGACATAAAATGCAAAGACATTAAGCCTACTACTGCCAGAGCTGAGAGACGGCAAAGGTTCTGTCCAAGCACTTCTTAGGACCTAATTCTGTCTCGGTTGCGGAGTCTGACTGTGCTCTGCATGGAGAGGTAGAAATAAAAACGCAGCCCTGCCAGAAAGATCGCAACACACAGTTTTGCATCAGGCAAAGTAGGCAGGAAGGGCTCAGAAACTGCTTTCAAAATCTCAGCATTTTAGTAATTTTATTACTGTTTTAATAGCGATAAAATATGAAGTCAAAATGAGGAATCACATGGGAAGTTGCATTAACAACTCCAGGTTACTTGCATCTATGCTGACGTATTGTCTTATGTGTAATCACAAACAACCCAGTCACTTTTTCTGAAACTCTACTAAAAAAATACAATCAGGGCTACACTGAAACCTTCTGCATGTTTTTTCAAAAATTTAATTTCTGAGAAAAATTTCAGAGGCACAGAGATGACAAAGAGCAAAGATACTTTACATTTCTAAAGCATCTTTCATCCAAGATCAAAGAACTTCATCAACATTAATTCTCAAAATACTCTTTTGAAATAGAAGTACTATTAAACCAATTTTTATCTTTATCTAACTTGATCTATTTTCTTTATAAAATGCTTGTTACTGTAATGTATCTGGGAGGAGCATGACTCTAAGGATTAAGTAACTTGACCAGAAACACTTACTAGATCAGTGGCAGAACTGACAATGATCATGTTCAGGAGTCAAGAATCCTAAACTCTTCCTCCTTTCTAGGCTAATTAGAAACATATATACACAAACCAACTTAAGGAGGACAAAAAAGACAACCCTCTACCGTCATAGGATTAAGGTTCCACTAAAGTAAGTGCAGTATCTGGAATCAGCAGGCACATAAACCAGCCACAGACACCCACCAAAAAAAAAAATGGTCGGATGCGGGGCAGGGTCTGGCTGAAGAATTTAACACTAAAGTTATGATTATTTAAAAATTAATTATAGGCTGTGTTACAAACCATAATTCTGCCTTTGGACCAAGCTTATTCTTGACATAACCCAACTGGAATTATACTGGGGATAAATTTAGCACAGTATTTTCATAAGGCTCTTTTTCTTATCATTCCTGCAATCAGGTCCTATGTGTCTATAAATGATATTCTCGTGTCTGCTTTGTAACGGGGACGAAATGTTATCGTCTATGTTGTGCCGCCTCAGAAAACGATGTCTGCTCTGTGAATGTGCACAGAACACACTTCTGATAAAAGCAGCCCCCATTTTGAGAGGTGTGTTTTCTAATCCTTTGTGGTTTTTAAGCAGAGGAGCTTGTTGGACAATGAAGAAAAACATTTCGGCTCCCCTGAAAGTTTGACGATTCCTTTTCAAACAATACAACACAAGACTGGGGACGTACTGCTGACACAGCAACATCAGTGCCTCAAAGAAACTGTGGGAAATGTCAAATTTATGGTCCTATGGGTGATTGGTGGAAGGGCTTTTTCCCCCCCCTTTAGCACGCCTCTGTCAAAAACAGAGCCTCTAGAAAGTTTTTGGCTACGTCCCAGCAAAGCAGAAGGAAGCTGTATCCCACACTTCCCTTGGGACTTAATGAAATATACAGCCTCTGGGCTTCTTTCAATTTGGTCTTTCAGATTGCTAAACCAGTGAAAGAAGGATCCTAGCTGTCACAAACGTCACATGTTTGGGGTCACCTGCTGCTCGGGGGTTCTCATGCCAGTTGTTGACATAATAAGCACCCCTTACACTTTAATTACAATTCACAGTGTGCAAACTCTGCAATCTGCTTTAAGGCAGACAGTCTTTTAAATCAACACTAAATTCTACTACTGTTCGAGCAGAAATGGGAGGAAAAAGATGTCCAGCTGACTGAATAATTGTATTCAAATATTTGTGATCCCGAAGAAAAGTAAGCACTATCCAGTGAAAAGAGCAACTGTATTGCATGTAACACTTCAGAAAGCGTGGTTAAAACTAGTCTCGCTTCTCACAGTCACGCAGGAGACGCACGGGAGACGTTTTCATTTGATGAGCTCCTGCCATCGGCGGCTCTTCCCGAAGCTCCGGCGAGCGTCAACCTGAGCACCCAGCTGTGTTTGTCCCCGAGCCCCACGGGGGCTGGACGCAACGCCGGACACCGGGCATCGTCTACGGGAGGGCCGTTCTCAAGCCCTCTCACTATGAATTTCAACAGGACTTGTGCAATGAGAGCCTAAACGGGAAGACGTGTTTGTTTTATTCTGGAATGCTTTATTTAGTCCGGTACAAGAAACATTGGGTCTACTTAAAAATACTTATTATTTTGAGAAAGAGATGAGAGTCCTTCAGTTTCCTTGACCGCTACCTCTTTTTAAACTGTTACTTTTAGTCCTAATAAAGACATATCAAGACCACCAAACTTAAATAAATTATACCATCCAGAGAGGAATAAAAGACTCCTCTCCTTATACGTTAGAGAAAATCCATTTTAGCATTCCTGCATCTAAAAATGCCTTGGTTGAATCCATCTTTTCCCATGGAAAGAAAAAGAGCGTGAGAGGGGATGTGTGCTCCGGGAGCACTTCTAGAAGAATTCCTACATTCTCTCTGTTAGAAATGCTGTTAACTTTTGGGCTGAGGGTTATGGATCACACCGTCCACCCGGGAAAATATTCCAGCTTCCCGGTGGCAGCACAACCTCCAGCAGCTGCTCTCCGTACACATTCCCCGAGAAACAAAGCAGAAGTCAATGGCCTGATTTTCGAGGGCCTATTCCTATTTTAAATCAACAGGAGTGACTTTGGCCATAGGAGAAAGCTGCTGCTGCCCAGCTGACTTATTAGGGAAAAAAACCTGATGGGTTTTCACCGCATTCAATAGGCAAATGCTGGCAAGTCGCTCTTTTCCCCTCGTCAGAAAGGGACACAACCTCCTCCTGCCGCCTTTCCTGTCACCTCACTCCCTGTATCAGTGACCTCAGATAAACTCAAAACGTTTTGAAATTATCATCAGACTGTGAAGCGCTTCAATGAAAATCTATAAAACAAATTTATAGTGCGCATTCACATGTATTATATATACACTTAGAACAGGATTTATCAGTTAGCTGACCTTTGAAGCACTGGTATTTTTAGATCCAAAAAAATGTGTGTTGATTGCACTTCAACCCAGTCCCTTACAATGTACCAACTCCTTGATACCTTACTACAGGAAGATAATTGCAATGAATTTTTATATTTCAGCACATGGGAAGATAAGATTAGACAGTAGGGACATAAAAGCAAACTGCACCACATAAAAGATAAGTTTCTGAAAGTTACAATTTACACCAAATGTTACAGATGAAAATGTTCAAAGCTATTTATAGGGCCTCATGCTGGTCCCATTATAGACCATGGGAAGACTACAAAGAACCAGCACTACCTTTTATTTAATCACTCCTTCCCATAACCTGTAAACCCTTTGGAACACAGAAATTACTAATGATACTAAAGACTATTACTAATTCCCCTTACCACCCAGGTGCCTCAGTTAACCTGGTCCCAAGGCTGTATATGTGCACCATCCAAGAGGATTGCTCCTACTCTAATGGGATTATCTGCAATCTGAGCAACTCATCCCAAAAGGTAAATAAGCATTTGATTTCCCCCTGCCTCCTCTGTGTGCCCTATTTGCCTCTGTCAACTGAGTGTCTTATCATATTTTTTCAATGGGGTATTTTTCTTCTCTCTTCCCTACCACGAAGTTGCCACCAATAGTAGTTTGTTCAGAGCAAGAAATGATGAATAGAATCAAGATAGATACAAGGTATAAAAAATTCAAGCTAAAAAGCAACTTAAAAGTAGGGAAGGATACTTAGAGAGCCACACAAAGTGCCACAAGATTCATCAACGTGCAGCAGACAGCAGACACGGCCATTGCCCACCAATGGGCACAGGTGCAACAGCAGAAAAACAACCCAGTGCAAAGCAAATTTTCTACCACGGCGGCAAATAACCGTCCCCCTCTGGAAAGGGTGTCCTGGCAGCAGCCAGCACACGGTGTCTGCCCCGTCCGGCTGAGCCCTCGCCCGGCTGCTCAGCGCCACAGACACAAAGAGTGTTATTAGTACAAGGCAAGGCTCCTGCGCACACACTCCAAAGTGATTTTTCAATCACAGCTTACCCGTATTTCCCATTTTCTTTCTCAAACTTAACCTCCTCTGAGGACTATTTCAAATTTCAGCCACTTCTGATGAAGCCTTTACCAAAAAAAAAGTGTTGCTAGAAATATCTGACAAGGGAAAAGTGATTTTTTTTCCCCCCTACTATACAATTACTAAAAACATATGGTGGAAGAGATTCCGTGCAAACCTGGCGTGTGGTCTGTTCTCCACAAAGACGAGGGAGGGAAAGTTGCAGCCCCAACCATGGGATTGGTAAAAAAAGAGCTACGATGGAAACTATTTTGAAAACTTAACTCCGTCAGCCAATGCAGGGAAGAGTAAGCTCCACACACAATTACATGTAGACTGAATCAACCCCGCTCTCAGTATTTGTGGGTGTGAGCTGTATACAGAGTGTTTGGTGAAGCCCAATTCATGTTCAAAAGAAAATTAAACCAAAGAATAAGTTATTAAAAGGAGCCTTTGAAGCAAAAAAGCAATGATGTGTGAAAGACAGAAGCAGAAGAGTTTATTTAAACACACAGCACAGAAAACAGGGAAAACAGAAATTAGGAAATTAGAAGAACAGTCATGAAGGCACCCAGCAGCCTTTTCCTGGTACTAAAAGTTCTTATATCTATGAATATTTTATCCAGATTCAACTATCTTTTTCAAGTCCTTCCTATCAAAATTCCAGACATTTTCTTCAATAAAATCAGAAAAGTGATTCAAAATGTATTGGTAGAAGATATAAAATGAGCTGTGTGAGGATATTACAAAGGATGTGGGAACCTTACACCCTTTAGATCTGCTTATTTAACTATTTAGCAGCACAATTTAAAATTTGCATATGACTGGTTTGATGCCAAACCATAAGAATAAAGCAGGAATGTCTCTCTCCTCCTATGAATTTCAAACTCAGGTTTTTTTAACTTACTCCTCAAATGTGAACTGCGTTCCCTTCCTAAAATTACTATGTAGCCCATGATCTAGTTAGAAAAGTATATGTAAGACTTTTAAAATAGTCTGCTTTTTTGTTCCCTTCAACTTCCTATCAAAAGTAAATCGTTTTGTGAACATGCTCAGAAATCAGATACTTTGTGCTGGTTCCAAAAGAGGAATTTCTCCATTTAGGAAACCCAAGTCTAAAAATATGTGTCGAAAACTGAAAAAAGTCAGTTATAAAACCCAGTTCCTCATTGCACTGCAGTGCCCAACAGCGCTCAGTGACTAGAAAAATCTGGCCCATCCTCTTACAACAGTTTTCTCAACCTGGAGAAGTTGCGAAAATAATCTCTGTGATAAAATCAATCCATGCGAGTACAGATCCTTCCTCCAAATGTCTCGTAACTTCTCTCCACGTCGCTTTGTTCTGGTATCGCTACGGCATTAGGGATGTACCGTGCCCATCCCGGTGCATAGGGTGGGGGGCTTATCCTATTGACTAACCAAGGTCTCTGCAGCCCTAAGCCAGCACGCCATCGCAGAGCTCTTGTTTGTCTAGTCTCTGCTAGATACTAATTTTATTATGGCAGGCTAAATAAAACAGGAATAGCAGGCAGGAGTGGGAAGGGCGGCGGAGGGAAGGCAGCCAGAGATATTACAGAAGTTTACGCAGTTGTGTTTTTATATATGTGCCCTGAAAATCAGACTTCTGGGCAGAAGTGATGGTGCCATTAACCCCAACCTCAGTATATGCATGTGGTGGTAGACCTTGTCTCTGAAATCCCCCTTCATTTCACACACCAAAAAACCACCCTGGAGAAAAGAAGAATGTCTTTCTGCTAGGTATGCGGTTTGGTCCAAATTGAGGGAAGAAGCTGAAGAAAAATAGTCAGTTTAAGTGTCACAGCTCAAGTTAATAGGGGCTGAATCCATTAGTCATGACAGGCAAGCCTGCAATAAATTATGACTGTCTTATGCTCCCCCACTGGGCAAAATCCTACTCTGATTTTTCTCCACTCCTTATTCAAAAGCAACACCCAGTATGTATTCCAGGACAATTTGCTGTGTGCTGTTGAGATCAAGAAGCAAGGACACTGGAGGGGTGAATGCACCAAATTATCTGACTTTGCAGGTTTATCAACCTTACACGGGTACTATAATCCAAGCAGGAAATCTTCCCATATCTGAGGTTGTTGAAACACATACGGACTGCCCCTGCTTCACATGATCTAGGAAAGGGGTCTTATCCTCTAACCCTGTACAGGAACCTCACTGCCAAGTCCAAACCTCACTAATTATTATCTGGACTGCACCTAGGACTGCCACCCTGCAGATCCCCATTTTGCCAAGCACTGTATAAGCAAAGAACAAAGAGAGAGCCCTTGCCTCAAAGAGCTTACGATTTACTAGGCCTACCAGGAGAGCGGGACAAGCACAGCATCTTACTCTACTGCCAAGTGTAAATCTTCTGAGCTCTGGCTCCAAACGGTCATAAATAAAAATAGGAAAAAAGTATAAAGTAATTCTGTTCACTTTGTTTCATTTCAAACCCATGAAGGAAAGAATATATTATATGCATCTAAGTCCTCTAATAAATATATAAAAACACAGAAAGATATGATTTAGACTTAAAATACCACCTCAGCTCTAACCACAGTGTCAATAATGCAATATGATAAGAAATGTAGTTTATTGCCCCCCCCCGTTCTAGGCATAGATAATGGAGAACATCCAAGAAGTGCCTAAAACTAGCACTGAGTGTGAAGAATAGCAAGAAGAATAATTGCTGGCTGGGTATTTATGAACTCAGAACTGACTGGGTCAAAACTCAAGCCTTTCCTTTCTTACAGATTCCCCCTAATGGATGCTCACACCCTTTGGATCAGGCCCACACCGCTAAAAAGCTGTGGCACCCTCAGCTAGAAATCTTTTTTATGCTCCTAGCAAAAATTGCCCTCCCCACGCCAGCCACGTGTGGGTATCCCAGCGGGTCAAAGAGCTCCAGACATGAAGAGGAAGGACAGCCTCGGAGCTGTGATGGGCCATGTGGACCAGAGGGGCTCAGCTTCTCTAAAGGGCGCAGAAAACAGTCTACCCTGAGAGCATCGGCAGGCTCTAGCACACACAGACTTGCAGACAAAGGATCAGCCTTTACAAATATTTTCTAATTGATCCAACCATGATCTTGAAGATGGAATTTTATTTCCCTTTTTTTGTGTGTGTGTGGTTTATTTCTTTATCTATTATGCACTTGAGGAGACTTCATTGTCCAACTATTTTATTATTTGCTACACAAAAAATATATTTGTGAATGGCTCCATTATTTCGGCAGTTAGCCTTCTGGTGCACAGAAAGTTTCCCTTTAGAACAGGCACTCATTCATTCTGCTGCACCATTGTACATTTTATGGCTTGCCATACACAAAAAAAATCTTTTCTTTTTTATTTCTTTCAGTGCTCTTATTATTATAATAGTTTAAAAAGTGGCTTCCACTTTATTTATACCACATCACTTGGGTAAAGGATAGCTACCCACAATAAATCTAGTTATTTTCCAACGTAGATTGCTTATTAAATACTGAATATAAAAGAGCCCTCTGAGATTCAGAGTAATCCACAAAATGTTTTTAGATATCTCTTTCTCCTTAAATAAATAATTGTAATCATGAATGTGAACCAAGTACTGTGCTTGTAAGGTTGAATTAATAAAAACTGAACTTTATGTAAGCCTCAGCTACAGAACATTACACTGGTGAAGAATTTCAGGTGCAAATAATCAGAGATTACTACACACGAGGGAATTCACCAGTGGTCATGAATACCCTCAATCTACTTCCGCAAGGTAAGCAATATATTCTCTAATACGATATAGTGCAGGCTCTGTTACTGTATTTTAGAAGTTTCTACTGAACACAAAGTTTTCTTCCTGTTCTACTCATAATGCTGTTTATCTGTAGGTAAAACAATAATTTCTTTAACTAGTGCATTTACAGGATAGAGAATATACCCCATGCTCTTAAAATTTTCCTGTCTCCTAACTTCTGTACTTTTGGGAAGGAGCTATAGAACTCAGCAAATGCTTTAAAAACATTATCAGGGGAAAAGGGAATACATATATATGGTGTCTCTGTGTCCTCCGTGGTCTGGCTGACTCAGTCTAGCTGTTGCTAACAAATACAAATCAGTGAGTGAAAAGTCCTAATTTAACTTTATGACAAAGTGGTTTTTTGCCTTTTAATTATAATAGGTTCTCCCAGTGATAATTATGCGCTAGGTCCCGAATTTACTTAAACTCTCCTAAACTGTAGTGGTAATTTAAAATGTGGAGTGCTGTGTTACAGATCAGATCTGCAGCTAGATCTGGAATAATTCCATTAAAACCAGTGGAATTACAGAGATTTCTATCAGTTGTGGTATCACTATAAACCTCTTGTAAATAAAGCCTGCATTGTTAAATGCTGTCACTGGTGAAGCAAATTCCATAACCCATGGCACGCAGACAACCTGGGCAAGCTGCTGCTGGGCTATAAAAATAATCTCTGGAACTTTTACTTAAAATTAAATTCAGTCACAATCAGCCAGACTCCACAACATGTTTAATCATTACCCGAGTAAAGAACATCACATATTTTCTGAAGAAAAAGGACACGACTCTTAAAAGAAAATTAGGATTACTAGATTCATTAAAAGCAAGAAGGTGTCTGATACAGGAAATGGCAGAAAACTTGTTCCTGATACTGTGCCTAAGGACAGGGATACAGTCTGTCCCTGGAAATCTCTCTAGGTCACAGATCTTTTCTTTTTTTCCCTTTCCCTTTCCTTTCCTTCCTTTCCCCTTTCCCTGCCCTTCCCTTCCCTTCTGGAGATCGTCTAGTCCAAATAGATTACTTGGGACACAAGACCTATAGCTGTCTCCTGATGTTGAACACGGAAAAAGGAATGGTGTAATCAGTTTTCCATGAGCTTCATTTGGACTGTAAAACAGTCTCTTCTTACCAATTACAAGTTCATTTTGAAATCTGCAAATGCAAACCCAGTCCTAAGAATCTCTGGTCAGGTGTAGCCAGGTTATTCCAGATGGGATCTGGGCTCACGATCTCTGAAGGATGTACAATCTTATCACTCTAGCTCTAAGTGCAGATAGCAAGTGACCCAACCTGAACATTCACTACTAATTGGTAATGACAAATAGTTTGGGCGAATAACGTGCTTCCAAGCAGAGGAATTTTATCTGTGTGGACTCTCACTAAGCTAACTTCACCAGGACCCATCATTTTTGCTGGATTCACTCTTTTGAAGACACTTCAGGTAGAGAGAGGCACAATGGTTTGCTGTCCTGTGCCTGGAGAACAACCTATCAAAAATGAAAGGGGAGAAAGAAGGCTTTTCAAATGTACAGCACATATATGGACAGTAACAACAAAATGAAAGCAAGCAGCTGGCATGTGAATATATGAAACAAATAAAGGTGCAAAGCAGAGGGAGACAAAGGGAGAGGGAACGGTAAGAAACTAAAAAACCAAGTTGGAGAGGTGCGAGTATGATGGCTGAAATGTGTCCTTGTATGGAGGGGGTACAAGATATATGCATTGTTAAGGACACAGAAAATCCTTGGGATTAAGTTGTTTTCTGGCTAAAGTTTACCCCAAACCAGACTGCCAGGCAAAGACTTATGTCATTTACGAACTTAAACAGGACTGAGGGCTGCCCAGCCTTTGTGCTCATCTCCAAAGCCAGGGAGAAGGCAATTGAGAAAGAGTGAAACACTTAGCAAAAGAGACTGAAAAGGATGGATGAAAACATTTCTCCTGATTTGGCTCCTCTCCATAAATATACAAAGGACTATGCTGTCTGGTAACATTTGTATTTCTTTTAATGTTCAAAAATCCACACTTAGAATAATGTGCTTGATAGCAAATACTGAGGAGCAACTGTAAGGTCCCACACAGATCCTTACTGGAAAGCAGGTATGAACCTTAGAATCTTGCAGGATCACCTCTTTATGTACCTCTATGTATATATAGTCACTTAAGGGCATCATTTTGGGGAACACAGTGACTAATTCCTTTAGGGCCTTTAAAACTGAGGTTTGTGCATCATTACTGAACTATCCAGCGTCACATTTTATTGATGGAGAAGAGAAAAAGGGTTTGAAAAGCCAATATTGCCGTTACTCTTTAGAGTGTCATGTGTTTTTTCCACTCTAATTTTGCTTAACAGTTAACTGAAATCCCCATATTTCTTTCCTCATTCATACCAAAACCTCACAGCACTAAGAAAACCACAGATACTGTAATAAGTCATGACTCATATCATCCAACATCACCCGAGTAGGAATTACACATTTTACTGTAAGGATATCTAGGCCATCTCGACATCTAACATTTTATCTTGAATAAGGCCAAAACATATCACTTTCAGTATAGCGGGAAAAAGGAAGTTTTTGTGGTTAAAGCAAAGGCCAATGAGTCAGATGATGTGGGCTCTGTTTCCAGGCCTCACGCAGGCTTTCTATGTGATTTTGACTGAATCACTTCACTTCTCTGTGCTTCAGTTTTCACATCTGCCTGAAGGATGTCAGAATGTCAGATCCATTCATCTTGGTTTCTCAAAATTTTTTGAGACATCTGGGTGGGACATGCAAAGTGTTATGATAACTATCATGCATCTGTTACTCTGCTGTGAACAGAACCATTATCTGCTTCCGGATGGAAAGTTAGAAGAAAGGCTAGCCTCAGACATACCAGAAAAAAAAAAAAAAGATTTATTCTAGAGGAGCAACTCATCTCTTTGATTTGACCAGCACAATCACAAGTAAAATAATCCAAAGGATGTGGTAGTACAGAGCCTTGGAGAAGTAAACACTGACAGACCTCTGAAATCCCTTGACCTTACTCTAGGTTATTGCACTGTGCTGTATCAGTCTTTTTTATTTATAATTCATGGGCATATAATTAAATCTAGCACATTCGTTTTGAGAAAGCACAATAGCTAAACCACTAACCCTTAAGCATAGTCTAGCAGTGGCATTTGGAGAGTCAGCCACACTCTCTCACCTATGCTGGCAAACACATTACTCTGGCTGTGAAGGAAACCACAATGTGGGAAGGAAAGCCTACAAAAGAATGAAAACAGAAAGTGTCTAAGGCCTTGGCAGAAGGACACTAAATAAAATAGAGAGTGGTGACTCATTTTGGCAGTGAATCCACCTCAACCCCTTCAAAGGCTTTGGCAAGAGTCCTCGGAGGAGACCCCAGGCTTTTGCCAAGCCACAAAACACCACAATTATTATCGCAGCAGTCATCAACAAAACAGATTTTGTAAACTGACTTGTTGGCACATAGATTAAAGAAGCTATAAAAAGGAATAACAGCTGTTTGGGTTGCCCTGTGCAGAAAGTTACTATATAAAAAGTACTTTTACACATATCATATATACGTACACACAGACACACACAGATGCACATGATGTGTACATCAAGAATATACAAACAAGCAAAAGTGCCAAAAGCTTCTGAAGGATTTCATTTCTGTTCAGAGGAGATAAATTCACAGGTCTGAAAAGTTGTAAACTAAAGACCTGATCCTCTTCTAGGTCCTACCGCTGTCACAATATTCACACCACATTTTCATTAGTTTCAATAGAGTTGTTTCCATTATACAAGAGTATAACGACATCAGAATCTAGAACTAATAATGGCTACTTAAAGCAAAATGCCATAGACTTAATTCTCTTCCTACTTACTGGGGCGTAAATCAAAAGAGAATTTTTACGTGCAGGAGTTGCGCTACTGTGAGGGGATAAAATGGCCCAGAGATAATTTAGTACAAGCTACAACACAGAAGTGTCCTAACGGCTTCCAGATTTTTCTCATTCAAAGGTTATGTTCAGTTTTCACAAACTAGGCCTGTTTGAATATTTATGTAAATAAGCAAATAAGTAATCTTCAGTAATTTAAAATTAGGTTTGCAGCAGATGATGGTTTGTCTACCCAGACCCCGAACACAAAGGCAAGAATCATACAGCAGAATAAACTCTGAGATTCAATCAAAAAACATGGTGACGCACAATTTTTATGCCGGTGTGTGCACTGCAGCTAGGTTTAGAATTTCCTAAACACTGCACTTTTTTTATTTAAAGCAGATGAAACATTGCCCTTTAAATTCATAGTTTTTGATTAAAGTGACAGAAAGAAAGAAAGAAAGAGAGATGAAACTGAGAACATAACACAGTATTCTGCTCTAATCTTTCTTCAGAAGTCTTCACTAAGGACAGCATTTCACTTCTAGTTTCCACAATGATTTTTTTTTATCACACTGATAAGCAATACTTTTCTTGATTTTTTTTTTCTTGAATTTGAACTGCTCTAAATTTTGGTAATGCATAATATTAAAATATCCTGAAAACAAGTTTCAGAGAACCTGGTATATAACTCAATAAATGTACCTGGCTCAATTAAACTCCATGTGCCCTGACCAGTATCCAATACCTTTTTTAGAGGCTGTGTGTCTTAATCTCATCTTTTCACCACAGAATCAAGAGTTCAAATTACCTCATTAAAAATAATATCCTGTTCTACAGAAGTACTATGGTTATATAGGATGCCAGAGAAAGAGGGTGCATCTGAACTGAAGGGATGTTTATAACCTCTACAAAGACATAAAGGCACAGGTTATGGGAGAAATGTGGGTATAAACAGCCCATATTGCTGCAAGACATCTGCATCCTTGTGAATTTCCTCAAGGAAATGGAAAAGGGCAAAGTAGATTTCAGGGTCCTTGCCATTCCCGTAGAAGAAATGATGTGGCCTGTTGACCCAGCGCTAGAAGAGGACACGCAATAGAGGAGACGAAGCATTTGGACGTAGGTGTCGGTCACATTGCTGGTTTAATACCTCCCAAATGATCAACTGAGGGAAGCTGCTGCATCACCCCTGGATGATAACCCTTGCTTTTCTGTCATTTCCCTAAAGGGTGAAAATGCAAGGAGGTAACTCGAGACACTGAAAACTCCGAACAGATGAAAAATGGACAAGTTGTGGGCTGAGAGCAAGGCTATGAGAAATGGAGTTTTTACTAACACAATCCACCTGAATATAGGTATTTTCATCGAAAGAAAGACTCTACCATTCTGTTACTGTAACTACAAATATTTTCCAGCTGTATAAAGAACCATTTAATATTTTCAAAATTACTTGTCCTTAGGCAATCTGTTTATTTTCAAGTGCAATCTGAAAATTAGCTAGGACTGTATTTACTGCTGGTATGCACAGGCAAGCATGTAGCACGGGATGGTCAGAATATAAATAAAAATCCATACATTTAAAGTTCTTGGATCAAACAATTTCCCTTTTAATCTTATCCTTTGCTTTTCTTCCTTTTTTTTTTTTTTTTTTTTTTTTATGGCCACCTTGGACTACATAATGCATTATACAGACAGTAAATTAGCTAGCACGCCAGCAGAAGCAGTAAGTTTCACCTATCCAAGTATTTAAAAAGCTTGCAAGCACACACTGTCTCCTGTGCAGCCCGGAGATCCCTGTTGAGTCTATGCCAAGTCCCTGAAAAGTTGGACACTGCATCCGGTATTTACACTAAGCTAAAATTCTAATCAGCACTAACAGCAGTGTGTTTTAATTCACCCTTATGATTTTATTTCAATCTGCTAAGTAGCACAACTGCCAGAAAGAAACTGCTATAAACTCCAGTAAACAAATGCAGGGAAAAAAAAAATTAAAAAAAAAGAATAAAAAAAATTTTAAACCTGTTGGAGATAAAGTTTTCACCACTTTAGACACACAGCCCAAAAGGAAAGTCTGAAGCTTTGGTTGAAGCTGCTCTCTGCTGATTTCTTTTCAAATATCCTACCTTCCACTTATTTTTTTTTTTACTTTTCTTTTTTTTTTTTTTTCCCCTCAATGTGTTTGGTACTTTTTAGCCAAGGAAGGAGAACGCTAATGTTATTTTACACCGGCTATTTCACCTCACGTCCTCCCCTACGCAGCTTTCTGCCAAGTGCTGTGAAACAAGAACACAGTAACTACTTGAATCTCTGGATGACACTATAAATCGTAGTGCCAAGAGGCTGGTGCCAAGTCCGGCATCTTCCTTATTTTGGGAAGGGGAAAAAAAAAAATAAAAAAGGGAAGAAAAAAAAAATCGGCAGGAAAATTCTGCGAAGTTGGTCACCATTTTGGACCTTTTCAGTGCAGTCAGACCTTGGCAGCCATCTTACAGCTTGGCAACCATTTTGAGAATGTGCCTGGCAAGCTCTCAGAGCTCGCCGACACTGTTTCAACACAGCGCTGGTTAAATATAGTCCAAATTAAACAATACCGTGTAATATCAGGTAAACTCACCCTTCATAAATCCACTCTGTACGATGGTTTGCAAGTTCATCTTTAAAGAGCGAGCTTCCATCCAGGCCGCCCGGGCACCTTAACCCTTTCTGGGGCACAGTGTGGGTGAAGCCCTTCCGGGGCCCCCAGCGCCAAGGCCCCCAATAAAGCCCTGATGGAGGGAACGCACTCCCCAGGGCTGGCAGCGACACTGGGAGACCTCGGACAGCACGATAGAGAAGACAAGTCACCTTTCGTCGCTGTTTAACGAGGCCCCGGAAACCACACCCGGGGAGCCAAGGTCCCTCCGGAGGAGGAAATGCTGCGTCCGGGTATGACAAGGGACACTGTACACAACAACACGTAAACCTGCAGCTGTTGTGTGAGGAAAAACTACTTTCACAGCTTTAATTTCCTGATGAACTTTTCCATGTGCTCCTCTCCCAGCGACAGAAAGAAAAAGTTGAGGAGAGAAAGCCACCCCAACAGCCAGACAACGAAGTTTTTTAAGAGAGCCCAATGGCGGTGCGAGTTGTAAACAAACACTTCCCTTCTTCTCCTCACCCTGCGCGATCGGCGTGTGTGTTGGACCAAGCGCTTTTCACGCTGATGGTGCCAAAATCCCAAGGAGGACTTTGTGCCAGTAGAAAAACAGGCAGGGTTGTTAGAAAATGCCTTGGCCCAGGGAGAAGGAAAAGCGTTTTGCAGATCGAGGGGGCCGATGGTGAGGAGGATGGAGGAGCCTGAGGAAGAGCCTCAGAACCGCTCCTCGGGGCCGGCGGGTACAGCAAGGTATTCCGGCCATATTTCTCCCAGTATTTTAAACAATCCCTTCCCTGAAGAAGTTCATTTTTCATATTTAATGTAGTGTAAACACATTTAATAACTTCAGGAGGAATGCGGGGTGAGTTTTTTACAGAACAAACAGTGCTATCTCCAGGACTGCTTCACTTAAAGTTTAGTCTACACGAGCTCTAACTCTGTCAGCCTATTTGAATAAAACTTAAAAGATAATATACGGGTAAAATTCAGCACTTGGAAAATGGAGTGTGTAAAAAGGCAAATATTTGAAGGTACTAAACAATATCCAAGTATTAAAACGACATTTTGGGGAAGTATTTAATATCTGAAGACAAATGTCTATTGGAAATGCTTACTACAGACATTATATTCTGCTTCTTATCTTGAAATAATTTAGAGTGGAACAGAAAAGATCAAGTTTATGCTCTATTAGCATAAAGTTTAAACTATAAGGTTTTTTTGACCTTGAAGTCTGAATTAAATAATGTCTGAGATTTTTATTCTCCCTCTTTTTTTTGCCCTTTTGAAATTTTAATTTGGGGGGGAAAAAATTAAAAGCCAACTAATTAAGTGTAATTTCATAGTGAATGAAATAAATTAATTAAACTATAATTGAAATGACAATATTAAATATGAAAATATTATGCTGGAGTAGATCAGAATAAAGTCTTGACACTGCTGGATATCTTTTATATTGAAGGACAGTATCTGCAGCCGCATGACGTCAGCCGAGCTGGAATAGTTGGGAATGCATTGATAAATTGCTCCATCGATTCTGTTCTGCTTCACTTACCATAATTATAGCACAGTAATGGATGACATGAGTGATATATTTTTACTTTAGAGAAAAGCCAAGAGTTTGCCTGTTTCTTTATGAGATTAGACCAAATCCTTTCAATTAATACAGCATGATTGATATCTAAAAGTGTACTGGGGTAAGATACTTGCTTCATGTGCACATCTTTAAATGTTATTGGTTAAATATTGAAATAGAATTCAAAGAGCAGTTTCAGTGCTTTAAATAACAGTGTCATTTTGGTAATATGAAAGATGTATTGTCACAATTTTCAAAGACTTTTCTGGGCTGGCTTTAAGCACTTTGGTTTTCTCAGATCTAAAAATCACATTTGCAATTAATATTCGTTTAAGGCAGGAGAACTTAAACATTTTCCTTGGAACCTATGGACCTCACTTAAATAATGCTTTACGGGATCAAGGACCCTCACTGAAGTCCCTGCCAAGGCTACCAACAACTATATTGGGAGAAAGGCTGGGAGGACTGGATGATGCTTTTCAAAAATACATGGTCCAGGCTCCATTTTCAGCTGCTCTCCATCAAAGTTGGCTCCCACTGAAGCCAACTGAAGAGGTCCACATGTAGACCCAAGGACAGAACTTCCTTCTGACTGCTTGGGTCCAGTCCTGCAAACAGCTTATTCTTGAGGCCAATGGTGTGCATGAAGAGTGAGTAGAAGTGAAGAGTCTGTAATGTCTTAATGTTGCAGAGGAACTGCTACGTGGTGCACAGCCACCTATTCCTTCTCCAAATCTGCCAGCAGTAGGAGACACAGGAGCAACCCACGAACGAGATCTAAAGGTATCAGCCCTGCTCCTGTTTTATCTCCCTTCCAATATTCTGTTAGCATGACTTATTGTAATTCTAGGTAGTCATCCATACAAAGAGTAATCATATTTTTAAACTTTTTAGAGTATGCAACAGAAGAAAATGCACCCTAACCCTGCTGCTTTAGGGATAGATGACCAAGTCACCTCAAGAAGCAAGAGAGGAAACCTATACTCGCAGAGAAGTGACAGAAGATGAGATAAGGTGAGGCAGAAAGATGCAAAACCACTGTCGCAAAAGACAAAACCATACTACAGAGATGCGCAGGAGAAGACTCCTGCACCGACGTGGGTCAGACCATTTCATTAAATGCAGAAAAGACCTGCACATTTCTCACAACTCAAGCTTCCCTCACGCATACAGGTTCTCCATGTGAACAGAGAAAACATAAGTTGTAAATTACCATATACGCAATATTCTTACCATTTTTGCTGTTCTGGTTATGAAAGTGATAACAAAAGAACCACAAATGGGTGCTTTTTAATGAATAAAAAATTTTTTTTCCAGCCATTGTACCCTCATGCTAAATAATTTCTACACAGTATTGGCAAAAAAACCCTAATACTCATGGAGTTTTGAATGAAGCCAGAAATATCTGTGGGGGAAAAAATGATGTTACCAAAATGCAGTCCTATGCTCACACAGCATTTTTTTCAGTGTATAGTTCAAAAAAAGACCATAATCAATTTCTCTAAAAATTTTAACTTGTCCCCTCCCCCCAGGTGGTAAGCGTATAAGATTGATCTGTACTTAAAACTGTTGAATCCGTTTCCTTCTCCCGTTACAAAGGCTGTCACTGGAAATAAAGTGTAACTTGGGATGGCTGCAGCAGCTCTCAGACCTCCTCTGACACATTAGAGCGTCTGAAACCCAGACACCCAAGGTTTACATCAGAAAACTCCAGCATGTAGTGAACAACTCAAAACCAACTATCGACCACCCTATTGATTGTGAGCGGGGAAACCAAGACGGGAAAAGCACCAAGAAGAGATAGGATTTCTTCTCCTCTCCTCATCGCTAACTTAGAGGCTGCCAAACCTGGGTCTTCTCGGGCCTAAGCCACCAGAGGTTTGTGTTGCAGCTAGCCAGGATGTCTGCCTAAGATAATTCAAGCTGAAAGCAGACAATGTGCAGGGGGAGCTGATTAGCCACCGACTTCCAACGTGACCTGTCTCGGTCCCAAAAGAAGCTTCTTGACAGTAAGATATGGAGACTGCAGCACAGCTGAAAAAAAAAATATGGTTATCTTTTCAGATGGCATATGAGGACATCTGACTTTCGTACTTGGGCAACTGAGAGAGGCGCTTTTTGCAACTAGCAAGTCCCAGCCTTGACCTTTAAAATATTTGACCATATACTGCAACAATGGGTTTTAAGGAGATTATTTTCAAAACCTCTCTGCAGCCAGTTTGAAAAATAGTAAAGATTAAATAAACCTTAAAATAATTCACACTATGGGAAGAAGGTGTTAAAAAGGCCATATATTTTTCATCTCTTTTTCTTCATCAACAAAATCAGTCTGCAGTGTGTTTCAGTAACTTTGCTGAAAGTATTCCAGATTTGCATCCATGTCGCTGAAGGCACTTTTGACCTTACGTGGAGACTGGGAAAATAATAACTATAAGGTGTGATTTTGATCATTCATAATTTAAAAGAAAATATCTCGTGTTTGCTGCAGATCATCTGTTTCACTCATTATATTCATATCTTAGCTAGTATTTTCGTGTTTAATTTGGAGATTGCACGGCCCCAGTTCAAAATGAAAGCTTGGTTCTGAATCCCACGGATTTTTGCAGCTGAATCTCAGCCACAGGAACACCCTTTTCCAATTAGAAAGTGTACGGCTGGGGTGTAAATCCTAGTGCATATTTTATACTGAAAGTCACAATGTTCACAAAGCGCTTGAGAAACCTCTGAAGATCTTCTGTAAAAACCTGATGAGTTCGCTGTAAAAAATCAGAGATGTTTTCTGCCTTTAAAAATGCGGCTGTGCTACAGTATCAGGGTAAGACCATCATCTGTTATTTTTAATTTGTTACGTTAATGGGCTGCAAGGTCTAAAGTATTTGACATATATGAACTCTTCTGCTGCTCTCCTCTTTGTAAAGCTCCAGCATTTTTTACACAGCTCTGCAGGAACACAGACCATAACGTCTGGAATGTTTTGATCTTATCTTAAGTTTTTAATAACTTTCTTTTTTATATACTACATATTTTACATTTTTTATTGCAAAACTCACTTTGCAGCTGTTTATTCCCTCCTAACTTTAGAGGGTTCTGCGCATCTCCAGGTCCCTGAAGGACACGAATTGAGGTGCCGGTTCCCAAGTAGCCACCATCCTGCCCCATGGGGCACTGCCAACCTCTGAGGGAGGCACCCCCCCGGCTTCATCCCTGGAGGAAGAGGAGGCAGAACAGCAGGGGCCACGGCCAGGACACCCGGGAGGCAGCTGCTCGCCGGGCAGCCCTGCAGACACTTTACAGCTGCTTTCTTCATGGCATTCCCAAGAAAAGTGATGTGACTCTCCCCGGGCGATGAATCCACCTTCTGAGATACTGGGATCAGATTGCACCGCGCTGAACAGCCAGGCTGACTCAAGGCCTCAGGACTTCTTTCTTTTTTTTTTTTTTTTTTTTTTTTTTTTTTTCACAGCAAGGAGAAAATAGGGAGTGCATACATTTATAAAGCTGCACCAAACTATTATGTAAATACTGCATGCTGGAGTGGGTATTTAAGTTTTATGGTGGGACAGCAGGAATAAGCTTATAAATCTAAGGCCCAGGGTCAATGCTTAAGAAGAGATTACCTCTAAGCTTTACTTACACATTCTATTTTGGCCCAACATTTTGCAATGTATTTCTGGAAAAGAGAATAGTCCTCGCTCATTCCTGCTGGCACCGGGCACGTGGTAAGATGCATCTTCCTGAGGTGTCAGGGGCCAATGCGTAAGAAGAGAGGGTAAATTCCCATCGAAGCTGCAGAGAAGGCAATCTGCCTTGAGCTGCAGTGGGGATAAAATAAATCTACTCGACTTCAGCCCGGCACTTTTTCTGGCTCGTGACACAGGCTTTCCTGCGGCCTCATCGCCCGTCATACGGCTCGTCGTGACCCTCACCCCGACAGCTTCGCCTCCAGCCAAGACCCGCGAGGGCTCCTTCCAAAACAAACCACCGCAAAGTTGCTCTGAAGCAACGTTTATTCGGAACGGAGCAAGACGCGACTCCGCTTCCACCCACGCAGGAATCTACGCACATGCCCAGAGGCCCGGGACCACAGCACATGAAAACACATGCACCGAGCACTCCAGCTGCCAAAAAAAGAGCCCAAAGGCTTGGATCAGGAAAGGAAAATCATGCAGAAATTCTAAACGCGTCTCAATACAATTAGCAAACTATATCCGCAAATCTGCACATCCCCCCCC
>JAOQGH010000004.1:30682013-30733766 GCA_025769975.1 Gallinago jamesoni | reverse complement strand
AAATAACCCCCCCCCCCCCCCCCCCCAAAGCATTTTTTTGGTGGACATAAGTTACAGGTGCCATTGTAGAGGCCGCTGCCTAAACCAGGACCCATACACATCCAGCTGCATCACCAAGCTCACAAAATGAGGTTGTAAAATAAGAATAACCTTATAACAATACGGTGTTACTTGAGGAAGGAGGTTCTTCGTGCACAGACGGCATCAGAAGGGATCATCAAAACATTACGATAGATACTAAAGTGGAACTCCTGTTAAGACGTTAACTTACATTTATACATAAAAGCAGCATATTTAAAGCATGCTTGTTAACATTTGCAGTTACTTTCCTGACGGAGAGGCGCTCAAAGTGGATCGTGAGGAAGTTACATGTGTAACAAGGCAACTATTTTAAATAATGCTAAGTGCGCTATTTAATAGAAGCTAACAGGAGAGATTAAGAAGCGGTACCCGTGGATTGTTTGATTTTGTACTCTAGTGGCAGAGGAAGATATAACAGTGTGTTTGGCCAGAAGAATCCTGGTGTTTGAAGTCTCCAGCTGCAGAGTTTCAGGGCTGAGTTACTGAGCTCAGGCCATAGCTCACCCTGGCTCGGGTAACCAAAAAAAAAACCTGCTGGAGTGAGATTTCCATCCTGCTTTGCAGGGTTCGCTGGGACACACTCTCTGGGTCTCTCACGAATGGCACGTAACTCCCTGTGGTCAAGAGATGATAAACATTACGCTTAAACCCCCTGGGCTTTTTTGCAGGGAAGAAGCATGCTTTCTAACTCGGCAAACTCCAGACCATTTCCTAGAAGGAAAGAAAGTAAAAAGCTTCTTTCCGGGAACCATTCCTCAGCACACCCCTGTAAAAAGGAGGGTGAACGCACCCATAAAAAGGAGGGTGGAGATATTTATTTGCTCTTTTTTTTCCTCCTTGGACGGAGAGGCACATGACAGAAAACAGAGCGGGATCAAGGCCAAAGAACTATCCTCTTTAAGGATACACTACGTGGTATCATCAGCGAGTGGCAGCCAATATTGGCTAACAGTCGCTGTCTGTTTGCCAAGCAGAAGTTTGCCATGTTAAACTGTCACTATAATGCCACCTTGAAGAGGCGTTATCATCACTCTTGCGATGATACACGGCAACCGTGAACGGAAACCGAGGCCGGAGCTCACACATCTGAACAACAGACAATCCTGGTGCCGTGGATAAGTAACCCAACAGACAGCGCCGCCTGCTTATCGCCGCCGCGATCCGGGAGCCCTCTGCAAGTGGACATTCCCCGCCGTAAAAATTACACTGTTTTATGGCTTTATAATACGCCAATTACCGCATTTCATTAAAAATACTGAGAAGACAGAAACCCATTTTATTATTTCTCTAAATTTACTGCTTCCCTGCCCTGAATACGGAACAGAAACGCAACTGAAAGCCACAAAATCACTTAAAATGCTCATGGAACTGATACCGACCTAAAACATTGACAAAAACCTCATTCCCAAGGCATCTTGCCTTAAGACCTTCACAGGTAAAGGACAGAGAGACGCAGCCGCCCCAAGGCAGGGGCTAGATTTCCCCAGTTGCTAGACTTCTCTTGATACTGAATGAGGTATAGAAAACCTGGGGAAAGGAGAGCGTTGCGCCAGACAAAAGGGCTATAGGCTGCTGCGGACGAGGCTCACCATATGGGGAAACACTTACACAACGTCACTGCACGGCTCAGCCGGGGCTGCTGCACATTAACACTCCTCGTTAATACGGCAAAGTTCTAACAGGAACTCACAGAACGCAAGAGACCTGAAATTCGATTTGATGCAGGGTGGGAACTTTTATTTGTTTTCATTTTATTTAATAATGACTGTATGATATTGACCTTAGTAATTACAGACTGGAAAAGTGAACTTTGCATTAACGGCACCATATTGATTTTTGCAAATGCAAAAGTACAAAAGGACTTTTATGCCTAAGAAAGGTTCTAGTTACCGCATTTGAAAGACCTCGGGAGAACAGTGTCCTGGGGAACTGTATTCTTCATTCAGTAGTGCTCCTCGACACACACCAAAATGCACTCACAAGCCCTAATATTTAACCACCTGATAAAGCCTCCTCTGTAGTGCCCTCGGCTCCCCTCGAATCAAGGTGGTACTCAATACTTTGTGGAGCTGGAGTCGGCTCTAATGGGTCAAACGCAATTTAACTTATTAAAATAGTTTATTCAATGTGTAATACATCAGTGAATTAATATATTATTCACCAATGCGTTCTGAACTATTTAGCCAGCTGTATGAAATGTTTCTAATACACTAGCTGACATTTTTTTAATTACACAAATACTTTGCGTAGCAAATAACTGTTCGCTATTTGGCAAGGCCTACAAATTATATAGAGTTAATTATATTCAGGTTGGTATATGGGTTATAAATAACTGTGATAAAACTGTGATATCAACGCTGACAGAATTCTAGTGGAAATCAACATTTTCCTATACTGAAGTAACTGAGAGTTACGAACAGAAACCCAACTGTGAATTAATAAATTGTGTGTGCGCACAAAAGGCCTTATTATTTTAAGACACTACATCTTTTTGCCTTTAATTCTTATTAATTTCATGTTTTGCCTTAATTTATACTTTATTTGAGACTTACTTGTTCATTCCTCTTTTTGGAAGTATTGTTTAAGTTACTGACTTGAAAGTTTTTGACAGCCAGATCCTCCATAGGTTTTTCTATTTGCACATGAATCCCAAACTTTGAGTATCAACCCTCAATCCTGCTTGAAGATCGGAGTGAGCAGCCACATCCCTCTAACCTGGAGACCAAGCAGCCAGCCAAGGCCTGGGACAGTGCTCAGTGGAGGATCTCAGCACCCAAAAGAGTCCGAGCCACCACAGGGCTGGCCAACACGCTGCAGAAATTCACATTCATCCAAGGGTGAGCGGCTTTATAAGGAAATAAACACAGAACTCTAACAAATTACGGAGCTCGTGCTGTTCTCCGTCAAGTCAACCCCGGTTTGCCTCAGTCAAACCAAGTCAAAATTTGTTTCAGGCTGTGCCTTGTGCAAGGACAAACCCTACCATCTGCTTGGGGTTGAGTTAACCAGAGATTCCCTGAAGTAGCAACCTGAATCTCACACCTGTTTATCACGACAACTCCCTTTAACAGATCCTTCTGTTTCCCTGTCCTGACTGTTATATCTGTTAGCATCCTGTAGCAGGCAAGGGGAACGCGACCCCTTTCCCGTACACCAGGGAAGAGGCTGAAATGTTGAGCCACGGTGATGTAGCCTGTCACCAGGTGTGGATTAGCTGTTCCAAGTCGGTGCATGTCACCGCGCTTTAAGGATGTGCGGAGGCGTGATGAAATTCAACACAACAACATATACCCCCAACTTACCACATCCTCGTCTCAAACAGTCGTGCCTGGAGGGACCATTTCCCATGTTATGGTATGTAGTAAAATATAAAAACAACCAAAAAAACCCAACCAACCAACCCCAACCCAACAGAACAAAACAAGACAAAATAACCTAAAAGGAAAACTGATACCTTTTGTGAAAGAACTAAATGTAAAGAGAGGGAAAAAGGGGGGGGAAAGAAAAAGAAAAGAAGAAAAAGAGAGCATATTCTTCACAAGGGGAAGTTTCTCCTGTAAACTGGCAGCGAATCAGTTACTAAATGACATGCCTTAAATCAGGTGGTGGATTATTGGAAATGAAATCTTTGTCCCAGGAAAGCCAACGGCAAAAAAATCCTATTGATTTCAACGGGACGGGTTTGTCTCTCTGGACTTAACAGTCAATCATGCAGAATTGGCAGCGGCGTCCCAACGTCCCCATTTGTTATTAGACCACGGAAATCCGTATTAGTTTGCTTCATCGGCGCTTGCGACCAGCGCCCCAGCACTTTGCTTTTTTGGCATGGAGGTGCAAATAAGCAGAGTGGGTTCAATTTTTCAACCCAAGAACCACATGAATGAGAGCTCTGCTATTTCTCCCGAGCGTTTCAAAGTCCATTTTCCCCCTGAAAGGCACGGGCAGCCTCACCGCTAATGGGAGCGCGGTGTTTACAAGCAGAGGGGAACTAAGCCCTTAGTGTTTTGTGCATATTTGCAATACAGTGTGTGGTTGGGTTGGGAGGAAGGTTTGCTGGAAGAGGAAGACAGTGAGAAATGGTGGCAGAAGAAAAAACCCTGGTCCTTGGAGGCCAGTGTTGCTGCGAAGCACACACAGTCCTCATTTTTCTCAGTCCTTTCCTCAGAGAAGCTTTGGCGAGGAACAATCAAACTGAACTGCAGATACTTAATATTGTAAATATTAGTCGGTGTTATAATGATCAAATTTAAACAACTTTTCATGAACAACCTTTCAAAATTTTAAGTGCTTGGAAAATTCTTGGATGACAAAGCCGCTGTTTATGACTAATCTTTTCTATCTGAAAGCAAAAAAAAAAAAAAAAAGGGTCCAAATAAATAAAAGCGCAATACCAGAGGAACAATGTAGAAAGAATGCCTGTGCGTGCAGCCCGCGCCCACGCAGGAAAACAATAAACAGATTTACAATAGTGAAGCGTGCGATAGGCGAGATACTATTAATACGGTGCCCGAAGCCCATCACTTAGGCTAAATATTATCTGGAAATCGCCACAGATTGATACAAGGCTGAGTAAACAAACCATACACACCGCGGCGGGTGGATTTGTCCAGACGTGTATTAGCGCAACGCACAAAATGGGACCCAGTGAACGCTTAAAGTGAGAATTTGTGACCTGTTAGTATCCCCCGAATGCCCGTAGAACATTATTCTCCCTTTTAACCTTAATTTTTATTCTCTGTCTCAATTTCTGCTCTGCTTCTCCCATCATAGCCGGCGCTACCTACGCTGACAGCCGCGGCCGGCCAAGGTGGCACAGATGGGGCGGCTACAGCTGCATCTCACCTGCCAGACTGCAAAACCCACCGGGACACTTCCCCGCTCCCTTTATGTCTGTCTTTGTGCATTTGCCACAGCCCCTTTCTCTGGGCCTTCATCGAACGTGTCACCGAAGCCACGGCGACGATGCCGGGCTCGTAAGCCACAGATTCGCAACGTGGTTCCTAACAGCGGAAACCCAAGATGGTCCTCCCCCCACCTCCAAAAAAGCTATACCTTGAGCACATCGGTGCGGGTTGTGATTTGAAGCCATTCAATGCGCCCAAAGGCAGGGACAGAGGATATCTCCGTGCAACTCAAGAGCAAGCCCTGCTGGATTCCACGGCAGCACCGGTGGGATGGTGGGACGTGGGACCGGGTGCGAGGGCAGCCCAGCGTCCAGGGTGAGGGGGGCAACGGCACAACTCCCCTCCTAAAGAGTCACTCCTTTCAGGCCTCGTGAGAAACTTGGCAAAGTTTCCCTCGGAGCCCAATTTTTTATTTTTTTTATTTTCAAAAGCCTTAACCTCCCTTCCTTTGTTTAATCTTTGAGCTTGTGCCTAAAAAGTAAGGTTCAGGGAGGCGGGGAGGGGGGATGTCAGTTTTTCCATCCCTGGCTTTGCAGGAGGCCAAACAAAAAAAAAAAAAGTCCTGCTGCCACCTGAGCGGGGGATCGGCCGAGCAGCGGGACGCCCGCCCGCCCTCGCTGACTGCCACAAATAATCCCACCTGCAAGGGGGAGAAGTTCCCAGTTTCAAATATCAGGCCGGCAGGTTCGGGGACCTTTAGAAACGAAAAGCCCTGTCAGATTTATGGCTTCGGTTGGGTGAGCGGAGGAAGCCGTGGCCATTTTGAGCGTGCCAGTTCTCAAGCCCTGGAGCTTTCCCATCTGAACCGCAGGCTCCGCTTCCAGATCGCAGCACGGAAAGTTTTTTTGTAGTGTGTGTGTGTGTGTGTGTGTGTGTGTCTCTCTCTCTCTTCTCGCCGAAAAATACCTCTGTGAAGCGAGGCAGACGCGGCGAACATGCCTCCAAGAAGCCTGCAAAGGCAGCTCTCGCCGCCCTATTTATGAACAGCCCAGGGAAGTCCTCCCCACGTTACACCGTCCCCCGAAACCACTCGCGATTAAAACAGAAGACAATTATGGCAGACTGCACGCCCTTTTACTTTGGATGCGGTTAGAGATTTTGCTGGCTGCTACACCAAAACTTCCCATGCTGTGTTTACTGAATTGAATATAATCTCTCTCTCTCTCTTTTTTTTTTTTCCCCCTTCCTACCTTAATTTCAATATTTAGAATAGCTTAATTATATCTGATATCTTCTAAATGTTAAATTGCTGCCATGGATACTGTACTTGTTTTAGGCTTTGCCCACAACCCAAAATGTAACTGAAGATTAATAGAATGCTGAGATATTTTTGGCTGCAAGTGAAATTTAATGAATAAACATTTAAATAAATTACCCCAATAATGAAACAATGTGCCATGAGTTATGCTAAATGCTCCACTTCTCTTACAATCCATGCAAATGCTGGGGGAAAGGAAGGAGAGAGTGGGGAAGTACGTTAAAACAAAACCTTTCCTAAACCCCACCCAGCCCAACAGCGTCTCTTACAGCACCGGGAACAACACAAAAAAAAAATAATAAGAGAACCGGTGGCTTGTCAGTCAAAGTGTCTAAAGATGGCATATGGGTAAAGGTTTCAGTCTGCTATCTCCAGACTCATCTCATGGCCCGGGTTCAAGGCGAGGGAACCGCTCTCCAGACAAAGGGACCAAGCGGTGGACAATGATGGCTGGCGAGCTGTCTGGTCAGCGCGGCCGCCCGGCCCCGCGTCTGGATGCACACAAACCCCCAGCGATGGTTGGGGGTGAGGGGAGGAAGGAGGCAGGGGGGTGAAATGGAAAAAAAAAGAAAAAGAAAAAGGAGAAAAAAAAAGAAAAGCAAGCAACGCGCTTCGGAGGCCTTTTCGAGTTTCCTAAGAGCTGAAAAAGAAGCAGCCTGAAGGTTAAAGCTGGCTAGTCGGGATGGCATACTTGGCTGCGGATATAGCCAGGTGGCCTGGGCATATTGGCAAACAACTGGCAACCTGCCCAATGCATATGGCTTAGATTGCTTCCCTCTTCCCCATGAAGCCTTCTTAGACTCTTGAGCAAGCATTCATTTTAGAGCGAAGCGCGTCCAAGTGTTAAATAAAAATCTTCCCCCCCCAAATACACCGTGCGTAACCTTTCCCTTTAAATAATACAGAGATAACTATATTGAAATAAACTAATTACATTTTTAATGAATTCTTACACGAAAGTGACGCACCACACCCCCTGCCTTTCTCTAAGTGGATCTGCCCTTACTTTTGTTAACTCCCGAAGTACCAAATAGGCCATTTTTCCCCCCACGTACTGCATTCGAGGGGTCAGTGCTCCTTGGGGCGTTTGGGGAGGAGGTGCCTTCGCAGGGTCCTGCGCCCCTGCCACGGCCGCAGGTGTTCCGGGCTACTCCGCGGCTTTGGCAGATACTTGCCTTTATTAAATGTTAAATGGGTTGGTTTTTTTTTAACTCTTGGAAAGCGCTTTGTCTTAAAAACTTCAAAGGCGAGTCCCCGCTAGAAATTTTCAAAATTCTGGAAATTCAAGCGAGGCACTTGACACCCGCTCCAGAGCAAGTCTATGTTTAAGCATCACTCCTACTGCCCAAGCCTTTGTGCTAAGGCTAGAGTAAATACTGCATTAAACATTCACAACAGCTTTGGGGAAAAGGGCTAAACATATTTAAACAATTAACACATGCCCAACTCTAAGCCGGTGCTTACATGCCACTGACTCTAAGCAGAGGTTGTGACAAAGGTAAAGGCTTCTAAATTAAAAGCAACGGGACTCGTGTTGAAAGCTCGGTAAATGCTGAAGTGTTTCGCTTAGCTGAAGCCTTGGTTAATGAGAAGCACGAAATAATTCTCCTCGGTTCCAGAAAAAATGTGCTGGCTCAGCCTCATCCCACTGAAACCCCCTTTCTGCTTCACACACGGGACACTGAAGTCTCAAGTGCCATGAGCTAAATTAAGACAATAACCTGAGTTTCATTTTAATGGACTCTTAACTACAGTTATTCAGCGGATACAGAAATGGCCAAAAAGAGAAAGCCAAAAACTTTTCCAAAAGCCGTTGAAGAGCAAGTTACCCTTCCTGAGTCACCCACAGGTAATTTTGCATCCCTAATGAATATAAACCTTGATACTAGTAGGTTTTAATTAAAATCGAGGTCTTGTTAACATTTTAAAGGCATGTCACTTGCTAGCAAAAGCAAGTTCAAATAACCCAGGCTTTACAATCCCCACCTCTGAAAGGACAGGGCAGCAGGTCGGGATGACGCTGAGCTGACTTCAGCCCAAATCTCCAGGTTCAATCATTTAATCCTTGTCATTTTGGCTTTATTGATAGGCCTCCCCTTCCTCTATTCTTTGCTCATTTCGTATATTTGAAGTATGAAATCATCAGGTCAAAGAGTAATTTACTTATATAGATTCTTATTTATATAATGTCTATGTACAAGGAGGACCTGACCTTCACCAGAACCCCTATAAGCCACCATAATATAAATAGCGTAGATTATTTACTTAACTTCCTTGCTTCAGTTTCTTTAAGGGGGGAATAATATTTACAGGGATGTTGTGAGGATTAGCTCATTACTTCAAGAGCCTTGAAGATGAAACGTGCAATGTAAATGAGAAATATCAAGTATCAGCGACACTGATGAAATTATCATCACCATTGTTAAGAGCGGCGTTTGAGAGTAAAATCGGGGAGAGAAATGTGTCTTTCTGCAAAAAAGCACGCTGCCGCGGGGCCGCCACACGATGACCTTGGCGCCATCTTTTTCCTTCACCTTCCTCATCCCCCTCCTCACTGGCAACCGGCATCATTTTGAGCTTTATTAGAACGTCTCCACGCCAAGTTGGACACGCTCCAGGCAGAGCCGTCCTCGGCCAAGGGCAACACGCGAAGGGCTCTCAGACAACTGGGATGGCCTGGATGGAGGAAGAGAGATGGGCGGAACAACCAACCCGGGGACTGGTGTTTGTCCTGTGCAGCCTTCGTGGTCCCAGCGCTTGACAATTATGAATTTCTCTTGACGGCGTGAGCCGGAGGCTCCGATGACGGCAGCAAAGGGGAAGTTTGTGCCTGGAATCCCCCTGCCGCAGCCCGCGGTTGGCGTGGATTATACGCGCCGCTGCAATTTGTAGCGGGGCTGCAACACGGCTCCTTAACCGTTCAGATGGACCAACGCTAATCTGTGCTTCTCGTCCCTTTAGCACTTGGCTAAGAAACATCAAAAGCAGCCCAAACACCGGGGATATTGAAATTCTGCAGCCCGATCTGACTACCTTTGGCAAAGGATCTGCGGGCCAGATCTTCACTAAATTTAGCGGCGCTGCCTCATTTAACGATTCAGACCTCGTTACCGGGGCAAATCAGCCCTCTGAATCCCACTTCCAGTGGGGTCTGAGCTGGCTGAAACCCGATGAGGACGCACTTGACGATGATGAGCCTTAGTGCCAAATGGGAGAGATGGGGAACCCGCCGAGCTTTGCAAGGCAAGGGAAAGAAAGCCTTTGAGGACAGAGTAGAGTTACCCGTCCTCAAATGTAACCCAAGTTCGCTGAATCACCCAAAAAATTTGCTTTTTACCCGGTCAATTGTAACAGGCAACTCAAAAGTGGGAAGGGGGCAACACCGTACGAACCCGAAGGAAAAGAGTTGGCCAAGACACTCCAACCTGAACATGCACCTTGGCTCCACAAACACCGATACACCCCGGCTCCACCGAGCCAAGCGGGCAAGTTCCACACAAAATTGGGCCACCGAGGGTCTGTCCACCTGGGAAATGTTCCCGAGGGACCCGGGGCAGGGGCTGCCGGAGCTGGCTTTGGTAGCGGGAGCGATCCCACCGTGCAGCCTTCCCGGCACGGCACGGCAGAGGCACACACCAGAGCTGCGGGTGATCTCATTTCCAGTAGTTAAGTGAAGTAAGTGCCCAAGTATGCAGGACTGGGGCCCTGGAAACCATGGAGAAACTGGGTTTCTCTTTTTATTGCAGACAACTGCAGCGCCTCTGGACTGTTGCAGCAATGCTTCTTTTCCCCAGAGGAGGACCTGGTCCTGGGATTTTAAATTTTCTTAATATACAAATGACTTTGTAAGAAACTTTTCATTAAAACTAAAGGCTTGGGAGGAAAAAAAAAAAAAAAAGGTTAAAAATATTGCCTGGCTAAGTAAATACACAGATTTAAAGCATATGGATAAAAATGAGTGTTACTATAAACATGAAGCATGTTTTTTGAAAGAATTCTGCAAAAAGATAAACTTTTTCTAACTGTATTTTGATTAAAGTTTTGAAGCTGTTTATTGTAAGTAATTGCTTTTCCTCAAGGAAAAACAGATGTATAGATGCAGGAGTTTGTTTCTTCTCCTTTGTGTGAAAGTACACATGAAAAGTGTTTCTGTAAAAGAAATACAAGAGCTGGAATAGTTTGTGTCATTGTAAAGATGATAATAAATTAGTGCTTACTGTGCCTGTAAAAGTGCAGGAGACAGCTTCCCCTGCCTGTCCTCACGCAGGCAAACTTTCTGAATTCTCCCAGATTTAACACGTAGAAAATTACGGACGATAAGATTTTCCTTAAGAGCCTCAGAAGTTTGGTGCTTGATTATTTATTTTTTTTAATTTTGCACTTTTCCTTAATTTTTGTATTTTTTCAAATCTTTTAAAGTATACATACTAAGGTCCAGGGCTGAAATGTTCTTTGTCCCTACCAGGGCTGGTCTTTACATTTTCAGAAAACTTATCATCTGGCTCTTACTACAAGCAACAGTGCTCCTGGCCCTGGGCTCCAGCAGAATCTGGCCCCCGAGCTCATCCACCTTTTTCTCCGAGACAAAAGGTTGTAAAGGAGGCCAAAAGCTCTACGCTTTGATACCGTTCCCAAACATATGGGAACGTACGGCTTCATGAAACTGCATTTAACAGATGTTTAAAGAAAGACAACTAACAGATCCAGAATGTAGTAATGAGGAAAAAAGACAATGTACATAAATTCAGCTGCATGTCTCTTTATAGCGCTACCAATGCCCCGGAGACAAAATGCAAATGAGTCTACTTATTTGCAATATGACACTCTCCATTTTATATTTAATATTTTAGGTCATTACTAAAACTGATTTTCTTCCGAAGCGATTTCTTCTGGCACCTAAATGGAGGGAGATTTACAGAGTCTGCAGCGAATTGTACTTTGTCAGTTCAGAGAGTCGTGAAAAGAAAAACAAAAAAAAACCCAACCAAAAAGCCCTTGACTATCAATTTCAGATTTCCAAAGTAAGTGAAGAGGCCCCGTGCACGCTCCACGCACAAGCCTCTGTGCCAGCCCAGCCTCCTGGAAACATCCTTCTTTTTTAATTTTGCAACTTCCGAGCCCCGAATTTTGAGTTGTAGATAGTTTGGGAGCCCAAAGACCAACTGTTCGGTTTAGCAAACCAACAATGTCTGCTCATTTTGTCCCAATCTTTTCAGCTTAAATATTCACAATGTGCCATTATTACTGAATCATTATCTGCCTTTAGCTCTGACAACAGCATCATAAGGGCTATGAAAGGCTCCTTTCTTCTCATGATTAGTCTCTAAAACATTTCCTCATCTTACAGTGCTTTGCAGCTTCCCAGAATGCACCGCTCAATTACAGTGCTGAAATTAACTGTATGCCACTCTTATTTATTGATAAAAGAATAATCAAGTGCTCCAGCCCATAGCCTGCTTTGGCCACAGGTTTTTTATCAATTTTCAATTAATGCCCTTTTTTTTTTTTTTTTCCCCTTTTTTTTTTTTTTTTTAACTCTTTGAATCCTCTTATAAATGGGTGGCATTGTCTGCGGCGCGGTGACAACATTGTGCCGCTCGCTGCGGCGCGCAAGATAAAGCACCCTTCATTCGCGTGGGGTAATCTCGTTGAAAATAGTCCTGCGTGGCTGACACTTTTAAAAATTAATCTTGAAAGGCAAAGAGTTTGTTTGTTGTTTTATGTTTTGGTTTGGGGTTTTTTGGGGGGGGTTTGGTTTTTGTTTTGTTGTTTGTTTGTTGTTCGGGTTTTTTTTAATCACTGGGACTGATTAGGCTGCAAAGAAATCAGATGGAAAGAAAACCCAGCTACGGAACTTGTTAAACTTTGGTCTAGAAGTTGCACATGTGCGTTCAAAGACGCTGCCGGGTGAGATGATTCTGGCCGGGGAGGATAATTGGGAGAGTTCTTCCATCGGCCTCCGTGGGGTGTTCTGTGCGTGGACCGTATTAATTGCTCAGGAACGGAATGCGGGGCTTTGGCCTCTCCTACGCCGGCTGTTTTGAAATGTGACATTAAATTGTGATTTAGCAGATAAGAGGCACAAAGCAAACTGCCCCCGAAACAATGGGCTCGCTTCTCCGGAGGCTGGCACTGAAATTCCCATCGACTTCAAAGAGAGCGGGCTCGGGCTCCGAGTTCCTATCACTTCTACCCAAGCAAGAAGATTTTCTATCCAATACCAAAGAATAACATGTAATCGGGCTCTAGCTTGGTCCAGCATAAGAATGAAAATAAAAACACTTTCTAAACCTCAAAGATACTTGCTAAGCCATGTATACATTAATCATTTATACCACATGATTATTGTTCATTATTTGGGCAATAACAAATGGAAGGGTGTGGGGGTTAGTGTGGGTTTTAGCAAACCACATTCTATTTAAGCAAAGCCAACTATTAAAGAAAGACCTAACTTGCCAAACCAAGATAAATATATGCCATTATTATGATCACATAAAAGCTACTACTCTCGGCATCACAATTTCTCTTATAATTGGTACTGTTATAATTAAATGAATGCATATGTTTACAGTTCTTCTTTGAATGGTAAAGTGATTTAGCAATGATGGTGTCTCTAATTTCTTTTAACTGTACTGGCAAACTTCACTTAAACAGTGGTCTAAATACCACATCGCCACAATAAATTAGTAAAGCATCTAGTAAAGCCTCTATATGTTGTTACGGAGTTTAAATGCTTCGGAACAGAACAACGAGTCACCCTTCAGTCTGCCCAGGTGAAAAAAAAATACACTCCTCAGACGGAATAAAGGATGGTAACTTTCTTACATACATAAAATATATGTTTAAAATATGACTATACGAGCACTCACAAATGCCTACAGCCTTTTTTTTGCAACACTGATCAAATGCAGAAAATTGTTCCCCAGGAGTATCTGCCCAATTTTAAGTAATACAGTTCGATGAGGCATTTGTAAGCTGTCAGCTTACGTGAAAAGGTGGCAAGACACAGGATGTGTCTGTATCTTAAGCATTCGAAGCACTTGTTTGCACTGACACTCTCATCATTATTATGAACTAGTGCTAGAAAAGTTAATAACCAGGTTTTTTGGGTAGTCAATTTTTGTATCGATCTGCGGTACGGCGGCATCCATCAGCGCGGCATCCAACGGTTTGGGTTGCGGAGCCAGACTGAGCCTGGAGTGCCACGAATCGCCCCCGGACCGTTTCCCAGCGCCTGGCCCACGGGCATGGCTCCCGCATGCCAAACGAAGGCTTCTCTAGCCCCGTGGCTACCGTGGGGCTCCCGCTCGGAGACCCGAAGTGGCTCCCGCTCGGAGACCTGAAGTGGCTCGCCGGGATGCTAACCAGGGCGAGCACAGTCAGCATCTCCCATCGTGGCTGTGGGCGGTAGGGAACTCACCTGGAGAAACCACTTTTGAGCCTGTGCTTCTCGTGGTTTGACCCCATGCACTGTAAACATTTTGGAAAAAATGGGGTTAATTTGGGACTGTCCTCTCTCGATTTTCTAATTCCTGTGAGTCGAGCCGGCGTGCCAGACCCTGCAGAGGTTTGAGTTTGGGTTGGAGGTGTTGATTTGGACTCTGAAGTTCTCAGGAAAAGCGGAATTTTGCTTTGGTTGAAAGACAAAAGAAGAAGGAGCGCCGGCTGGAGCGCGGGCTGTACGCAGGACGAGGAGGGTTTATGGCAGCGTTTCAGCAGGCAGGCAAACAGAGCAGGAGGAAAATCTGCCACGTTTCCCTCCAAACCAGGTGAATGCAAGCAGCAGCCCTCGTATAATCTACTTTCGGGGTTTCGGGCCAGAATGTGGGGGTCGTTACTCCAGAGGATTCAGAGAAGATTGAAAAAATGAGGATTTTTCTGCCCCCCCCCCCCCCCAAATCTTTCTACTAAGCTTGAACAGTAATTATATTAAGGAAAATAAGGCAAGTTGTGATGCTTGAGTTTAATAAGCAAAATACAGCAAAAATGTGAGCAGGACTTCTGACTTAACATTCTTTAACAGATGTTTTATAAAGTACAGATTTAAAAGATTTGCCTGTCTTATTGTTCTAGCTGTTGCCATATTATATGGCTACATTTTCAGTCCCAGATTTTCCCAGCTGTAACAGTTAAATAGCGAGGGGTATAAGCCTGGATACTGTAGGCAAAATGCCCAAAATTATTCTCTCCCATGGAAAAACACCCTGGTATAAAGGCAGTGATGAGAAGGTGGAGTTAAGCCTTTTGGCAAAGGAATAATCTCCATACTCTTAAAAATGGATATGGTCATTTTAATGCACACTATTTTATGAATGATGCTTTAACTGCGCTGCCAATTAGCAGAGCCTTAAAAATACCTCGCTTATACAGGCCTGATAACTGTCTTTCTTAACCTTTAGCTGACCTTTTTTGTTTTTGCCATGCTCATAAACCAGCATACGAACTATCAAAGAGAACGGCGCTGAACATCGATTCGAATGTTATATATTAAAAAAAAGGGGGGGAAAAAAAACCAAACCCGAATAAAAAGAGGACCAAAAAAAAAAAAAAAAAAGGAGGAGAAAGGAATGAAACCCAGCTGGTCAGCCAACTTTTAAAAAACCATAAGCAGAAAACATGCTCTTCTAATTGGACAGAGAAGACAAGATCTGAAAGAGGTGCAATTTTATTACTGCAACAGCGATTCGCATAGCCCACGCTCTTTTCAAAGCACGGGCCCCGTGGAGTTTTATCGGACATCTGGAGCGGGGCTCTGGCAAGATGCTGAGGGACTGGGGCTCCCATTGATCTCCGCACTGGCAACAGGCACTCCAGCCTCTCCAAGCGGGGACGGATGGAGGCTTTTGCTCAAAAGTGTGCAGAGAAAGGATATTATTATTTTATATTTTTTTTCCCTTTAACCCCAAGAGGCGTAAAGCGTGTTTCAGATATTTGGTCTCGAGACCCTGCGACTCCACGGCAAGTCAGGAACGAGACGGGCGACGAGAGCAGGCTATGGCAGCCAGTCTAAGGCTAGTGAGTTTTTTCACACACACCTAAAATAGACTCTGCTATATTTCATCTAAAACTGTGTGTATTCAAACATATGGCCAAGGGAAGAGATATATGCAAAGGCTTATGCGCACACAATGTTTAGCATCCACTTTCAAAATATATCTCCCAAGAATTTCAGGAGGCCCCAGAATAGCAAATATTATTTGCTTGATTATTAACATCTTCTCCTTTTATACCAGTCAGTTGAAAAGTATGCAATCACTGGGTATTTTTGGTGGCCTCTCAATCATGTCAAAGATCATAAGACAAGCAGATGGTGTACATCTGGGCTTACCCAGCAGTAAGGAAAATATCTCCAGCGCAGGTAGAATGATAAAGACAGGACTAAGCACACACCATTCCTTTTGGAGCCGTGGAAGTGGATTAGCCCCATGTTTCTATTTACCTGTCTGGAGCAGGATGACCCCGGAGTGGTGCGACAGCAAACAGCACCGGTGACGTGAAGCGAAAAAAAAGAAGCCTTGCAACATCTCCAGCGCGGCCCTCGGCCACAGGATTAGGCTGCCCCAGCTCATTTAATGCCGAGTTGAGAAGGAAGAAGTTAATGAAAGAGATTTGCAGGGAGGTGATGGGGGTGGTGGTGGTGGGATGAGCCTCCCTGGGATGTCAGCGGAGACGTGACCCACAGCATCAATCACCAGCAGAAGGTTGTTTGTCCCCTACCCACCCCCCCACCCCCAAGACCCGCATCGATTTGCACCGAGAACCTGCCCCAACCTCTCCAACATGATTTAGGTTTGTTTTGGCCCCATGGTCAGAGTTCGGATCAGCAACAAGTTTATGGCCAAAGTCTGCCCCTGCGGCGCCGTTTTGCCCACTTGCACAAGAGCAAAAAATCGCCCTTGGCTGGGCCTGTCCTCGTGCTGCTGAAGCTCTGGGGGAGTGTTTAGAAGCAGCCTCAAAAAACCAAAAGACATTTAGGAAGATTATTAGTAAGGGCCTGTTGCTGTTCTGCTGTGAAGAGGGTTTATCTGGACATAAGGGATGAAACCAGCACTATTTATTACCCGCATCAGATGCCGCCACGCGCGCTGTAGCTCCTAACACCAAACTCTAACCTTTTTTTTTTTTTTTTTTTTTCCAGAAAACTGTCTTGAAACAGACCTGCCAGAGACATCCAGAGTCTGCCACTAGAAGTCTGAAAAGTTAAAAAAGTGCTACTTCCTGTCATTAAAACGGCACCATCGTTACACGGCGCGGGAGCCTCTATTGGCAAAGCTTTGCCTATAGACAAACTATATAGGGGCTCCGCCGCGTACAGAGCCCTCGCTGCACCGTACCCAGGCTGGAGATGCTACGCATACTTCCTTTCTCCCTTCTTTTCTTCTTTTCTTTTCTTTTTATTTTTCTTTTTTTCTTCATCCCCCTCCCTTCCCCCTCTGAAATACCGAAATATCAGATAGCTGATGACAGGCAAGAAATGTTAACACTGTAGTTTGAAAGTTTTTAACCCTTGCCTTTCGCCGTCTCGCACTTGCTCAGCCTCGTGCCCCCTTGCTTCCCTGCTCCAAACCCTCCCGTACATACCAAGGCGATGACCACAATGTAAGCTTGTGCACTGACTGATTAGATTTAATTAGATGGATACTTTGTTCGACTGATCTTTCAGCTATAGAAAGTATTGGGTTACTTAACCGTATCGGTGAAAACACGGCTTGCGTGGTTGAATGCGATGGATGTGCGACACTGTTCCACATTAAAAAGTGCCAGAGTTGGCTACGTTTTAATGGCTGAAGTGAGGTATATAAAGATCTGTTTTAATTGAGTTTCTGTCCCTGGAAGATTGTCACATTTTTCCCATTATCCCAGTCGGTTGAGGGAAATGCGATGCCCCCGTGCACGGTCCTCCTCCTGCCTACGTTCTTAAACAATCACCACTACCTTAAACTATTATTTTATTTTTTTAAAAAACCTGCTTTTTCCCAGTTCCCGTGCTCTTGCTGTTTGCGTGTGTGTCCCCCCCCCGCCAGCCCTGGGTGCAGGGCAGAGTGGGCTGATGTGTTTTCCTGGGACGGGTTCCAGTGGCAAAGCACCAGCCCCATCATCGATCAGGCGCTGGGCAGCCCCGGAGCCCGCTGGCCCTCGGCTGCCTTCCCCAGCGGCATCGCCACCCGGCTCCCGGGCATCCTTCGCCTTGCCACGCTTAAAACTACCGTAATTAGCGCAGACCCCCCCACACCTTCTCCCCCCACCAGCTCTCTGCAAACACACAAGGCTGTTAATAAGAGCAAAGCCAAGCCCACGTACAACCCATCGCTTTGAAAAAGTCTCCGGGCTGGGTCAGCCTGGCAAAGAAATCCCTCGTACGGCTCTGCTGGCAAACTTCTCGACTGTAACTGTACCTTATACAAATAAAAAATGCTTTTGCCAATAAAGTTCATACTAGGTCCCCCAAAGCAACGGGTTGTTTTGACAGAAATGCCTTTAACACTAAGCCTTTTGCCAGTACACAAATGCTGTACACAAAATGACAAATTTAGAAGTAATACATAATGTTATTACTCGAACTAAAGTTTCTGCTGAAGCCGTGGTTCAGTTTAAATGCCGATTTGAAAGATTTACGCTTATTCTACTTCTCCTTCAGATTTATCTCCTTTTATCTTTTATTACTTTCTAGTTTACTGTTTGTTCTTCACCTAGACCTTGTAACTCGCAACTGAGATGAAGTCTGTTATAAAAACTTTCAGTTTAATTCAATACCCTGAGCCACCTAGGCTACTGCTTTTAAAAAAAACCAGCTCCATATAATTATAATAATCTCAGTGATACCCAGAGCTCAGCTCCCCCTGATCAATAATTAGTGTGATTGTGGCTTAATACAATTTTCTTTTTTTCCCCGAAGCAAATACAATCTTTTTAGATCAATTTGTAGATTGTTACCCTAGAGGAGGACAACAATGTAAACAAATGCTGCTTCTTTTTTTTTTTTTTTTAATATCATATTAACTCATTTAATTTGCGCACAGATAAAAGTGTGAAAATATTTCATTTCGCCGGCGGAGGGACGGCTTCGAACCCCGGCGAGCTCTGCTGCCGCTGGGTCTGGACTCCTGAATAAATAAATTATTAAAGAAAAAAAAAAAAAAAACCATGCGAAACCTCTGTGCCGAAAATCAAATCCACATGTGGCCTTAGTTATTCACGCACCGAAAGGCCCCAGTTCTTCGCTGCTCCTTTCTGCTCCAGCGGAACTGAAGCTGCTTTAACCTGGCAGCCCCGAGGAAAGGGAATCCCTGCGTGGCAGAGGGCCACCGCCTCCTCCGCTGGCCGGGGGACAGTGGGCACGGCGGGAAGGTCCCAGGGTCCTGGCACGGCCGGGCTGCCAAACCAGCCCTCGGGAAGGGCTGGCAGCCTTGTTACAAACTCATCCCCATCTTGCACAAACTTCCCTCTCTACGGCCCGGGCCAGCACAGCTCCTCCGGGTTCCCCCGGCCATGGCCGGTCCCACAACTTGGCTTCTCCGCAAGTCAAAAGTTGCCCAGGCTGGTGGGCGCCTGCCAGACCACGTCAGACCAGGAGGAGGTTTCACTCAGCAGAGCCCAGCGGAGGACACGGGAGCTGAACGTTGAATTTAGAATCATAGAATGGTTCGGGTTGGAAGGGACCTTAAAGACCATGGAGTTCCAACCCCCCTGCCCTGGGCAGGGACACCTCCCACCAGACCAGGCTGCTCAAAGCCCCATCCAACCTGGCCTTGAATTTAGTTTATTAGAAGGAAAGGAAAGGCAAAAGAAGAGACCAGGAGGAACAATGAGAAGCCAAAGGCTCTGAGACAAGCAACAAAACACAACAGACCAACGGATGTAAGTTACTTTTACCACCATACCCCACTTGCTCCTGATATGGGGACGCAACTGAGGTTCCTGAGCCCCATTTCAGCCAGGTCACTGCCCTCTTACACCAATGCTGTGGGGAAAAGGGGACGACAGCCAGGGAAAATTAACTTCATCTTACTTGAAGGCTCCTTCAGACTACTGCAGAGGAGCCCAAGAGTGGGCAGCAATTCCACCCCCTGCATCCACCCAAGTGCGAGGGGATGAACACAGGCAGCAGCTTGATGGAACTTCAGTGATACAAACCCACTCTATTGGAAGAAGACAGGGCACGATTGTACTTAAAACACTATGAGAAATGTGTGGTGCCGACACATTTTCCCTCCACCACTTCCCCTGCTCTTCCACGTACACGTTTCTAATGATGGTTCTTAGCCTAATGATTTTGGGGGGTTGAATAGGCGTTTTATTACTCGACAATGTTGTGATGGATGAGGGAGAAGAGGGGACCTCTGAAACCAGACAGGGACCCTGAATACAAGGGACAGCTAAGCGAGACATATTAACAAGTCAGTGCCACAACAGTTTCACTTAATTGAAGAGGGATTTCTAAGAGTACCATCTGGGAACACCTAAAGAGCCCTTCTGCAGGCTGGAACAAGCACTTGCAAATGCATCTCTGCTTAGACACCTTGCACATGACAGCACCTGGACTTACAGCGTGGGTGTGCTATAGGAGAATAAATTTGTTTACAACTAAATTGTGGGACTGCCTGCGTACAGATAGTTTTCTGCATCCTGTTTGAAAAGTATACTTGGTATTCAGTGGCTTTTTTGGGAGACAATATTCATCAGTCAGCTGAAGCACAGCCTTTTGAATCGTGAATATCTCTGCAGCCAGCAAACGATTTAAAATCTTGAAGGAGTCTTCCTGCTACAGCCACGTGCCCATTCCTCCCCAAAACGTATGGGGCTGTAAGTCCTGGGATACCAGTCAAAGCGGAATGGGAGCATCATTCCCACGTGGCTGTCTGAAACACCATTTTGCCACAGGGATTCTGCCAAAGGAATGTTCGGATCTCAGAAATGGAAGGGGAGGATATGTTGTATGCACACACACACTCTTACCAGCAGAACCAGTATCAAAGCTGGGCAACTCGGCTCAGAATTTGATATAACTCCTTGAGACCGTTCTGCGGGAGGTTTGCAGGGAGGGAAACTGAGGCACACATGTCTGGGATCAGAGTCTCAGCCCCAGAGGGTCTCAGCCAGAGCCTCCCCACATGCCTCCATGCCTCAAAACACGAGTCCAAGTCCCAAGATCCAACGCCAGCGACGTGCCCAGGATGTCTGCGGCCAAGCCATGATCCAAAGCCAACTGACTGGTGTTCCCAGCCACTGCCTCTACCACAAGGCCACGTTTCCGCTGTAGATTACACTCAGACCATTAATCTTTAAAAAGAGCAGAATTTGCCGCTAATGCAATCGGAAACGACGGTAAGAAAGGCTCCCATTAATGAGAGCCAGCTTAATATAACAACCGACTTGTACATTTCTTATCTGAAAATACCTCCCCTGGAAGCTGTGGATACATTACGGGCTTAAAAAGAATTACTAATGCATTAATTCTTGTCAGATTTGTAGTGTCCTAACCCACAGCTGCTTCACCCACTGACCTGGGTAACATTAGTGAGAGCTCTATAATTTAGTAAATGAGAGCCCGACTGTGCTCCGTGCACTCGGGCTGTTATTTGGTCCTGGCGTGAGCAAGGGATACCCGCTCAGGCACTGAGATTATCATTAGACAAATTTCTAGGATCTTTGGTCTGAAAACACTTTTTTTTTTTTATGCTAAAGCAGGCTTATGTGTCTACTTTTCTGTAGTAAAAGCAGTAGTTCCTCCTCATCCCGGGTGAATCTGGGGGGGGGCAACATTAGAACGGCAAGTGTGGACTGGAGCAAAAGTGCAATCAGGGTTTGGGGATTAAATGCTGAGTTTGAGAACGCGCTGAAAACCCAGCACAACCGTGTTGTGGCAAAAAAAAAATAAATGAGGGAAGTGGATATTTGTGAATGTGGGGGTTCTGAGGGAGCCAACTGGCTGGGGACGAAGGCAGCGATCGGATGCTCTCCTGGGGGATGCTGGCGTTGCACACGCGTGTGAGCGGATCGGAATGGATCAACTCAATCCGGGAACTTTTGCAGCCCTATTCCCTAAAATAACCGGTCCGCGCCTGGGAAGACCACGAAAGCCCAACTCCTTCCCCGCCACAAGGCAGAAATGGAGTCTCTTCCATCACAGGAAAGGAGAGAACATCCTGACAAATGCCTGCGTTTTGGACGGGTGACAAAGCTGTCATGGGAAAGAGGCGGCAGCTCCCTTCGGAGGCGGGAGGTGGGGAGCGGGATCAGGAAACTTCTGAGCTCTTCTGGCAGCCCAGGTCTGGCGCCCGGCCACCAATCCCCCACTCCTCACAGCAGAGCAGCGCTTAAACACAAGCAGATTGACACCCAAGGCTTGGTGGCTGCTCCATGGTTCCTATGAAACACATTTGGAATTTGGAGACCTGAGCCGGTTGGAGAGGTTGCACAACCCATATTCACCTCCATAATTAGCACAGCCCGCTGCCTCCTGGGCTCTTTCTGCACAGACTGAGCCCCAGCTCAGCCTAGAAAGTCACCTCTGCCACCATGGCTCCCAGAAGGTCCCTGCAACAGCCTGGAGAGGGGACATGCTGCAACACCTACTTGTGGCTGCGGGGCTGGCCCTACGACATTCTCCTGCTCTGTCCTTGCACATATCATCCATCTCTCTCTATATAGGGATGGTATGGGAAAGGGGCTCTGTGGGTGTATACGGAGGGTTAGGAGGAAATTAAACTGGAATGGGGACAAAGATCTCTCAAAGCACCGCGTTGCGTGCCCCGTTCTTGGGTTCTGTAGATCATGACCTGCCATACATTAACCTGACACGGTCCCCCATGTGCACCTCCCCATGCCGGGAGTCGGTGTCTCACCCCAGGGGGGAGACGAGCCACTTCTAATTTGCGCATTTGAGGTTTTGCTCTCTGTTAAAATTGCCAGGATTGCATCTTATTTACTTAATTAGCCTCTGCTTGGAGCTCCATCACGCCATCGTGCCTGGCCTCACGCCGGCTTCCAGGAGTCTCAACACCAAGTGTAACCAGGGGAGAGAGGTGAACACTTCCAGAGAGAAAATGAGAGCACCCAAATTCCTTGCCTGTCCGGAGGTACGTGCTACTTACGGCTTCCAGAAATAGGAATATATGTGCCTGGACAGTAATTTTATCCTGGTTTATTGATTAAAAAACAGACCTTTTCCCTTAATTCCTCAAGTTTTTAGCGAGTTGTGTAATGGCGCAGTTTGATTTATGATGTTAATGGCGCTCCTGTGCAAACACCGCATTTCCAGTTTTTAGATATGCATACGAAAGTGTTCTAAGAAGAAATATTTTCACAAATGTTAATATTAGCAAAGTCACCATTACCACTACGTAATGAACTTCATATGGATCATTTCATGGGTATTTTGCTCTTAATTGTTTCTCAAACTTCAGCACACGCCCACGGCTACCGGCCTGATGCACCACCGTCTCCCTCCACGCCCCGACCCTGCAAGCTCCCGAGTTTTCCGGTAGAAAACCGGAGTAACACAGCGACGAATCAGGCCCTAACACAAAGAGTACACTGTATACATTTTTATTGTATAATTTATTGTTTTTTCCACTGAGCTGGCTATATTGTTTTATCCATTTGCGTGACAGGATGTCTAGGAAACAGCTGAAAGAATTATTTGCAGTGAATTTAAAACACACTGGATCAGAAAGACGCAGACACAAAAATCTTTGTTGAGCAAATACCAGGGTGCTACCCTTGTGTCAGATGGGGAAACTTAACTCCTTCAGATCATAAGCTGCAGGAATGATAGGTACGACGGCTCTGCCTCCCTCCTTGTCTGTGCTGGCGTCCCTGACCTCGCTTCACCTACATGAAAGCCCGGCACTCGCCCAAAACCAGGTCCCCAAGCTGTCCCAGGACACCCGTGGGCAGAGAGCGGACAAACAGACCTTCCTGTCCCCAACCCAGCTCTGAGCACGGGTTGGAGCTGTCTTCTCCAGCTGCATCCGTCTCTCCCCACCGATGAAAGACAGACGCACGTGACTCACTTGTGACCAAACACCTAGCTCTGAGAAAACTAAAGGAGGATTTCCCTTCCAAACCTGGAGGATAAACCTCATTAAATTAAAGGAAACAATCAGGTAAGAATGAAACCACAGATATCATCGTTGAGAAAACAAGAGATGAGCCCAAAGGTTTTGGAGGTGGGCTCCAAAACCTGATGTCAGGACTGCAGGGGGTACAAATAATGGGATTTTTCACCTATTGCAACAAAGAAGTCCCCAGGGGTTGGCTTGAAGGTGGGGTGGCCTTTCCTGCAGGTTTACAACATTTTGTGAACCTCGGCAGGACAATGGGTATTATTTACACATCGTTTCTGGAGGTTTATCGTAAGGAAGTGAGTCCTCAAACCAGTTTCAGGCTGTCTCACAGCCAAGATGGAAAGCTGTGGCCATGGTCCATTTACTGAGAGCTCCTGAGAGCCCTTCTTTGTGGTCACCAATAACCCACTAGAGGACACGGACACTTCAAGTGTCATTTGCAGGACGTTGTCATCTGCATCTAATACTGAGATCTTCAGAGACACTTGGTGCTTGCATTTCAGATGGGAACATTCCTCATACGTTTAATTTGACCAGGACTTTCATGTACTCAAGTGTCCTGGTCTGGGACAGAAGGAAGAAGGTCCCACCTGAGCTCTTTGCCATTGTGCAGCACCCAAACTCTGCACCACAGAGGGACCCATCCCAGCACCGCACTCCAATATAGGCAATACTGGAGGTGAGGACAAGCCCTAAGCCAAGGGTTACAGTGTACTTGTCTCCAAGAAGGTTTCTCCACAGTTAATGCTTAATCAAATTTGTTTTAACCGCTGGAAGTTATTGGCCGGCAACTTTATTTACCGTCGACGTCCATTTTGATCTTTTTAAAAAAGAGATCTGCATTTGCGTCACTGAAAAAACATCCAACAATATTGCTTAAGACTTCAATAATCCTTAGGCTTGTTTCCTTTTAACCCAGAAAAGGAAGCTTTGGAAACAGTAACAACCAGCATTTGCAAAATCCAGGGTCTGACATCCACTGACTAATTAACCCTCACACGTTATTGCCATTTCATGGAAGAGGAAGCTGAAACGCAGGCAAGTCCCCAACTCCCTGAGCAGGTCAAAGGCAAAACGGGGATCGGACTTTATAAAAGCTGATTTCTCCACTAGATGTAGACTCCACAACTAACTTCACGAAAGACATATACATTTTGTGCCTCTATCAAATTAGAGCAGACTTTACAAAGTGTAAGAGAAGTCATCCAAACAGCCACTTAATTTCCTCCACTGCTATTCACAGCAGCCCTGCAAAGAGTCGACAGCCTATTACCTCACAGTGTAGGTTTAGTGGCAAGGGTTTTAACCCTTATATTATTATATATATTGGACAATCAATATACATTGAAAATAAAACATATGCCAGACTCCGAGCTATGGAAATCACAGAAGCCAACGGAGCTGTGTTGTGTTACGCTAGCCAGGAATCTAACTCAATAGCTGGTACAAATATATACTAAATAAAAAGTGGCAATGAGCTCTGCTGCATAAATAGCATATCTCTACACTGGCAATCGGGTGCTGAGAAAGAACTGAAAGCAGGCTTTTGGCATTGTCGTGAAAAAACACGATTGCCCAGAAAAACGAGATCCAAATACATCCCTCTCTCTGGGCAGACAGTCGTGTGCAATGCGTTGGGTTTTTTTTTTTCTGTCTGTTTGGGGTTTTTTCCTTTTGGGTTCCATGGCAATTCTGCAGATGGGTGTGACAGCACCACGACGGAGAGTGAGGGCTGAATGTTACAGCTCTACCACTTGCACCACGAAAATGGAAATGCCACTGGGGGTACCTGCTCTAAAATGCAACCAAACTGGTGATAGGGAGTGGGGGGCTGAGTTCATTCCCTACCAAGTTCTGGTCCAAAAATCCTACCTCCAGGCAGTCCAAGGGCTGCTTTTTGGCCTTCTCTTTGGAGCAGGGATATCGCTTTTGTTTCTGTGGTGGAGAGACTCACTGTGATAGAGAGACTCACACTTGGAAGTGCTTGGAAGTGACTGCTTCCCATGGTCCTAGACCTTGGAGCAGGTCAGCACTTCACCATCCTTGGCTTCCAAAACGTCTTTTTCTTTTCCCCTCCAAAGGAAATTAGGAGGTTCACACACTTGCAGTGATTTAGGAGATTGCTCACACAAGCCATGCCTCAGCTTAAAAGGCAAACACCCCTGATTCCCCCTGGGGACAGAAGCAACGTGGTTTTTAAAACAAGCTTCCCGAGCCACAAAGTCTGTGAACAAGTTCAGATATGGACAGCTGATGTCTACCACCAATTTCTCCCAGTTTCTACAAACTCTGGGCCAGACGCTTTAATACTACATTCACAGCAGAGAGCTCCAAACATGGTTGTAAGATCCACCACACTACAAAGAGGTAGGGAAAAAAAATACATATATAAAAGAAAATATGTAATAAACAGAAGCCATTTCAGCTTTTTTCCCTTCCTCTGTCAATCCTTCTCAAAACGACGAGTTGCTCCACAACCACCGGAGCAAACAAAGCCTCGTTTCCTGAGGATTTGCATCGCATGTCTTCATTCCTCCCAGGACAACATCCTGCGCTTCTCCCCCAACTCCTTGATGATTCATCTTCCCCTTCCCTGCGATTCCTCCCTTCCCGACCTCTGGCCCTCACATCTGGAGGAGCCAGAGGCAGCTTGTGTGTGGCTGCTTCCAAGCTTGGCGCCTGCCGACAGACGCGCCGGACAGACAAAGGTGAGGCTCACCCTGCCGACGTTCCTGCCGGGAGGACAGGGATGGGGGGGGTGCCTCTTCCCTGCTCAGCCACCATTCTCAATGGAAAAAAAAAAAAAAAAGAAGTAGAAAGTTGGTGTCTTTGAGAGCTTTTATCTGTCTGTCACGCTGGAATGAAATTAGCCAAAGGGATAAATGTTATGTGAGCGTTACCTACAGACAGAGGGGAAGCTGTTGCAGAAACCAAGCTAAAACATGACAGAACTGAGAGGCGCAGCAGGGGAAACCACTTCCACTTCACCAATTATCCCAGTCCCCAAACGACTGACCGGAGTGAGTCCCGGGGTCTGAATTTAGCCACCAGCAACATACCCTGTCCTTGCAGCCCACCGGTACCCGTCTCACCAACAAAGGGAAGAGCACATGAGCTCATCTGTGCAAATCCCTAGAAGGCCATTTCCTGGCCTCAGGAGGTGCAGGGATTCTCAGCTTCGTGGAAGAAACTTAGAAATTGAGGTGAATGGAGCTGCGTTCACCCCAGGTACAGAAGAGCGAGGGCTGGTCTTCAACGCATCGGCAACTTCAAAATGTCTTTCAGTGGCAACCTGACAAAGGTTGTGTTTCAACAGGAATATTTTATCTCTCCTTCCAAGGCTGGGCAGGACACTTCCTAACAGACAACTCAACAGGCCCTAACAAGTGATTAAATAAGTTAGGTTCGGGGGAGTATTTTTTAATATTTTTTTTTCTCCCCCTTTTCTGTTCCAACATCTAAAGCCCTTGCTCCGGAGTCAGTTGAAGCAAAGACCTTGCTCTAGCAGCGCTGATAAGGACAACATGCCCTCACAGGTGGAGCTCGCGGGCAAGGAGCTGGATGAGAAGGCAGATAGCGCCGCAGAAGTAATGGCTTCACCTGCATCCATGCCAAGAGCCCGTTTCTGCTGGAGGAACAGGACCAAGCGTGGAAGGAGCCTTTGCCACGCAGTGGGCCGAGGATGGTTTATGGGGATGGCAGAATGGATGTGGTTAAAATTTTAATCAGGATGACATGTGTTGTTGACATATGGCAACGCACCACCATCTGGATTCAGAAACAGACCTGGGTTTTCAAGCTGTTGCTGGCCAAAGCCAAGAACATTGCTGAGGTGCTAGGTCAGACTGGCTGGGAAGGGTTCTGCCAGCAATCCCTCTTGACACAGTATTGCTTTCATTAAAGCAGCCTGCCTGCCTACCCATCTGAGGTGAAAGAGGGATAAAGTCCGTGCAAGGTGGAAGAAACCACCAGAGAAAAAGGTCAGAAAAGGGAGCTGCACCCACTTTCTGCCCTGCTTCATCCTCTGCCGCGCACTCGAGGGTGGCCACTCGTTTTGTGGTCCTGGAGGGTAAAGCCACGTCTTGGGCTCTCGGCAGGAGCCCGGCAGTTCAGTGCGAGGAGTTTCTGCCTGCCTCCTCCCTGGAGCAGCGGGGATCCAGCCCAAGAACAAAGCACCTGAGGTTCAACTCCCTTAACCATTTCGTTTCCACCACTGCAAAGCCAAGCACGTGCGAAGGTACCTTCAGCCGAGGGGGGAAGGAAAGGAGGAGAGCGAGGGGAACGTTAAGCCATGTTTCCGTAGACTCATCTAACGAAGTAACAAATGCAAACGAAAAAAAAAAGAAAATTCCAAGACAACTCTTAAAGGCTTAAAATGTCAAAGCAGCTAACATTTTATCCTAGCAGAATTTTTTACAGTTCCTTTATTTTTACCCATCCCATCTCTCTTTTATTTTTTTATTAGCATAACGCGCTCATCAATTAGAGCGTCTCTGTTTGCTCTCAAACAAATCCAGCTCTCGTGGCTAAAACTCCGGCGCAGGAGAGACACCCAATAAACTCCTGCACGTCTGAGCCGATGCCTCACTCGCATCCCATATTCCGCTCGTCTGGAAGGGCTCGACTCTCGGCTTCACTGACCTGAATGCGAGTTGCAGGGGGGAGAGGAGGGGAAGGGGGGGGGTGGGGGCTCAGCATGTCTGAAATTTGGCTCCAGATCATCATGTTGCCATGGAACATGCCTTAGCCTAACAAAAGCCATGGATTGGGATATACCGGGAAGCCTTGCCCCACGTATAACGTCTCACTCCGCCGACAGACCAAGGAAGCGACTTGCCGGCCAGCCTGAGATCAACAGCAGGAATTCCTTTCTCTAGGCTTTCATCCTCTGTCTTCAAAGGGATTACCTATAAAATTCTCAACTATGAGGCGTGTGTAATTTCAGTCCTAACTCCAGAGAAAGAGTAAAAATTCTAGAGTTCTTGTGTGTGTCTTTGTTAAGACACCATGCCCCAAATGCTGCTCCCCAAGAAGAAACTGAGATGGCACCATTCCCTCCACCTTCCTTTTGTTTTACTTAATGTTTGAAAGCTCCAAACTTCAGAGCACAAAAGGATGAATTTATGACATGGGAGGCATCTAAGTGCAAGCCTTAAGAACAGCAATGCAATTAACAGCTAACATATGTGCACATCCCTCCATTTGCAATGCAAGAACACCACTATATTTTAAAGTTTTGTTAAGAGGCATTGCATAGAAGAGATCCCACATAGCACTTTCTATTACAAATTTAAATATGAATGGGAACTACATCACATTTTATTCGACTTCAAGTTCATTTTTGGAAAGCCACAAACAAGGTGGAGATTAACATCAGTCATCCCAGATTTCAGACAACACTGCTACAAACTGGGAAGTACAGATATTAAAATTTACATTCACCAGTTGCAAAACTATTAGCTAGTTTGGAATGCATATACATATTTTGTGCACATCCACCCTAAAAAGCCATAACGTTACGTTCTGCATGTCAATATAAAATTTGCAATGACTCCCTTTTAGATATTAATTTCAGTGAAATAGTTAGCCCTAGTGCCTGGAGAAGGCAATATTAAAAGAAGTATTTTATTTCTCAATCTGTATAAAGAAGAGAACTATTCCCTTGAAAAATGTCCCCTTGATATGTTTCGTAAATAGGTTAATACAATTTGAAATTAAACTTGATTCCACAGCATGATATTATAATGTCAGAAATGCATTCCAGAGGAAGAGCTGGCATTAATCATTGATTCCAGAATATAGTCACTACTTTCCCGTAAAGCGGCAATGCCCATGGAACACCACACAGTCCACAGGACCAGGAAGATGCTTGTCACCCTAAAGAGTTGCTGTTGCTTAATGAAGCCCCACGAGCATCCTGAACCACAGGCTGTGCCATCACAGTGCTGGATCCGAGTCCTGCAGGACTCAGGGATTCTCTGGCCATGCACACTCAAGAGGACGAAAATAAAACCAAAACGTTTTCAAAGGTCCATACAAAAATTTAGATGAGTTGAAAGACGTTAGCTGTTCTAAAAAACCCTCTATATCCCGACCTCGCACTCTCTCAGATTGTGTTTAAAGCTGGGGAGAGAGAACACCTTGTGGAAAAATCAGAAAATTATTATGATTGTCTTTTGGCTCTTACTTTCACGATCACAGGTTTAGCCCAAAGTTGTGTTTTACTTCTCTTGTTTTACAAATGTAAAAATCTCAAGGAAAACAGAGCTGGATGCATTATTTACTCAGCCACCAGCCCTTAAATATCACTTACTGAGGCACAGCCACCTCACCTTTCTCCTCAGACATCCACACCCCCACTTATCCACTTTCCTCCATTTTAACCTTGTGTCAATGTTTTCTATCTTCCTTTTGCCTTTCTCTCTTTCTCTCTGCTTCCCTCTCATTCTTACTACCGTTATTACTTAACCTTCAGGTACCCACTTAAGCAACCCACCAAATAGCAATAATGATCACGCAGAGTCAATAGTGTGGTACGTAATCACCTTGCCTACTGTGTTAATGTCAGTTATCTTTTGCTAATGTACATGACAGGCTTTATCTTTGCAGAGAGTGGCAAGAGCGAATTACTGTTTGTTTGGGATCAGCTATTGTTACTGCACCTGGGCTTCTGGGCTTTTTTTTTTCGCAATTCTTAAAGTGGTTTGGTTTTTTTTTTTTTAAAGTAAAAAAGAACACATTAACATGTAAAGAAAAAATGAGAGAGAATATAAGATGCTCCGATGGCATCCATGCAAGCTCGTCTCTGAAGATGCTGGAGTGACACCAGTCCAATGATACTCCTGTGACATCCACGCATAACATATAACAGCATTAACTGTGCCACAGTATTGCCTGGATGCTACTCAGAGACAAGGGCACACCACCTATAGCCCTCTGCTTCCCTGCAAGTTATTTTTTCCCCCCTCTTATTTACTGCTTTTTTTGGGTTTTAGGGGTGGGGGGGGGGGGGTGGTTGTTTGATTTTTGTTTGGATAGCTTGCTTTTTTTTTAAAAAAAAAAAAAGTACTGAAAGCCAGGTCTTTCCTGGGCAAGAGGACACTGCGCAGAGGGAGGTCCTGCAAAGCTGGACACCAGACAGAGAGGATAGATTGCAAAGCTGGACGTTCCCCGAACCCTATGTGCCAAAATGGTAACCCAAGGCAAGTTGGTCTCTGGGTGTAAAGCTCACGTAATTTGTATGAACTTCTAACGCTCTCCTGGCTGTAAACCCATGTCTCCGAGCGGGCAAGCAGAGTCCCGGGTATTTCCATGCCTGTTGGGGGAAGAGTTTGCTCCAAGAAGCCACCCGTGGAGTTCTGTGGAGCAGTTCGGTCATTTACACCGAAAGCGTAATGCGCACAAGCAGATTCTCAGAAACCTCCTCTCAGCACTTGAGCTCAACTTTTGTAATATTACAGGTCTACCCAGCCCACTCCACAGAGAGAAACAATCCAAACACGCCGAGGGAAGAATAACTTATTTTACATTTCTGAAACCTATAATAATATTTGCTCTGAAGGTCTCCTGTTCCTTCTTCCAGAGGCAGAGAAGGAAAGGGAAAGGGAGCAAGAGCAGGGATTCACGTACACAGAGAAACACACGCATTTTACATGATGTCAAACCCTTATCTGGCCTTAAAAAACTGGCAGAAGGGTTGATTTCTTTAGAGCCTTAGCCCATTAAAGCTACAAAACCTCAATTAAAAAACTGCCAGATTTTTATTTTTTTTTTACTTTGCTCCAGAAGGATATAAAACCAGTTATGAGGAAAAAAATCTGCTTTTTACATGGAAAGTCCAAACCATAATTACTGCCACGCTTAATGTTACTGCACACCAGGAAGACTCTAACTCCCATATCATTATTTTTTATTTACTATTTATTTTGCATTTTCTATTCTGTACTTGATAAGGCATAAAAAATCCAAATTAAATAATATAACAAATCATTAATACGGTTTATTTTCCCCCAGGCCACAAACACACTGAACCAGTTTGTTTACCCTCGGTTTATTCTCGCCTGTAAGCAATTCGGAGCGGGGAGAATAGGGAGGAGTGGTGCACAGCATGACTGGATTCAACCCAAAACGGCACCTTCTACGGCTACCTGCAACCCCTCACACGAAAAATCTAGCAACCATATTCCTCAAAAAAAAAAAAAAATTTATGGTAGTACTTTTTAATAAAGTAACAAGAAGACACAGGCCCTTTATTTCTCTTTGGCAGGCCAAATATGAGATACACACACACAGGAACCATGCATGCTCGTATTGTATTTGCCCTCTTTAGACAGATTTCAAGATGCAATCCCAGCAAGGTCTCTGGTTTAGATCTTGGTGTTTATCTCCCGCAGCAGTTATCTGTCTTAGGAATACACAGGCTTGATAAGAGGGATAAATCCAACGGGAGCACTAAGAGGATAGTAATCGGCCTATGCTCCACTGGATTTTGATCTGTTTGGGGGGAAACCAAGCTGCTTCTAAGAGATGTTGAGGGTAGGGAAAAAAATGAGGGTAGAAAAGGTTTATGCCCATTAGTTTGTGCTCTAGGAAGAGGCAATTTGGAGCTCATGAAGGCTGTTTCCCATTCTTTGCAAGTAGGTCCACCACTACTTGGCAGGGAACTGGAACCAAGCCCTGGTCCACATGGTCCCTCCATGCTCTGCCCTCCTGTCCTCCACCAACCCTCCAGCAAGGCTCCAGGTCTGCATGGTTCCCCTGTGCTCTGTCCTCCCGGTCTTCCACCATCCCTCCAGCCAGGCTCTCCCAGCTGGCGAGAAGACCAGGACATGTTAAGGCACTGCTTTGAAACTGGAAAGTTCTCAATATGTGGGGGCTACATGGTGCTTCTCCAAGGCGATGGCCATCCTTGTCCTGGCCGGCTTCCAACTCTTGTAATTACATGCTGCTGACCCAACGACCCCTCGCTGTTTCCATAGGCTTGTGTTAGTTTTCACTTCCTATTGTGATGCTTTGCACTTTTTCCAAGAGTTGCCCATGTGCGGCCCCAGGGACACCTGCGTTTTGCCGATGGAAGCTACAGAATGCCACTTACCTTCCCAGGGAAGCTTAATTGATCTACTATGGTAAAGCTGGTGTGGTGTTAGGAGGTGTTGCTCTGGTGTAAGATCAGTAATGACGAACCCAAGTCATACTGGCTATTTTAAGAGGAAAACCAGTGTTTCCCGTAGGTTCTCCTTCTTTTGGAGACGCACTGTCGTTAGAAAGAAAAAGTATTTCTTTTTTTTCTAGAAAGACCTTTTTTTGGCACCAATTCCAACCCCTTTGATGGCCCCAGTTGGGCGGTGGGCAGCTCCGGGTGCTGCCTTCAGCCCTGTGTCCGTCCGTTTTTCCGAGGGGAGAGGTGCTAAGCCAGAAAGCGGGAGGTGCCAGGCAAGGTTGGGAACTGGTGCAGGGAAGACAGGGTTAAACCGGCCCTGAGCACCATGGAGCGTGTTTGAAGGAAGTCTCACAAAAGTAATTTTAACTCTCTCCGTCTCGCCCGCTCGCTCGCTCGCTCCCTCCCTCGCTCTCTCTCTCCTCCTCGTCCTCTTCCCCCCGGTTGTACATTATTCCTCATTCTTTACATTGCGGTTATATTTATTCCTTGTTCCATTGAAGCTGTATATTAAAAGTGCCAGTTCCGAGCTTCTGCTGTACAAGGGGAAAGAAAGGAAGAAAGAAAAAAAAAAAAGGGGGGGAAAAAAAGTGCTGGTATTCAGTTCCTGTGAGCTCTTGCTCACTTTGAGCACTGTTCCTATTACACAATAATGTGTTATTTTGTTGAATTTTGGCATCCATCTAGGCTCGCCTGGTCAGGAGCCAAAAAATTAGAGTGTGTCAGTCCACCAGTTCCTCTGCAGAGAGGCGCTCCCCTCGCCCAGCGCGTGCTCCCGCGCTCCTGGCCCCAGGCCAGCAAGGGAAATCCATTTTACATAAAGAACGCACAGAGCTCAAGTGCTCGGAGACTTTTTACCTACTAAAATAACTTTATGGACAAGCGCCAGTCTGCCAGACACGCATGCGGCAGGGGAACGTTTGGCACCAAAAGCGAGGTAACGCGGCGCTCCCGCTGAGGTACCAAAGTTGTTTGGCGGTGGGGTCTTTTGGGGGGTTTTCTTTCCTTTTTTCTCTTTTTCTTTTCTTGTCCTTTTTTTTTTTCTTTTCTCTTTCCCCCCCTTTCCAGAAAGCGAGGAAATGGCTGTCAGTGCCGTCGTGGCACGTCACGTGACTTGGCACCGCCCGCCCCATTGGCCGGCCCCGCCGCCGAGGCAGCCGCCATGTAAGGAGCGGAGAGCTTCGCCCCTCGCTGCATTCTTAAAATGGCGGACCTGCCGCGCGCCCGGCGAGGCGAGCCCAGCCCCAGTCCCAGCCCCAGCCCCAGGGCTCCCTTCTTCTTTCTTTTTTTTTTATTATTATTATTATCCCCCCCACACTTCTTTTTTTCTCTCCCTTTTTATTTTTTTTTTTTTACCCCCCTTCTTTTCCCCCTCCGCTGAAGTTTTTATAAACCTTTGCAGATTTGAGTAGAAACAGATTTCTCACAACTTGCTCTGCGTCTCAATTTCACAGCTCAGCATACACTCAGGCACTGTCAAAAGCTTGACAGCGTTCCAGGGAAAATATTAACTGTAAACTTTCCAACAGGAATCGAAGGCGCGCACGCACACGCACGCACACACACACACACAGGCGGGCTCCCATCAGGATGTCCCCTCCGCCGCGGGCCGAGAAGGCGACATTTCCACCGCTCCCCAAAGCTCAGGCCACTGCCAAAGCCACCGCCACCCCCAAGATGGTCCCGCTTGGCCGCAATTAAGAGGGGACGCCTCCTCTCCGCCTTGAGGAGGCCGGACCCCGTTGGAACACTGCATGCTCTGATGTATAAATATTTGCCTCTGGCTAAAGTTCAAGCAGCCCTCTGTGGCTGCCAGACACAACAGAAAACCAACATCCAAGGGAAAGTGTTTACTGCGGCACCGGCCAACGCTGCCGCTGCCAGCGAGCCATCGCTTCGGCCCAGCCCGACGGCCCTTATCACAAAGCACCTGGCTGGACGCCACCCGGCACCCGGGAAATGGTTAATTTCCTCAAAACGCCCCTTCGCCCTCGACTGCACTGAAGGCCCCAGCATGCGGGGTCTGGTGGCGGAGGGCAGACATGTCTCCCCTCCAAGGTATTAACTGTTTGTTAAGTGAGTGTCGCTAATGCATCCCGTCTCTGAAGTTGCATGTTATCTTGGCCTGGAACACACGTGTAGAATCATAGAATTGTCTAGGTTGGAAGAGAACTTTAAGATCTTCGAGTCCAACCATGATAAAAACCAACACTAAACCATGTCATTAAGCTACTATGTCAACCCGTCTTTTAAATACGTCCAGGGATGGTACCTCAACCACTTCCCTGGGAAGCCCATTCCAGTGCTTAATAACCCTTTCAGTGTAAAAGTTTTTCCCAGTATCCAATCTGAACCTCAACTTGAGGCCATTTCTTCTTGTCCTGTCGCCTGTGACTTGGGAGAAGAGATCGACCCCCACCTCTCTACAACCTCCTTTCAGGGAGTTGAACGCACATAAAAGCTCACAACCAGAGACTCCTCTGCCGACCAGCACTGGAAGGAGACAAGAAGATAGCGGTCGCACAGGGAATGTCTTTCAGCAGCAAAAAATTAACAGATTTTGAAATATACAGTGCTAGTCAGTGATGCAACGCTGTTGAAGGGATGCAAAAATACATTTTCTCACCCCTCTTCTACCCTCCAAACCAAACATTACTCGGAGTCTTCACCAAATAAGGGTAGCTAAACCCAAGTAACTCAACCCATGACTTGTCAGCTTCAGATATTCACAAAATCACTACAGAAAGGTAAAGAAAGGAGGGAAAAAAGATAATCTAGGGGTACCCTACAAGACTCCTGGCTGTGACCAAGGCTGTTATCATTGGTCATCCTTGAGACAGCTTTCCAATACACCAGTAATCGCGGTGTTAAGATGCGGTAAATGAACACGACAAGACCCTGCCCATCTGATTTGCTCATGCTGTAAATGAAAGAGACTTTACTATGAACAAAGAGGAAAAACTGTTATTTGGGGCAAACATCTCAAGGAAGGGAAGAATGTGAAGTTACTAAGGAAGGAAGAAAAGAAGGAGTGGAAAAAAAAAAAAGGCAAGGCAATTATAATTTAACTAAAATGTGAAGTTATACAAATAATTATTCTGATGTTGTCTTTGATATGCACATTTAATCCACTGAAATATTTGACTTTTGTCAGAGACTGTATGTACTAAAGTAGATGCTATGTAGCAAGTTATTTAGTTTGCTATAGCTCTAAACCAGAAAAAAAATATAAACCCTTACTCCTTATTCTTCTTAAGCCTAGGTTTAAAAAGTTGCAAATTCACTGTAAACCCCCACAAATCCCATATTCTTAGGAAATATGGAGGGGGGTTAATAGGGAAAATTTGCTGAAAATTTGAAAGGTAATAAGTAGTAGAGAACATTTCTTATGAAATTTTCTTATTGAATATGAGTCTCCAGAACTCTGCTGGCCCTATCCAACCTGAGAAGCAGTGGGTGATGTCAGCGCCGTCGATCTCCTTTAGACCTAAGCAGCCCAGCACTAATAGTATCAGGACGGGCTTCCAGGAGGCCCAGGCGAATCATGTGAAAGAGGATCACAGAGGAATGTTCTGTTCCCGCTGTGAACAAGACAGAATTAACTCCGAGATGCTTCCTTCTGCTGCCCTGTTTGTCCGAAAGGTCAAGACGATTAGGTCTTGTATACTCGGAACGGACCGTCAAAACAAAGCGCATGCTAAACCTTCATCTATTTTAAACAGACAAGAAGATGCACTTAGGAAGGATCATTTTAAGATGCTTCTAAGGTGTTGTGAGTTACGATTTTTTCATTCTGGTGGTTGGCTGCTCTGCAACAACAGCTGCCTGCAAACTTTTTGTTATTTCAAGAAGATTCAAGGAGGGTTTTTTGAAGCACAGTCGCCTTTTCCTATATATATAAAGAAAAAAACAAAGAATATGGACAGAAGGAGAAAAAAAAAAGCCTGATGTTCAAGTTATCATGCATTTAAAAAAACAAAAAAACAAAACCCAAACCACTACACTGGCAATGTTAATTCATTACAACAATTATTCCATCAGGTGGATTTCTATGGAAATATATACATTGTTTACCACAACGAGGATTCCTTTACCAGTCATATCTTTGAAGTCTAAAGATTAAAAAGCAGATACACTGAAAGCATTAAAATTGTCCAAGTGCTTTGATATGGTGTTTGTCTCCATTACGCAGAAGAAAAGGTACTTACCAGATCTTAATTGACTATATATTTAAGTATGATCATAGCAACATATTCAGCATATTACCAACGGGTATGAAATGTTACACCCAATAAATGTTGTGTGACACGTACCTAATGGGTATTCTATCATGCTCAAAGAGTATAAAACAAATATGGAAAAAAATTTCATCCAATTGTATCTTTTTCATTGAGCATCAATGTAAATATAGACTGAAGCAATCAAAATGCTGGAAATATAAATATTCCTTTTAAAGCCACTGAATCCATCACTTTACTAGGAAAGGCTTAGCTATGTTATTTGCAATTCCCTCATTGCACAACAATGTACATTACTGTCTGTAAGCTCTAATTTGGCATGGCGCATCATTAATGACCTGAATGGTGGCTGTTTCACACATACATATTTAATTACAACAGCTGAACAAATTACATATTTATGCTTTATAAAGGGGATTGCCAGTCTAATTCATTTGCTATGCATGCAGGTACAGGGCTCCATCTGCAACAGCATCTGCACAACAAGAGCTAACAATTATCCATTGTAAGTGAGTGAGTGTATCTGGTGAAACCTGTAAGAGATGCAATCGTATTAACCACTTCACTGCCTACAAAGTAGTATTTTCTCAATGGACCACAATATTTTAAATAATTTATCAACAATAATACTACTTTGCATTTTCGTAACATCCCTCATCCGAACATCTCTGAGCACTTTATATGCTATAAAAAATTAAGCCTTAAACACTCCTGTGAGGAAAGTAGTTCTCATCCCAACAGCGTACGTGGGGAAAGGACGGCACCTAACCCTAAGGGGCTGGTTCCTCAACAGGCACAATAGGCTTCCCTGGATCTATGCTCATTAATATTATTTTAACCCGTGATCCCCAGCTAAAGGTGACTCGCCCTATGTGAAAGGTGAGAAAGAAAACCAGTGGCAAAGGAAGAAAGAGTCAGATCTCCATAAAATTAATACAGTACTTTAAGCCTTAGAAGACTTGGCTTCCATGGGCTTTTGATCAAGCTTAAAATTATTACCCACAACCTACCGTCCTTAATTGTACAAAAAATTCTTACTGAATTATCTAACAAGCCTTCCAAAACATGACTTACTATTTCTAAAAATTCATGGAGAAATGGCGAGAGACCAGAATACTGGAAAAATATAAATGTAATATAAATCTTCCAGAAAGCAGGGAAGAGTAATCCTGGCAGTAAGAGTCCAAACTAATGTTTACAGAGTAAAAAATTAACAGAACAAAATCAAAGCACGTAAGGGAGACAACTGAGCTGCCTGAACCAATTAGTATTACTGCTTTAGCACGGATGTTTTTTGACAAACTAGATATATCTATGGTGTATATCAAGCAGAATTACAGTATTAATAGAACAATAGAAGTTGTATATTTAGATTCTGGCAAAGCACTTAGTAGAAACTCTCATAAAATTCTGCATACGCAGCATTATTTTTACTTGGTTCTGAAGTTATTTTATGGACCGAAAACTTGCTGTAATGAATTAAAATTACAAACAATCATCTCCTGAGTCAAACCTACTCCTTCAGTGAAGTGCTCTGAGGAAAGGAGGTAGTCAAAAAGAGCCCCATCTTGTTTAAAAATGTTTGTTAAAAGCAAAAATAAAGAAGGGAATGAAAATCGTGCATAGCCACGAAACAGATGTTTGATGTGCTTCCAGAAGAGCAGAGGAACAAAGAAAGGTGCTAGAAATTTGGAAGCAGCCGCAGCACAAAATGAATTTAGTTTCAGAAAAATGGACAAACACAATAAGAAAACCAAATAATTACAGGGAGAGAAAAAAAATGAGGAAATCAAACGTCAAAATAAACATTATCAGTGACAGCAAAGAGATGATGATTATACAAGAGTTTGCAATGCCGTATGGCAGCAGCAAAAAGTCAGTGAAACTTCTGGCAGTCCCCCATTTTAGAGAAGTGGAAGGTTTTTCATTACTTGGGACATTTAGAAGTAAAGCAGATAATCAGGGCTCCGTAAGAAGGGCTACGTACCGACAAGACAAGATCAAACAAGTCCTTCCCATCTCTAATTTCTTTGGCTTTACAGGAATGTTAAATAGCTTGAGAATTTTCACGTAATAAATATATAATAAATCTAAGGATCAGCCTAAGTATAGGATTATGGAAAATTATTTCAACTTCAGTACCTGAAAAGAGGAAGCATTTAGGAGTAAATGAATCAATAGTGAAGTTTCCCATTATCATTTACAGGCTCTATTTAGAAATAAATAGGTCTAAATAGGCTACTTGGCGTGGGGCAGCTGTAGGTCAACATTCTGCATCAGACACTGTAATTTGCCATAAGTGCAGAGGTGCTCATTAATTACAGGGAAATCTGAAAGTATCCCTCAGGCCTTCGCTGTAGCTGCCAAAGTGTTCAGTGAAGTGCAGGCACCCTCCAGGAAGTTCTGGTGCCGCTGCTGCTTTAAAGCCATGATTGGGCTGCGCAGCACAAAAGATCAGCTGTCCCAGGATGGATATCTCAATTGGAAAAGCTATTTTATCGAATTAACAGCTATGGTGTTCTGCGAGTGCACCAAGTGCCACAGCTGCTTCCATGTCAGCATCCAACATCATCTGGATCTGCTGGCCCCACCGACTCCCCCGGAACGCCCTTCTCTGGCTCTCCCTCAGGCGACAGAGCAAAAATAGGGGACAGAGCACCATTAGAAAGAGAGAAAAAAAAAAAAAAATTAAAATTTCCCTTCTTAGGGGCTGTGAGTGGTGGAATAGGAATTCCAGACGTCTCCTTCCCTCGGCAGGGCAGCTCCGACTTCCTCTTGGCCCAACCTGCCCGATATTTCTGGATGCTGGCACCGGGCAGTGACGGAGGGAACTCCGTGCAGCGCCGGCATCCCGGGCCAGCCAGCACGGAAACTCCGCACATCTTCCCTGACACACACAGCTGGATCCCCTGTACTACCCGTCATTCAGAGGTTTAAACTGCTCAAAAAGCAACTAAAATATATTTATTTTTAAAAAGAGGGAGCGTGTGTGTGTGTGTGCAATTGTTTAGTGGACACGTGCCAGGCAACATCGCTGTAATTACATTTCGTTGTGTTGCAACGCCTGCTTCTCCTACATCCTTAAATAGACAAGGAAAAAAAAAAAAAACAGGAGAAAGATCATCCCAATTTCTCCCCCATCTTCCCAGGTTAACATTACACAGGATCAGCTACTGCACCTAAATGCCCTGTCACAGGACCTCAAGTGACCTTGTCAACTCTGAAAGCTGGTCAACAATCCTCTTAATGCCGGGGAACACAAGCCACAGGTTTAACAACACCGCCAGGGAAAGATGCTAGCAAGAAAATCACATTCATTTATCGTTTATAACCCCCTGTTCCCCTTTCCAGACATAAAAAGAACCCAAAGCAACCCATCATTAAAGCTACACTTAAAAATAAAGTATAGGGAAAAAAAGATCATGGCAAAATGAGGTCCCCTACTCTTTGGGCTGGAGGGGGACGGGTGAGGGGACGGCAGAGGGACGCCAGGACAAGGCCAGCTCGACTGAATGGTGAGAATATGACATGGCAACAACCTTGTGTCCAGCAAAGCAGTTACCCCCCAGCCTCAAATATTTTAGGCATGGATTTTGACAGCTGATCTTTGATTTTTTTAACTTTTCACTTCTCCAAAGTAATCTCAATCAAAAAAGCAGGTATATGTCTTACGTTTCTCTTACTATTTAATGCTGCACACTCAAAGCCAGAAGTCGATGACTCTGTTTTCTAAAAATCCTGCCTTTACACAATATGTAACGAAAGTACTTAGACTATGGCATCCACTCTTTCTAAAAATGCAGTTTTCTGCTCTGGAACCATAGAAAAAGTATTCTATTTATAGAAGTAAATCTATTTTTATAATATATTTTCTGGGACAGTTTGTTTTTGTTTTCTTTTATTATTATTTTTTGCTTCAGCCAGTTGGAGCATTTATAAAAAAAAAAGATGGGGTCAGTTTGCAAGTTGGTATAAATCGGAATACTTCAACTGAAAAGCAAAGTGATGGTTTTTTCACCCATTATGGGACTGAATCACCATCACGCTTAAGTTGCTCCATTTGCATATCCGATTTTTTCCCTGCCTCGTGCCATAATCACTCCTCTACATGATGCTGCAATTTGCAACTGGAGAGATAATAACGATTTCATAAACAAGATTATAACTCCAGGTATTTAATAAAGCAACAGGAATGCAGGATTACAAAGCAACAACTAAGGTGCCGCGCTGAAATTCCTCTGGAGGAATTAAAGCTGAAGAAAAAAAATAAATAAAATACAAATACAATAATTGAAAACAGATTTTTTTTTTTTTTCAAATTTTCCAGCCTTGTTCTTTAGGCAACCATAACTCTTTAAACTGTCATTTGTAAAATTCCACTCCGATAATCCCCGGACTGTTGCCTGTAACTTCAGTATCTGCTCTGGCGACGGTGACGCCGTCATGCTCCTGCAACACGCAACGCTTGTGGCACCACTGAAATACTGACAAAACACCTATATATATATATGGGGGGGGTAATTTAAAAAAGCTAACGGTAAGGCCAGTTTTTGTTGAATTGCCTGGAATGGGGAAGCCACGGAAGCATTGAGCATCTCGCCGTGTGCATGTATAGCTGACGGATGTGTTAAGAGCATCGAGTTCAAATGTCAGACGGCAATCCAGACTGGCTGAAGCCTGCGAGGTGCAATGCACTCTCCCCTGAAGAAGTTTACTGTAAAGAGGCCAAGTCGTTCTCTTAAAATAGCCTGTGTTAGCCCGATCCAAGAATTACAGTCCCCTTGGCCAAAGGTGTACAGTCGGGATGACTTCTGCTCCCTCTTGTCAGACCTTCTTGAGCCCAGAACAGTCATGTCTCTCTTAAATTAAGAGAAACTGCTTACAGATCTAGAAATTTAATGCCAAACAGGAACGGCGCTGAAAACAAGTCAATACGGGTCAGTCAATGGATTACATTGGGGAAGACGTGAACTTCTAGCATTTGCCAAGCCTAAGCAGTTGAGAAATGAATCAAAATGATCCAGGAATCCAAATTATCTTGGAACTTTGAATTTCATCACCACTCTTCATCTCCTGCCCAGGACAGAGCAGGGCTGAAGCCCAGCCCCAGCCAGTTGCTGCTCTACGTGAGGAGCAACGAGAGCTTCCAGGGAATACTCTAAACGAGCCTAGCAGCCACCTCAGAAGGGTCAAAACCGGGGGGAAAAAAATCTAAAATCTCTCCCATTCCCCACCTGGCAAGCACAACCCCCCCTTAGGTGACAGACGTTACAATTACCAGTGGCATTTCCTAGCATAACGATTGATCTATTAAATTGATTTGCAGGTAATAGTCCTACTGTGCAGCCTCTTGCTAAAAGCAGGAAAAAGAGCCTCTTAGTAACTGTTTTGCTCCTCTTTCAAAACAATACAGATGCACGGTATTGTTTTAGTCTGAATAGTTCACATTTTAAAAGTCTTATTTCAAAATTGTATTTGCATTAACCTGCCTGTATTTGTGTCCTCCAGAACACACTTTCCTTTAGCACGCATATTTTGGGCTCTGCCATTTTCTGACTTTAGAATCAAGTTGGATGGTAAACTGTTATTTTTAATAGATTTATTAGATAAAGAGATTTAATAGATAAATATTCTTTTTAATAAATTCTAAATGTTCCTCCTTCCAAAGAAGCACAAACTCACTGCAAACACACAGATCCGATTCACAGGAATATTTATTGTGCTGATAATTGAACTCCAGTCATATGACTGAAAGAGGCTAACAAAAAAAAAAAGACAAAAAAAAAAGAAAAGGCAAAAAGCTCAACTGTCATTTCTAGACATCTATAAATTTCTTATTTTTTCTGCAGAGAGGAAGCTCCCTGGGGCTTTCTGGATGGCCTCAGTTTTATTTATCACCCACTCTCTTCCAATCTATGAATGCCATAATTCTTCCCCTTGCAAAGAGATGAACACGGCCTCAATCACACGCTCTCCTTGTATCAACCAGACATTGCTAAACAGCAGTTATGGTAATGGAAACTATTGATGAGCCCAGGGCTTGGTATCAGTTTCAGTTCCTGTTGGTTAAAAAATCTCAAATCTGAGGTCTGAACCAGCCTGTGGTCGATTCTGACCGTGGCTGTTGCCCCCTAACCTGGTGTTGGGAAGAGGGACAGGAGCAAAGATGTTCTCAAAGCGATGTTCTAGCAGGGCTGCTGGCAGCAGAGGGCATGGAGGGGAGGGAAGGATGTGGACTGGTCTAGTGGGAGGTGTCCCTGCCCACGGCAGGGGGTTTGGAACTCTATGATCTTTAAGGTCCCTTCCAACCCAAACCATACTGTGATTCTATGACGTGATCTCCCATTGGTACGGGCAGACCCTGTCGTCCTTAAACTGTTCATTGCACCGTAAAGAGAGAGAGTTTGATCAGAATTGTAGTAAGAATACTGTATTACTGTAACTCACATATAGTAATAAAACCAAAAGGTTCTGTCTGCTCAAAGGTACCTGTTTCTCAACAAACAAGTGAACATTTGTCCTGTAGCTCATTCCTTGCAAGGCACAACAATGTCTACTGCCAGGCTCTCAAACAGCTTTTTCAGCTAAATGAGATCCAATTGGAAAGAGGTCATAAATTTTCAAGAAGACCTCCAAGTAATTTTAAATATACTTTATTATTTTCACTTTACTTTGTCAATGATATTTTTATTACAAACTTGAAATACTTTTGCAGATTGATTTTATCCTTAGCAGTTTGGAAAATGCAGATATTTTTTTCAGTGCCTTAAACAGACCTTAATTTAATACCACTATTTTTGATTCAATCACAATCAAATCTATGTTTATAATGCTTTCCCATGTCCAAATGGCTTTCTGTGCTCCAGCACACATTGTTTAATATTTCTGCATTAGAAGAAGCTTCTCAATTTGCTCAATCTAGGTGACTCTGCCAAGAAGTTTTTCCGAGCATGAATAAGCCATGAAACATATATTCAAATTCAGATTAAAAATATGCATCTTTGAGCTTGGAATGAAGCATAAACGCTTGGAATCAAACCTTGGCCCTATTAAGGTCAACGGGAAGAGTTTGAAAGTGAATTGTTTATGATTAAGGAGATGTGGGTTCTAGCATTACCTTTCCACCCGATGCAGATTCCAACTATCATTGCCCTCTTCTCACCGGTAAAGTGGGAATGATGCCAGCCCGCATTGTGGCAGATTCTTTTTGAGAAATTCTAAGTGCTGTATGCATTTTAAAAATACAAGAGTATTTTTATACATATGTGTATATACATATAAAATAATAATACATACATAAAATAAATACTACAAAAATACTACAAGAGGGGTAGTACAACAGAAATGAAGTTGCACAGCAGCTTGTGAACTTGAAAATCGCCAGTTTGAGAAAAATGACGTGTATCTTATTTTTCACACTGAGCAAGGCTGTGATTTTTTTAAATATCCAAGCAAACTAGTTTGGGCTTTTAAAACATGTCTGAGGAGTAAAACTGTCTTGCATCTTCCCGAGTTACTGGTCAGATTAGGTCTCTTCACTGTCATCTTGCACATGCCTTTGGTGCAAACGAGATCTGGACGCTCATTTGTCTAATTCAGCTGGGCCAGTTCCTACTGACAGAGCAACTTTCCCTCAAAGTTCACTTTTCCTTTTACTGCTCTCAGGGTTTAGGAGGGGGTGGGGTTCTATTTTGCCTTTCTTCTCTCCTGCCAAACACCACCGATAAGTCAAACCTTGTTTTCCAAACAAACGGAGAACTTCATATTAACAAACAAGCCAAGTCCTGCTGCAAATGGAAAACATTGATAAGAGAGTACAAAGAAATATTCTCAACTACTGGCCACAATTAAACTTCTTTTCTAATGAATCACTATAGCTGAGTGCACACACTGGAAAATATTGTCACGGCAGATACCACCGGACCTTCAGTTGTCAGTGGCCCGAGGTAAGCCTGGCTATTCAGGTCCCTTCAAATCTTCCTGAGAAATTTCCGGGCCGTCCTCGCTTGGGGCAGTGGTTTCTGTCTAAATGACAGCCTCAAAGAACCGCAGCTGAAGAACGGTTCTCACAACTCCTTGGATGCTTTTTTAAGCTCAGCCTGCAGGTTTTGCCACTGCCCGAAGCCAGTTCTGACCAGATCTTTACAGCTGCCTAGATTGGAATCCAGTCTAAATAAAAAATTAAAAAAAAAAAACCAAACTGCTATTTTGCATGGCATTCTTTCGATCTCCAGCAATATCCAGCTCCTTTTATTTTATATATGCATGCATATGTGTGCATTTATTACTAGTGAGCAGTATCAGATGGCTCCGCACAAAAGCTAAAGCTCGGGCAGTTACTTTTTAAGCTTCCCTGCATTAAGACACCATCAAAACGTCGATGATGTAGAAGAGCAGCGCCTAGGATGAGAAAGCCGGTTTGCCATGTAATCTCAAAACCACTCTGCCTCCCACTTAAGCCCAGTTTCCCTTGGTCTTTCCTTTGTGGTCTCTTCGTGCTGTCACTTAAATGCCAGTTTTGCTACTGTTATTTTTGGGGATGTGGATGGATGCCTACGTGTTTCAACCACCACTCCTAGATGCAGTTAGAAGCCACGCATGAATCTCACTCCCCTGAGACCCTTCAAGGTTCCAGGAGATAAGAGTATGCCTTGTTCTGTGCCACTTCGTTACCATGCTAGAGAGCGGTTAAAACTGAAATCATTGATACCATAAATTAATCAAATCTAGTAAAGTCCACAGTAGCACAGTATGGAAATATTTAAACAGCATCACTGGTGCAATACGTGGTGCGTTTTGTAGATCAACGATTGGCCAAATTCAAATATGAATCAAAACACTGCACAAAACGCAAAGGTAGAAGAGCTCAGTAAGGTCACCCAGCCCACATCTGCATCCACAGAATGATCCCTACAAAGACATTTTTAGTCTTTTCTCTTGCTTTCCAATGACTCAAACTGAAGGGCATTTAATTTTACCCTTGGGGAGTACTCCACATATACTACATTTCTTTGATGGTATGTTTTTTAGTTGTACTCCCAAGTCCCAACCTAAATTATCCTTCACTCTCCTTAGTGTTCACACCCTTCATATCATCAAAGATCTTTCACATCTTCTCCCTAAGGTGAGCTATACATTTTTAGTGCACCAGACTGTGATAACATTATCCTCAATAAATAGCACATACATAAGGAACCCATTGACTTAGAGGAAGTCTATCTATGGAACAGGTTGTTAAAGAAATAAGGACAGGGCAATCTGGCCTTAATCTCCATCCATGAATCAATAATACCAGATACCCTCTGCAATTTCTATTTGTTCTGACTTTCCGCGAACATGGTTGTTAGAGCTTCCAATAACTCCAAAAGCGGTATTTTCTGATGAACCCCCTTAAAAAAACAGGATGCTGCCGTAGAAGGGACCCAGTTGAGAGGACTTCAGTGGATTCACTGCCATTTTTAGTATGTTTGCTCAGGTTCCTTTTTGTCCAAGGCTGTCCCCATGCCCCTGGAAGGTCCCTAAGACAGCAGAGCTCCAGCCAGCGAGTGTGAGCTGGGGCATGTAACCACAAGAGGGAGAATTTTGTTACTCTTCATGGGGTAAAAGACAGGGGGAAAAAACATTTCTGACCCCTAAATGATGATTGTCGAGAAGACCAGCATTTAATGGTTTGTAAACACAAACCCAGAGCTATAAATGCATTGCTTATTCCCACTATAATCCCTTTTCGAACTGGTTCCCCTGATGAATATAAGGAGTATTGATTTTTAAACCCATGTAGGTTCTTAGAGACAATGCAGACTGACTTAATTATAATCAATAAAATTTACAGACAGTGATGCAACCCAGCAGAAGTATTCCTACCAAAAAGTATGGCATAAGAATACTCCAGCTTCCCTACTGCACTGCTAGAATATGACCTTAATGCATATTTTATTATGTATAGAAGCCTGTCCGTGAATCCATCAGAAGATCCCCTGCCTCTCCACTGTTACAACTAATTTGGTGGTGTCTACAGTTGCCTTTACATCTCTTCAACGAGCAAAGGGAGAGGAACTTTCCATCAGTCTTCATAAGAGCTACTGCAGGCATCCCTCGCCTTTTGGATATCCTCCCATCTTTCAGTCTACTTACTCTCACCGTCTCTATCTGAAACTATTTCTATTGCACTGATAAAACACTGAAGGGCAGAGAGACTGAAGGCGAGATTTGTCTCACCTAAATGTGGCTGTCTAATGGTTGGGCTCGTCTCAAAGCGAGGTGTCTCTGCTCCTTCTGAAGCCAACAGTGAGAGCCAGGCGGTTGCGAAAGGATTTTGCTGGGCTGAAATGCCCTCAGGGAGCGCCTCTCCCATTTCACCAAACAAAAGAACCAGCCTAGACAACCACCTGAGACCAAGAACCCAAGTTTTAGACATATAAACTTAGATGAGGTAAACCTAAGCACAACATATTTGCCTGGATCACAGTCTCTGGCAAAACCGAAGTGGAGTGAGAATCTGACATAGTTCAGGAAAGGACAGAAAAATTCCTGGAGCATTCTTCTTCTCTTGACAAGGTGGCAAAAATCAATGGCAGAAGGAGGAACAAGGCAAAAATCTACATCCAGACTGGCTTCCAAACCTGCTTTCTTCTATCCATCTCTCCTCTGTTTCCATGCATCTGCCTGGATGTTTGACCCACCATTCCCAAGGCATGGTCAGCCTAGGGCATGTCTGCGCTAGGCAATAAGCATAGAAGTGCTTAGGTGCCAAAATGTCTTCAGCAGCAGCAGCCACCCTCCCCAGGAACCAGAAGCCATACAGACATGAGCAGCAGGATGATTTAGACCTGCTAAAATGTTTTTTAGACAAAAAAAAAAAGGATACCAGCTCGTGCAAAGCATTTCACTAACAAGCCTTCAAGATCCTCACTTTGGAAAGTCCTGCCTTGTGGGTATAACATTTTGCACCTAAATCTTATCTTGGCCTCACCTATATAAGGCCAACCTCCTGAGATGATGGCAACCATCTGACTGACATGCGACCAACACCTACTTCACTAAGGTTCTACTGCCCAAATAAAAGCTAAAATACATGGAAGGACGTGGGCTGGGAGGACGCAGCAGAAACTCATTTTTGTGCTCAAGAGTTCTACGAGAAAACAGTCGGTCTCTCTTCCCACTAACTAATCTCTGCAAAATTGCTGCATTACTAATTACCGGTATTACATTTGAGAGGAAACAATGAGTATAAACAGTTTGACCACTCATGTGGCCCAAAGCCCACCTTTCTGTTTTCTAAGTGCTTTTGAAAGAGCTCTGTATTAACGGCTGCGACTTTCTCCCCATGACAAATTAGTCGGTGTTGACAGCATAGGCTGTCCGTAAGTGTTGAATAAAATCTAAGTAAAAAAAAAAAGCAACAACAACAAGAAGATACCTTCTTTTGTAAATATCTTTCAGCTGGCACAGTAAATTACATTGATTCAGAAGTGACTCATTTCCAACGCTGCGCACATTAGCAGCCAGTATTATTCAATTTGAGATTTTAATTTATAACATACTCTTGGTAATGTACTCCCAATACATTCCTCACTTCCCTACCCTGTGACTGACAAAAGATGAAAGATCTTTACTGTATAAATATTTTATATTAAACCCTTCACTCTGCCGTATTTCTTCCATTGTCAGTTCCCATTTGCAAGTACTATACATTGTCCCAAAAAGTGCTGATCTAGGCAAAGGGCATGTGCTTGTAGGCAGCCCTGCAGCTCCCGGAGCCGCTGCTCTGCTGCCAGGGAGCAGGAATCCCTCCTTTTGGGACAGAACTCCGTTGGCTGAGGGACTTGGTCATCTCAGAGGGCTGGATGTGGCCCCGCTGCCCACCAGCCTCCGGAGGGGACCAAATTCAGGGAACAAGAAGCACCCCTGTGGCTTCGCAAGCGGGAGATGCCTGCCCTCCTGCATTCAGCCCTTGACCTGGGTGAGGAGGAGAGAGTAAAGATGCCTCTTTGTTAAATAAAGGTTTTAAAAACTCTCCTTGTCACCTTGTGGCGGGGTGAAACTGTGTCAGCAGGCGAGATTAGATAACTTGACCTAAATCGTACTGGAAATCTGTGGCAGACCTCAGCTCAGATCTCCTGACATCCTGCCTTGCGTATTACTGACAAGACCAACCCTAATCTACTAGGAGAATCCTTTTCCAAACCGTTACTTAGTCAGGGCTAAATGCCACCAGCAGACAGACATCCACCGTAAAACCCTCCTGGCTGAGGCCACACTTGGCTCCTATTTCCAACCCGAATCATAGGAGACTCCTAACCACCAGCTCCACATGCTCCTTACTGCTGTTCCCGCATGTTGAGCACTTGCTATCTAATCCAGAAATACTCCCTGTCCCACGAAGTGCACAAAACAGAGGTTATTTATCCCGCCCTGGGCCAGTTCTTTGATCAAATTAACGTTGCTGATTATTGTTTGGTCTCTATCAGGCTGCAAAAAGTCCTTTGATCAACTACTCTTACTCTCTGTGCTCGCCGAGGAGAGTTATTTTGGGATCCCGCAGTCTGGACCGTGCAGGTATTTCATGGCTAGATGTAAGGCAGCACGTGTGAATGCGTTACCCTACTTAGATACATAAAAAATAATTTCAACTGGGCTAAATTACCTTTATTATCAACCCTGGTAATTCCACTGCAGCCATTTTCTTGAGTGATGTACGGAACACTATGAAATGAATCCTCTGAGAAGAAGATGGAAAAAAACAAGACAGTGATCAATGGATTCAATTAGTTACAGTATAATTCTACCAAGATGAAAAAGATCAAGACGCGATGCAACTTCTCCAGTTCGGCTAACAGAAGTTATAGAGAACCTGCTGCTAGTTTGGGGTTGGTTTTATTTTAAAAAAACAACACACAACTCCCTGTAACTACTAAGCCGTGTGATGCAGGAGGAGAGGAATTACCAACAGTGCTCAGCAAAATATCGGCAGCACGGAGAGGCTGTGCCACAGGTGGAGGCTCCCAAAGAGTGTTTTAATGGACTAGATACACATTATGTCTGTATTTCTTCACACATAGAAAGCGTTATAACAACAGAGAGATTTCTCTAATGACAACAAAATAAAACCTTCCCAACAGCACATCCAAGCAAGAAATAACAATGCTGTCACTGCTCTGCGGAGGAACAAATTCCTCTTCTAATAATTCCCCCAACGCTTCCAAACTCCTGCTTTCAGCATCTTCCCGGCGCAACGCCGAGAAAGCAGATTCCCTCGACGTGGGGGTCATCGGAATTACACTTTTGACCGGGGTACAAGCGTGGGGACCTCTCCGCTCTGTGCAATGTGTCACCTCCTTGTCACGGGGGGAGGGGGGGTGGTGGGTGTCACAAAGCACAGGCACGTCCCGGCGGCCGATGCCATTTGTGGTAAGCGAGGCGGCCGGGAGGCTGTGGTGGGGAAGGCAGGCACGGGGAAGAGCGTAAAGACACAGTTTAGTTAATCACATTATTAAGATCTTCATCACCGAGAGTACTTAGCACGTGGAAATAGTCGGTTTACAATATCGGAGCGGAGCAATCTGTATATTACGCCCGGGACATTACAGCGCCGGGAAATATGTAAATGTCATCAACTTAAAAGATAAAGGCATGTAGAGAGTAGGGCTTTTTTGCATGTAAAGGAAATAAGATGAATGAATAAAGCTGATCAAATGATTAATAGAATCCATAATCTTAATCTTATTATTTCTAAAGAAGAAAAGGCTGTTCAGTTAAGAGCTAGTCGTCTCCATTTCATTAAGAACAATTATATTCCAACTGATCAAGATCTACACCGCACAGCCCTCGCGGCAGACGCATTTTTATATTTCCTGTCATTTCAGCGGGAGACGAACAAAGTTGTTGGTGATTTCCGAGGCAAAAGCTCCGGCGATGGGTGTAAACAGATTTTAAACAACAGATCTGGCCGGGGTGATTTAAAGTCGAGTCTTCCCCCCCCCCCCTGCCCCGCTTGCCTCCGAGGAACACAATGCAAGGCAACCATGTGCTGGTTTCAAGATGTTTAAATCCCAGCCACGCTATCAATGTGAAGGGGGGGGGGGGGGGGGGGGGGGAAAGAAAAAAAAAAGAGAAAAAAGTCATCTGGATGAGCTTTCTGCCCAGTGCCAGAGCCGAACCTACGCGCACCACTGCGCATACGCGTAGCCCGCACCTACCGACCCGTATATACGGTATAACGTGGAAATCACTATATACATACATACATATATATATATATATATATATATATTTATATAGAAAAGTGACCCCTGCCCGTCTCGGGCATCAGATCCCGGCTGCTGTCCTTGCAAATCATCGATAGCCGCGCCCTCCGCCGCCACTTGAGTTTTAATTTTAATTATATTAAGTGAAGTAGCGGGCTCGCCGTGGAATTGACCATGATGCATGACGGCTGCCTGTTAAACGATCGATTGTGAATATCGCCTTTCTCCTCTCCATCGATATTCCCAATCCGCCTGATCTGCGGCCGGGGAGGTAGCGCCAGGGTTGGTTTGTTTTGTTGTTTTTTTTTTCCTTTTTTTTTGGTGGAAATGTAAAAATGAGAGACTAGAGTGAAATAACATTCCGCCCAGTCACCTGCAATTCAATATGCACACAAGAGACGCCGATGTATATGAGACGATTTTAATTATGATTAGAAGACACACTCTGAGCAAGAGAATAGATTTGGAAGGAGGGGAGGGGGGAAAAGGGGGGGGGGGGGGCGGCGGCGCATTAATGAAAACTTTCCCCGCGATGCTAAAAGAAACAAGTGGTTGATACAACGGAGGTGATTTGTCACCCAACTCCAAAGGGGGGTGGGCGATCGGATCTGAGCATCAGTCCTTCCCCCCCACCCCCACCCCTTCACCAGTTATTCCCCCCCCCACCCCCCCGTCTTCCCAACCTCTTTGAAGCAAATGATATGCCATGATGCCTGCCTAACAGGCAGAGCCTCAGACCCCGCCTTTGCCGGGCTCTTCCACCCCCGGAGCGGCTCCCCCCCCCCCACCACCACCCCCGC
>JAOQGH010000004.1:30644054-30681913 GCA_025769975.1 Gallinago jamesoni | reverse complement strand
GGGGGGGGGGGGGGGGGGGGGGGGGGGAGAAGACAAAACAAATTAAAAAAAATAAATTTATAAAATGTTTTCACACCCTGTTGGGTTAAGAGACAGTGGGTATTAATCCTATGGCTGCTACCCCAAGCTTCCTCTTTGTGGTCAGCAGAGAAGCTGTGTGGTTGGGCGGAAGGAGTCCAAAGGCTTTTTTTTTTCTCCTTTTTTTTTTTCTTTTTTTAAAAAAAAAAATCTGTGTTAAAACAAGAGAAAGTGGACCAGTTACACAGCAAAGCAAAAACCACAGCCAGCCCTCTCTGCTGTTGCTTTCCCCCTAAATGTGGCCTACAGCGATTCTGCTTTCCAAAAAAAGGTTTAATTTAAACCATACAGTGCTACAAGCTGCCACGTTTCCAAATTCCACATTCCTTTCTAATCTGTGCACTTCAGAACTGACAAATTCTGCTTCCAATGGTACCCAGACTAACTGCGACCAAGAAATTGCTGCTACCCCACCATTCCTCCACTCGATAAGGAACGCCGACTGCCCCCCCCCGCTGCCTGCCCCCAGCCCCTGGGTTTTGCTGAACTTCTAAAATTATCATATTTAAGGGGCCAGATTCAATATTTGTAAAAATCTTTAACTCTCTGGGGAGACTTTTTGCACAGTGAGAAAAGCATTTCCAGGACCCAGGGCGAGGCGGCGGGGGGGCAGTGGGGGGAAATTCCCAGTCTGGTATAAATCCACAAAATTCCCCCGACGAAGAGCAATTTGCACCCGCTGAGACTCTTCCCTCAGAGCTCCGTTTGCACAAACCCACATGGATGGATAAAGACGTTGGCTCTTCTCCTCCACACAGCCCAAAAATGTGCAGCCCAGAAGAGCCGTCCCTCATCTGAAGTTAAATAAGTAACACTCTCAGACGGGAGGAGGGGGGCAAAGAGGATGTCCTGCTTTGTCCTCCAGCAGGAATGGCCCTTGGTGGCATTAGATGGATGCAAGAGGAACCCAAAATTTTGCATCCCTGCAGAAGACATGGAGAGAAGGGACCACCTAGGACCATCGCCCTCCAACTTAGGGACAGTCTGTTGAAGGGTGGGTGGCAGCGGGCTGGGGGCCCAGACAAAGCTTCATCAGCTGAACCCCAGGCTGGAGAAGAACCAGCCCCAATGGTGGCTGGCTCAGCCCGTTCGGGGTCCCCTGGGAACCCACATTCTCATCCAACTTTGTGCCATGCCAGACTGGAGGAGCGCTAGGGCCACCACTGCCAGCCTGGAAACCGCTCGCCCATACGTTTTGGCCCGTAACGCATAAAAGTGAGCGTTTTGGGTTGCCCAGCAGATGTGTTTATTTCTGTCCCGGGATTTTTTTGGCCCTCCTGCAGCTCCGCGACGCGCAACCGTACGTACAACTTGTCAGCGCAGGGTAACAGCATTAGCCCTTCAGTAGCCTCGGGGCTCTCATCTTAACCAGCGTTCAAGCCACATGGTAATTTTAGGGCACATACACGACTATTTAGTACATCTCCTGCAAACAACCTGCGGCAATCTGCTGCACAGCGAGGCGCAGGAGTAAGGAAGGAGCGACTGGGATGGATCCGACTCCGCCGAAAGGGGGGAAGCGCAGCTCGTTTCGGCTCCCGCACCTGCTTTCTGGCGGGGTGCATCCACCAGGCAACTCCTCCTGCCAACCCCGAGCACAGGAGAAGCATATGTCACATCTCAAAAATCATGGCATTTTCAAACTTCTTTTTTTCTCTTTGCCTTCTGCTTTCTGATCCACTAAAGTGCAGACAAGGAACATTTTCAGGCTCTTCTCAAGAGTCAGAAACTCGAGCTTTTCTCTTTTTACTCCTGCTTTTTTCTTTTTTCTTTTTTTTTTCATGACAGCTGAGCTGCACATGGAAATCTTTGGATACCTGGAACCTTAAGGAAAACATCAAACCTTGTGAGACTCACCGTAAGAGCAACTGCCTGGTAACCGCACGCATCTCAAACCATCATTTAAATCACCAAATAGTTCAGCTCGATGTTTACTTTCAAGTAATGTCAGAAGTCGAGTGTAGAAGGCCAGGTTCTTAGCCAGCGTAAATCCATTTAAGTCGTGGGCTCTTTCCCTGCTCCAGAATCACTGTGTTTATATTCAGACAATACACTCGACAGGCACCAGATGAGCGTTCTTAGCCTCAGCTCAATGATTTTTCTGGAAATGGAAAGAGCTTAGCTGTGGGATCCCTGCCAGGGTAGGAACTCTAGGGTTTGGGATTTTTTGAGGTTGGGATTTTCAATAGGAGCTTCGTCCCCATGTCCCTTGTGCTCCTTTGAAAATCCAAGCCCATGTTCATAAACTCGAACGGGTCCTTTTTAAAAGAAAACCACAGAAATAGTATAAAACTGGCACGGAAGAAAAAACTATACTGATGCTACGCATGCCTTAACAAGTCGGCAAAAACATTCAGATTTAATACCAGCATAAACCTGAATTTTGATCATTTCTGCCAGGGCAGGCCAATAAGGCCTTAAGTTTGAGTAAATGTCAGTCATTCTCAGTTGTCCCACTAGTAGTCCCATAATGGGATGTGCTAGCCAAAAATGGAAAGGAGGCACAGCATCTGCTTATGTTTAATTTATTTTTGCATTTTGGCGTGTTGTCCCGGGAGAATCAATGTTTTTAAGTGGCTGCATCTTTTTGAGCCAACTTGCTGTCCTTTGCTAACACATCAAGGACACGTTTCTGGAAATGGAACACACTCCCATTGAAACCAGAGAGAGGTACAGGTATGGCAACCTTACGTTTTTAAAATTTAATATGCAGTTTTAGAGTGAAATTCCCTCGGTTTGGCTCAGACTGAACTCCAGATTCCCCGCCTCAAAATTCTCATAAGCAGGAGTTAACGCGCGGGGATCACGGAGAGGTGAATAAATCCACTGAAGGCAGTTCAGCACTTTGGCTGTACTGAAGCATTTGGGGCACCCACATCCAGTTACTCTGGATTTATATGCAATTATTGATGGCTAAAATCAACTCACTGGTTTTAATCATTGCCTCTTTTCCCCAGTACCTGCTGGGGAAGGCAGGGCTAGAACCAAGCGTAAAGGACCTGTGCCCCTGGAAGACCCTTGGCCGTGGCACCTTGCCCTGATGGCAACGGCGTGGGTGTCACCGACTCAACCACACACACAAGGGAATAACGCGTTGTTTTTTCAGGGCTGGCTAAAATCAAGAGCAGAGGGGCTCGGCGCACACTTTTGATTTTCGAATGCTAATTTCATTTTAATAGTAAGCTGCTTGTTTAAGAAGTGAAAGAGGTTCTGAAACACAAAGGTGCGTGGATGTTATTATTAACTAAGACGGGGCTGATCGCTAGTTTTTTAACAATTTGGTAACAAGAAAAACTGGTCACACGCTGGGACGTTTTATGCCAAGTCTCAGCCAGAGCAAAATTTTATGGCCGAGTTATAAACCCTTGAAAATAAGGGTTTATAATAGAAATGCTGACAGACCCTTAATTATAGCAGCACTAGCGGGCACTGTTGTAATAAGGCCCACATATTTTCCTCTTTGATCATTATTTATAGGATGCATTGGAAATCATCCCATTTACAACTGTATGCCCGCTCAGCTAGGTGGAGTTTTAGCCATTAAGAAAGGGAAATACAAAGTCGGCTGGCGAAGAAAGCCGGGGGCTTTACCTCCTGGCGTTCCTGCGGCATACCAACCCCGAGCTTCAGGCAGTGACTAATGCCTTTACTCTGCCGGTTTGTATAAGAGGTTGAAGTTCAGGCTGGTGCAGTGCAGCATTCCCCAGGACCTGCTGCCTCTTTAGGCAGGCGATTAATCACTTGATCGATAGACCATATGATTAGGCACTAATAGCTGATAGGAGGAGAGAATAAACAACCATAAATTTGCTTTGTACCGAGTAATCCAAGTGTAAGAGAGGTCAGATAATGGCCACATAAGGTCATGTTGCCTAAGGAGCCCATATGGGAAAGATGGAAGATACATACATTTTTAAATATCTTCAATTATTATTGTATTGCTGGGCAGGATCGGGGCTGCCGGCGCACCCCTCTCTCTGAGCACGGGCAGGCTGCCGTGCTCCAAAGGAGGCTGATATCAAACAGCCACAGCCGTTTCCACATCGACCCCAAAAAAAAGAAAAAAAAAAAAAAAAAAAAAAGAAACGACCTCAAAAACCTCAGGTCGTGTGATGATTTCAAACTAAACATCTGCGTCGGCCAAGGTGGGTGTCATTTCGTTGACACTGGGAGGTCGAGGTTGTCGGCTCCCAAACCGCCCCCTTGATGGGTTGACCTGGCTGGATCCCGATGGATCTGTGCTCTCCGCGAGGTGCCGGTCCCAGCCCCGATCCAGCCACCGCCTCAGCCCGCAGCGCCCGGGCAGGATGCTCGGCAGAAAAACTCCCCTTCAAAGGGCCATAAATCTCCGTCTCCCCACCCCCTTGCCCTCCATCCCTGCCTCCTGCCTTTTCTAAGGCTCTCCTCTTCCCCTGCATAAAAAACGGTCTTTTCAGGACTCAAGATGCAAACCAGGTTTACAGCCCCTTTTTTTATTTTTTTTCCTCCTTCTTTTTCTTTTTCTTTTTTTTTACAGTAAACGTACTCTTTGTCTGTGGCAACGAATTGGAGAAGAAACAAAAATGGCTGGTTAAAAGGAAGAAAAAAATACTTCAGTCACCCCAACAAAGGCAAAGAGTTTACAAACCTTCCCCGTCAGCGCCTGGACGCGGGCAAAGTACTTACTTCATTAAGTTGAAACAAAACTCGACCAGTAAAACCGTCAAGCTCTGTCCGAGACAACCAGCAGGCCCCTTGCAGCATGTTCCTGATTGACCATCAGCAGACTATGTAAATCGCTTTTTCTGACAAACAATCGTGGGGATAAATGCCCTCCTTTATCTTTGGGGCTCCCTAAACTCCCCTTTCTCAACGAGGGGACATTCATGGGCTGCAATCTTATTTTTTGCTGCTTTTTGGGCGTCAGTGGGAAAGCGCACCCATTCTTTACCCCCTACCCCCCCCGCCCAGCATTAACTGTGTGCACGGGGAGGGGGGGGGGGTGTAACAACACATCCCAGGATGCTGTTTGCCTTGGGTTTTCAAAACGAAGCTGTGCTTCAGATACCGCAGAGGCTCTTGAGTTTCAAAGAGGCCGAGGTTGGAGTGGCTCCCACCACGCCAGGCAATTCAAGCTCGCTGGAGTGCCGCGAGGACTGCACCTACACTTGACTCTGCCAGCGAGCAAAATCACCGCCGCGCTCCCAATTCCCTTTTTTCACCCCCCATTTTATTTCACGTGGGGCATCGCGCCCGCCACAGAGCATCCCAGAGCACCCACCTGAAGAGCAGCTCCCGATCCTCAGGCTGGTGCAGGCACGAGTTCTTCGGGTCCTGCCCTCCCCTGCTTTGCTTTGGGAGAAAGGCTCCTACCATTTAACACAAACACCCTCCCTTTTGAAAGCCCTGCATTAAATTAAAGACGGCTCCTCAGTAATTTGGAGGATAACGTCAACCCCAAGCACCAAGAAAGTCAAGTGCTTGGACCATAAGCTCGGTGATCTCCATCACAGGGATGGACAACTTCCTTCAGCAAGGACTTCTGAAAACAACTAGAGTGATCATAACAAAGAGTTAATTTGACCTAATGAGCAGGTTTTTATTTCTTTGCACACTTTTTAACTACGAAGCATTTTCCCTTGCAATGCCCACCCTATTTTCTTCCCAGCTCGGGTGACACTGTAGGAGAAGTGTCCCCGGCTGGTCCTGCCATCCAGACTGGGAAGGTACAGCCTCCAGCTCCAGAACTAAGTCTGGAGTCCTTCTCCTGAGAAACACCTCCAAGGTTCATTTAAAAAGTTGATTTCCCTTTTTGCGTTCAGCCCTGCTGGGACTGTTTGTCCCACCACAGCTTGGCTTCCCCAGGTGCTTCAGAAGCAACACAACTTTTACAGCTATCAGTTACTCTTGCAAATAATATTCGTGGGTGTAATTACATTTCAATCCACCGGTGCAGTTCTCTGGTTTATCCAGCCAGTGCACCCTTAGCCATCTGCTCTACGGTTTAATTTTAAACGTTAACCTAAGAGTAAAAGGGTGTTTCCCGTGATGAATTCATTCCGACCCACCCAGTGCATATTTACTTGTGCCATAAATAAAGAGCAGGGTGCAAAAGTGCAATTATTAACAAAACCATCAAATATTACTGATCTGTGCGGCTGGACTCATTTTTCTCTAACTATTCTTTTTACTTTTCACCAGGAATTCAGTTAAGGGACAGTGAGAGGATACACACACACACCCTGAGTGCAGACCTTCCTCTTCCCACCCTTTACTCCCCCTTGGTGGTTAAAGCAGCCGGAGCTGTTATCCCGCAATGTGAAATCTCACGTGCTCTTCAAGGATACTGACATTTATTTAATTAATTTTCCTCCCGAACTTACACAGTGGGCCTGTATTCAGAAAGTGCGCATGAATAATGCAGATTTTAAAACCGCATTATTACAAAGGATGTCAAGTTCACACACTGTCAACACTAATAAACTCCCCAAAGTGCTAAAATCCAGGACACCCGTCCCCCCAACCTCCTCCGCCCCCTTCCCCATTTCCCCCTCCCAGAGGGGCTGGGGGATGCCGGCAGCCCCTCCGAGGGACAGCAGGAGGATGGGGACCCACCGCACCACCCTGGGGAAAAAAATACATCATTTAGGGTTTTCATACCCTCCCGGACTCCTCAAATCCCAACCCCATGTTTTATGGCTATTTGATTTTGCTGCGGTAGGACCCCTTCGGGCCGTGCGGGGGCAGAGGCGGCCCCGGCCCCCTCCCAGACCACTTGCAATCTAATTTAAGATACGGAAAAAACAAGTGAGCGAGGCAAACACTCAGAGGAATGGGGTAAGAGTAACAAGGTCACATTGCTACACTGGCAGCTATTGCCAAACTTGCAAACTATCTGAAAGTTATTTATATATAAAATAATTAAAATCAGCTGTCCCGTCCTGCCACCCTATCTCGCCATCGCAGGTTTGCTCGTGCCTCGCACGCCATGCAGCGGAATAATTTTGGAGCCGTGATGGAGGTGGCTGCAGGGAGGGCAGGGACCCGAGTGGGAAGCGGTCCACACCACATCATGGTGGCCAAATGCCCTGGGCACACAAAGCCATCTTCTCCCCAAGCATGGGCTTGGCTGGAGTGCAGAGAACCTTTGCAAAGAGGATTTCCAGAGGCGCAGGGGCACTGGTAGAGCATCCCCCAGTCTGGTGATGACTCAACACATACTATCAACAGGTTGCCCAGAAAAGTGGTGGATGGCCCATCCCTGGAAACATTCCAGGCCAGGTTGGACTGGGCTCTGAGCAATCTGATCTAGTTGAAGATGTCCCTGCCCATGGCAGAGGGGTTAGATTAGATGGCCTTCAAAGGACCCTTCAAAGGGTCCTTCCAATGCAAACTATTCTATGATTCTGTCAGTATTTTCAGAAAGTGAATCCCATCAAAACAACCCTGTGGGCAGGATCAAGGAGCTAAATTCAATCCACACCAGTGGAAGAATAAAATATTCTCGGTACCTGGCAGAGCTGAGCCCTTTTGATGCCCTTTTCCCCACTCTGTGAAATACTTTCACCCCAGACATGATCCTGCATGAAAACAAAACGCAGAGAGGGTATGAATGCTTCCTAAGGTGTCTGCTAAAGCATTAATGATGCTTAAGACTTCATATTCTACCAGCATGTCTGAGATGTATTAACTACCCAAAGGGCAGTCTTTCTTGGTCGAGCATTAGAGACTGACACCACCTGAAAATACTTGATTCTCCTACACTCAGTACAGATGAAAAATACCACAAAATCCCCAGGTACAATTCTGACTTGGCATGGAGATGTGGAATAGCCCTCAGCCCCATGAGGGCTGTGCGTGGTGCTGTCAGACACCGCTGGCCACTGCTCCTTCTCCAAACATTTCTAAAGCATCTGTGACATTTATATCATCACACATTTGCAGGGGGGTGAGACCCTGATCGTGGTAGAGACTAGAAGCTGGAAGGATTATCCAAGGTTCCCCAAAGCCTTTGAGATGCTCACATGAAGAGCACTCTCGATGTGCAGCGCTGTCTGACACTGTCATTAGCACATTTAAGGAGGAGTGTACAAATACTCTACACGCACTTGAGCGAACACCTCCCTGCACAAAAGCAAGACAGACACTTCAACATACCAACAGCAATCATCAGAAGTTCTCCTCTCTTCAGCTTGCCCAGGCAGAAGAGCACAGCTAGAGGGATACAAGGGAAAGCCCCTGAAGCAGTGCAGATTGGCACTGTCCTCACCTCGGGTGTCCCCTCCTTCCCTCTCCTCGCTAATGGGTAGAGAGCCAAGTTCACAGGTAAGAGCAAGACAGCCGAGTAGCTGCATTTCCACCTGGGCAGATAAGAAGAGATTAGGACGGCAAGAGACATCCCTGATCTCTGTCCCGGGCACGAGGTCATCCTGATCCTACTGTTTCTCTCTCTCACATCACCTCCTGCCCTTGCTTGACACATGGCAGGACCAGGAGGGGCTATGGATGAATGTGACACAAGTGTCCAAACAGCTCTTCAGCAGTGAAAGGTCCTGAGCAGTGAACCGTGACCCATCTGCCTTCCACATCCCACCCAGCCCCAGCCCAGCCCCGGTGCTCTGTGCTAGTGAAAGGGGGTTATTTTCCAGAAGCGTGGAGAGCGAAGGGCTTTGCTGAGCTGACTGTTGAAAATACTCAATGCACTGGACGTGCTCGGTTTTTTGACAGCACGTGAGAGCGCCGTGTGATGGAAGAAAGCTCATGGGTGACAATCCGGTCCTTCGTGCCCCAGGAACATCGGGCTGGCCCCGCACGCCACGCAGAACGCAGACGCATAGTGAGACAGGATGTCTTCCCGCAGAAAGACCAAGTAAATAGTGTATAATGACAGGATTTCTATTATTGATGCTTCAGCAAATCATCTTGGATCCTCGGAGGATCAATTAATCATTGGGGTTGTCAACACCCAACCCCATGTTCGAAGTTTTTTGCCATCCAGCTCTCCCATCCTCCCCTCCGCACAAATGATGCTGGGGGCACGGTGCCAAACGAAGCGGAAAAAAGAAAGAAGGGGAAAGAAAGCACCGAACAGAGAGGCTGTTGTCGGAGCCGGACCCTCGCGTTGGCGAGGAAGATCAAATGCAGCTGCCCCCATGGCTGCATGTGGTTAAGCCCGCCGTGCCTGAGGGCAGGCGGGATGGGGAGCAGCCAGGCAGCCTACGACGGGCACAGATAATTAAATCATCCGATTGCCGGGCAGGCCACATTAAGAAGCTCATCGGTTTGCATGTGGCCCCTTGCTGTGGCCACCCGTGAGCTAAGTCTTGCCTAGATGCTAGTAGACAATTAAGACAAATTGTATGGCTGAAGATCAGACTAGAGCACTGCCAATGCCCTTGCCTGGAAGCTCCACTGAAGAATGAGGGCACATGTGTGTGGGAACCAAGGCTCGGAAGAAAGCTTTTAATGAACAACGTGCCAGCACTTGTTGCCAGAACACACTCTTCATTTCAGCTCTTGGAGAAAACAAAACCCTTAAAACCAGAGTTTACTACATTTCACTGATCTTCAATATGGCTGGAACTTCAGGATGCTTCTCCTCAAGCTAAGTTTGTATCAGTGAAAATATGCTTCTTGTTAAAGAAACTATTTAAAATGTGGAATCTAAAATCAAGCAAAAATAGCAGACAGTATGTTCAGCTTCAAAATTGGCTTGCACTCAACCAAGTATACCATAAACAGAAGGCAGAACTGACTATTTTTATCTTAACAGCCCTTGGGTGATTAAAATTTGGGGCCAGAATAAACAATTTTTTTCCCCATTCCTTGCAAGAGAATATGTGACATGGGTTTGGAGTCCTTTCTAATTTTTTTAACTCCCTTCCTAGCTATTAGTTGTTTGCATTAGGAATGTTCCCATGTACCCGACAGCACAAAGGCTGCGCTCCACCAGGCACGGTATGAATTATAGGAACACACAGACCACTGTGCCCTGAAGAGATTACCGTGCGAGATAAGCCAAAGACAACAACAAGGTGCTAAGAGGGAGCAGGTGAAAAGTTAACAAGGGGAGGAATGCACAGATACGCAACGTATGTGATTTTTCCTTTACGAGGTGCAGTGTCACGGACAACCCCTGTGGCCCAGAGGCAGAGGGTGATGGGGAGGGACAACCCCCGCAGCCCAGAGGCAGAGATGAGGGTCGTAAGGATGCACCTAGGAGGGAAAGGGTGCTTCTGACAGAAGTGCTTCTGAATCAAGGGGCAAGGAAGGCTGGAGGAAAAAGAAGGGAGAAGGGGCAGAACAAAGGAGAACGGTGAATAGATGTGCAAGTGTTAAGGGAGAGTATGGCTGGGAGTGAGAGATGCTCCCAGGGATGGCACAGCCAGGGTCAAAGGCCAGGGATAACATCCAGCATCAGCATGAGATGGTGTAGATGGAAGACATTGAGCAAATCCAGGCCACAGAATTTACAGTTTTGCAGGAGCCGGGACTAGTGAAAAGAAAAAAAAAAAAGAAAAGCCATCATATGTTGAGGGATGGGCAAGGCAAGGGAGAGACGGGGAGTACAAATTGTTTGCACGTTTGCAGAACAAGGAGTTGAAGATGGAGTCCAGGTTTTGGCCATCAGTTGGCAGTGGTTCCAGCGACTGGAGGAAGGAGAAGAAGCGGTGATGGGAAGAGGAGGAAGCAAGAAAGAAACTTTTGATGGTGCTAAAAAATGCTGATGGTTTAACTGCTGAGAAGTAGCTATGGAAAGGGGCTGAGCTGTGGGACTGAGGGGAGGGAGGCAGCAGGGGACAGGACCTGTGGACTGACCATTATGGGAGCTGAAGCCATCGGAGCTGAAGCAACCGATTTGATAGAAGATGTAGAGGAAGGAGCCTAAGTGGGGGTTTTTGGGATACCTCAAACACAAGGGGATGAGCGGTTATGACATGTACTGAGCTCTCTATGGCATATATTTGGGTTTCTCTGCAGCAGCACCCCACAGATTTGTCGAGACACAAACCACTGTCAACCCTCAAAACTTCTTCAGACCTTCATGAATGTGACTCCCCAGCTTCTCATTACAATGTCCATATTTTAGTATTTAACACATGGACACTTTGGTTCACATTTCACAGTGTAGGAACTGCTGCATCCTGCTGTGAGGACCAACCCAGCAATATTTATTTATAAATAAGTAAAAAGAAAGATTTCCTGAAAAGATCTCTTAAAAGCTACACAGATGTCTAAAATGATGGCAAAAAGATATGATGTATAGTAGGCCCAAAGAGTTCAGTCAAGCCACCTGATACAGACGACACTTGTGTTTCTGAATAATATTATATTCTCATATAATAATAATTGGGGGGATGGAATTATCTGAGAAACTTTTTATTCTTCATCCCTGTCTTCCTTTCTTCAGACATTGATCATTTTTTATTCAAACGCGTTCAAATCTGTGCTGTTATTTTTGCTTCTTTTAAGTATAATCATTGTTCATAACTTCCACCTCCAGCTCGGGGCTACTCCTCCAGTTGAGCGTGTTCCCATTCGCACGGTGTCAGCAGAAAAGGGTTTCTTACTCCAGGAAAGCCGTTGCATGTGCAATAAACAAATAGCCTTTGACATAGTGGTTAATTATATCAGTTAGCGACAATCTCACATGCATGAATGCTGTGCTAATGAAAACACTTTGGCATGCAAAGCAGGACCGATCAAGACATTGAAGTGTCCAAACCTGCAAACTACAAGCAGCGCAACCCACCAAACACAACGGGACTTTGTGGTTACACTCGGGAGGAGCACGGAGGGATGGCAACACGGGAAGGATGGACTCTAAACAAGGTGCAATAGTAGCCTTAGGTGCTGAACAGCTTGATTCCATGTAAAGGAAGCCATAAATTTAGAATATAATCCTGCACCACTGGTGACAATGCCAACATAGATGTCTGTTTGGGTATAGCCAGCGATGAAGGCATCTCCTCAATACAGCATCTCTGGATCTTCTATAAAGCACTGGCTTGAGTGCCCTGCTGAAGAGCGTGGACCCACACGTGCTTCAAACTCCCCAAACTAAGTGCTCCCCTAAATCACATTACCCGTTCTCCTGCACTCCAACCTTGTCAGACACAAAGAAAGGCCTCCATCCTGGGAACTTCTGCCGCCCACTTACTTCCCATCATGGTGGTCCACCTTCCCCAAGGCTCCCAGCAGCCAAGCAGAGGAGCCTCGAGTCTTCCCCACCATTAACCCAGGATCCCTCCAGAAAAGGATCTCCATGTGACAATGGCTGGCCACGTTTCAACCTGCTCTGGAGGAGTGGCTGGGGGGCCAGGCCCCATCTCCCACCCCAGAAGGCGTCTTGGTGCCTCAGCCCTGGAGCACATGTGCTGTGCAGATGGACGTGGAGCCCGGGCTGCTGCGGCGAGCCCCGTGCCTGCTGCCGGCACGCTCGCCGTGCAACCAATTTGTATGTTTACCACAGCCGTTTCTCCAGGACTTCTGAATGTCTGCAGCCAAAAAAACATGGACAAACGATAAAAATGGAGTTGAAAAAAAAACCACCAGGAGGCATGTGCAAGGAAGGCTACACAAATGGTGTGATTGCCATCGCCTTCTGTGTTCACGCGGCCAAGAGCCCTTCTGCAGATGGACAAGGACTCATCCTCTGCATGGACATGGGGACATGCTGCATTTGGCCCCTCCATCAATGTGTCTCCCTTTGTGTCTCCATCATAGAATCACAGAATCGTAGAATGGTTAAAGTTGGAAGGGACCTTAAAGATCACCCAGTTCCAAACCCCCTGCCATGGGCAGGGACACCTCCCACTAGCCCAGGTTGCTCCAAGCCCCATCCATCCTGGCCTTGAACACCTCCAGGGATGGGGCATCCACAGCTTCTCTGGGCAACCTGGGCCAGTGTCTCACCACTCTCACAGCAAAGAATTTCTTCCTGAGATCTCATCTCAATCTCTCCTCTTTCAATTTAAAACCATTACTCCTCGTCCTATGGCTCCCCTCCTTGATCAAGAGTCCCTCCCCATCGCTTTGGCCAAACCAACCCCTTTTTCATTTTTAACTTCTCCTCTTTCAGCTACCTGGGCTCATTTTTCTTGCCAGCCCCCGGTACAGTCCATGCCTATCTGAACAGTGTAACGATAGTCCTTGGAGAACCAGCCTCCTTCCATCCAGTAACACTCTGCAGAGCTAACCACAGCCTTAATGTACTGACAGTTAAACTGCTTTTATCTCTTTTATTTTCCACAAAGTTCTCACGCAATAATCCCCCATCATATTTTTTACCAATAAAATATACGAATAGCTAATCTAGTGGCTAACTTCACAGCGATATGAGATCTTCCCTTATAATGACTTCCACAGTGAAATAACAAAATCCCTATCAAAGGCGATCTTTTTATGGCTCTTAGAGAGACCGTCTCTATCCAGACGCTTGCCATCAATCTGGTTTTAACTCCCTTGTCCCCTCACATGACAGAGAGAACGGACTAGTCCTAAATTTAGGCTAAACACATGATTACTGGGCATTTAGCAACACAAAACTTCCCCTACATTGTTTAGCCTGGAGACGTCCAAGCGCAAGAACCAAGGAATGCTCTTCCCCACCTCCTCTGAGCCACGGATCAACCCCACGCGCTGCAAAAGAGAAGTTTTTCATTAAAATTGGCACTTCTGAGCTTGCCGTTGGTGGCGGCCCCCTTCTTCAATCAATGACATCACTTTGGGCCGTGGCAGCAGGGGAGTGCGACGGAGGCTGCGAGGAAGCCCCCGTTGGGTTTTGGCACTGACCTCGCGATCATAAAAAGCACTTTGGTGTTTACAAACCGAGGCTGATGCTGTGCCGGGCAGGGAGGAGGGAGGTGCGGATGCTCCGGGATGCTGTGGGGAAGACTGCAACACGCCATTACAGGAGCAAACGGGGATGCCGGTAATCTCCCACACTGCCTCCTTATCCTCAGAGACGCAAATTGAGGCTGGTTGCCCCCTACTTCTGCCTACCACCCTCCCCTCCAAGCAAGACCTTAAGGAACTGAGCGCAGCCCTGCACAGCCCTGTGTTTAAGTACAATTTACTGATTAGCTCCCAGGCAGCAGCAGGTTTTAAGCCCTGAATAAGCCGTAAGATGCTCCGAGCACTCACACATCACTTATTCCCTACAACCAGGGGGCTGAAGTTTTGGTGAAACGCTCCTCTACTCAATAACAGAGGAACATAGAAGATCATAGCGCCAAAAACCACAGCTGTGGGTAGACTTTATGCTGCTGGAAGAGTTCCCAAGGGTGGAGATGGCTGTGGGGCTTGGGCATGAGGACGTGGGGTGGACACCAAGGCCAGCACACCAAGGGGTCCCATGGAAAGCAAACCCCAAAGGCGCTGCAGGGCTGGGGAGGAGACTGGAGGGGTCTTGGAGAGATGAGAAAGGAGATGTTCTAGTTCCCAGTGGGCTTGGGAAGCTGAAGGCTGGTGGGGTGAACCTACGGCAAGGCTAGTGTCTCCAGGAGAGGTCATCTGCATGAGGAGCACAGAGGGAACTTCTCCTGGTAAACAAATACAGACAACGGGAGCTCTGGGGCCCCGGCCAGCCCCACCCCAGGCGCAGGCGGGTTCGCAGGACTCCTACACAGAAAGTTTTTTTGTGGGTTTGCCAATATTGCAAAACCACGGCGTAAGCCGGGTGAGAAACTGAAACCCTTTCAGCGGTCAGCAGAGCACGGCATGGTGCTCACAGAGCTGAAGGAGGCTCTTGTGCCCTTCTCTGTGATGGGCCACATCGTTCCAAACCCCTTTCACATGAGACAGATGCTCCTGCTTACGGTTTCGTGGGCAAGGCAAGAACCTAAAGCACTTGGGAGGATGGTGGCTCATTACAGCAGGAACTTGGGTTCTCCAGAGGTAATTTACTGCAGGGAAGGACTTCCCAGCCATGGCCAGACCGGGAGGACTTCTAAACAACTTTCTTTATGTGCCCAGCTCTGGGGACTTGACTGGTCATGCATCATTGCAGCGGCTCTTCCGAGTTGGGAATCGCCAAGTCATGGTGCCAGGGTGGCTGGAAAACGCCGCGCCCGCCACCTCGACAGGGGAACACTTAAGGAAAAGTCCATCCTAATTAATTAAAATTGTGAATGTAAAGTGGATTAATTAAACTGCATTAAACCCCTGTGTAAACTCCTCACTCGGACTTTAAAGTGTCTTTATTCAATTGCGAGAGCAAAATTCAACTAAACCAAATTAAGACCGTTTCATTTCTAAATGACAGTGTCTACACGAGGATGTAATGCAGTTTAGCTAATCCACTTTAAAGTTATTCCCCATCCATTTCAATTGTCCCCGTGTAGACAAGCCTGAGGAATCCCGTCGCTCACGAGCCTGTGTACAAATATGGGTAACAACAGGGCCATTTTTGGATTGCCTTTTTAGGAAATTATTTGCAAATATCCTCTTGGACAAGAGAGCAAAGAATTGATTTTTGGTGGGAGCAGGGCAGGAAAGGACCATGCTCTCCTGCAGGCTCACGGTGTGCGGGGGGGACAAACGTCCCTGGCTCATCCCTGCATTCGGGGGGGTGTGGAGGAAAGGGAGGGACACGTGTGGCCAGGAAAGGACTTTGCAAACACAACTATGTGCCCAAGGGGCCTCTGACCCTGTCACAGCAAGACGTTTCTGTTCCCAGGAGGGACACGTGGAGTTTAAGGACGAGATAGTGGAGATGAAGAAAACATGAGGGATGGCAGCATGGGCTGTCTCCCCTTGACCAGCAGTTCTCCAACCCCTCAGCTGAGCTGGGAAAAGCCGTCAAAAGCGCAAAAATACATTTTGGTGGAGCTGGGCAGTGTGCCCTGTAGGGGGTCAGGTTGGGGAAGGGTCCCCGTGTCCCAGCAGGCTGCTGGAGCCTTTGTGCAGGAAATTGCTCGACACCGTGTCCCCACTGCCCTTGGCCAGAGAGTCCCCCCACAAGACACACACACCCCCCCCCCAGATTTGGGGAGCTGGGCAGACGGCGAAGGGTTAAGGCAGCCCTGCGGTTTAGAATTTAGTAGCAGCAGCAGCAAGCACAGACCTTCGCAGGGAGACTGGAGAGCCTGGAATAACTGCTGGCTGGAGCTGCAGCACGTCCAGAGGCAACGGCAATAAAAACCAGAGTGGATTACATCCCTTCAGAAACCCTCAGGAAAAAAAAAAAAATAAAAAAAAAAGAAGGAAGAAAAAAAAAAGGGAAACAAGAGAGTAAAAAAAAAAAAAAAAGGGAACGAAAGAAAGCGTAAACCACAGATTATGTCTGTTGGCTGTTTTTTGATAAGCTCTGCTACAAACACAATGCTAATGAGCGTGAGGGACATCCTCTGTGTGGGGCGGCTGCTTGACCGCATTTTGTCTGCATGTGGCTGATTTCCTCACCCACTGCCAAGCCCCGTGGCATCGCTCCCTGCCGGGGCTTTTCCTTCGCCTCCTCGCCCGGCCCCTCCGCGGCCGTCAATATTTCACCCAACCTGCGTGAGTCAGCAGTAACCGAAGGAAAGGACCGGGGGGAGAATAAACATGCCGTCGCCTGGAAACTTTCCCTCCCGAGCGTTTCAGGGTCGCCCTGAGCTGCCCACGTGAGCTCCGGAGCGGGGCCAGGCGGCTTCAGAGCTCTTTTTATATTAAGACCATATGATTTTATTATTTTTATTTTGCGTCCTGGTTGATCCCAACGTCCACCCGGCTCCTGGTGTTAATTTACCCTTTGCTAAAGCCTTCGCTGCCCCCTTTTTATACCTCCAGGGTCTTTACAAACCCAATGGTGATTGCCTTCCCAAGGCATCTACTGGGTCGCGTATAATTCCTCTAATTAAATGTAAAGGGGAGATGGTTTGGTGGAGCACCATTTCATCATTTCCCCTCTCGCTTCACGCTGTGGACTTTAATGAGGACCTAAAACACCATCTTGACTTGGCTTTAGTTTCAGGCCAGATGAGCTTTGCTTGTTAAGACGGTCTCTGCTTGTCAGGAAAAATAGCTTTATTAAGGTCATGTAACGCGCAGGGTTTGATTAAAGCTAATCAAGGAAGAAAACCAGACCGAAGCGGTGCGAATCAAACTTAGTGCAACATGTTTAACATAACTTCACCTCGCCTATCTGTTAAAAGCAGACAGAAGTAAGATCAAGTTACCCAGAAGAATGCCTGAGCCGGGGGAGCGCGTATAGCACCGTACAGCATCGTATAGCACCATATACAACATCACCATACAACATGGTACAGCACCATACAGCACTGTATAGCACTGTACAGAACTGTATGGAAACGTACAACATCGTATAGCACCGTACAGCACTGTATAGCACCAAACAGCACTGTATAGCACAGTACATCATATAGCACCATACAGCACTGTGTAGCACCAAGGAGCACTGTATAGCACTGTACATCATATAGCACCGTACAGCACTGTATAGCACCGTACAACATCGTATAGCACCATACAACACTGTATAGCACCACAGAGCACTGTATAGCACTGTACATCATATAGCACCGTACAGCACTGTATAGCACCACAGAGCACTGTATAGCACTGTACATCATATAGCACCGTACAGCACTGTATAGCACCATAGAGCACTGTATAGCACTGTACATCATATAGCACCGTACAGCACTGTATAACACTGTACAAGATCATATAGCACCGTACATCACTTTATAGCACCGTGCAACATCATACAGCACTGTGTAGCACCGTACGACGTCGTATAGCACCATACAACTTTGTACAGCACTGCACAGTGTACAGCACCCTACAGTACCATATAGCACCGTGCAACATCATATAGGCACTGTGCAGCACTGTACAACATCGTATAGCACCGTACAACATTGTATAGCACTGCACAGCACTGTACAACATTGTATAGCACCATATAGCACTGCAGCGTATGGCACCGTTACAGCGTCGTAGAGCACTGCACAGCACCGTACAGCCCCATAGAGCATCATATAGCACCGTACAGCATCATATAGCAAGCACCACACAGCACCATACAGCACTGTAGAGCACTGCACAGCACCTCGCAGCACCATACAGCCCTGTATAGCATCATACAGCACAGCACAGCACCATACAACATCACACAGCCCCGCACATCCCTGTACAACATCACACTGCACAACATCACACAGCCCTGTACAACACTACACAGCCCCACACAACATCACCCAGCCCCATACAGTATCACACAGCACCAAACAGCACCACACAGCCCAGTACAACATCACACAGCCCCATACAACATCACACAGCCTGCACAGCCCCATACAGCCCCACACAACATCACACAGCCCCATACAACACCACACAGCCTGCACAGCCCCATACAGCATCACGCAGCCCTGTACAACACTGCACAGCCCCACACAGCACCTCACAGCACCGTACAGCCCCACACAACATCACAGCCCCACACAACACCGCACAGCCCCACGGCACACCGTACGTGCTGCAGCTTAACCCACGGGGGGCTTCCTGGGACGGAGCCTGCAAACTCCATCACTGCTGCTCCCCTTCTCATCCCTGGGAGCCGGGCTTCCCGGTGCAGGCTGGGGCGAGGGCTAATTGCCACCGGCACAGCAGCGAGGGGGCGGCCGCCGCTGCCCTGGAATCCACACCTCGCCAGAGTGCTAATCTGGAGGGGTTTCCAAACCCAAATAATGGTGGGTGGCTGCGGGCGGCACGTTCCCGATGGAGACGGGAGACCCCCCCCATCCTGCTCTCCCTGCCAAGGCTGTTTTATCCAAGTGATGGGAGTTTTACAGATTTTTGAAATCCAAGGGGCCGTCCCACCACTGAGGCTCATTACGGCAGTGCCTCGTTTTTGGGGATTTTACCAAATAATTTTTTCTGTATTTTACTCTAAAGAGCCTGGAGCTGGGAGCTCTCCCTGCTTCCTCCAAGCGAGCTAAACACCCTGCTCCTTGCTTTTAGTTTTACTTTGTTTTTACTACACAATGTTAACAAATGCAGATGGGGCCATCTGAGATAATTTGGAAAAAAAAAAAAATTACAAAAAGTAAGTGCTGGTCCATAAGTTCGGAGAGTTTCTGAGAAACCTACAGCCTCGCTCAGCAACCAAACACCATCAGCCGGGCCATGGAGCTCCATCGACTGTGAAACACTCGTGTAAAGTGCTTTGGAAAACAGGGTTGAACTCAAGCCCTTGGCACACACGGAGCCCAGGGGATGGTGTCCCGCCTCGTGGGGTCCAGGTCCCGCCGAACTGTTGTCCCCAGGCTGCCGAAAGTAAAACTGCCATCCTAATCGCCTCTGCTTTTCGGTTTTCCCCGCGGGTGGAAGGAAAACGCTGACGGATGTTTGAGACACGGGCGGATTAAGCCACAAGGTACAAGCTCTCGCAAGCAAAAGCAATTAAAAGAGGGCTTTTTTCGTTGGGTTTGGTTTGTTGTTGGCTTTTTTTTTTTTTTTTTTTTTAAGAGAGGAGTCAGAAACTCAGCGCTATGGAAGGGGCTTTTTAAGGATAATTTTCTCCAGAGAAGTTCAGGAACTCCAAACATACACAGGGATATCCTGCTTAGGACAAGGCTCAGCGTTAAAAAAACACAGCCTAAACAAAAAACGTGGGACTACTCCCCTGCTCCAGCTCCGCCGCTCGGCGAAGGATGGGCAGGAAATTACCAGCAGTGGCACGGGGGCTGCTGCCAAGAGGCAGCGCGGAAACAAAAGACCCTCTATTGTGTAGGAAAAAACCTGACATCCATCCCCTCTGCTCTACTCTGAACTCCCGTAAACCTCTCCTCTGAGATATGATTTGTGGGAGCTCTCCGCGTTTCCAGTCTCCCTCGCCTTCCCCCTTCCACCCCCTCCCCTCATTCCCCGCACAGGCAAAGCGGGATCTGCATCCGCACCGAGCTCCCTGCCCACGCCAGCCTTCCAAAGCCTTCATTCCTCCTTCCTCCTCCTCCGGCAGCCACCCCACAAAGTGCTATTAAGAAAGTAAAGGAGGTATTTGCCCCCCTCCCTCCCCCCCAAAAGGCAGCAGCAGCCCCGGGCTGCACAAAAGGGCTCAATTTTCTTCGTTACTGGGTCGCAAAACAGGGAGCTTTTTTTTTTGGTAAAACAGTAATATTTGATATTTCTGCGTTTCTTTTCAAAGCCGCATGCTGTAATTGACTAACGGGTCGCTCTCAATTAATTACATTTCACTAGTAGAAGATGCAGAGCGACGCCTCCTCCCCCAAATTATGTCCTTTGGTTATTTAAATAGGTGCAAGTAGAGGGATGGGAGAAGGAACAAGTCGGTAAAGTATCAGCTGTGGAAGTTTGTTGGGAACTTTCCAAAACCCTACATCTGCTTGGCAACAGCTCAGAAAGGGATATGGTTACTCTTCTAACAGTAACACAGCTTTCCCAGGCTACAATATATGAAAAACAGCTTACCCCCAAGCAGGGAAGGGCCAAGCCAGAGCTGCAAACTCCCCCCCCCAACTCCAGCCCCTGGCCCCGCCGTGAGACCCCATCACCTCCTCGGAGCTGGGGACCAGGGAAAACGCCATCCTTGGATGCAGGGGGGTCGGCTGTGGGACCCCCCCCACCCCAAACCTCCTGCACCCTAGGGTGCACTGCCATCAACACCCTGCGACAGGAGAGGGGGCTCCCACTCCAACTTTTTTTGGGGGGGAGCAACACGGCACAGCTCTCGTCAGCCTAAGCGTTCACTTACCACAAACAACACATCTAAAGGCACTGTTTTTAATTATAGCATTAATTGATCTCTCTCTCATTTATTTAAATTTTTTTTTTCCCAGCTGCTAATTAGAGAGATAGTATCTCGGTTGCTTTATGAGCGTTAGAATACTTTTGCCTGCGTGGAGATACTTGTGCGGCGGGGAAGCAGAGGTGGATAGAGCGGAGAGCAACCGTTTTGCAAAGAGAAGAAACGATTTACCACAGTTGGGTGCATTTTTTTATATTTTAATTAATCTCGCTTTAGTCCAAAAAAAAAAAAAAAAAACCAAAAGAAGAAAAAAAAAAACTTCCCGCGGCCCATTTTGCGATTAGAAGGCAGGGAGGCATTAGGAAGATTTAGTGCCTCTGGCAGGTCAGGAAAACACGTGAAAAAGTCAAGAAGTAAAAACAATAGTGGGAGAGCAAGGGGGAGCGCGTTTGGCGCGTGATAAGACGCCTCTCCACAGCAAAGGGAGCGGGACCCGGCCGCCCCGGCCCTCCCACACCCTCAGGGGTCCGCGGGGAGCATCCCGGCGCCCCAGACCCGGCCCGGAGGCCGGTGGGCTCGGCAGGCTGCCCTGGCTCCTCGGAAGCCCAGGATCTTTGCTGGAGTGGAGGAAACACGCGTCTAAATGTAGTTTAGTATTTTTTTTACAACTAGGGGAAAGTTCCCGCAGCGGCAGGACGCGCAGCTGGCACTGCCGAGTGTGACCCATTTCTAAAATAATTACAGCCTGAGTCACAAACCTGTTAAGACCCAATTAACAAAAATGTTATGCATCAGCGATGCGTGTTTTGTCCAGAACTTTTAATTCCACAGTTTTTCCAAGTAAATTCTCTCTCTTTATTTTCTAGTCATTAAATCCCCTCCCCTGGGTGCGAGCGGTTGCCTTCCCATTGTGTTGCGAAAGGGTTAGCGGGCCAAGAAGTCAGAAGGAAAAGGGTGTCATTACTTGTTGCCACTTTGTGGTGGGGAAAAATAAATAAATAAATGGAAAAACACAACAACGACAAAAAAATTTTAAATATAAACTTTTTGCCGCTCCCAGGGCCAGGGTGAAGCCCTGGGGATGCCTGGGGGAGGAGATGGGGGTCTGCTGTGCCCGGCCGTGGGGTGATGGTGGGAAAGGGCTGGCCCTGCCCTGGCCTTTGCAGACGAGAGGAGGCAGCGGAGAGGATTTTATTTGGCAGATGGGTGCAGCTATTGAGCTTATGCAGTAGTGGGTTTTTGGCTGCCCGAGTGGGTAGCCTGTTGTTTACTGTTTATGGATTTGTCAGTTTTAATTATTGTGAAGTGCCCAGATGCTCTGGCGACCAGTGCCATAAGCATTTAGGGAGCAAATATATAACGAAATGCACTTGAAAACATCTCCGCTTCCTTCCCCGTCCATCTCCTCCCGGGACACCCCACGGCAGAAAACACCAGCTTATCCTCGGGGCGCCGTGAGGATGCTCTGGCCGGCCACAGAGTGGTCTAGGGCTCTCCCACATCCTCCCACCTCGGAGCTCTGCTGTGGGGATGCTCCAGAGCGGTCCAGAGCTCTCCTGCATCCTCCCACCTCGGAGCTCCGGCTCCATCCCAGCCATCCCCACAGCCAACACGGGCTGCCAACAACGGGGCCCCCCCTTCGCCCCCCGGCGCCCCCCCTTCGCCCCCCGGCGCCTTGTTTTACTGCTCCTACCCCCACTGCAGCCCCCCGAGCGTGCAAATCTGGAAGCCGATCTGCTTCCTTGCACCTTTCTTTTTTTTTTTTTCTTTTTTTTTTTTTTTTACCGTCCAACTTTTTAAGGTTATTGGACTCTGTTTTATATAACAAGGTTACGTGCATGGCAAATAGTATAAATGTATCCCAGACGCGGGCGTTTAGGAATGCTCCCCCCCAGTTACATATGTACTTTTCATCTGCGGTAGTAGGGCTGCAAGTGGCCGTCTCCAAGCGCTCAATAGCCCGCTCTTTCCTGACTCCATTGTAATCCATATTCCTCCTCCCTATGTGAAACGCTTTGCTAGATAAATTCCACTGTATTTCAGAAAGTTTTCCACAGCTCCCTAAGTGTTTCCATATGACACTGTGCTCTACAGGTAACTTGAGTTAAAGCCATTCCTTAAGCAAAAAACTCCCTGTAAAATTTTCCACTATCTCAGCAGTACTCTATGTGCTGTCATTAAAGCAGAGCACATATATTTCTGAGCAGGATTTGCAGCGATGTCAGATTGCTCAGTGAGCCCCAATTAGGTTTTTTTTATATTTTTTTTTTTTATTTAAAAAAAAAAAACAACCCCAAACTTCCTCGCTCAGGTCTTTTGGCTGCTCATTTCCCGAGTTCCTTTTTAAGGGGGGGGAAGATGCAGCTTTCTAAGCCGCGCAGGGCGCAGGCTCAGAGCGGCGTGGATAATGCCAGCCTTGTTCCTGCTGCCTTTTCACTCTGTTCCCAACTCTCCTTTTTTTTTTTTTTTCCACCCATTTCCCCAGGAACGGCAGCGAACCCTAAATTGCAAACACCTGCTCCATACATCATCCTCCGGCCTGGCAAGACCGAAAACGGCGGCGATGCTCGACGTTCCCGCGGGGGATCTTCTCCCCAAAAACCCTCGACCCCCGTCCCCAAAGAGGGGAGCCAAACTGCTGGGTGCATCAAAGAGTTTAATTCCCAAAAAAAAAAGCTCTGTGCCGAAAAGAGCCACTCCTGTTCTCCGGGAATGGAGAATCTCCAAAGCAAAGGCAAAAAAAAAAAAAAAAAGAAAAGTGTAATTTCAGAGCGCAGAGCCCGAAGGATGGAGGAAAAACCCGAGTTGTGTAAATGGGATCGCAGTGCCCCTGTGCATGCAGCGACTGCAAAACATCTGGCTGGATTCTGGGGAGAGAGAGAGAGAATCCAAGATGGCAGGAAAGATTAATTATTTTGTAACTTACTCTGGTTTCAATGAACTTTTCTCTGGTTATAATCAAGTTTTTAAATGGCATATTGGATGCACGCTGGGCAGTGGTAAGCTGAGGTGGGGTGCTCTGTCTTTGGGAATGACAGAAGCAATCAGCCAGAAACCCGACTTGTAACCGTCCCGCGGAGCCCGTTACGCTGAAATAGCTATTTTGCCACTGGTTTAATTAATAAGCTGTATTACTGGTTAATTTTATATCATTCTGAACTTTTGTCAAGGAAAAGTGGTTAATATTAGAGTGAGTGCGTTTGATACAGCAGAAATAACGAATAAACAACTTTTTTAAAGGTATGGGCTCGCAGCTCTGCTTTGCTTTGGTTAAACCCCACATTTTTATTACACAAATAATGTCCATTATTGATAGACTCCTTTACAGACAAAGAATCTCCCCTGTCTTCAAACTGCTTTTTAAAAAGCTATTAAATACCCTGCTCCCATCCCAGGGTTTTACACATGCAAATACACCCCTAAACAGTTTTAATTCTCTTTTTCCACCCCCCCCCCAACCCCCCCCCCCCATCTCCCTGCTTTCCAGATGGACCACCAGCTTCCCACCATTGCCAGCAACAGCTTGTGTATTGTTTGTTTAAAACAAAGATGACGCATTAAATATCATATACGACGCGGGGAGAGGGGTTAAGGATAATGCTCTGGAACCGAAAGGCCGTGCTAAGCCAGGCTCAGCCCATCCTTTGGCAGGCTGGTACATGCCAAGGAGGACAGGATTTGGCCACCCCCTCTGCCTTTAGGGAAGGCGCTTCCCTCCCCGCATCCCGGATCCCTCCGGAGAGAGTTAAACTTGTGCGAACACTCTCCAAATTATACAGGCTAACCAACAATTATGTCATTTCATTCAAACATTCATTCACCCCGTCATGTGCCCAGATTAAACAGGAACACTTTTGTTTGAAACATTCTGCTGAAATTAGCAGACCAGAATTGCCTTCACCTATATTTAAGCGCTCAGCCCCGCGCCCAGCGTAGCCTCGCCTGAACCCAGGCGGGTTTCGGCAAGAGTTTAGACCTTTTATAGGGGTCGAACCCATCCTTTTGTGTGCTGCACATCTATACGTGACTATTAGATCTCTGCTGGTAGCAACAGTTCTTTACAGATAAGTTTGCACGGGGGTATGGAGCTGCTAAGATTTAAAGGGAAAATTATGAATCTGAGAAGGATTTATCAGTCTGAAAAAAAAAAAAACAAACCAGGACTCCAAGAAGAGGTTTATGCTTAATTATAACCTCCCCAAGAGTATTTTCAAGCTGTGATAAAACAATGCGCAGAGGCTGTAGCTTGGTCAGTGTGCTGCGGTGACACAGATTCCGAAAAAGCAAAATCTGAGTTTTGGGCTGGCAAGTTTCTTATTGTTTCTTTCTTTAAGGACGGTGATCTGGGACACAAGCTGGATTTTAATCATCATAACCGTACCAAGGCCAGCCCTCTCCTTGTCCATAATCTCCCACCCGTGGGAGCCCCGCACCCCTCGCCCTGAGCACCAAACACCGGAGAAGAGAACGGAGCTCCAGGATGCCCAAGGCTGGCATTAATGCTAAAATCTGTAGTGCTACCAACATCTCCAAGATGCCAGTTTGCTGCCATCAGCTTTGTGTGACAGGAGAGAATAGCAGGCAGATTGCGTATCTAATGAGCCACACATATTGAAAATCCACAGCAATCTCTGGAATACATGTGGATTTGTCTAAAACTCTAAAATATGGCCTGGATGGTGTCCTGACTGCCAAAACCACAATGAATTCACTGTTACTGTCACTAATCTCCATGTATGTTACATATGGTTGACATTTTTCTTTAACTCTCATATTTTTTGCATGTGTGGGTATATAAATAGGGTAAGAGGGAGGCTAGGAGCAGGCAGACAAACAAACAACCGGCTGCGATGCACAACGTTCCCATTAGGCACTGGAAAATTAGTCCAAAGTGTGTTAGACAAATCTGCAGAGCCCCAAACAGTCCCTTTTCCAGCCTAGGTGAAGTCTGGGTCCGCCCTGGGAACCCAGATGTGGCCCCCCCCCCAGCCCCCGGAGTTAGGTTAAAGCATTCATCCCGACATGGGAAGGGCGTGCTCCGAGTCCTGCAGAATCCAGTGGGAATCTCGAGGCATTTCAACGTGATACGGGGGGCACTTCAGGCGCTTTGTGCCTTCCTTCGGGTCATTTATGTAGAATATTTAATTCACGCTTCATCTTAAAGAATTTGATATTTATATGATATATGTTGCCTTGACCGCCTGATTGGAATATGAACCTTTCCAGAAGCAGGAATAAACCCCCTTTTATTAGCAATGCAATATTACATGGCGTGCTGGCAGAAAAGTTGTATGTGAACTAAGAAATAATATTTCATGCATTCCTTCTACTTTCTAGGCAAATTTATGCCAGATTTTATTCCACTACAATATTACGAGCGGCGCTGCTTATCTCTGTTTCAGTGCACTTCTACTAAACAGTAGGTCAGCTGAAAACTTTGTTTACCGCCTGAGGAGAAGCAAATAGTAGTCATGCATGGTTGGCAGGGGCTTGTGATATGATATATTCACTGCTGTTATATGGCTCATCATATAATTTAAGTCTACTGTAAACAGTCTATTTATGATACACATCCCTTTTGGACATGCAAATTCTTTGGCTCGTGAGAACAGCATTACGGTTACGGGTATGTTCCTCCTACCAAACGGCACTCACCGGTGGTAAGTGTTAATAACAAAGTGAATATGGTTTCCAGAGAGGAGAAGACTTCTCTTCATTTTCACTTTAAATAAACTCAACAAAATCTCAAGCTAGGTATTTCTTTGATGGTTATTTCCCAGGAGATCCGCTTGCTCCTCCTGCCTTTGTTTCAAGTCTGGCTGTTCCTAACAGGCTGTTCTCTTTGGACATCCTATAGCAATTTGCTTTTCTTTCCTGTTAAAGCCATAACCTCTCCGATGATGTTGTGGGGACAGTACCCACAGCAAAACAAGGATGTCAGCAGCTCTAATGAAACACAGAAAATGCCATGGCCAAGGGCTATAGGGATGGGTGAGAAATTCTGCAGTCAAGAAAAAGCAGCCGGTCCCAGCCCACTGAGGTCCCCAGGACTGTCCTACCAGGGACCTTCTGTCTTGAGTTTCTCTCTTGCATCATATCATAGCTGTGACAGCTCACGCCTCTATTTTGGGAAGAGCAAACCCTGGGCACTGTTACCCTGATGATGCCTGATGCTGCATACAAGCCCTCTCTTCCTAGTCTGTATGATAAACCATTCATGGTTTTTACTTGTCTCCTTTATATTTGCCACTGAGATTTTATAGAAGACACTCAAGCAGTCATGCTTGAGTGGTCCGTGGTACAGACCCAGGAGCAACCCCCAAGTTGTGTGCTGCACCTGATTTTGAACAAAGAGACTACCAGAACATCTGCCAAAGCCAAAGATCCTGGCCTTTTATCATTGACCTTTTTTAAACTTTTCAGAGCTCAAGAAGACCTCTTGGTTGTCTAAAGCCAACACTTCTCATAAAAAGTCACATAGTGACTTTATATGCATGTGCCAGGGGAGAGCAAATCTCAGAGCATTTCTGAAACCCTACCAACAGGGTTGGGTCCTACCACTCACTCCTCAAAAATTATCCTTCTTCCCTGACTTTTAACAGACTTCCTTTCTAAAGGGATGTGTCAGCAGCAAAAGGCATTGGACACCTCTGGGGTTTTTGCAGGTGCATGTGGACGCGCGGGCAGGAACGTCCCCAGCCCTGTCCATCAGAGAAAGCACTGCCGTGTTTATGAGAACAAGGACAGCATTATCCGAGGCACAACGTCAGGCTGAGTGGACGGGCAGCAGGGGAATGGGTGTCATCTACTTTCCTTTTTGCACATACAGGACAGCTTTATAGTTTGCTACGTTTAAATTTAAAGTTCCTACATTACTGTTACATCGTCTGACCTAGACTGGTAAACATCTTCTGCAAGGCAAGAGCGATAGCAATGGTGGTACCATCAATATCTGTGCTGTGGCTGGATGGGGCACTGCACAAATACACGGTGTCCATGCTCTGGAAACTTTAAAATCTTAAGCAGAGAAACAGAAGAAAAGAAAGAGCGGCGCTCCCACTTTTACTCCTGACGAACCGTGCTATTAGAGAACCAGTTAAATAGTTTGCCGAAGGCCACAAAGAAAGGCTGTGGTGGAGCTGGAAAGGGACCCAACCTCTGCACATTTCCAGCCACGTGCTCTAACCAGTCCAGTGCTTTCTCCTAGCGAAGATTACCATATTCAATACTTCCCTAAGTACTTTTGAATAATTGTAACCACCACTTACTTTCATCTGAGTGGCTGCGAAAAGCTACATCATCCCTCGGTTTAATTTCTTTCCCCAAGAAGAATTGCATTTGAAAAGAGCACGAGCAAGCCTGAACCTGCTAATTACACTACAGCACCAGGACGGAAAAAAGTCATATAAAGGTATTCCTGACATTATATATGCCCATGTCAGTCAGAGCTTCTAAAGAGCTGGAAAAAAAATGACTGCAACTTGTTCAAAGTAGACCTTACAAAAACACAGCTGGTCTTTGGCTAGTGGTAGGTATTTTGTGGCCATTTCATGACTACAATAGTGGTTAAAATCTGTCACAGTGGAGGTGCAGTAGAAGCTTTCTTGTTCTTCACAGGATTGGGCTTATCTTCAAAAAAAGTGAGCTATAAGGAAAGGGATGGGTGTGGGAGCCACGTACCTCCAACAGCTTCTTAGTAATCACACCACTGATCGTCAGTGATGGATTAAATAAACGCATGTCCTATGCAAGGCTACACGCAAAAAAAAACCCAACCCCAACAAACCAAACAAAAAAGAAAGAAAGAAAAGACCCATTTTACAGAGCCTTGATTGTAACTAACTCACTCAAAACTTGCTCCCTTCTCCCCATCCATGCCGGGAGCCCGCAGGATTTCATCAGCCAGAAAAAGGGCTTGCATTCAGCAACCTGCACCAGCCCATATGTTCAAATGCCCAAAGACCAACGCTCAAAGACAACCCGCAGTATTCATTAAATATCAGCAAAAAAAAAAAAAAATTATGGCAGGTATACGCATAATTTAAATCATTTAATGCCATGCAATTTATGCCAAATAACAAAGAAGAATATCGTGTGATGCCAGTTCTTCTGATTAATGTGATCACGCTTTACATTTCTTTGGAGCTTCTCCTAATGAAGGGCAAGCAGAAATTCCTCCCTCCTCCCTGCTAAACACTTTCCAGCGCCACTTTACTTTCTAGTCCTTTCCCTTGTAGCGCACATCATTCATTTTGCTGAGCAACTACATTCCCTTCTATTAGGCAGCTATTAATTACCTAGCCCTAATGGCAAGGTGACAGTGCATCGCTTCGCCATCAAGAAGAGCAGATCGGAAAGTTCATGAAGAACCGGGTTTGGAATAAAAATGAGGTTTGTACCTGCATCTTCTCCTCCTTGAGTGAACTGTGTATGGCACGAAGGAACCCCGTGCCAAAACAGCATGGGGCAGGGCTGGGATGGGAGGGCTGGTCCCCGGCCATTCAGGATGGCTGAAGGAATTGCTCTCTGTGCTGCCTGACCCGCACAGCTGGATGAGGATTGCTGTTGACAGGCGTCCCAGGGAGAAGGGGAATAAGAAACGAAGAGGCAGGGAAACCCGAAGATCCTCTGGAAAGGAGGAGAGGAAGCAGACTATCCTCTTCTCATCGCGTTCAGAGACAGATGTTCTCAATATCCCCGGCTCCGAAGGGTAGGAAGTGGTAAGCACAACTTGAGGAGCTCGGGCACTCTTGGCAAACAGCGCCGGGTTTGGGTTTTTTTTAACTTTCTGAAGGACTAAAATGAATAGTGGTTTTAGTGGCATTCAAATCTGTCCGTGGCATCTTCCTATCTGCTTGAGGGATCTGCTTCCTCCCAGCGCCCTGGAGGAAGAGCCCAGCCGAAGGAGCAAAGGGCTGATCTCGCAAGCCAGCTCTGGACGAAGCTCCTGAAGACTCTCTGAAAACCTGCACCTCAAACTGAGCCCTTACACGCTCCCAGAGCAGATGTTCCAGGGACCGACAGACTCACGCGCCTCTATTCATCCCCTACAAGCACTTTCCTCTTTAAAGGCATCTGGGACCTGCTCTGCCATCGCTGTGCGGGGATTTATGTACGTTGTTCCCATTAGCGTTAATGGTAGTTAGACACATACAGCAATTTCTCTCACCCTTCAGGAAGAGAACAGAGCCTTATGGATGAAAAGTTTGCTATTAAGGATTCTTAATACAATGGAAACATTCTGTCTCTTTTAATTGTAATTTACTTCTAAGTGTAACCGCTCTGGGTTGGGAAAACCAGGATTCAGTCCAATTCAATTATGCAATTCTTGCCACCTGGTAAGCCTTGTTATTTTATAAAGAGTACTGTAGTAGAACTGGCAGATTCATTCATGTTCAGAGCGTAAGCGCCGTATACTGTGTAATCACCAGCTCATAAAAAAAGAGCGCGGCGCGAAAGTCAACCGCTCAATTATAATGCAATCTTTAAAAAAGAATATGCAAAAGCGGGAGGCGAGATTCACCCTGGGTTCGGCAGGCTCACCGTTGTAAGTTTGCTGCGATGTTTGCTTTTTCGGAGCTTTCCAAGTTACAGGCTCAAGCTCGAGGTAAAACTGAGCCCAAGCTGATTCCCTTCCGCCCCTGGATTCCCTCCTCCCTGCAGCCGCCGGTGGGTAGATAATCCCCACCCAACAGGGCACCCATGGGGTGGGGGATGCTAAAATCACAGGGATGCAGGAAGAGTTTTACTGGGCTACTGGACATTCACTCCGACTTCGCTAATGAAGCTGCAAAGAGAGAACACAGGAAAAGATGGCCCCGGCGACTGGCAGGGCGTTCATTAGCTCAGGCCACCTGAGAGACGATCAAAACCCAGTGCCACCCTCCGTCCCCGCCGGCTAACGAGCTTCCCCGTGTCCTGTCCCCGCTAAAAACCCCGAGCATTGCTCCATCTACCACCCGTATCAACGACTCACGGAGCGCTTTGCACAGACGCAGCAGCAGAGGCACATAAAAGGTATTTTTTTGCAGCAAACAGGCATAGGAAAGCAGCAGGACTGGCTGGTGGAACAGTTTTACTCTACCCAGTAATTGTGCAAGGGAAAAAATCCCCTTGTCTTCATCAGTTTGGGTCTAAGCCCTGCCAATCCTCCTTGCCTGCAGCAGGCAGTGACCAGGAGTCAGATGTTCAAAGGAGACGGATCAGAGCAGAGGACCTACCCACAAGCACGGGAAGCTTCTCTAAACCAATGCCCCAAACCCATAACTAGAAGATTAGTTGTGGTTTTTACTAAATAAATAGTAGCAAAACTTTATTTTGCAGTTCTCTTTCTCTGCATTTCTGTATTGCGAGAGAAGGACCAAAATTTGCAATCGCCTTGGGAAGTCTGAAATAACTTGGAGAACTCAGGTGGACCGGCCAGCTCTGCCAGGGGAGGACAGAGGGTCTCTCTGCCCATCATTGCTATTGTTTTCCCTGTCATTTGCCCTCTTCACACCATTTTATGAGCCTTCTGTCCCAGGAGGAGAGCTTTCAGCCCGTACTGGATGTGATCTCCTCTCCAGTTCCCATCCCAGACGGAGTTTGTCCGTGTGTGTGCAAAGGAGAAGGATGAAGGACACCAGAGCTGGGCTTCACCAACCCCAGAAACACTCCACGCACTCCCCACCTGACAGCTCTGCACCTCCGACAGCAAGAAAGGGATGTTTTGAAATCTTGCACCTTGTAAATAGGAGAAGCACAGCCCCATCATAAAAATGTATTAATTAATAGTATAACTTCAGTTTGTATTTGAGCTCCGAGATAATGAACCTGCCAATTTTGATTGCAAAGTGAAAACTCATCTCTTTATTTTGGACAAATAGGGTTAAGCTTCTTAAGCAATTCTTTGTTGTTTTGACTTCAACAATTTATGCAAATGAGATGTTAATTAGGGTAATTGTAACTTAAATTATGCTTGTGTAAACCTCTCCATTGGTAGGAAAGTGTGGGAATCCAGACAACTGGTATTTAAAGCAGCTGTACTAACTCACTTCTGAAAGCAAAGCATACCAAGATCACTTTCATGTCTTTACAATTTGTTTTTATGAGGTGATAACATTTTTACAAATACCATCATTTTTGCTTTTTTATATTGTAAGTGACAGTCTGACATTTTACAACTGGCTTATTGAAAACAAGAATTGAGCACTCTCGCTGTAACGGACATTAACTGCTCAATAGAGATTCACATGCTAATGAGGTGAGAGGGGCTCCAGAAAGTTTTGATAAATGCGACACACACTCTAACTAGCAGTGAATGTGAGTTGACAAAGAACATCTACACCAGGGTTCAATAAAATGTAACCCTTTAAATTAATCATACTGGCAGTATTTAATAGAATGCACAACAATCTCTTTTCTGATGGCTATAAAGCAGAAGAAATGCAACGTCTCGACAAATGAAAGTTCCCACATTTCCCTCTTCACACTGCTACTTCCATTCGAACTTCTACAATTGTTAAAAAAAGGTAGTTACTGTAAATAACAAAGTAGGAGGTTTAATTGTTTCCTTCTTTTAAAGCAGGATGCTTTTCTTCACATTTATTTGTCTGGATTCTATTGAGCAAATACCCCAACCCGAAAGATTGATCATAAAAAGCATCACCGGTTGCACTCGGAAGGAAATTTAAGGATATCATATAGCAAAGAGAAGCTTAGACAACCAGTTTTCTGCCGGGCCTTTTTTCAGCCCAACTTAGTGATTTTTTCTTATTATTTTGTTTTTCCTTTCACTAAATATAGCTTGAAGGAAAACGCGCTGCAGTGGTTAATCAGAAGCAGAGAGTGAAGTTCCGGGCCTGCCTTCGCACCAGGCTCCCCTGACTTTGCCGAGGTTTGCTCCAACAAGAGGCAAAACTGGAACCTGAGCTCCCCCATCAAAGTGGGGAAGGTGCAAAATTTTTACATCCCCGTTGCCTTATAAGCTTATTTTTTTATTTTCCTTATCCTGCCAGTCTCGACCCGACGACGCCGACCGTTACGCGTGAGCTCGCGAGAGCCCGGGAAATACAAAGTATTGGGAGGGTGACCGCAGCCCTTGCCTCCCTGGGTTACATTAAGGTGTTATTTCTTCCTAAAGCGACAATCCCCCATACCCTTTTTGGGTTTAGCCCGTTTTAATCTTGGCAGGAAGTGTAAATCTGTGCGCTCAGCAGCCTAGCTGGCTGTCAACATTTTGCCTCCGCCAATGCTTGAGAGGTATCCCTGTCATTTTGCTGGGGTAGGAGACTTCTCCGTCTGACACACAAAAAAAACCCTCCCCAAGCGGTGCCTTACGCTGAAACGCCAACAAACGTACCCTGCATTTCACTGCATTTCAAGCCGTTTTGGTAATTCAGGCTTGCTCTGGCTGTATGCAACACAAGGAGCCTGTTGCAGGCCACCTCACGGGAAAAAAAAAAAAGGAAAATATCCATGAATGAACCCAGAAAAAAACATCCCACATCCATCTCCTCATGGCTTTCGGGCTTTATGAGCTTATTCCAGCACATTTTATACCGATGGGCAGCATGGGGAGCCTGCCTACCCGAGCACGTGCCTGTGCTCCCCACGAAGTGATGGGGGCTGCTCGGCTTCTCTCCCTGCAGAAATTGTGAGTCTGGGGGAAAAAAAAAAAAAAAACAAAACACAAAAAAATCACCAAAAAAAAAAACCCCCGAGCAAGCGGGGAAAGGCTGCTGCAGTTCAGAAATGGCCATTTAGCCAAATTGCATACCTGTGCTGTGTCAGCTATATGGTAGATTCATCTCATTCCATTGGTCTAATGGATAGCAATTGAATTTAATTAGCAAAACTACTTTGACTTAGTCTCATACTGTGCTGAATGTAATGAAATCTTTCTCCTCTCTCTCTCCCTCTCCTCTTTTTATTTTTTTTTCCCCTCAAATAAAGAATGTCCTTAACTGCATTCCACCGTTAGAATATTAAAAGCTATATATGTTACTCCTAAGGACAGAGTACAGCCATCCCCTTTCACAGGCTTTAGATTTAGTTATTGTATTACATAACATAAAATAATTAAAAAGATACTTCGATAGTTACACACAGTATAAATTCAATTACCGCGATGTCTCCATTAAAAGCACTTTTATAGTATGAATAAAATGCAAATCCTCTTTATGGATCAATACCAGAAACATAATTCTAGGCTTCATCCTGAGAAGGAAGTTAGCCTTAATAAATCACCCTCTTAGATTAAAAAAAAAAAAAAAAAAGAAAGTTTAAAATATATGTATCTGAAGGTAATTCTCTAAAGCAGACATGATGCTTCTATTTCTTCTGGGCTCATTTTTTAGCGGCGAGGTTCAGGGGCTGCGCCTCCTGCTTTCGTACAGACCCTGCCAAAGAGAAGGATGCCGAGGAGAAGAAAAGCCCTGGCCACGCAAACCGGCGCCGCGGCCGCTGGCGGCTCTGCCTGGATTTACTGAAACACCCCGGATTCGGCGGCGAGAAGTTTGCAGCGACCCATTCCCTGCCCCCCCCGCCCCGAAATAAAGTGTAAAGAAATTCTTCAGGATGGGGTTTGGAGGGAATATTGCTACCAAGCCTAACTTTTGCCTGGCCGGGCACAGCGAGACAAGTTCCTATGATTGATTATGGTGGTATCTCTGTATCTCTGACTTTGAACCATAACCTTTTTTTGCGCACAATGACAGTTGGGACCTACCATTTGCCATCTGTAGAGATGGTGGGGGAGAAAAGGACTTTGCTTACATTAATCAACCAATTAAGAGCAGGGTTAAACAAAACACTAAAGCATAATAAAAAACCTGACTGCTTAATAGCCTTCTACTTTTAATAGTTGCCTTCCTGTAGCCTGCTGATGGGAGTAGAACCGCTCTGCCCAGCCCCTGCCAGGAACAGGGCTCTGGGACTGGACACTACTCGATCTCAAATGAAGCTGAAGGTCCTCTGTTCTGGGCAGGACCGAGCCCCTACAGTAAAAAAAACCCAAAAAACAAACAAACAAGCAAAAACCAAAACCAAAAAAAACACCACCACAAAAACCCCACAAACAGCACAAACAGCAACAAGAAAAAAACCAACCAAAAGTTTGGAACGCAAGTTGTAAATCACAGCCCTACAACGCGGCCAGGCTCTCCCATCAACTGCGATCATTAGAGAATTATTTTTTGTGAGTGTAAAATTAGTAACTAATCAAAGACAAAAATCACTGCTCCAGTAAGAATTAACCTTTTCCTTGAAAGCTTGGGGCAGTATTGAGGAACCCCATATATTCTGCCGCTGCGCCCTCCCTTGCGGTCGGGAGCACATCCCGAAGGAGGGAGAGACTGGAATAGCGGCCGAATAATGGAGGGTGGACTCTGCTTCCAGCCGCCCTGATGAGGCTCTGGAGGAGATCCACGCGCTCGGCCTGAGCAACCCGGAGACAAATTCTGCTCCCAGGGAGGGTGGGTGAAACCACTTTTGTGCAAGCTGGCAGAGAAATCTGGCTTCCCATCGCCAGGTTTGGTAAGCCTTGTGGCGAGGCATGCCCTGCACTGCAGAGGAGGAGGAGGGAGACCTCTGAAACCATCCTCGTTTGCATCTCCAGCTGACCAGGTTGTGTTGTCGGTGGCTGTTTGCAAGGCCAGGACTGAAATGGGACTGGTACCATCAAAAAGTACCGCAGCAGCATCTCAAACAGCTGCTTGTTTCTGCTGCCTCGGTGGTACCCACCAGCCCAGCTCCTGGAAGACCTCCTGAATTTTCCTACTATAGGGAAGCTATAGGGGAGCATGCCTTCATACTGATAAAAAATTAAAACATTTATTAGAATGAATCATCTCCAAAGCAAGGCATTTCATACACACCCAGATATTGCTAAATTGTCCTTTCACGATGACCCACAAAAGAAACGGACTCTTTTCTTTGTAAGAGGTGAAGTGCATTTACAGATAAGGTGTACAAAAAAACCCCACAATCTACTCAAGATCTGATCAGCCAGGAAAATGTACAGTGTCACTGCACTGAGTACGTTTTTGTGATATTTAACAATCAAAATTTGCAACAAATGTGTAGAGGTTGGCCAAGGAGGTTCCTGCATCCTGGTGCTGTGTGTCTCTTTGTCTATTGTTCTTTTAATACATTGCACCTGTAAAAAAAATAATAATTGCAATCTAATTTGTACAATTACTGCACCGAAGTCCCAAGCAATCTATCAAGTTGTCATGCATTTTCTTCACATTAAACCTTTAAAAAAAATATATATATCTTTCTCTTTTTCTACATTTCAAGAAAATGCAGAAGAAAATTTACTTGGCCCCAAAAAGGCAGCGCAGTGAAACATGTTGTTCATCAAGTCTGGTAACGAGAGGAGTTTGTGATATTATGTCAGGAGACCAAATAATCCCCAAAGTGGTGCGTTAAAGTTTCGGATGGTTTATAAATCAACAAAATTCAGAGCATCGATAAGCCTGCAAGCAACAGGGCTTTGGAAAAAATCCCCTCTGGGCAGGATTTTCTTATGGGGGTTTGCTGAACCCCCTTTTTGCAGCACTTGAAGGCACCCCTGAAATGGGCTGCTGAGGTTACTGGTGGTCCCTGTCCCCCGAGAGAGGGACAATGACATGGTTGGGGCTCACCAGGAGGCCAGACACCAGGCTTGGTTGCGGAAAAGCGCGGCATTACCAAAGGCTACTTATTATTAAGGAAAATGCTTTTATCTATTGATGACGCCCAGAAACAGGAACACAAAGCAACGGGTGGGTGAGAGTGAAGGTGAAGGGAAACCGGGAATTATTTCAACTGGAAACTGGATGAAACGTCAGAGGGGGATTATTTTGCTTATTAGTTTAAAAACTCTACGCCTTGAGGTTTGCAGCATTTGATGGACTATTGCTACTTTAGAACAGTGTGCAGAAATGCACAGATTTTGCCTTAATTTCCATTAGCCCCCGATAAATGAGCTCCATGACAAGGGATATGATAAAGCTCTGCTAAGGATGGGAAGATGGGGATCCTTCTCCTATGAACTACGGGGAAAAATTTTATCTCCGACTCTCCTTTCCTCCCTCTTTCCCTTATTGCCTCCTCCGAAAGATGCCCCTGTGGGTCCAGAGGAGCCCCTGCATCCCTCAGGACCCTCAGCATCCCCAGATACTGTGGTCAGGTATCGGTCACTGGGTACCACCACCTTCAGGACCATAAACTAATTTAAAATAAAGGCAAAAAGCCGAATGATTTGCCTTCCACAGTTTTGACGTGCTGAAGCCTCACTTCCCAAACCCAGCTCGCGGCACCGGTCCCACTTCTTGCAAAACAAAGAAATCTGTTTAGGCTCCAGGAAATCCCACGTGTTACCGTAACTAATTCGAGCCCAACTGCATTTGTGGCATTGTGAGGTCTTTAGGATGATCCCGTGCCATTCCCAATGTAGGGAAAACTGTGCGCTTAATTATCTTCTTTAATAATTCCATGGTATGTGATTTATTAAACAGACTCCTTATTTGTAAACAAAATCAGAGCCACAAATGTGCGAAGATAGTCGCACTTCCTGGCTAAATAAGAGGCAGACAAAGAGCCCTAATGATGCACCAAAAACGCTAACCAAAAATGTACTCTTTAAAAAGATCACCAATTTAATGCTTTTTGTATTTCATTTATCAGCCATGTAGTCATCATTCCCCTCCCTACCACCATCTGTACACACTTTCCCAATAGACCATCACAGCTGTCCCGTTTCTCACACAAACAGTACCTTTTATATGCTTCCCAACTGTTTTTAATAACTGTTCTGTGCACAGCACTGTACTTCCTTTGTTTTCTTTTTTTTTCCTTCTTTTTTTTTAAAAAAATATGAAGAAGAGATATAATCCAAACAAACAGGTCATCCCATCAATTGGTATAGGAAGGCAATTAAAATGTTAAAGGCCTCCATTGCCACTGACCCGTCCTTGAGCCACACCAGCAGTCCCGGCGTGGAGCTGGAAAGTTCCCTGGAAAAGTTGCTAAGGTAGATGAAGCTTGTCAAAAAAAAAAAAAAAAAAAAAAAAAAAAAAAAAAAAAAAAAAAAAAAAAAAAAAAAAAAAAAAAAAAAATTAAA
>JAOQGH010000004.1:30610318-30643954 GCA_025769975.1 Gallinago jamesoni | reverse complement strand
ATCCCTGGAGGGGTTCAAGGCCAGGCTGGATGGGGCTTGGAGCAACCTGGTCTGGTGGGAGGTGTCCCTGCCCAGGAAGGTCGGTTGGAATTAACCAACCTAAAGCACTCTATGATCCAGAATTGGTAAGGAAATTAGAAAAGAGATCATCAAGTCAATTTATTTGGACAGGAGGACAGGAAAGACAACATATGTAGTCTAAACATCTGGCTGCTGAACTGCCCTTCCAGCCCACCGTGAATAAGTAGAGGTACCTTGAAGCGAGCGAGCTTTGAGACAGCCTGTTTCTCTGTCGGGATCTCACACATGTACTGTGTTCAGGCAAGGAGTTAAATTCAACAATGCACACTTACCTGTGTACAGCTGGTTAGGTACCTAGAACTGGTTATTCTAGATGGTACTTTACAGGTGTTCGATAGATATAAGAAAGCATAAATTTTTTTTTTTCTTTAATAATAGAAAATCTGTAACATTCCTGGTGATGTTAATCTAATTGATAGTATCAGTATATCTTCTCCTCATTGGGGAAGTAAGAATGTAAGGTAGAATTGGGCATGGGCGAATGGTAAAAGCCACTGAAAGTACTCTTTTTACGCAGAAAAAGGTCTTTCACATTTGGTCATTCAGGAAGAGAATCTAGAGAGAGCACTGAAGCTTCACTGGTGACTTGACTTTGTCTCCCCACCCTCCCTTAGCTGGCCAGAAGAAACACAGATAAGTGTGTTTATGTCTGAAAATGTAAAAATAATCTGCCTTCCTGTTAGATAAGAGTTTTAATTTTTCATGAAAACTTTACGTAATGCACTTTCGACCCATTCACACATCTGCATGCTTTTTGCAAGTTTTAAAATGCTCTGGCCCAAGATTATGCTTTATTTCACCTGAAATCACTTGTTCAAAAAGAAAATGAAATAGTTCATTTTAATCACAATACAAAGCAGTACTGGCAGTTGTAGCAGTGGCTTTTTCTACATTTGATTTTTAAAAGTTTCATCCCTATTTTGCGGGAACCTTTTCAGGTACCTGATGGAAGCGGAGCGATTGTATATGAAGTTCTGAGCCCTGTATGAGAGGCCAGTTGTTGTCTGATTTAAGGGCTGGTTCTACAGGATGGGGATTTGCTTAGATATTTCCAGAACTGGGCTAGAACACTGCTATCAGGGGATAAATCCTATTCTGTGTTATTGATCCACCAGGTGATCTGCTGGGTCAGGAAGCCCTTGTTTTGGTTGGACTAGATGATCTTAAAAGGTCCCTTCCAACCTAGGTGATTCTGTGATATTTTTTTTTCCTGCCCAGGCTGTGCAAAACAGATGTGGTATTTCCAAATACAGATCAATTGGAATAGCACCAGTGGTAACGATTTTCACAAGCGCAAGAAAATCTCTCCTGGTGAAGTTTCATGCTAACATCTTTTATCAGGTTTAAGGTTAGCCTGCTGGAGTAATTAAAACTTAATAATACCAGATTAGTGTGCTAAAGCTAAACTCACAGTGGGTTAATATGTTTTCATATTGAAATCAATTTTTTTTCTCCCAGTGAATAGACCTTGGATTTCAGAAGACCAGCTCAAGCAAACAAAGTTGTTAAAGTGCAAAATGTGATTTGGGGTTTTTTTTTCTGTGTTATCTGGGCTTCTGGAGAAGGATATGGAACTAGCTGTAAGAAGAATGACTGCAAGAGTTGACCCACTTGCCCTTCAGAATTTAAGTAGAAAATCATAAACTGAAATCTCCAAAAGTGCATTCTTAAAACTAGCATGAAGATGCAATCTTCCATATGGAACAGCAAAGTTCAGAAGTTCATACTATTTCATTATATAGATCAGCCACATATGAGGTTTTAATTAGTCCTGATTTGTAAGAGGAAGATTTAAGTTTAACCTTTTCTTTGTGCAGGGCTTACTCTAAGCATTTCTCCTCTCACCCCCTGACCCAGCATTAACGTTTGGACAGGTACAGCATGTGATACAATATTTACCTTTGCCACCTTATTTTGGTATAAACAAGTGGACCCCAGACCCGACTCTTTTACATATATGTCCACATTATAGCAATGATGGCTAAAAAGAAATACCAAGAAAATCAGAATTTGAGTACCCAGTGATACCTGGAATCCATAAAAAAAGGAATCTTGAAGAAAAATATATGTTAGTATTCCTAATGATGCGAAAGATGTGACAAATTATCTCAGGCAGCGGGCTCGTGTTGTTTAGCTAATCTTTCCAGTTCCTTTCAACTGTGGATTAGATGATGGATCAGATCAAACCAGATTTTAGCCTTTTCATTTACAAAGCAAGGATTTATTATTTTTTTTAGATCTGTAGCTGCGTGCCGTCCACCTCGAGGTGGCTTGGACAGCCAAGAGGAGTAATAGGGGCGATGAAACCTTGTCACGGGAGGGGATAGGAGGGGTGAGATGTGGTGCTTTCTTCCCTGATGACAGGCTGTGCCAGTCAAACAGCACCCGAGCAGAACACGGGGAGGGGGGGGGGGGGGGTGGGTGGCAGTTTGCTGGGAGTGGTGCCGCTGTCACAGCTCCCAACGCGAGGGGATTCCAAGGGACCGTGCAAATTCTGGTGTCAAGAATCTCATTTGTGCTTAGGTGTTCCTGTTGTGGGAAATCTGCCTTCATTTGGGAGTACTAATGTAATTAGCATCTTTAATCGTCACTCTTTAATAACTGGATGAGTTTGTTGCTCTGAGTAACTACATATAGGGGGCTACGAAGACCACATGTCTGCCTGAGCCCAGGATAAAATCCCGTGTATTCAGATCTATGGCACAAAAGGGACTTGCTGTGTGAAGACTACAGGGGACTTTGAATTTTTAACAGATTCCTTAAAAGGCAAAAGCTAACCAAGAAAATGAACCCCCAAATTCAGTCTTTTCAAGTAGAGCATTCTGGGCTTTTGTATCTCAACAAGAGAGACAGATTTTACAGAAAAAGGAAACTAAGTCTCCCTTAGTGCATAAGGGAGTGGCATACTATGAATATTTTTTTTCCCACATTTTAAGCTGACTTTAGACAGTGTTTTAAACCCAGAAGAGCAGTGCTCTGAGTCTACATATGTATGTATTTAAATCTATAAAGATGGGTAGAAGGGGGTTTGAAAAAGTTCAAGCGAGCCTCTACAAAGTCACTGTAGATAAGATTATTTTTATCATTTCCATATACATCTTTTCTAACTAAAGAAGAGTTATGCTCAGATTTCTTACTGTTCTAATATAAACTAAGTAATTCTGAGTAACTTCTGGCTTGAAAATTTCAAGTTGCTACTTGTTGCTGTTAGCAATAGGATTAGATGGAATGGACAAACTGAGCTATGGATGGTGAAGGAACTGAAGGCTACAGCACTGTAGCTGACCTTGCACTGAAAATGTCCCATCTAGAAGGACTAAACCCCTCCTTTTGTACTTCTTTTTTTAATCTAAAACTAATCCAAATTTTACCATTTCTGTTCAGATTATATTTTCATCTTTTTTCCTGATTTTAGTAGTCTTTCCTAAAACGATGGTTAGCAATTTGTTTTTAAACATTTATTTTTCAGCACACTTGATTTATTTTAATTTCTACTGGCTGTAGATGTTAAACAGGTAATGCTTTACATGTGTTGTCCCATTTTCACGTATATTCATGGCATGGCTGCCCAAACAGGGACCTCTCTTTCAGTTTTTGAAATCAATTAAGACAAATCCTGTCTTATTAAGGGGAGACTTGACAAAACTTAGCTTAGATCTGGTCACGTGCATCCATCCTTGAGTGTGTTTCTCATGTGCTGCTAGGCACGTTGCCTCCTGGCAACTCCTGAGCTTCCCCATTATACCCAACGCAGGAACAGCTGCGACAACGTTGACTGATATCACACTCCACTCTTTCAATACAGAGCATCTTTTACACTCTATTCTCTCTCCAGAAAATTATAGAAGGGGTTTTTTTCGCACAATACAGCTGTGCGGAGGCATGAGTTCAGTTTCTGGGACATACCTGTCCTTTCCTCAGCCCTGTAATGCCCTTGTTCCTGATAGGAATTGAGACATGCTGGGAGGGAAGGACTTGTGAGCAAAAATGCCTGAGAAACTATATAGGGAGCATTGTTTCCATCTGGTGAACATCATGTGGTTCGCCAGGGAAAAACTCGGATCCATCTGTCTTTTCTGGGTATGTCAGAAGAGGTTGCTCTCTAATAAATAGTATCAGTGTTCTGGAGTGGTTAGGAGATGGAGGACTCTGACAGAGCAGCAGGAAATTAGAAGTCTTCTCTTGGAACTCAAGTGTCTTTTCTTTTCACTTGTCTTCCTGGATATCTACAGACCCTCCAAGGGTTGGCCAGAGATGTCATAATCCACTTAATGTGTCACCAAACTAGGACTTTGGCCTCATAAATCAGAACAGGGGATTACAAGATACAAGGAAGATAATGGTTGCCTCAAGTTGCACTCAAACTGGAAAAAAATACGAATACCAACCTCAACCAGATGAATCTGTTTGCTTTATGACTTCTGTCCATGAAATTATTATCTAAAATGTAAAGTTAGGCATTTGAGAGCCATTCTGCAAAAACAGATCATAGAAACATTTGGGTTGGAAGGGACCTTAAAGATCATCGAGTTCCAACCCCCCTGCCCTGGGCAGGGACACCTCCCACCAGAGCAGGTTGCTCCAAGCCCCATCCAGCCTGGCCTTGAACCCCTCCAGGGATGGGGCAGCCACGACTTCTATTCTACAATCTATTCTATTCTCTATTCTAGGTAAAAGAAGCTGCTTCTACCTCAAATACCAAACCAGATTGTTTTCACGGAGCAGTATAATTTCATTAAAAAGCTTCCATTTTTAAGTGAAAAGGCTAGAGGAGGTGTTGTCAATGTCAATATTAAATGTTTTCTAATTAGTAAGATTAAGTTAATAAAATTGACAGCAGTTGAGTACAGAGTAATCATGTTTGGAAAGCTACTCAGCAGTTTGTTTAAAATAAGTCATTAAAGCCATGATTTAGATGTTCTGTCTTCCTTACCCACCACACAAGCAGTTAATACAAAACATTCCATTTTACTGTTTTGAAAGAAAAAATACATTTTTCTAGAAGAGCTGTAAATTAGGTTGTGCTGGAAGCATCCATTTTCTTGCCTCCATCACTGCCAACTCCCACTGTTTTCTTTGATATATGATTTGCAGATGACTATTATTATTTATGTGTTTTACAATTACTAGGAATGACACCTCCCCTTCTTCAGCCCTAAGCCACAAATCTGAAATGAATAAATGCTGTTTATTGTGACAGTCTGCCTTTTGTCTGCGGAACAATGACAAACTACACCACTGACAGCCTGTTTCTGTTTTTAACTACTGCTCTCGAGCTCGGTCTTTGAGTGTTCTTCAGAACACAACAGCAGACAGTCTGGAATAAAATAAGTGAAAATGTATTGCGTTTGTTTAGCGTGCCGTGACACCATTGTCCAATGCATTGAGTAAACAAGAAGAATAAATAACACAAGTATGAGATGTTTTCGTTCTCCGCATTTCATTGCCATTTGTACAACTCTGGTCATATCAAAATTATTATATTAAAGCTTTTTAGTATTAATCATTTTGATATTCATACTGAGGATTGCCTTCTGGCTGGAATGAAGTGAGGGAGCACTTCTAATTCTCTGGGAGATCTAAGAATGTTTCTGTTCACTGTGAGCTCTTCAACAGAGGGACGGTACTGTGGAATGACTTCATCTGTGAATTTTGTGAATGTCTTCTCACCTTCAGCTAGTTAATTTTTTAAGAAATGTTAGAATGACCTGTTTAACATCTAATTGTATCTAGCAGGGTTAGCAAATAGATCAGTTCTTATATTTTGAATAGACCCTGGCTTCTGTCTAAAAGCAGCCTTATAAATATGCCCAGGTACTTATTCAATGTCATGGACTTTAAATCAGAGTTTACACACGTTTCTTCTTGAAACTGGATGTTAGCCTTTTGTTTATGACTTTTTTAATGCATTTTCTTTCCCTTAAACTCATGGGAAACATGGGCATGTGCACACACACATAGCCAAGCATATGCCAATGCTAGTTTATAAGCCTTTTTTTCATGCTTTTATGTGTGTTTGTGTACACTAATGAGTAGCACGCTGTTGTTCTACTTAACTGTCTAAGTAAAACAACACTGCAAAGGATTTTCTGGCATTTGTATTATTGTCATAGAATATTGTGCTACTTTTAATAATGGAAGAGCGATGTCTAGTGTTTAACTTAGGTCTTTATTCAATGGATAATGTACATATGCCCAATATCTGACCAAAAAAAAAAACCAAACCCCAAGATTTCTTAAATTACTTCTTGTGTAGTGGTCAATTTAGGTCTCTTCAGATTCCTCATTTTCTTTGTGGTGTGTTAAATATCTTTTTCCTTCTCAAATCAAAGATAAAGGAGAGAATATGAGCAAATTCCAAGTCTGCGTTGGTACTGCCAGCTTGTAGAAAATATATTTCTAATTAATAAGACATAATCTTGCTTGAAACTTCCCATAATTACATACATTACAATCTGCAGTAAATTTTTTAGTATCTCAGATGAATAACTTGCCTTCTCCTCTTCAACTATCTGTATTTCCTATCTTATTGTCTTTTTTTTTTCTTCTTTGATTTTCCCTTTGAAGTTCCCTGCGCCTGTGTTTCAGACCTCCTATCTTCCTCCTTGCAGAAACATTCTCAATGTAGTCTTCTGTCAGGTAAACAGTGGGCTTTATTATTTTCATTTGTATTTGTAAATTCAATTAAAAGCCATAAAGTAGGGAGCAGGGCAGTTTCAGAGTGCACAGATTCTTGTCCTTGGAACAGAGTCATTCCTCCAGGATCATCAGTTTTATACTAATAGCTAGAGAAAACCCTTGAAGAAAATCCATGAAGCAATATAGCCTATTGTATAATTTTTGTATACTGATTAATAGATAGTATAAATTGGTACACAGTTCATCTCTGAGTGCAGCAAACAGAAATAATCTCCTATGTTTGACAGAACTGTTTTGTGAATACTTTTTTTGAGGGTAAACTGGTAAAGTGCATTAGGATATAATGTGGTGATATAAACATGAAAATATTCATCTAATGGCAGGAAAAGAGGGTCTTGTATATGTTTCAGTGGGTAAAAAGTCAGAGTTTCTATAAGGTTCCCTTCCCATAGGATCAATGCACACTAAACTTCAAAGAAAATCACTTCTAATTCCAGTAATTCTAGGTTAGCAGTTTTTTATAGTGTTGGACAGCATGAAATTGAGTGAAGCACACAACATAAACACGAGTGAAATTAAGAATGGGCATATGCATCCAGTAAAGAAAGGCATTTTGACGTTTTCAGCGAGAGATTCTAACCCAACGTAGACTACTTCATCTTCTCATGGTGCCTTCTCATTTGAACAAAGAGCATTGTGTCCATTCATACAGCTGAAGTGTCCTTCCTAAAGACACAAAGTGTGGTTCTGCTCTCTCAGATAATATCTAGGTTATGGCCATTATCTGGCTATAATAAGCTGTTCCCCAACAGTAGAGCTCTCCAAACATTAATGAGATCTTTCCCGAATCCAGAGATTAGCTAAACTTTCCTGTCAGTTAGTCACAGCTGTATATTGATTTTTTTTTTTTACTTTCACTATGAATTTTACTGAGATGATTATAGAAAGTCTCCTCATTAGTCATCCTCTGTGCATTATAGTTGAAGCAGTTAATTGATAGTCAAAAACAACAGAAAAATATTTACATCAGGACAATGGATTACCTCTCAAAACCATAATACAAAGCATGTAGGATCGACTGCTTGGGATAATTAAGAAAAAAATCTAACAAATCCATGTTCAAACTTAAATCAGTGTTTACTGTCAGTTGAATGGATACAGAGAGATTGATAAATATTAATAAAAAGGTCAGTAAAGCATGTGCAACAGGCACTATGCTTATTTAACTTAGAGATGAGACCTCCTGCTTGCTGGGAACTTCCGTTATTGATGACAGAAATGCTGGAAAAGAACAATTTGGCCTGCCATGTAAACTGCCCAAATCTAAGTGTTTGTCAGGAGTGTTACAGTAAATTCTAATTATCAAGCCTTAAGCTCCTAATGTGACTCTAGACATAATCTAGGTGGGTACAATAGATTCCCATGAACATAAAAATTGACTTCAGTTACAGTGACGTGATTACCTATCTCTCTACCCTGTAGAGTAGGTGCAGTTTCCCATCCATGGAATAGCTTTAAAGAAGCTGTAGTGGTGAAGCTACTGTTCAACGGAAATATTTCTCACACGCTTGAGAAATTGTTTATTTGAGGTATGTGTAGTCGCTTGCAGAATGACAGTTCCGGGAGGACCTTTCTTCAACAGCAGGAAGGTTGAGGTCCCTTTGTTAAAAAAGAGCTGTGTCCCTTCCCCAGTGCTCTTGCCCATCATTCCATCTGGAAAAGCCAGAGCTATTTGTATTCATCCCTCCTCAGCTTCTCCTTCCCTCTCTCTAGTTTAATTCATCGCAGAACCGGACAGCATGGGATCAATGAATGAATCCTATTTCAAGTGACAATACATTAATTTAGAAATAGGAATATACAGCCATTTTGACAACCTAGATTTGGTATTCTAATCTAATAGAAAAGCTTTCATGCACTTACATTGCCTCTTGGCAGCCTAAACAAATCTCCATCTGTGAGAATAGTACTGTGCCGATCGTATAACTATGCTGTTTATGCTTCAATTTGAATATATAAAGCAGGTTTTCAATTATAAATGTATTTCCCTTAAGTTTCCTTGGGCCCTGGGGCCACTGGAGATAAAAACCAGTAACAAGGAAACTGTGAGATGACCAAAAAAGAGGCTGTTAATTCAGACCCCTTGTGGTAACAGACCTATAATCATAAAATAATTTTCATAAAATTGTCACTTGAAGCACCCATACAGGGAGACTGCGTCGGTTTAAACCATTACAAATTTTACTGAGTATTGGTTTTATCCTTTTTTCTTTTTTTCATGTGGTCTGCTACCATGAGTATTCCGTGAGTGCTACTCTATCTGATGTTTGTAGAATCTCAGAAGCCTTATAAAGTTTGCCAGATATTTCTTGTTACTAGTTAATTTTATGGACTGAACATCAGAAGCCGTTGTGGAAGGCATCCATGTTTCTGGTTAAATTTATTGTCTGATTTGATCACACACTGAGCATAGGAAATTTGCATTAACTTCAACTGTAATGGGGTGCTATAGTTTATGTTTTTCAAAAAGGATATCTTGCAGCTAAATACCTGAATTCTGTTGATGTCAGTGGAAATTACTCACTAAGATTTGCAAATTACTCAAAGATGTGCAAATTATTATTCTGTGTTGTCAAGTCGATGTTTCCTGTGCCTTTGCTAGTAAGGAAAATTACAAAAACTGGGTCCACATCTGGTCATTAGAAAATGAACCTCAGAAAATGCTATTTAATAAAAGGTAATAAAAAAATAAAGGGTTCATCTACTCTTCCTTTGATTAGCTTTTCATCAGCATAAGAAGCCACAAAATATGTAAAACTTGTTTTTGCATTCCAGTACTGCCTTCAGAATGCTGGGGTGTTCTCCAAGCACCAAAGCAGTGTAGAATTCCCAATGCAAAGAGATTTACAGATAAAAAATGAGGGATAAGAAGATTAGAACTAAAATATATGCCATTTTTGTAGAATATCTAATGAAATCTCTAATATGTAGCCTGGACTATGAAGTTTCAGCATGGATCTCTCAGACTTTGCAGAGGATTTGAAAAATCTTTTTGGAGTAATTACATAAATATGCAAAGGGAATCTGTTAGTTTGCTCATGTTATCTGGCAGAAGCTTACTGAAAATGACAAAAGAAAGGAAAATCTGGAAGAAAGCTAACAATTGCTTTTCTCCAGAATATGCACCGCAACTGGTGCTGCTAAAAACCTAGAGGAGGGAGGAACTCACTGAGGAAGAAATATTTGCCAGTGATGAAAGCTTATAGGGACTAGTGAAGACTAAGGAGAGTTGTGAGGAGCACCCGAAGAACCTGACACGTCCGGAGAAAATAATTTCAGTGGTGGCTGATGAAATTCATCCTCCCTAAGAGGGAGGCAGCCCACGCCGCAGTCAGGGGATTGCAGTGTCCTTCATGTACAGAGGGACTCGGAATTGGATGTAGCCTCTCAGGACAAAGATCTAGGCATCGCTGCAGACAGCTCAATGAAGACATCTGCTTAAAATGTATCAGAGGTCAAAAAAGTGAATAATGTTTAGGCAGCGTAGGGAATATTATGGAAAATATTACAGTGTTACATAAATTGATATACATCCTTACCTTTACTGTTAAATTCCATTTTGGTCAACTCTTTTTGTGGAAATTATATGGAGAGGAAAAATTGAAGGTTACACAAGGGCATATATATATATATTTTCCTCCCGCTTAGAAGGGAGAGCAGTAAAAAAAAAAAAGATACAAAACTCTGAATAACAATCAAAATCTCAAATGGATGTTTCCCTTTGCTCACTCTTTATTAAGAGATCAACTAGAGACATGTACTTTTATGAATTCTATGGTTGGTCTTTAGTACTTTAGTACTTTTATTTCTTGCAATTTAGGATTTGTGTGATAGTGTTTAATTAAATGCTACGTGTCTGGGAATAAGAATTGAGCATTTAGTAGTAGCAGAAAATTACAGATAAAACTGAGAAACTTCATATTTTAAAACATGATATCATTGTGTATTGTGTCTTAGAATTTCTTCATTCTTGTGTGGTTTTAGTCGGAGAGGATAGGTAGGAATTTTTCCTAAATAAATAGTTATTTTCCACTTTTAAAGTCAGATATCTTGACTTGTTTCCTCTGTTCCCAAATTCATGACGTTATACAGTTTTCACTGGGGGGGCGAGGGGAATATTGATAAGAAGCTACCAGTGTAGTGGAAAACTTTATCTCAAAGCATGGATGTGTTTTTCCTATTTGTAACAAAAGGGTTTTTTTAGGAACTGGAAGGTAGAGGAGCTTCACTGTTGAGGATGCTTTCTTGGGCTTAAGTCTGATGTGCAGAATACTTTTCAAACTGTCATGGCAGAGCCTTGTCAATTCAGAATGGACTAAAAGACAAACCCAGAAGTTGAATGCTTCTGTAGAGCACTTTCCCAAATAATTTCAAAGCACCATAAGACCATTAGCTGACATTGATTTGAGCTGTTTGTGTGCGCACATCTCACTTCAGCAGAATGAAGATTTTTAAGATGATTAGAAATATGGTTTAGTTATCGTAATGGCTGTTTGAAAAAAGATAAATATCAAATGTTTTATTATGATGTGATAGAAGGAAAGAAGATTTTTCAAGTGGCTGATACTCACAGTTATCTGGGCCATTAAACATCGGATCATGAAGGACTAAAACGTGGAAAAGGCCCAGGAGCTGTCTTTCCACCTTCATTGGTTTGCTTTGTTTCCATTTTTCCTTTTTCTCCCTCCTATTATCTTGAGTTAGAAATGTAGCTATTTTGCAAAGATCATAGAATGATTTGGGTTGGAAGGAACTTTAAAGTCCATCTAGTTCTACCTCCCCTGCCGTGGGCAGGGACTCCTCCCACAAGATCAAGTTGCTCATCTAGCCTTGAATGCAAAATGAACATGGAGACCTCTTGATTCATTCCTATTTTCACACTATTAATTTAGTACTTGTACATAAGATGCTTTTTGGGTTTTTTCTCTTTGTTACTCAAAGGTTTAATAGAGTTACTTCTACTCTTGATCCACACCCTGGGAAAATTAATACAACAGCCTTAAAGTAATATTTTAAAAGAATGAAATCTAATTATGATGCCATTTGTAATGTCTACATTATAAATTTCTAACAAATATTTTATTTATCACGTGTAAATACTACTAAGAAGGATAAGCAAAGGTAAATAGTCCTGAACTCTATCCATTTTTACAGTATATAATAAAAACACTTTGCCAGACTTCTTCCTTAAAATATCATTGTGCTCTGAGTGAGCTGTTTTCTTGATCTTTAAAAAACATTGAAAGTGCAAAAAATGAAGAGATGAGCTCTCTGCTGAAGGAGGGGTAGAAAAAAAGACAGTTAAAGGTCTCTGGGCATAAGGAGTATCACAAAAATGTTGGAGAACTGGGGTGTGCTCTTAATTGCCTGGCAAGCTTTCCTCTGATGGATAACCAAGCTAAAATGTTGTAGGTTGATAATTAGATAGTTTTTGATTGCTGCACTTGCAGTAATTCTTAAATATTGGGAAATACAAGTAGTAGAACAATTCCATTGAGAGCAAAAGACTAAATGGTTGCAGTCTCATTTCTAAAGTCTTTTATGGTGATTGTATAAAAATTGGTCAAGAATTACTAGGTCAGTTCCATAACTTTATTGGTATTTGAATCTGACTCTTTTCCCATGGTACACTGTTATAAAATAATAAATGTAGATAAGGGGGGAAGGTAGAGGTTTAGACACCATCTGTGTGATAACTCTCTTTTTCTCATTGTAAGATTTATTATTTAACCAGTACTTCTGCTGTTAAATATATGTGAAAATGGTTATATAGGTCTTACTTTGAGTGAGCAAGATTCTCTGTACAGTCAAGTTATATGCCTCACTGAAGGGAAAAATTCTTATATTCACAGTAGAATTCTTATTAATCAAATGCATAAAGATATGACAAAAATTGATGGCTTTGTTTTGATAAAACCTGCTCTTTATAAACACATCTTGCCTAACAGCAGCTACGTTATCTTCCTTCTCATCTTTGAGAATCCCTGTAAAATGCCGGTGTTGTACCTGGCACTGCTGAGGGGCCCATACTTAGAAGGACTCTCCAACTGATTCTTTGCCATATTGACATGGCAACTGTTTGACTGTGGACTCTAAAAAGTGCAGCCCAATCAGCTCCATTTATTGGGGAAAAAATAATTGGGTTTTTTTTCCAGAGAACTCATCATTTAATTCTTTCCAAAGTCGTCTACTTCATCTGGCATTCTGATTTTAAAATGATGGGCTTAAGAACTGTGTTAAACATTATCTCTAGTTACTGTTTACGGGGAAATGATTTCAGTACCATCATCGTATATATCATGAGCTTCCTGCCTAAATACAGAATGAAACTATTTATTGAATAATTCTGACATTTTTATTTGTTATGTTTAACTCTGATGGCCACATTTTTTTCCTTTGTATATTTTCATCTAATTTTGTAGCCCATGTCTTATTTAATTATCCATTTCATTTCAATCCCCTAACATATTCTTCTTGCAAACTGGTTTCAATTTCATGAAATTTTTCTTCTTGAGGAACCCAAATTTTTTTATTTCTCTTTTGGACCTCACATTTAGCACATGAAAATTAAATAGTCTAGCAATCTGTAGTTATACAGGCAGTGCTTTATTACTTACATGGCACAGTGAACGATCATCTGCCTATCTATGAGGTCGTTTTTAGGAGACTAATTTATACTTAGAACTTTTATTGTTTCAGAAAGAATTTTACAGAGTGTAGGCAAGCAGAGAAATATCTTCAAAGCAACCGAGATTTTTCTCAAAGGAGTGGAGTAGAGTTTATTGAAGATCAAAAAAATTCAAATCTATTAAAAGTGACTCTATGTGATAGAAATCTACTAGAGAATTACATGAAAGTGGTAGGAGAAACTTCTGAAACGTGTAAGATAAAGCTGAAAAATAAGCTGAACGTCAGGCTCCCATTTATTTTCCGACTCGATGATATCACCGGGCCCATCACAAGCTGTGTTGCCTGGCACATGGGGCTGAAAAGCCTCGTACAGCAATTCCTAATTCCCCCTTTGATTCCTCCATGCCTTATCAGGAAATAAATGCAGACATACAACCCTGCATCATACAGGGCAGTAATATTTAATGGAGCTGTGTTCCTGCGACACACACGGACCACTCGTTTCTCGTTAATTCGGCAACAGCGGAAAGTCTCCAGAGGGTTGTCCAACCTCATACCGAGGGGCCCGTGTTATGTGTGGTTCTGCAGCCTCAGAAGTGGGCCTGGATTCATCCCCTGCTGGGAAATCTGGCTGCTACCGGAGGCCCTCTGGAAATCATGTTTCTTGCTATTCCTGGCCATGGGCAGGACCCCCCTGCTGAGAAAAGCAAGGAAATTTGCTGAACTGCGTTTATCTATTTCTCTTCCCCGTCGCCTGAGAGAGAGAAAAGGATCTGCAGGGCAATATTTCCTTCATAATTTTTTCTTCTGAAGAGGGAAGTAGGAGGGGACATCAAATATTCCTAAGGATGTGCAGATTGTGAATGTCAGTAAAGAACTTGATTTCAGGAGGACAATCATAGACTAGCAGATAGAACAGAAACTACAGACTCATTGTAAAGAGGATGGAAGGAAGCCTTGAATGTTCTCTTCTCAAGAGGTTCCAAGACCAGTGTAGGAGAAAAAAGAAAAGGTGTCACGTGAACCATCCCTGTTCTTGTCACGACGTGCCAAAAAAAATGAAACAGTAATAGTCAAGTGCCTTTTTTTGTTTTTCATATATTTTATGCATCTAGTCTCATCTACTTGATGTTCACTCCCTTATTTTTCACCTGGGAGATGAGTTCCAAGAGACAGTGAAACGTAAGGGACAAAATTCTGAAGAACAGGCTGTCAAATTATGTGCTTAAAACTGCAATATAATTGCACACACAAAATACTGGGCAGCAAATGGTATTTTATATGCTGCGGCGCTGAAGTGTTTAGAAAACAGCAAGTAAATAAGAAAAGTTACCAGCTTCTCCTCAAAGTGTACAATTGAAGGGCTTGATCTCAAACACAGGGGATGTTCAGTGTTTGTTGGGGTCAGAGTCTGAAATAACAGGAGACCTGGAATGAAATAAATGGGATGTTAGAAGAGTATAAATGGAAACTGCTCTTGAGAACACAGTTGATGGGGAGGAAAAAGGCAATTTTATTTACTCTGTGTTCTTTTTCTTATTCTAATGTTTCCTGTTAAAGTCTTGGGAAGAGCTTGTGTGGCATAAATAATCTGTGTGTTTAAGTTGATAGAGCTGTCATAGTATATAATGATTTGGACCAGTCAAAAGAAAGATAAAACATCGCTGGTAACGCTAATAGCAATGTTTTAATAAGCTTTTGCACGCAGGCAAAGATGTGGGGGTTTTATTTATTTATTCACTTGTGCTGCAGAATTAGGGAAAAGCAAACACCAAGGTGGACTGGGGAGGGGGTTACAGGGATCTGTAGCTGGAGAGAGATCTTTCACAAATGAGAAAACTTACCTTTTAAGTAAATACACATTAGAGAGATGTGAGCCGAGAGTGATTGCAAATGGACTGGAGGGAGGGCATCACAGGAAGCCAGTGCAGAAGTCAAGGGTTCAGAAAGGAGTCAGTGTCTTAGGGTTGTTATAAAAAAAAAAAAAAAAAAAAAAAAAAAAAAAAAAAAAAAAACACAAACAAACAAAAAAAACAACACAAACAACTGATGTACATGAGCAAGGCCGTCTCAGAAATCCACCATCCCTTTTAATGAGGGAATATTATTAACATTAGACACTGCTTGTGCAACCACAGAAAGTTTTCTGATGCTTTCAAAGCACATTTACCAACCCAAAGATATTGCTGCCCCGTATTTCAGAGCGCGTGGACAGAAACATCCCGTTTTCTTGTCAAACTCTGACTCATTTCACTCTTTCCAAACATCCTGTGTGTCCTAACTTTGCATCGCCGCCGCTCGTGCCGTCCCTACGCGCCCACCCCTGCTGCCGGGACCCCGAGCTGGGGTGGACCACTGGCCCACAGCGGGGATGAAGGCACCGAGCAGCCGAGGATAACTCGTCCCCAAAAGTTCAAAAGGCAACATCAGGGAGAGATCTAGCTGGGAATGGGAAGAAAAACAGGACTTTCTCAGCAACCCACCTCATGGAAAACCTGCCCTACCAACAGGTTGTTCAGGAATGAAAACTCTATATACTTATTTTTCCCAGGGCAATGCCTGCAGCATCCTTCAGCACGCTGGGCCGGGGACCCTGCTTTGTCCCACCCTTGTCCCACAGGCAGGCAGCTTCGCATCTGCTCACTGCTGAGACACAGCTCACTTTTATAAAAAAGAGTTCACTACTAAAGTTTGTGTATGTGGGAAACAACCAGTCTGCTCTCAGTTCCCGTTATGATTTTGGCCTCCAGCTTTTGATCAGAAAAAGAAGCAACATCCACATTTAAAGTTGGTGTTGAGCATCTTATTTTGCTTATGTATCACGCTCGTGTATCCATACTACAAAGGCCAGACACCTTGAAAGTGCACTTCTGAGACATCCCTGAACATCACTGAGCTCCCTGGCTGCGTGTTTATAACTGCATCTGCCCAGAAAGAACCTAAAACCTAAACCAGAGCTGCTGAAGCTGATGTCCTTCTCTACAGGGAAAAAAAAACAAACAAACAAAAAAACAACCCAAAACATAAAAAATTTTGTGTGTCTTGACCACAAAAATCCCACTTCTCAGCTGACTGCCCTGTGTTTTTCCCAACTTTTCCAGCAATACCCAACCTACGCTCTCAAGGGTTCGGCCGCTGTCGAGGCTGATTCTCCCACAGCCAGACAAGCTGTTTGCGAAGCTTTCAAACGATGCCGGATTTACTTTCTAGCTGAGCAACAACTACTTTTTACTTTTTAAAGACAGAAACAAATGTAAATAGGTTTGTTGGCTATTTTTAATGAAGTCCTCATCGCGTCAGGAAAAGTCCTCGTCGCCACACAATGAAACCATTGCAGTGGCTATCCTCCCTAAAAGGGATCCCAACAATAGCTGGGCTTTAGAAAAGCATCCCGATACAAAGAATTCATTCTTCTGATTTACTTGAAACTACATTGCCGTAAAAGAAGGGGGGGGGGGGGGAACAAACTGGATTGAATTTAAATTTTACCCTAAGTTTCTACCATCATTCAGGGATTTGGCTGTTTTCTTCCATATCAAATTAAAACTGTATTGGGTAAAGCGATCACACAAAATTTCTAGTGAATCTCTTTAGGATGAAATCCGATTGACAACGTATTTCTGCATTAAAATCTCCAGTAAGTGTTCATCTTGACAATAATCGTAGTAACTATCTAACTTGTCTTTTGATACCTTTTCAGGAGTTCATCCCTGTTATTTCAGTGCATCCCAAGCTATTTTGTAATACACATATTGGCTTTAAACACCGAAACAGTAATTTAACCAGACGCGATGCTTATTACAAAGCTCAGGCAGCTCATTATCTGTACCTCACACACAAGACTAAACCCACAGATGCAGAAAAATACAACATGAACGAGGGCTTCCCAACACTTTGCCTTTAGTTCTTCATCCTGTCTTTCTCCTGTTCACAGCCCCTGCGTTCACCTGGCAAACCTTCCCTTTGCCAAGCTCTCTGGTTCAGGACCAGCCTAAGAAAGTTGTACAGAGACACCCCCCTATGGAAAATTTTTCTTGAGTTTGCATTTTGGACCTAGCGATAATCCCCACTGCCCCACGGTGGGCCTCCCGGGCTCAGGAACACCCCTGATTTCCCATCAGGTGTTATTTAAAGTGGGACAGCAGTGGCTGGGATGAGAAGGGAGATGTGCGGCACAGAGGACAGTGTAGAGCAGTTTTAGATGTTGATGCTATGAGCATGTTACTAATATGATAAATGAATGAAACCAAGAAGCAGGAAAAAACACCAGTAACACTTCTGTGCCTGTGGCAAAGCACCACGGTGGCAGGTCTGGAGGATTTGCTGTCACCTGCAGCTCTTGTGGGCAATGCCACATTAATTTTATGACCCATGGAAGGTATGCTCCATCCCCACACACACCACAAGCCGTGCGCAGAGCCTATGCATCACTGGTCGGGGTCTCAGGCAGCACAAATTCACCAGTGCCACCATCCAGCTCCCCAAGGCACCAGTGAGAGCTGGGGTTGGACACAATCTCCCATGGGGTGTGTGCACCAGGTGAGTGAGATGGACCTGAGAAACCCACCAACTGGTAGCACTGAGGGCTTCCCACTGCAACCCATAGGCATCCTGATAGAGAAGACCGTAGTGATACAACCTTCTGGGATGTTTATAAATGATCTTTTAACATCATTGAAAACCCCATAGCACTAGTGAGTTTCATCTCATTGACCAAAGGACCACCAGGTACCACGCTCACACCGACCTCTCCAGCACAACCAGCTCACCTGGCCCAGTAACCTGGCCTTGGACACCCACCAACCCCATGATAATTTCGTGCTTCACCACAGATATTTCTCACCCCAAAACATGAACATGCTGAAACATCCAATCATGTTCTGGCATGCATGCAGAAAAAAAAAAAAAAAAAGCCCATGGCAACAAAGACGACAGCTTGCCAATGGCAGCTGCTGCACGCACACACAAAATTAAACTATATTCTTCTGAAAAGGGATATTATTATGGCATTTGTTTCCCCTCACCCATCGCCCTCACCCATTCCCTCACAAAATATGGGGGAGATATCAAAACACATCAAACATTGGGAGAGATGGGCAAAGAAAGAGCGAGAAGCGCTGCCCCGAGGAGGCACAGGATGGAGAACACGGGGTTTAACAGGAGACCCAACTGGGTGGAATGAGGGATGGATGCACGGAGCCGCCGTGGAATACCGGCTCACCTACGGCACTCATATGGCACATGCAAGTAAAATATCCAGCCTTTCTATTGCAGGAGGCCCACGGGTGCTGAACTGCACCTAGTTTGGTCAAGCCGGCCCTTGGCCACAACACAAATCTGCAAACACACATTTTTATACTGTGATGATGCCCATTTTTGCTTCCTTTCCCCAACGATGCCCATTTTTGCTCCCTCTCCCCGGCGCGGAGCTGCCTGATGCCTCCCGTGCTGCTATGCCATGCGCGAGACGATAGCCGTCTCCTCACTTGTGAAGATAAATGTCATATCGGACCTCTGACATCATGTATTCTCCAAGTAATTATTTTTGATATCATAAGAGTTGTACAGGGTGCACAATAAAATTAAAAAGTAGAAAGCAAGGTTAATAAGATTATCGTGTTGGTATAATAGGTAATGCATTTTGCAGTATATCCTTAAATCTGCCCTCTCAAAACATAATTAAATAACGGTGATTTATATTTTAAAGGAACGCAGACATGCAGTGTATCCTCCTACCCACATATGCTAATTGCTTTCAGGCCCTAAAAATCACACAGTTGTTTGCAGCTTTTTAATCCTCATGTGTAAATAACCTGACTCGGGTCCAAGTTATGAACAATAAAGTCCAGGAAACTTTCAGAATAGCCTGTCATTAAACCAGTCTTGATTTTTATCTGGCTAATCTAATGGCACTGATGCGTACCGAAGCCTGCGGGAAAGGAGGAACGACTCCCCGGGGCCCTTCACACCGGCCCCAGAGCCAACGTGCTGGCTTGCCTGGACACCGGGATGGTACTCGGACCAGGCGAGTGGACACCAAGGACCCGGAGAAGGGACCGAGACCCCCTTGGGAGGAAGCTATGGATGGATGGGAACCTTGGGAGGATGGAAAAGCTCAGGATACCCCCTCCTGGGTCTCGATGGGGGGAGGTTTGCACACACCGTGGCGGTGCGGGGACCCTGGGCATCATATGCCTACACGGAGGCCTTGGCTGTAGGCAACGCTCCACCGCGCCGCTCTCCATTTTGGACTCGCACGTGAGAGCCTGGCACACAAAATGGAGGCCCCCATGAATTTTACAGACGGTGGCTGCAAACCCAGCCCCGAATCCAACCCGCTCCATGGCAGCCACTGTCGTCGTCCTCGTCCTCCTCCTACGTGCCAATGCCACGCAGAGCCCTGCTAGCTAGAAACACCTCTGAAAAAAAATATATCTAAATACATCTCTGCAAACTGAATTACGCTGTGACGAGGGGATCGGCTGGGGCGCTGCCCTCACAATTTGGCACAAAATATTGCAACACCACTCCCTCCAGTCCCCCCCAAAAAAGAACTTGCTGGGATAACGCTGCCCCAAACATCATGGGGACCATGACCCATCCACTGACCCCAGCTGGGCTTTTTGGTGGCTACCACAACGCAGGTGATAATTAACAATAACCCCCCCAAAAAACGAAATGAACGGAGGGCATCACGTGAACGGAAAAACCAAAGCGAGTAAAATGAATTTTAGTTCGCCGACAACTCTTATCTACTGAGAGCCCTCGCTGTCGTAAGGAAACCTTCAGGGTCGGCTGCTGTTGGGAGGCTAAAATAATTTGCCCGGAATTTACAGCCTGTAATTTAATCAGCAGCTCCAGCCCTTGCCTGCGCAGAAGGAAGCGGGGCCAGAGCTGGACCTGTGGCTCCCGGCAAGGATGCCCCAAAAGCCACCCCACCAGGGACAGTCCCCCAGCCCTGGAGGGTCCAACTTTGGGACGTATATATATATATACGCCAAACAGCAGGCTTTGGGGGAGGGGTTGAGGGTTTAGGAGCAGCGTCTGGGGTTTGTTTGCTGGTTGCGAAAGCCTCAGCCGGTGCCTGAACCCGAAGCACGGAGGGGGAGGAGGAGGAGGAGCTGCAAAGAAGAAGCTCAAGGCATGGAAAGGGAGGGATGCCCTTTCTTTTACATCCGAATGGGGAGAAAATACATAATTGTAATAATAAATAACGGGTTTTATGAACAATTAGGATTCCACTGTCTCTTTGAAGGGTTTGAAAAGCTGACACGATGTTTTGGGTTCTCCAGATTCAGCTTTGAGGCCTCAACCAAGAGAAACATTCAGCCCCGCTGTGTACAGCAGTGACCACAACAAAGATTGTGGTTTCTCCCACACTCGCCTTAAATAGATCTAAATTAATGCTATTCATCATTGGGTGGAAAAGAAGGGAAATATAAAAGTGCAGTCACTTGTAGACAAGCCAGCAGCATTGGGCAACTTTCTTACCATTCAAAGGCTTCTCCCGCTGCTGCACCTCGAAGTGCAGGGAGGTGTGGAAACAACACACCCTTATACCGGCCAAACCCATCACCTGGAAAACATCCTGGGCATATGAAATACGCCTTTATCCCCCTGTTTATTTGTTGTTGTTGTTGTTGGAGAAAGGGGAAAGCTAAACCACATGACTGAACTCCTGCCAGGGGTTCGTGATAGAGCAGAGCGTCCCGAGTGCCGCACCAGTTAGTATCTGAATTATCACGGATACTCACCGGCTCAGTTACAACCGCACGGGGAGAACAGTTGTCCCACCTAAATCCTGCTTTCTGTCAGCTACGGCCCTGCCCACGGCCACGGGAAGCGGCCGGTCCCGCTCCCCGGGGCGGAGGGCATCGGTAGATGGAGATATCTTTCCGTGCCACCCGGGGCCTGCAGCTGGCCACCTCCCGTGCACGCCCGCGATAGGTGGGCGCGGGACCTTTTTTTGGGGTGCTGAGGAGCTGTAGCTGCCCTCTCCCCACCTCTCCTGACTGAGATACAGACCCAGGCTCCCACCACCCACTCTTTTAAGGGCCCCTTTTACAAGGCTAAAGCAACTCAAAAACCTGCCTTCTCCTGGGTATTATTGCTCGAGGGCAGAAATACCCCGAGATGTCTTCATTTCACTTTTTTCTTTAAAACTATAGATGTCTCATTGTGGCAAAAATTAATAGAGGGGAAAAAAAAGCACCCTACGAGCCCCCAAACATTAAAATCCCAGCTGAACATTGAACTATTCAGATTCCCCTGGGTATGTGCAGGGAGCCCTGTACAGGTAAAACGTGTGAAATACCTGGTGTGGAGCTGGACAAGTATTTTTTTTGTAACAGCAAATGTCATCTGTCTGTAGAACTGCATAAGGACTATTAACATTGCAAGCAAAACTTTTAAGGACCATTTTGGACGTACGCTGGAACAGCCACGGGCTGGAAGGAGGTTTTCAAAAGCCTTATATAGGGAGGGAACGTCACAGATGCTTTAAAAGCCTTCAGATACGTGTAAAAACGACATATATATTACATATTGTCTCCACAGAACAAACACCATTTGAAATGTGCCCCTTTTTAACTGCTATTATGAGCTGTCTAAAGAGCATTTTGGTTAAAACTTGGGAGGAAAGGAGAAGAAGAAGAAGAAGGGGGGAAAAAAAAAAAAAAGCCCACTGATCTTACACCTGCTCTTTAGCAGTGGGTTCTCAATCTGTTAACATGACCATCTGGCCAATCTGCATATCACGGCTATCTGGATTACTGTACGATGGAATGACAATAACGTAGCCAAAACAAAAGTAAAATGCATCAAAAACTAACAGTAGCGCAGCCCTTTTGATTTCAAATTAAATAATAAATGCGGTATCACAGCAAAGCGAGAAAGTCGTCTAAATAATTAAAAATAAGCCTCCGCTACGGCATAATTAAGTAAACAATATGGTGTGTGTGTTCCTATAGGAGCCGGCAATAGCCTCCACCGTTGAATAGCTCCACTTTTGCGAGGCAGCTCTCAGGAGTTCGAGACGCTGCGACAGCTCTTTTGGTGATGTACGGCATCGTCAGGACACCTCTCGCATCCCTGCAACGTGCCCAACCGGCTGCAGCTATTAACGGGATTAATGCAGCAACAATCAATACCAATCGTGCTAAAAGATTACGGCGCAAAGCTTCATGTACCTTCCGGACTCCCCGGTACCTCCCGCGGGTATATTTTGGCTACCTGCAGCCCGTTCTTTGCACTCACCAATCTGTGGGTTATTCCCACCCGTGCCCCTTTGCGGTGGGTCCGAGTAGAAACATTTTTTAAATCCGCCTGTGGGGACGTAAAATGGGTCTGCTTAAAGTTCAAGGTCGTGTGCTATATGCTATTGCCCAGGCAATTACCCACAGAGCATATTTAGATGCTAAGTAAATTTTCACAGTTGCAGAAATAAGGCTGACTTCTTGCCTCTCCGCTGGCTTCTACTCTGAACGTGAACAGAAAAACGAGCTCACCTAAATAAAACCCCATCCCCAGATTTTTTTTAAATTTTTTTTCTTAAATTTGGGATTTTTCAACGTCCTTCTGAAAGATTAAAAGATTTTCTCTGCCACAAATACCTCGCTAGCTTAATTCTAGCCCAAAGCGCATAATGATGGCCGTCCAAAAAAAAAAAAAAAAAAAAAAAAAAAAATCGGGCATTGCAGCATCGCCTCCTGGCCTGCCATCCAGCTTTGTCCACAGGAGAAGTCTCTAAAAACTGTGACCTCTCACAAAATTTAACTACTTCCATTGCGAATCTATTCTCCAATCTGATCACATTAGCAGAAGGAACTCCAAAGCAGTAAAAAACTCCAGAAAGTTCTCGGTTGAGTGCCTACTAATGAACAAAGGTTAACTTTATCTAAAAGGTCAAATGCCTGGTGGCTAAGGTTGTGACCTTAACAACTTAAATTGTGACCTTGCCACGTGCCTAGTATATTGTAGATTCTGATACAGATCATCTGGTAAAGGACCGGTCATAAATTAGCTTTACTGTTCGACTCCCACAAAGAAAACGGTTTGCCACAATGGTTTCCAACTTGTCATTTGATACAAGCGCAGAATAAGTGAAAACTAAAAAGCGAACCCAAGTTCAGGGTATGAAAACGCTGCCTGCTTTTAGTTAAGCAGATTAGAAACTGCAAACTGAGAGCAATACTCTAGATTTCAATACATTTTTTGGTCAACCTCTAATTCACAAAACACCGATCTTACTTTCCCTTTCTTTTTTTTTTTTAAAAAAAAAAAAATGACATGTAGTTTGCCCATTTGCATATTTTTGTTTTCTCTTTCTAGCCAGTTCTTAAAGAGAATAATTGATTTCAGTAGCTTTGTAAGAAGCACTATTTAAATCTCTGCACATGTGTTCCCTTACAGATGATAGTGCCTACTGAAGAAAAAGCGCGGATTCAAAGCAGTAATTATTGTACATGTTTAGAAGGAAAGGGACATCTCGCTGCCGAAGTCATCTTGAATAAGGGCAACTTGGAAGAGAATAATTCCCCCCCCCAAAAAAGAAGACGAAGAGTGGGAAAAAAAGCCCAAGAAAAAGAGAAGCGAGCACTATGGGTGAAAAGGTCACAATGGTTTTGGCACGTATCTTCAAGCACGTTTCAGAGTCTGTGCCTCCTGCCAATACTGGCAACTTCTCAAAACTTTTAAGGAGGTAAAAACATTGTTTAGTGTTTACAAATCTTCTGTACTATAGCAGATGCTTGTCAAATCCACTATATGTAAGTTGACCAGCCTACCTAATATTTGCGCTAGCGACTTCCTCCTGATAAATAAGCCATCCATACATGTGGGGAACGAGGTCTGATGGAGTTTGAGACAAAGGACCCTTAATATTTCTTTTTTTTCCTTTTTTTTTTTTCCCCCCTTTTGTAATTTTCCTGTTGCGCACCCGGCACAAGCTGCCATTACTGCGGGTCTGCGGGAACCAATGGCTGTCAACTTGGCCAATGTTCAGGTGTAACAAAGACTGCTGGGATACATCGGAGGGGGGGAGGAAAAAAAGGGAAAAAAGGGGGAAAGAAAATAAAAAAAAAAAAGGTAGCCTATAGGCTATGCTTTCGGTACACCTCTGCGAGGCGATATAGACGGCGACCACACTGTGCTACCTCCTAAAAATCGTTTTGTCCCCCCTCCCTGGTGAGGTTTAGAAGGGAATACGCCAGCACAGGCTACTGCATTAAGAGCACAATGCGATGCGTGCAATCAGCAAACAACGGCCGAAAACACGATGCGGTGCGGTCTGCACCGGCACGTTACTGCTTACACAAAACCCCAAATCTAAAACACACACACCAAAAAAAAACAAAACAAAACCACCAACAACAGAAAGAACCCCAAAAAACCAACCAACCTCACGCTAACTTTCCGTGGCGAACATCTAGTCCGAAGAACAATTAGCGCAATCGCTGCCTGTTGAGGATGAAGGCAGAAATAAATAAGAGTTGGCTATCAAGGCTACTGTTTGCCAACAGCGTGCTGGTAAGATGGTGTATCCCTAATCACAATACTGAACTTTTATAATGCCTATCGCCCGACCATTGTAAGAGGGAGAGGTTCCCTTTGGGCTCCCCGGAGTTCACGCAACCCTGGGTTTTGGTCCTTTCCTCCCCGTCCCGCATTTTTGTGACCCAACACGGCCGCTAAGCCAAGACCGTTGGTTTCTATTAAACAACTTTTCGCACACCGCAAAGGCTGCTTTTCATTTGGGAAACACAATACGGACCGGTATTTACTGGCACCGTGCTAGATATATATATCTAAATAATAAAAACCTGCATGCCGTGTAGCACTGCACAGCGACTTCCAGCTGTGGATACCAAAGCTCTTAAAGCCCGTTTAAGGGAGGAAACTGAGGCAGAGGAAAGGGACACGAGTCCCCGCTCTCCTCGGGGCCGGTGATGGAAGGGAAAGGCACCCACAACCTGCCTTCAGTTAGCCATTAATCAATAATCCTTCCTTCACCGTGCCCCGTAACACGGCGCAGGATAAACAAGTCATTTTCCCCAATATTTGCCTACCTCACCTTTGCCGTAAAGGTACAATACGTTTTCCCACATCGCACCGAAGTGCAAAGTGAATTTCGCGGCTTATCTGTAGGAAATGCCGTCAGGGCACTCCAAAGTTTATTTCCGGACTGGGATCGTACCCGTTAAAAAAAAAAAAAAAAAAAAAAAAGAAAATAATCACAGCGCGGCAACAGGGCCGGTGGCAGCCGCTGCTGCCAGGAACTCGGCGCAGAAAAACTTTGGGAAAGCCAAAACTTTCTGCCAAACCCTCCGAGAGAAGGTGGCATGGGAAACGCGGGCTCCTGGTGCTGTAACGTGCTTGGTTTTCTTACCGATATATATTGATGTAGAAATGTTTTCTACCACTATGATTCCTCTCCCCTCTATTCCTCTCTTTTTTTTTTTTTTTTCTTTTTTTCTCCCCCCAGCCTGCCCAACTTGCAAGCCAGGCTGAAGACCTGGGGGGGGACCTAAGCACACCACAAGGGAGAACCAGGGCCTAGAGCTTCACACCCGCACATTTTTCCGCGCTGTAATCACCGGGGAGAACTACAATAGCGTATTATTTTATCCAGCCAACCTACTCCACATCCTCCGAGCACACCGAGTCCGCTCCCCGGGCAGGGTGTGTTTTTTTTTTGCCAGTCAGAGATCCCAAGGTCTTTGGGATTTTTCATCACATGCAAAAACGTCTCACCCCCTTTCCTCCCCCCCCCCCCGGCCCCAGCTCCTTCCATAAGCGCGCAATCTTAACAAACCAGGAATTTGTTTCAAGACCCGTGCTGGGTGTATAAATTGAGATATTTCAGGGGCAGAGGGGGAGGTTTAAATACCTCCTTTTCCCCGTAGGACTAATCGGGGGTTTGTTTGGTGGTCGCTCAGGCCTGAGGGTGAGTTTTTGCCATGAAGGGACCGTTTTCCCCTTTCCCTCAGAGCCCAAATCCTGTGGCATTTACACTCCCCGTCCCATCCCTGCCGGGCCGAGGGTACCTGCTACTCCTCACCCACAGGCCTCGGGCCTTCCCAGACCTCTTGGTGCAGAACACATACAACTTTATTGTTTGGTTTTGGAGTTTGGTTTGGTTGTTTGTTTTTTTTTTTTTTTAATTAAAAATCTATCTACTTCTCCCCCCCCAAAATCAGGATAAAGGAAGCCACGTCCGGCTGCGATCCCTCCTAGGCCAACATTTAGGATAAGACCTGTAAAGGATGCCCGAAACCCCAGGAAAAACAAGAACCTTAAAAAAACTACAAAAAATACCAAAACAACAACAAAAAAAAAAGGTGGGGAGGATGAAGTTTTGGCCCTCCCCTCACCACCCCAGCAAGGCGATAACCAGTGTCCCCCCCCAGCTCATGCAGCCCCTACTGCCGGGACATGGTGCCCGGCCTAGCCCGCAGATAACCACCCCCCACTCCTCCCCCCACCAAAAAACAAACAACCCCCCCCCCCAAAATTGGAGAAGGTGGTAGAGAAAGGCACTTACCTGCTGCGTGCACAAAGTATGCCAAATATAAATCGAGTTCCTTAACAGAAACTCCTATATGGTGGGGCTGTACGCACAGCCCGGGGTTAGAGCACTGTGGGGACTTTACAAGGCGCTCGCCATCAGTACTTTCGAGCGGAATACCTTTAAATAAAATCACCATAACAAGGTCCAACCTCCAGACCTTATCTGCCTGGCGAAGGCAGTCAATTCTTCTCATCTTGCCCTTCTGGTCTGGATTGGAAAGAACGCAACACGGAGGCTTTTTTCCTGTGACTGTGAGAACAAAATCCTCCCGAAATTCAGGCCTGATATCTTTCCGGAGCTTTGCCAGAAGTCTGGATGCCCATTTTTGCTTTACCTCGGGTTTTTCACTTAGCAGTTCGTCCTTCACGGCTCTCTCTTCCTCTTTAGACATGCGTTTTTCATGTTTTTTGAAGTATTTTCTTTTTCGGGCTTGCAGGTTGAACCACGTGTACGCAAACGCTCGGACGTGAGGCAGAAGTGCTTCGATGAAGGGATGAAATTCATCCTGAAAGAGTTCACAGAGAAGGGCCGATGTCACCCAAACCATCAACAACAACAAAAAGCCCCCAGGAACGGGGCCTTCGCGAGGCGCTAAGGCCCGCCGGGACGGTGAGAAATAGGAAGGATTTTTAGATGTTTTTTTGGGGGCTGCAGAAGTGGGACATCTCGCTGGCAGACCCCGGCCACCGCCGTGTCCCCGCTTCACCTCACACCCACCCGAAATCTCCCCTCCCGCCCCCCAAAAACAAGGCTCAGCTTCAAACCCAGCACCCTGGAGGAGACAGTGCAACGATGGGGGCCTTTCCCCGAACCCCACATCTCTTTTTTTTTATTATTATTATTATTTTTATTTTTGATACTAAAAAAAACCAACCACACCACACAACCAAAAAAAAAAAAAAAAAAAAAAAAAAAGGGGGAAATGAGTTAAAAAGCCAAAAACCCCTCCACGAGTCCACTTGCGGAGCCCGTATCTCCCCGTGCTCTCTCCCTGACCCCGCCGCTTGCGGTGTAGCCAGCGTATGCCCGCCAATTTGGCAAATCCTAAACATTTGGATGCCAATCAATGTTTGTATGGGGAAGCCTAAAGTATAGTAAAACTTTCCCTAAGATATATTTGGAAATAGCAGCAGGCGGTATAGTAAAATGCCAATATAGCTGCACACACAAATACAATGAAGGGTGGTTTTCTCCCCATTTCCTAAACGGCGACGGGAGCAGAAAGTAAGGTGGCCGATTTATCCCGCGGGCACAACAATAACTAATGTTAAAATCCTAGAAAAAGCAAGTCTTGTGCCTTTTTTTTTTTTTTTTAATTTTTTTAAATTTAGTGAAAAATGATAAAAATCTGATATTCGGGCACATTAGGACAAGCCGAGCTCAGAGCCTTTCCAGAAAATAAAAAAGAAAGAGGGGAAATAAATAAATAAATAAATAAATAAATAAATCGAAAAATGCAGTAACAGAAAACCTTAGCACGACTTGTGCAAATACGCAAAGAACTATTCAATTTTTTCCTTTATGCGTTGTTGTCGTATTTTCATATATTTACAAAAGAAATGCCCTACTCGGAAAGTTAGTTTGGCCATCCAGAGACACTGCTTGCTTTGTGTAACGATGAGTTAAAGATCACCCCTCTTCCTTGGCACAAAAAGCACCATGATTAAAATTATGCTGACAATTCTTTTTTTTTTTTTTAAAAAAAAAAAAAGCAAGAAAGCCCCCTCAGATTTTGTTCAAAATAAATAAATAAATAATAGAGATATTCTCAAAAATGACTACATATATCAACCAGAGAGCTCAAAACTTATTATAACACGCTGGGACCATGCTTTTTTGTTTTTCTGTGAATAAATGAATGAGCGAAGTGCGGGGCTGCACATAAAAGCATATATAGCCTGTGGGGGCCTGATACGGCACCGCGTGCTGGGGACGTCCCCGCAGCCAGGGGCCGAGTTCCTCCTTCTCTCAGGATTGGGCCCCTCCAGGAGGGGGAAAAAATTAAAAGTAATTTTTGCGACGTTTTCCCCAGCGTGGTAAAATCCAACACTGGGGATTTTTCAGATTAACTAACTTTTTTTTTTCTAATTATTTATTTTTTTATTATTATTATTATCCCACGGAGGACGTTTCCTACCCAAATCATTTCGGGTCGTGCAAATATTGTCATTGAAAGAGACATCTTCCTTCCTTTTAGCACCTTATTTGAACTTGCACTTTCTTTTCAAAAATTAGGAAAAATTGAGAAATCAATAGTAGAAATATCTATCAGCAAAAACCTGTCGTAATTCACGACCTTCTGCTGACTTCCCAAAAGCTTTCATTGCACTTATTCTGAGTGGCCCCTCAACTGTAAATACTTAAATCTATAGGTAATACCGCAGCATTTATTTTTATATTTAAACACAGATTATGAAAAACTACCAACACCAGCACAATATATTTCATTATAACACAGCAGAGCGGCAGTAATCACAAGTACTACGAATGATCATTAAAATATAAGCAGGTAAAATAAAATAAATCACTCCAGTGATTGGCACATTCCTTTTTTTTTTTTTTCACCCCCCCCTCATTCTCTACTGGAAAAGATGATAGTTTCATATTTCAATAAAGTTAAAAAAAAAAAAAAAAGAAAGAAAGATTGCTGCGAGTTTGCAGTCGGCAGATTCAAAAAGTGAGAGGAGGCACAATCCCAGCACATGGAGCTGCTCTCACCCACCAGAAACAGCTCTCGTGGAGGGAAGGAGGGGGGGAGAAATCATCATAAAAATACAAATCTACAGGTCCCTACAAGCTATTAAAAATAATAAAGCCTCCCTTCTGATCCCTCCTGTTCTTTCCCACTCGGGGAGAGTGGAGGGAAAGCAAAAAAAAGAAAGAAAAAAAAAAGGCCTTTTGTCAAGTGGAAGTTGATCTGGGAAGGTACACGCAGCAGAGGCTCCACAGCCCCACAACGAGCCAGGGGAGCGCTTCCAGCCTCCCTGGTTTCTCACCACCTCTTGGTACATCCTGAAATATTTTAACTTTTCTGCTTTAAGCAGCGCTTTGTCCTGCCTGATCTCATGTGCTCGGGACTTCTTTTTTTTTTTTTTTTCTTGCTCGACGCTGGATAGTGTCCAAGAGAGAGTCGCTTTAACCTGCGCTAAAGCTGATTTCTACGACGTGAACCTGAAAGAGGAGGCAAAAACAACACCCCCCTAAAAAAACCAACCCCACTTTAAAAGACTTCAAGGAGAGGGGAGAGGAGGGGGAAGGAAAAAAAGAAAAAGAAGGTGCTTTTTGGTTTGAAGTCAGGGTCCATGGCTGAAGTAAATGAAAAGCCCCGCTGCTCGGCGCGTGAGGTGTGCACGTCCCCTATTAGACTCCAATGTGTCTTTTCAAAATGGTGTACCAGGAGAAAAAGGTTAATGACTCATAAACAGAGCAACTTTCAAACTGGCTTCAGTAAACACCACGCTCCATTACAAAAAAAAAAAAAAAATTAAAAAAAAAAATTAAATCGCACCGCTTCAATCTCGGCGGCGAGGTATTAGCAAAGTCGAAGTGGAAATAAAAGCACTCGGGACTGATCAAACAAAATTGGGCTGGAAGCGGGGAGGGAGGGAAGGGGGAGCAGTTTCTGCACAATACAATTATTTATTTGGGTGGTGTTGTAGTCCCCTCCAAAAATAATAATAATAAAAAAAAAGTTTAGGAAATGTGTCAATACAAGCGTGGTTACAGATGTGCAGACCTGTCTGCAGCCTCGCTGCAAAACACCAAGATTTTAAGTAACTGGTGGAAAAGGAGATGATCTTTGCCTTTCCCCAAGTTGGCTTTTAAGGGAAACTTTCAAAGTATTTGATAAAGATCTTTGCTTTCCCCCCCTTCGGCGTTTGATGGGTCACCTAAAAATAAAAGGTATCAGAAAGCTGGGAAATGGAGAATAAAAAGTTGATGGGTTGGCTGTTTTGTGGGTTTTTTTTTTTTCCTTCATTGCACTACTCTGCAAAGTTTGAGGATCCAGCTCTTCCCGAGAGCAGCCTGTTTCTAAGCAGCACCTACAATTTAGGCTGCACAATTCTGTATCGCACGGACCCAAATCCTCCTCTGCTCTTTAGAAAGGTGTAAAAAAAAAAAAAAAAAAAAAAAAAGAGGAAAAACAACAACAACAAAAAACACCACCAAAAAGAAACCCCTACGACAAAAGAGCCCCAAAAAACCCGGCCCAAAGGCACCCGCAATAATGTAACACTGCAAAGGAGTCTTTGGAAACAATATATTTCTGCTGATCTTTTTGAAATTAAGCCAGCCCCAGCGACCCTTGTTAATATTTTTTACAATCCATTTGCTTGTAAATCTATTAGGAGATGTGCATATGTTCCTCAACTATTTCCTAGCTCTTCAGCAGATATGTAAATGCAACGATGTTTAGGTTTTTCCTGACAGATGATACAAAACGCTCGTGCCATTTCGGTCCCGGTGCTTGGATAAATACGCTCAGAACTAGGATTTCTGTTTGTTTTCCTTTTTCCTAACCCACTTGCAAAAGCTTCCCTTTAAACCTGAACCAAAACTTAAGATCAAAAAAAAAAAAAAGGAGGAAAAAAAATAAATAAATCTCGTCCCAAAACTTGTATCAATAAAAGCTCCTGAAAGGAAAAATAGGAAATTGCTTGCAATTGCTCTGGGCTCGCCCCCTTTTTCTACAGAAAATGACAGAATCACCTAATTGATCCTTCGGAGGGAAGAGTTTGTCAGGAGGCCTCTAATCCTCGTATTACTTTTCCAAACGTGCAAGAAGAATGTGAGATTTGCACAACTGAGCGCAAGCACAGCGCTTGCCTTTCCCTTTTTTCTTTCTTTTTTTTTTAAGTTGAAAAAGAAAAAAGGGGGGGGGGTGGGTGGGATGGGGGGACGGACGGACAGACGATCAGACATGACACCGGGACAGGGAGCAACCGGCCCGTGGATTTATTTCCCCCCTTTCTCCTTAACGTGGAACTGGGCCTACCAAACCCCCCGAGCGACACGTGCGGACGCGGGGCTGAGGGGGGGGGGACACACACACGGTGCCAGCCCTGGCCAGGAGCATGGATCGCCGAGGCCAGAACTGACAAAAACCCAGGTTAATTTTGCAGGAGTCGGAATTCAAAAGGCACAAAAGTTTGGCCAAGGCAGAGCGGGGAGTAGCATCCCGTGCCCTTGGCAAACTCCCCCTCCACCTTTTGCCTTTAATCCGAGCGGAGGGGTTTTTAAACCCCGGGGAGTTTCGTGCCCCTCACCGGCCTGGCTTCTCCTCGCCCAGCACCCACAAATTTGGGGAGAGGCTATGGAAAAAGGGGGGGGGGAGCAGGATGAGAGAAGGGGATGAAACTTTTGCAGCTCTTCAGGCTGCCTGGGAAGCTGCCTCCCCTCGCTCTGCATTTCCTCGCCTTTTTCTCGACGGAAAGAACCCAGAGAGGCTTTCTCACCGGGAGGAAAAGAAAAAAAAAAATTTAAAAAAATTTCAAAAAAATATTCAAATTAAATTAACAAGAATAATGTAGTCAAAATCTCCTGCAGGAGGAAATAATCTGGGGTTTGAGTCCACCACAAAGCATTTCCTCGTTAAACCATTATATCCTGCTAATTGAAGGTGTGTAATTTAGCGTCCTGCAGCAGCGTGCGGGGAAAAGGGGGGGGGGAGGGAGGCTGGAGGGGCCGGGCGGCGCTCCGCGGCCGCGCAACTCAGGGGCACCGTTGGGCGACCCCCTCACACGCACTTCCCGCCCCCGCGCAGCCCCGTCCCGCCGCAAGCTGGGGGGGGGGGAGAGTCGGGGGGAGCGCAAAAGTTGCGCTGAGTCCCGCGGGGGGCCCGATCCACGGGCGGAAGGGTCGCGGGGGGGACACACACACACGACACACGAGGGACAAGTTTGCGGGTGTCCCCTCTCCTCTCCCCCCCACCTCCCAACCCCCGAGCGGGGCGGGCTGCGCGGGTGCGGAGGGCACACCGCGGCTGCAACGCGGGAGCGTACCCCAGGTGCGGGGAACGCTCCGTCTCCGCGCCCAGTGGAGGAGGAGAAGGGGGGGGGAGAATGCGGGGAAGCTGCGGGGCCGATCCCACCCCGCGTAACCCCCGAGTGGGGAGCCCGGGTAGGGGGGTGCGGGGGGTGCCGGGAAGAGGCGCAGCGGCTGCGGCGGGGTGCGGAGCGGAGCTGCGGGGCGGGCGGCGGCGGCATCGATCGCGGATGACCAAGCACGGCGGGGCCGTGCGGGGCGTCCCGCAGCACACACACACCCCCCCACACCACCATCACCCCTTTTATTAATTAATCCATTAATAAGTAGGCGCCATTAGCCATGTGCCGACACAAATGGCCGTGCGGGTTGAGGCGGGGGGGGGAAGAAGTGTGGGGGGGGGGATGCAAGCGACAGGCAACAAAGTTAGTTTCGGCCCACCCCCCCCCCCCCCGCCCCTTCCCCGGCGCGCAGCGACACGCACCCCCCCGCGCAGCGCCGGCCCCTCCGCGCCCCGGCAGCCGCTTACCTGGGTGAGACAGAGCGGAGAATACATGACTGCTGCGGGGGGCTGCGGTTTGGAGGTGTGCGTGTGCGGGGAGAGAGGGAGAGAGAGTGAGAGAGAGAGAGAGAGAGAGAGAGAGAGAGAGAGAGAGAGAGAGAGAGAGAGAGAG
>JAOQGH010000004.1:30474608-30599014 GCA_025769975.1 Gallinago jamesoni | reverse complement strand
AGAAGAGATGTCACTTAATTGCTGTGAACTCTAGTAATGACCCTTCAGAGAATGCAAATGTTATTACTTGATATTATTAATCTGCGTTGGCCAGCTCCGAGCCACCCACCCCACCCCCCCTCTCCCCCCCTCCACCTCCCTCCTCCCCGCCCGCCCACCCCCGTCGCTCCCCGGGCGGGGGGACACCCGCTGAGCCCTCCTGCCCAGCCCGGTCCTGCTGCCAGCACCGCCGGTGCATATCCATACAGAATCCACATCTATATGTGCTATCCACATATATTATATATAAGTGTGTGGTTATTATATATGGGGGGGGGGGGTTACGTGATCCGGAGCGCGGTGTTGGAGTGGGGGGCATCCTCCCCTGTGGCAGTGGGATGCAGACGCTGGGGCAGGAGCCTCCAGCCCTCCCAGCTCTCCCAGTAGAAGTGTTTTGTGCCAGTTGGGTGCAGATACTGCAGGATTCTAGTGTCCCAAGGCTGCTCCCGCTGCCCAGAGGGGAATTTGGGAAAGCCCTGGGGTCCCCCGGACCCAGGGAGTTTGGGGATGTGGGTGGGGGGCCACAGTTCAGCCTCTCCCCACCAGCCCCATTAGGCCCTGCAGTGGGTTTGCCCATTATTTCCCACTGCATCCTTCAACAGCAGGGAAGAAAAGGACAGCAGTGTCAAAAGTCCTGTTGGAATTGCTGTAATTCAGGGGTTGACACAATCCGTGTGGATTTTGCCCTGGCATGGGCTCTGCTGGGTCCCCTTGGCTGCACCCAGCGTCACCATAGCTGCAGGGGGGAGAAATTTTGGGAATGCCTGAATCCCTTCAGCCCACCAGGTGCATTTGCAAGTCATTGGGACCTGCGCTTCTGAGCAAGGGAGGGGGCACTCCCGAGCCCCCACGCTGCACGCAGGACAGGCGCGCGCCGCTGATAGGTGCTTTCATGGCTAATAAAACCTGGGATAAGCCCCCCAAAACTCATGCAGCACGCCGGGGGGGGGGGGAGGCTGACACCGTTCCCTGGAGTTGTACTGCAGCAACAAACTTTGATTTCCACCCCTGGCTCATTAAATTCAAGAAAGATCTCCAGGTTACCAGTGTTGCTGAGCTCCAAACTTTGGTGCCAGTGACTTCTGCCCTGCTTGGCCAAAGCAGCCCGCGGGCAGCCTCCTGCACGTGCAGCGCGGAGAAAACACTGAATCTCCATGGAAAATCCATGGAAAACGGGTAAGCGAAGGAGGAGCGTATAGAGCAGAGGAGGACACTGGACGCCTGAGTGGAAGGGGAGAGTGGCCATGGCTGACTGCCTCCCCCCATCTGATGGAGACTCTGGTGAAGCTGCTTTTCCCTCTCCGCAGCAGCGCTGCTCTTCCCAAAGCGTTTGAGACATGGATATGGGACACTATAGGGGATGGAGCCTATCCCTATGTGTGAGGGTCAGCACCGGTGCATTCATTCTCTGGCCATGGGAGTGTGAAGGAGGCAGCAGTGAGACACTGTCCCACCTTGCAAGACAGGAGCCCTTTGCAGCTCCTGCCAGGACCCTTATTCTTCCCCTCATGCCTTCGGATGGTTTATGGCAGCTTGGAAGTTTCTGTGGAAGCTGGGACAGTGGTGGGGGCAGGTTTCCCAGTACTCACCGGCTCACAGGTACCCCAGGTTCACAGGTACCACAGTACCCCAGAACACAGGTACTTTGGCACACTGGTACCCCAGTACTCAGGTATCCCTGGTACACAGGTACCCCACTATTCAGGTACCCCAGAACACAGAAACCCCAGTGCTCATGTACCTCAGAACACAAATATCCTGGCCCACAGGTACCCCACTACACAGGTACCCTAGAACCCAGGTACCCCTTGACACAGGTACCCCAGTATTCAGACACCCCAGTACACCGCTCCATATACACACCAGTGTCCCAGTACACGGCTGTACCTGCACACAGATATCCCAAAGTACATCCCCCGGAACTTATCACCCCTCCATCCCCCTGGCAGACCCCCCAGCCGTGCCCTGAGCCCCACCACGGCTGGGCTCCCTGGGGTGTTTGCTTTTCTCCGGGGCAGACAAGGTCGGTGCGATTTGCTTCTAATTACTAAACGTCACGAGACTTGCTCCAGAGGCGATGCCAAAGGCCTTTATAAATTACTAGCAAACTTGGTTTAAAAAGTGTGGTCGTAGGAAACAACGAAGGTTGCTTCCCCTCGTTGTGACAAATCTGTGCTGGGCCCGTGGACGGGGGCAGCGGGGCTGCGGCGGCGCGGGATTTCTTAGGAAAAGTTACCAGAGACAGCTGGAATTCATATTAGAATATTTTTAACGTGCTCTTACAAATACTTTTGGCATACGCCTATTCCACTCCTTTTAATGATGTTGACTTCATTTCCTTTAATATGGGGGGGGGGGAGGGAGGGGGAAAGGAGGGGAAATAGCTACACCAACAAGACTTAATTGAATTAATCAGACGGAACAATAATAAATAATTCCAGTTGCGTTCCTGCAGGGTTGCAAAATACAGATTGGGGCGTTCGAGTGATAAAACCCAACAATTTTGCAGCTGGGGTTACTTTTTTTCAGAGCGGTGCCTTGGTGGGCTCCTCGCCCCCCCCCAACCCTCCTCTGCTCTCTCCCCCCCAACCTCCCGCGCCCGGGAGCTGGCGTGTGGGTGCGTGAGCCTGTCTGCATGCGTGTGCACACCCGCACACCTATGTATATACATGGTATGTACGTATGTATGTGCTGTGCGTTGCCGGGATGCCTATGGATGGCTCCGGCCCTGCACCTGCACGGCGCCCCTGACCCAGGCCCCGCCCACACGGCCACGCCCATCTATAGCCCCGCCCCCACATAGCTCCGCCCACCGCCCCGCTCACTCCCCGCTCGCGCCCCCCCTTCCCTCCGCGCGGCGCAGCGCCCCCTGCCGGCGGGTGCGGCGGGCAGCGCCTGAGGCGCGCGGCTGAGGGGAGCCCCCGCACCGCCTCGGCCTTCGCCTCTGTGGTCGGAGACCAGGCGGCCCCCGCTTTGCTTCCAAACCCAGCCAAAGCGGGGAAAGATAACCCCGATCGAAGCCTTTGGACGGCTTTGCCCTCGCTCAGCCTGTCTCTTCCCTCAGCCGCGGTGTGTGGACCCGACATTAGCAGCGCCAGGCCTTCCCTGACCCGCCAGCGGTGTGAGGGAAGGGGAAGCTCGGCCGTCCCCTGCTCCCCATCCCTGAATTCCCAGTTACCTCCACAATCCCAGAGGGTTTTTGGAGGAGGAGGCAGTCGCCGCACTCGCCAGAGAAAGCCAAGAGCAGGTTTGCCACAGCCCGGCTCTGTGGGGACACCATCAGCGTCACCTCTCAGAGGCCACCCAGAGGGCAGAGCCCCACCTGCAGCAGGTCTGTGAGGATCCCGAGGGGTCCCAGCACACTGCAATTGGCACCGAGGTTCTTCCCTCTCTTTACCTAAAGGAAAGGGTGCTTTTTCATGCCACCAAGCAGATCTCCCACAGGAGACAAGAACGCGTTCTGTAAAATGGAAAACGGGCAGGCGGCTCAAGCATTGGGGAACATTAATACACACCGACAGGTCTCTGACTGATGTAAATGGATGGACTAGCACTGCCTTCACACACGAATTTACACCAGCTGTTGGCTTGGCCTGACCTGCTGATGGACTTAGAGGTAAGTGTGCTTCGACCCTTCCAAACTGGCCCAGTAAGGGCAGCTCTACAGGGTGTATTTAGCACAACCGCTAATGCTAGTAAGAGTTTCAGAGCAAAAAAGTATTTTTCCTGTTGTTTGGTGTTGGGATTGTCTGGTTTTAGCTCTGAAATGTTGCAAACTTCGGAATAATCACTGCCTGTTACCTTACATCTATCGCCTTTTTGGTTTTAGCCTGAGGAGAATGATCCCTGCGTGCCGTGGGAGTGTTGCTGTGAAGGACATCTCCTGGTGTTTCCTCAAATGGCATTGATTCATGCACAAGAGGATCACAGAATCACAGAAACACTTCACATTAGAGGTATAGACACGTGTATATACTACCATGGAAAGGCTAATATTGATGTTAGAGAGCAGGCAAATTCTGCGCCTCTGCATGTGCATGCACAGATTTGAGTGATATTTTCCTTGGGCCTTCTGGAATTGGTTTCCTGAACCCCAGTAGAAATATCCTTTTACACCAAATTTAAGGGATTCTTTCCTGACAGAGGACTTCCCAGCAAGCGCCACATAAATGCTTCGTGGCTGCTTCTGTGGGTGACTCGTTTGCTGGTGTTTGCGAAGTGAAAATACGATTTTTTACCCGCCCAGTCCGTTTGCCTTTTTTTTTTTTTTTTTTACCCATGTAATAAAACAGGACACTAGAGGGCGGCCTGTTAATGTAATTCAATAATGAAGTTGCAGCGGCTGCACATGGAGGCTCAGCACTGGCCCCTGCTTCGCACCAGGGCTGAGGCTGGAGACAGGCTTAGGACCAGCGCCTTTTCCTCTCTGAGAAAACCACCCAAGGCCCAGAGTGTAACACCAGAACACAAAATAATAAATATTTATAAGAAATGCGATTCTCCAGCAAACGGACGCAATTTGCGTTGTTTTGTGAGCGGTCCCACGTTTAGTTCAACCTTAGTTCAGGTTGGAAGAGGAGGTGGCAGGAGCTATCCTGTCCATTCCTTATGCCAAACCCTTGTCCTGCCCCAAACCATTGCACCTACTTTTACAACTAAATGACAGCACTGCAGTTGCAGCCCGGTTTCAGCAGTCAGCACTGCAGTTCAGTAAGTATAGTCCCCACTGATAGCTCGCTCTAAGTCTCTGCAGAGCCTTCCTGTGTCTGAGGAGGTCTTGTACAGTTCCAGAGACTGGTTTCCTTGTGTCAAATAAGGTTAATAGCTGTATGCAATCTAATTAATTAAAGACTGCAAATATTTTTAGAGCTCTAGATGCAGTATGCGTCAGAAATACCAGGTATTATCTAAGTATGCAGTTCTGTCAGCATTGATATTTATATTTTGTACAGCCTGGAAGCTAGGATATCCTTGCGGTAGGTTGTCAACAGCAATACCTTTTCTCCCCAGATTTAAAATCTGTGTGAGCCAGACGTGAGCCAACAGGCAAAAGTGACATCAGGCAGACTGAGGTAAAACCAAGGACGCAGGTGACAGCTCTGCGTGCACTGGCAGAGACCTGGGACGCTGTAGGTTGTTGCACATGGACCATACCACAGGTGGGTTTCAAGGCATCCTTACAGCTTCCTCTGCAATAGCTTCAAGAGGCTTTCAGTGCTGTGAGACTATCAAAGGTAATTCAGCATGTTCACCATGAAACGAGAGAACGTTTTAAGGTGAACTTCAGCGAGAGCTTCTTATTGTCTGGAGCAGAAGTTGGCCTGAAGTTACAGATGGAAAGAACTTAAATTAGTGGCCGCTTTTCTGAAAACTGATGTTCCTTAGCATTTAGCAATAACATGTCCTCAGTTTTTGCTAAATTGCAAACGAGCAATTAATTTTTCAGCACTTGTGCAGAATACTTTAAAAATGGAAACATGAAAGTCTTCTATTAAAATGAAGTTGATAGTATGCACCTGCCACTAATGTACTGTACACTGTGTCTTCCACTCATTATAGTGATGATTTGGGTTGAGATCAAGAGTCATATAGTGAAAATCACTTCAACACGTGCCTGTTCATATGCATAAACTCCTGTGTACCAGATGGCAAAATATAATGACATCTTAAACAGCTAATTGCATAAACCTTGTAATGCAGATAATTGCTGAACCAAAGTATGAGTTAATAATTTCCCACTGTATTGCCTGGCTTGACACTAATTCTAAAGGAAAGTTGTGACAATCCTAACACACTAAAGTTCACCAAGCGGTAATTAAAACTAGCACTTAAAATCATTCGACTTTCAAACCCTTAATTACAATTCAGTGGAATCACTTTGTAGAAATCTAACATTTATAGATAGTTACATGATAGCTGATATTTCATCATCGTCCCTTTCATGGTGTTCTTCTAAGGCATGCTTCAGGAAGCATGTGGCTTTCTCTGGAAGTCTAAGGTTGTAATGATTTCCATACCAGCGGTCACTGGGAAACACTTGGAAAACAGTGGCCAGGACTAGGAGTGAACATACAAACTGCTGTAGGTTTTTTCACAGTTTACCCTCAAAGCAGTGTGGCAAGTGGTCATTTTTAATCACCTGATGATATATAAATGTAAATAAGCAGCAAGCCACTACAATGAAACGTATCGGTTTTCAAAGAGTGGGTTTAAGAATGGAATTGTTTTGGTTGGGTTGGTAACACACACACTGCCCCGAAAGGCCAGCCTCTAACACATCATCAGCTGTTACTGTATATTGGAAAAGCTGCCATGGGATTGAAACGATGAAGAATGGAAATATAATTAATGATGGTAAATACAGTTTTAGGAGAAATAAGCCTTATCAGACAAACCCAATTTCTTTCTTTGATGAGGCGCATCAAATAATATGATGAAGGTAAAGACTGAATGATAAAGGTCAATGAAGAGATGTGATATTCATTTTTTTATGGAGATTAGAATTAACACTGTGTGATATTCTGATCAAAAAACATTAGAAATAGCAACAGAGCATGCACTAATTAGATTAGGAATTGGCTAACAGCCTGTTAAAAAGTAGCTATGAATCAGGAAGCGTTACCAAATGGGAGAGTTTTACCAGGATCAGCATCAGGTCAGATGCTAGTCAATGTTTTCTTCAATGATTTGGATGTAAACACTGTAAATTCACAGCTGATAAATTTGAGGATGACAGGAACATTGGTGGAGTGACAGACAATGATGAGAATGACACTCCAAGTGATCTCAGTTGCTTGATGAGCTGAGCCCATTCAAACACAATTGGTTTTAATACAGACAATATAAGATTATGCAGTTTCTGGTGCTCACACTTTTAAAAGATTGTTGGAAAACCGGAGAGGGTGCAGAAAAGAGCCACCAAGAGGATTTCAGGGCTGAAAAAAGTGCTTAATGGTGAAAGACTTAAAGCACTCAATCTGCCTAGTTTACTGGAAAAGAGACTGAGACGTGACATGAGTATAATGTGTAAGTATTTAAGTATCTATGAGATCTGTCTGGAATTATCTGCTCGATACTGATGACATTTTTAATCTTTCAACGAAAAATGGATATCTGCAAGCTGAAGTCAAACAAACTCAAGCAAGAGTTTAGGTGGTGTTTTGGTTTTTTAATAGCAAGAGTAGCTGAAGGCTGACTTTCAAGGCACAAAGTGGATATTGTGTTTTTACGGGGGGGGATATTTTCAAAGCAAGACCAGAAGACCTGTTGTAACCAAAACTAAGTTAATGCATTTAAGGTGGGGACAATGACACCTGATGAGTTGTAATATATCAAGAGGCTCTCCCTAGCCTTCAATGCTGTGAGTCTATACACATCAGCAGAGACGTTTCATAAGTGTTTGGGAGTGGGAACGTACACCTGTGCAAAGGAGTAATCAAGTACTAACAAGCCTAACACATTTCATGGGCTCTCCAGACCCAGGCCAGGTGTGCAGATATCACACATTTATATATCTCTAATAATACAGTATTTTAAAAGCCAGATACTGAGTTTATGTGCTGATGGAGCTATACGAAACCACCAAAAGGCAGCCCCTGACCAGTAGATCTGTCACCCCTTGCCTGCCTTCTGGCACAAAATAGCTGATTCCTCGGAGCTCTGTGCCTCTGCTCTTTGGTAAAGATGAAGCAGTGATCCTGCCTCTGGGCATCTTCTACTTGGAAGTCTGTTTTATTCACAGTGTGAATAAGACAGTCCTGGATCGGATTGGATTGCAGATATATAGGCTGAACTTCACCCCAAACCTCTTTTTCTTAAGCAGTCCTGCCTCAGCAATTGATTCCCGTAGGAAGTGCTGACAATCACTTTTCTGGCTGCTCACACAGCTTACTGCCTCTGCGGCCGTACACACCACCACAGCAGTTCCCAGACGTGTATACATGCTCTTTGCATCTTAGAAACCTGTTCCTCTCTCACCCCTCCGAAAAGTTCAACAACTGTCAAAACCATGAGCAGGTGGAAACCATTTCAAGACTCTACAATACCACCACAGAGTGCCTCCAATTACAGCGCAGTGTAATGCAGAAGGAAGGGAAAGCAGGGACCTCGTCCCATTTCCTTCAGCTCTAGTGTGTTCTTGGGTGTCTTCCATGAAAGCACAGTTCCGCTTACCGTAGTGACCTGCTTGCCCCTGATGAAAGTTGGGAGCTAAACTTTATAAAACCAAATATCATGGACTGATTCTGTGCAGGAGGTCAAAGTAAAGACTGGGCACGATCCCTTCTGCCCTTAAAGGTATTAGCTCATGAAACGTAACTATCAAGTGTCTGTGTTGTTGCTAATTTTACAGATGATTGTGACCAGATCTGATACAAAATATTTTCATGCTCAGTTCTCCCCTACTGCTCCCTGGCTCCCTGTGTTTTCCAGCCACCCTTGCTGTGGATTGGCAGCTCTTTTCATCTGTGGGAGCAGCACTGGCATGTACAGCTGGTGAGGATGAGGCTTTTTTTTCCTAGAGAAGGATGCTCCTGGGAAGATGCCATTCTATCTGGTTATAACATTCTGTCTATATTAAGTATCCTCTGTAAAATCTCAGTTCAGGTGATTGAGTCAAGCTCTACAAAGTAACTAGCTCTATCCATTAGAGCTGGTGATGCTTCTTGTGATGCATAAAGAGATGACACTTTTTGGGGGGTGTATCTATCTCCTAATTATGTACTTCAGGCAGCCTGTTAGCCATCTGTATCTAGCTTCCCTCACACACTTCACCAACTGCAAGGTAAATGTGCCTCCAGGTGGTCCTGGTGGTTTCCTTAAGAGCGCTGTTCTTTAGGGCAATTTCTATGAAATGTATGCATTTTATTCATCAGTGGTATATAACTAAAGAATGTCGTTGGTGGCGTTTCAGTCTATGTTTCTGCACCCTAACTACTACAACTTGTCCATACCAGAGACACTGATAACTCAATAACAAGCCAAAGTAAAAAACACACTAAGCAGCATTATAAATTGATAACTCAAATGTCAAAAGTTTTGGGGACACTGAAATTGTCAGTGATGACAAAGCCTGGACAGCTAGATAGTCTTAGGGATGTAGACAGAGATCGATCCTGCGGTGGATGATCTGCCTTCTGGGCTTGCAGTGATGCTGGTAATCAACTTCAAGCAGGAAATTGTTCCACTGATCGACTCAGCAGCTTAAAATGAAACATGAGCTGAAATGATTTGCTGGGAAGGATGTAATCTGAGGAACTTTTATATCTTTAACATAACTGATAGGTCCAGGATGTGGTGGTATGATGTGAAGGTGACATTTCTCAATCTGTGAACATAAATTAGTCTTCCTCTTTTCTTTCCATAGATGGGGTAGGTTATCTTCCAGAAGTAGAAATCTAGAAAACAAGACAAAACATGTCATATCTCTCTCCTGCTCTTTGCAACATTATTTTCTGCTTAAGATTTCTAGATACTTACTGTTTCAATGCACATGTAGAGTGAAAACATACTGATTTATCTAAGAAGACTTAAGAAAAAGCACTGAAAAAATCACATGCATTTTGAGTTTTAATAATAAATACTGCTTAAATTGAATCTATTTCCATCATTCCCCTTCTAAACAGCATTCAGGAGATTTCAAATAGCACCAATGTAATAAATATTCACCAAACACGAAGATAACTCAGAGTTCTCCTACCTGGCTGGAGCCATCTGGTACTCTTCAGAGGAGATGCCATCTTCTCATCTTCTCTCCTCTTTTCTTCAGAAAGAGTCTTTCTTCTTCAGCAGAGTCAGCCACCACATTTTAGCTTCTCCTAAAACTGCATGCCTGTCTTTGCTAGGCATTGTATGTGTCCTGATGTCCAAAACCTTCAGAGAGAGACTGAAAGATCTGTTGATAGGTAGAGAAGACATTCTGGGAAGAGTGGGCCTCCAGATTCTGTTCTCTGTGGAGCCTCTGCCACTAGCCCAGTAAAACAGCCTTATAAAATACAGTATCATGTGGGAAAGGGAATCAGCTCCCAGAACTGGTGAAAATCACTGGAGATCTGTCACTTTTCTACATGAACACCTGGCAACCGATTTTCTTTATCTTGACTAATTTGCCTTTGATTTCTAAGACCCTAAGGCACTTAGAGATCAGAAAATAGTTCAGTCTATATAAAAAAGAAAAGAAATGCGTTTCTTAGCATTGATTCCCAAATTATTCTTTCATACACACCGCTATCACGATGTGTAATTACTTGCAGGTGTCAGCTGGAACATGATGTCTTTTGTCTTTTCAAGTGCTTTGGAAAGCAGGGACCCAACAAGCTTTGGCTTGCTGTGATTAATAGCTTGGCTATGGGTCTAAATGACCACTGGAAGAGGACATCTTGTAAGACAGGAGCTTTCGTTGTCAGTTGTATGGATTGCTTCACCTTGCGATGTTCCAGACCAGCATTGCTGGAACAGTTTGGACTGGTCTGTGAAGCCAGTAGACATACAGGATTCTGCAATAACTTGCAATTCAGGTGCTTGAATTCCACAATAGGCACCAGAACAAGGAAAGGAAACCAGTGATCTTGGTCAAAATTAGACCTGATTTATACATGTTATTTACTTATCATCCACTTCACATCCCACCAATTTAGATTCCTATTATGGATGCTTATCACTGTCTTAAAACCCTCCAGCAATGATTACTGTCTGCTCTGTTAATTGATGATTTCATTGTTTGTTACACCTATTTATGTGTAACTGTCGGGAAGGGTTTTGTTGTTTCAGCTGTGCAAGTATAAGTGAGAACAGTACTCCAAATCACAACAGGATTTTGAACTAGGCAGTGGCTTCAGGGGAAAACCTGAAGATTGCCTGCAGAAAGAAAACAACCTCTTTAGAGATTTTTGTCCAGCAGACTGGCTGCTGGAGGCTTTTCAGGCTTTCTCAGGGAGTTTCTGCAAGGCTTTGACATTTATAGGGTGGCTGTCGGTGTTGCATAACCTCAGGAGCATCATTATCATTGACCTATTGCAGAGCTGCCACTATTTCATGTACTGTGTTCTTCAGCAGAGCAATACTTAACCAGTGCTTTTCTTAACTCATGTCTTGTCAGTCAGATCTTTACGCTGTGACCCTCGTTTCTATTTAGAATATAGAGTAAGTTAGGCAAATAGGTTCTAAAAATTATAGAACTCAGAGTTATGAGCCATTTTTGTAAATTTTGGTCAGGGTTAATTCCTAAAAACCAGTTCTCATTTACTATTTAGTTCAAAGAACAGATTCTGGGGCAGTTTTAATTTTTTTTTTTTCATTTTAAACCTCTGTTATTTATCAATTTTTAAAAATTATTTGGTTTATTCACAGCATTCTTTAAGGCTTCTCCCCCTAGATTATTTTATCTTGGCGATTTAAGTGATCTCTGTATAGTATAGAACACTACTTTATGCAGCTCCCATTGGGGCTATTCACATATCCATATGTGCATGCAGCTCCCACTAATGCTTGTCAATGGGACTTAGCATATGAGCATGGACATGAGAATAGACCCCTTGCTGGGCACTTGACTAGATGGGTTTTTTTTTGATGTTGATCCAGATCACTCACATCAAACATTGCTGTTATTAGAAATCACTGCGCTTCACAGGACTGCTGAATGCAACCCCCCTTTCCTTCTCATTCTTTCATATGGGAGCTGCTTGGTGGGTTTTGCAGGCTCAGGGTAAATACTTCGTAGACACGAACTAGAATCCAAGCTTATTGCATAAAGTAGTTTTATTTTGTGTATTCCCTTCTGTTTGCCATGCAGTAATATATGGTTAAGCCTCTCCACTGAAGAAAGAGAAGGGTTTTTTAAGGTGGGACTTGGACTGTGGCTCCATCTAGGCAGGAAGGTTGGAGTTTTAATATTCAGTACTTATGGAAACAAATGGAAATCTAAGGTAACTTTGAGTTTTTTCATTTTACTTCTGCGTACATGTTTTTAGCATCTTTAGTGGTTCTCATCACTGTGGTATACCCACTATACTGGTATTCATGTGCATATAAGTTAAGTGATGACAGAACACTTTCCTTCATGAAGTTGAAGTCTTCAATATGTTTTGTAAAACCGATGCATCTTGTACCATCTGTAATCCCACTCCACTGCAATTCAGGGGCATGCAAATGTTGAATCATTATTATTTGCTATTTGCTAACTATGTGAAAATAATTACTGATTTCAATGTCATTTGTAACGAACACGCGTCCGCATCTGAAAGGGGGAATGACCAAGTCAAGATGTGTTCTCTCAGTCTCTTTTCTGCTAGGAGGTTTTCTGCCTTTAAGGCATACTTAGAGACTTTGGAGGTTGTTTGTTTTTTTCTTTTTTTTTAACATAGAGTCCTTGGAGATGTTTGCTTAGCTATAATTCTGGGTGCACCAGGGACCAATGAACTAAAGTCAAGTCAAACATGGTCAGGAAGCACCATGTTTCAATACACAGCCTTTCAGGAATGAATTTACTTAGTTTAAATCTTCACTTTCTACCTCACTCCATACTTTCAGGCATTCTCTAATGGTACTAGAAGCATGAACAAGCTCATAACAGAGTGCCATGATATGGCAATGTTTGTTTTCCAGATGATCTGGCCCCTATCCGACCAGCTACATTGTAGGCAGGACCTCACATAAGGGCAGAAGTACTGAATTCAGTCCTACGGGCACTGGGACTCGCTTCTCAAGACTAACTTGGAGGAACATCTCAGGACAGAGCCTAATGACACATTCAATGATTTCAGCAAGTGATAAATCACAATGTTATCTATCGTCCAAGGCTGATCAGTGCTTCCTGTTTCAGAGGTTGATTTTCAGTGCTCATTACTTTGCCAGGTACTAGCCATTAGAGGACGTTTTCCAAAATTCATATTTTTATCAGGCTGTTTTCTTTCTGGAAAACTTTTATCCAAACTAATTCATCCATCTCTACGAAAGGTGCCAGGAAAAAAATGTTTCAGTGTTACCATACTTGTAGTTTATTCTTGAAAAGACCTGATGGGTTTGAAAGCAACTAGGAGACTGGCCTACCTCACCTGTTTCTTAAGAAATGCTTTACCCTAGCCTCAAAATCTATCAAATTCAAAAAGCCTTTACAAACTCGGAGTTTGCACATGCTGAGGAAAAGTTTTCTAGCATTAAGCTGCTAAACTCAATACAGGTTTTATAGGGAACAGGCATCACTTGGACAGAGCAGACAAAGCCTGTCTCACCATGCAGGTGGTTTCTGAACGCTGCTCTGCAACCTTCTTTCAAACACTTGCTAACTTTTGGGTGCTCAGTCTTGTACTCCCAATGGTGTCCTGTGAACACCCCCTTTTCACATGCAATTAAATGTCATTTACAAAGCAGGTAATGAGTTAAAATAACTGCACCCCTGTTGCCTAGTAGGATGTATGTCTCTTAACTGGTACTAATGGATGGCAGCTATTAGTTACTCCTACATTAAGGTGCATTCATATTGAAATTTTGTACTGACTTTACAATGCATTTGATTAAAATGCAGAAGAATTACACATTCGATATCATGTGGCTGGATGGAAGCATAATTTAGCTGAGTCTGCAGATGCAGTCATGCAGGTGTTTCCGTAATTCTGATTCAGTTGGTAAAACTGTTGATGCTCAGTGGCCCTCAAATCACATAACCATCTGTGGTTCAGTTTCTTGTGAAAGGAATTCCTTGTGCCTTTTATCAGATACAATCCCTGGATTCCTGAGCAAAACTTTTGTGAATCAGGCAACATTTAAATATCAGGTGTTTTGAGGGCAGGGGAGGTATTAGAGACATCAGGTATTTCAACTTGCATTTGTTAACCACAGACCTAGTGTAATAGAAGGATAAAAGCTGGGCTCTTTGTGGGAACTTTCCCTCACTCCTCTGTTATGCTTTCCTGCACAAGAAAGAATTAAAGCCTGAATTGTGTCTGATTTGCAGTTTTTGAAACTGAACCAAGTCTGGCCTTATATACCTCCCTGCAAAATAGTCAGGTACCTGAAAAGCACTGTATGTCAGAGTTTTTATAGGTAGATTCCCATTTTCTACTTTGGTCCATTATGGACAAATACAATCTTAATAGTTGCAACTATTGCTACTTTGAGTTTTCGCAAAAAGCAAGATGATGCCAGTTACTTTCAGTGCAGAGCCAGAGAGCTGAGCCCAACATGCAGACAGATCCACAACTGCTAGCAGAAGCTCCTGCATCCTTAAAGATGTGCATGTACACGATTTCTTTGCTAGACAGAGAACTTCTTGAAGGCAGGAAGCTGTGACTGGGAGCAAAAGACCATGAAAGACAGGGAAGGAAAGCAGGGACAGAGCTTACAGGGGCAGCGCTCCCTCTACAGCTCTGGTTCAGCAATGTGGTAGGGCTGCGGTGGTTTGCGGCGTCACGCAGCTCCTGCCCTTCCTACAGCGTTTTCCAGCCTACAGGTCTTTCCAGGCTGGGAACATCTAGCCCTTCATCACAGTTGGAAGCAGACTGACATAACTTTTGGAGGATTACAGACTTTACGTCATTGGAAGGTGGTGTGAAGCAATCTAGCTAATGTGCAGTTTTGTCTAGAAAGTCTTTGAGGGTTGAGCATGGTTTGAAAGAAATAAAAACAACAAGCCAGAATCACAGACAGTTTCCTCTTTACCTCAGGGGTCACTGTATTTACATATTTTGAAAGAGTTACTGAACTAATTTGTAAAAGACTTTTATTTTATATATTAAGGAAAAATAAAGACCTCACAAGAACTTTAGTCCACCAGCAACGTGTGGAAGCAAGAAAAAATCTGTCCTTAGTTGATGAAATATTTATTTATCATTGAAATCACAGACATTTGCATCCAATGTAAGGGCAAGACAAATCTTATGCATAACCTCCTAGAGAATTCAGTTAAAAGCAGTTTTGGATACCTGTAAGTAATTATGCTATCACATTCTCTAACGGATTTAATTCAGGCCAAGTAGCAACTACTGTATGTCCAAAAGATAATGAATTAAAGCAATGCTTTGGCATATCCCCTTTCTGAAATGTTAGCAGCCTCTCAAGTGACTTGAAAAATGGGCTTCAATAAATGGACAGGAAAATATATGCAATTAAATTCAATCAATAAAGCTGTCCTTGACCAAAGTCCAAACATTAAAAACAACTCCAATTGAATTATGAGAAATCCTTTTCTGATTTTAACTAGATTAGTTTAATCACATGTGCACCCAAGTTGCATGCCGTTCCTCAGTAAGTTTATGGAAACAAAACGCAACAAACCGCTCTTTGCCTCTCGCTTCAGCCCAGCTCTGGCTTTTCCTTAGAGGAGAGTGCTGTTCTAGAAGAGCCATTTTCTTACTAACAAGGTCACTCACGCAGAGGAAAAAGGCAGAACAGGGCCCCAGGTGACAGCCCTAGCTACAAGCCTACTCTCTTTCTCCTTCACTTCCACAAAACTTCTCGTCCCCATAAATACACAGGCCCTTTCTGTCCTCTTCTTGGGAAATAGAAACATTTCCAAAATCCTGAAAAACTACTCTAAATATGAAAATTCTTTTGACTCTCAAAGTAACCGGAAGGTTTTGATTTTTTCCCCAATTCTTTTTCTGTCTTGAGCTTTTTTCTACTGTACTGGTACAGCTGAGGATAAATGCACTAACAAACTCAGAAGTGCTCCAAATTACAGAGCGAATAAACTTAGGTACAAGCCACAAATGTAAGCAAACCTGGAAATAGTAAATTTCAAAAGTAAAAAAAAAAAGCAATAAAAGAGTCAGAAACTTCTATAGATAAGTTTTTTGCAACAATCAGGTACTGTGAGAACCCTTACAAACAAGAGGGCATGTATATATTCAAATCATCACTGAGAAGTCCAGGTCAATAAATGCCAACCAGGGCAAATTGAGGGGTTTAAAACCCTGCACTGAAGTACCTGCCCCGACTCCCCATTACCTCAGACAGAGCAAAAGTTCACCTCTTCCCTTCCCCAGGGACACAAGAACAGCTGACAAATAACTTCACATAAGCCAAACAGCCATCAGCTGGGAATCACTGCACAAGTCTACTTGCCTGCAGGAGATCTCAACCAGTAACACCTGTGAGATAAACATTGCTTGGCTGGTTCTCTGAGCTGTCCTGTACAATGAAAGTATTCTCTTAAATTCAGAGGGAAAATAGAGTATTAGGTTATTTTAGATCTGACCTTTGAGCCATGAAGCACTTAAGATATGAAATAGATGGATCTGGGGAAATAATTCGTAAGTAGCAAAGTGTTTGTTGAGTTTTTACTCCTTGGGGACTTGTGGTTTTTCTGCAATTCTTTCCAAAATCAAGGCTGAATTATGACAAAATGATTTGCCTCAGATTAGGGACAGTGGATGAGAAGCAAAGGTATTTCCTGCCCTATAACAAGAGAAGCAAAGCGTTGCAATCAGAAAGAGTGAGTAAAAGTGTTGGTGGTGATGGCTGCAAGGTCCGAGACTTGCCTCAGTTTTCCTCCTCAGCCTCCTGCTTGAGCTAGGTGGAGAAGAGCCATCCACCTACGTGGCTCTGCTCACCCCTGATCTGTGACCACTAGAGCTCTCAGAAGGATGTAACTTGGTGACACATCTACAGAAGTGGTTCTCATGCTTACTTAAGCCCACCCCCCCATTATTAAACTCCAAGCACGGCTGGCTGCAGGACATGGAAATCTTCATATGGCTGTAGCAGTTGCACTGAATTTCACACTTGCCCATTTGCTGGGCCTGCAGGATGGCTCTGGAGACCTTCCTGTGAATGTATCCCCACAAAAGCTGTATCCAGGTCTTTAGTGGGACACAGAGCCAAGCATGACAACACCACAGAATAATATGAACTATGACAATGAGAATAATATCACAAATAAATGTTCTGTGCTGCAGTTACGAGATTGGGAAAACTTGTGTTGATTCAGTCTCCCACCGACTTAATTTCGACTGGATTGGCTGCTTCTTCCAAAATGTGTCAGGAGATCAAAATGAGTAGGAAGACACCTGAAAAAGGCAAATACCTTCCTGCTGACAGCAAAACCTCTGCCTTGGACAATCTCTAGCTTGTGCTAGTTTGCACACATACTGTGAAGCCCAAGAAGCTCATATTCCCTTAGCAACCAAAGTTGGCACCTGTGATATTTATTTTCAGTGACTGACACCAAGAGTTTGAACTTACATCTGTTTTACTGAATTATGGTAAAACAGTATTAGTAACTGCAAAAAGCAGCTCTAATTTGGACAATGCCATCCAGATCATTTGCAGCTTGTACTGCCTGTAATTTCATTTCACATCCCACCCAGAAAATACTGGGAACTGCATAGCAAAAGAACGTGAGAAGTGTTACGCAGGCTGGGTCTTGACAGCTTGACCTATTCCCAGCTATAAAACTTGCTTATGTAGAAGTTTTCCTAATGTCTTTTATAGTTCATTTGCGAAGGATTGTCCACCTGGTGCCTTATCACAAACTGTGGAATGAGTCCAGGAGATGGCAACAACATGAACTGCTGTGGGGGATAACAAGGACTCTGTTATGACTGGGAACGTTTGCAGTACTATAAATAACTCTATCAATATTGTGATAATGGCACTTTAAAGAGGTCTATTTTACAAGTGTTGAATGTAAGAGAGACCACAGCTGTGCTCATTAATTCTGAAGTGTGCTCCTCTCTACGTACAATTTGCAGGTGTAACAATAGGAGTGTTGACTCAATGCAGGTCTAGCTAGTGTTTGGATTAAAAAAAAGGTCACAGTAGCATGATTAGTTCTTAACGAGTCTTTATTGTGTTTGGCAGAGGGAAAGCAAATGATGATAGTTTAATTGAAAACAATAAAAGTAAAATGGAACTTTGTTACAGAATTTAGCTATATGTAAATAGCTTCTCCCCCCTCCAAAGAGCAAGTACCGTAATTGACAGCAGTAGATCTTTTGATAATTAATTGCAGTAAATTATCACTTGGCACAAAGAAGGCATAATTCTAATTAATTTGCAACCTTTCCAGCATAACACTGAATTGAAAATGGCACTGCTGTAATTTTTTTCAAGCTAATACAGAACTGGAGTACAAACAACATTGTGATGCTTTCTTGTGTTTTCCTTGTTTGGAGTTGAACCGAGGTGATTTGGTCCTTTCCACACAATTGCTGTACCACACAGAGATGACCCAAATGGGCAGGAGTTTCCTGCACAGTCAGAATTAATCTGCCACAGCATGGGATAATATAATTACGTACAGAGATCCAGGCAGAGAACTGGTTCAGCTGGGGCTCGTCTGGGACATCAGTGCCTTGATTTGAGGACAGTCAGGGCTGTGAAGTGTCCCTTTCATCATCCTTTAAATCTCGATTTGATTCAAGAAGAAGATATGGGGTAATATGGACGGGCCAGACTATTTAAGCAGAGCTAAGAACCGCAATATCTGTCAAATTCATCAGCCTCTATCTTGTTAATGACTTACAAATGAATTTTCTCTATCTCTGGGAACACAGGGCAGAGCTATATGGCAAGTCCTCTCAAGGAAGTGTGATGGAGGGAGGTGTATTGAGGCAGCCAGCTTCAAAGGCACAGGTGCCTTTTAACTCTAAGCTCTGCCCGGATGCAATGGCCAACAACTTCATTTTAAGCAGGATGCTTCGTGAGTGCTCGTGGATGAGGTGCTGTTCCTCTCTTACCATAACTAGACTTCACAGTGAAGCTCCCCAGCTAATGATTTGTTATTGGAATTAAGATCTGGGCCCCAATCTGTGACTTTGCATACAGCCCACAACTCTTCTGTGCCCCAGAACTTTTCTGTGTCCCTGGGAGATAATATTTACCTCCTGCGCATCAGTGTTGTGAGAATAAATTAACTTTGGGAGAGTATGTTGAGCTCCTTGGAAAACAGTTACTAAATAAGTGCAAGTATTATCATACATTAAATCAGATCAGCTATTAAAAACGAGAACAAGTCCTCAGATCTGTAACCCTCGCTACATCAGTTTCTCCCTCCTTTGCTGATTACTGTTAGCCTTGATAATAATGAACTCAAAGACGATATTAGCAGCCTAACCTATACTATGATTTAATCTTGATTGCCACAGATCAAGGTTTGATTTAATTGCTCTAGAATTAATTAGGAAGAGAAAGAAGTTATAAAAAAGAATTTTCGCTCTAAATAAAGAAACTGTTTACATTCAATTGGAGTTCATGTTAGAACAAATCATTAAGCTATAAAAGATTACATCTGGGTTAGAATTAAAGTCAAGCCGATTCATTAACCCAAATGGTAGCCCAGAGATTACCAACATGGTATTTCTGCTTTGGTGATCAAAGGATCAAGGGATACATGACCAGATGACCCTAATTGAAGCAATCTCCACTGAATTTTGTAAATGAACTTGAAAGTACTAAGAAGATAGTCTCTAACTTCTGTCAATGTGGAGGATAAATTTGTTCTGGTAGCCTTACTTTATACATAAAGTAAGCAAAAGGAAAAAAAAAACCATAATGGCAATCCTTTATACAGTACATAAAGCAACAATATTTTTCTTGAGTTATGGAGGAACCTTATCCAAATTGTTTATAGTTGTCTGTTATAGCTTTTGAAATATAGGGAATTTACAGTCAAAAAACTTCATTGCTATTGCCCTGTCAATGACCTCATCACACCTGACCTATAGGGAGTATCTTCTGTTGGGTTACTCCATAAATCAGGCCCTTCTCTCAAAAGCTTGCCAGTTGTGCTGAATTAGGTATGATAGTTTTATTGTGTGAGCTACTGTTCACCAGGGACTGAGTAGAAACTGCTGACCGTATTTCACTGGAGAGCGCAGGATGAACTTGAGCGTTGGTCCCAATGGTGAAAGGCCAAGTCTGTTCCGACCCAACTGACAGACTCTCCACTCTCTGTTGGGGAGAGCTGCAGATGCTTTGTCGAGGTAACGGTCGGGAGTATAATCTCAGTTTGTGTTTCAAGTTTTAAATAGGAAAAACATGTAAATGCTGGAGAATAACAGGTGTATGACTTCGTTTGAAAGCGTGGTAGAGACATTAGTGAAATTCTACATATCCCTCTGTGGAAAATCAAGTCACTGAGCATAAGAACTTCCTGAAGACAGAGACCATAATTCTTGTTACGAAAGGGGGGGAATTGGATGTGATAGCTAGTGATGGACAAACTTCAAAAGGTTCGGGGCTTGTGCTTGGTTTGGATAACTCTCCAGGAGCTTTGATGCATATCCAAAGCTTATCTGGACCTCCTGGGCCTGTAAATATTGGGATGGAAATCTTGCAAGAACAGGTTCTCTCAAGAGGTTTTTCTTTTTTGGTATTTTGGGCAAGTATTTTCTTGTCATGCTGGAGATACAACGAAAATAGTAATGACAAGAAATAAGACCTGCTCTTAAAGAGTACTTCATCAAGTCTAAATTGAGAATAAATAAAACTGCTTCTCTTAAAATGCTTTCCACATCTTCAGACCTTCTTGGGGTTAAGAAGGGCAAACTTTTAAAGTAAAATGGGGAGAAATATATCACAGTTCCTTCTCAAGCTCAATGATGCTACAGTCATTTTGAGTTGGACCCTTTTTAAATTTTATCTATTTTTGTACACTTCTATGTGTAACATACATAAAAATTCTCTGCAGATTTTGGATAAACAAGATGTAGATCAAGGTAGCAAGAATACTAGCATCATCTGAAATGTAGTTTGTGTATGTGGCTATTTTATAAAGTAACCCTAAAGGTTGGACTTCCTGTGAAACCTCACACATTTGAGAAAGTTTTGGTATGTGTGGTACCCACATAAATTTTCCTAGGCACGGGCACAAAGTAGATTATAGCTGCTGAAACTTTTGCTTGGTTATGTAGTCAAGATAATTTGGTTTATTTACCATAAAATGTAGTTCTATGGAATAAAATTTCCTTGGATGATAAGGAGTGGGGTCCGGGTGGAAGGGTATGGCCTATCTCCCAGGCTGGAGCGATAGAAAGCAGTTACGCTTCTGAGAGCTGTTTTCAGTGACTGGCTGGAGATGAAGTGGTAGGTTCAGTTAGGTTTGTCTTTGGAAATGTTACCAATACTGAAGACAGGGTGGAGTTTCCTCTATATTTGTTTTACCACTGGCAAACAGTTAAAGTACACACCATGCCTGAAACACCTGCTTGGGCAATAGTTTCCTATGACTCAGTAACCTTGGAACACACGTAAACCTGTTGTCTTGCTACACCACACTTGAGCACGGTGCCAGGGTATGGGGCAGCACCTGCCCCTCCTCAGCACTCAGTGCTAATACTGGGCACTGAACCCACTTTTTAAAACCATGTAGTATTTTTCTAATCTGTAGAGATCAGATTTTTGTTCAATAATACAAATCTGTTCATTAAAAGCCCATCACTGTTTCAGCTACAGGTGTTAGTTCCAGGTCTTGTGGGTTGTAGGGGAAGAGGTGTCTGCCCTGCCTGTCAGAGGAATGATTAAACCAGTAACACTTTCAACTTGGTAGCAAAGGTTGGTGGGATAGGCTTGAAGAGAAAGTACCATCTTCTGGTGGCTGCGGGAGAAGAATTTGGTGCCCCAGATTAAGTGCTGCCACTCTTTTTTCCTAAAGACCAATATGAAATAATGATGGGGAGAGGTGAGGGCCAGAGGGCTTAAAAATTCTAGTTAGCCTGTGGGCCAGCTTATTTAGGTCCTGAAACCATAGGAGTCAAGAGCAACCACTGGCCCAGCCCTCATAGGTGAGTCACAGCAGCACATGGCAACTAGCATGGTAGCAAGACCTGGGAAGGGACTTCCTTTGAAGACCAGATTGGTCAGGGACAAACTGACTTTTTTTTCACAGCATGATTAAAAAAAACACAGGGTGTTGTGTGACTTCCTATGGATTGAGCTTTAAAGAGATCTGATGAGGATCCTAGCAGTGGGGTCCACTGCTGAGCAGGAGCTGGTCTACCACAAGATGAGGATTTGTGGCTGCTCAGTGCTGGGAAAGAGGCCAAAGTCCTTTGGATCCCGTAGTTGACATCTCCTAACCAGCATTAACCCATCATTATTGCTTAACTGTGGGTTACTTATTTTAAATGTTTGTTAAGTTGTACTCTGCTCTATCCCTCTACCTCTTGTGCTGAAGTTGCTGCTGCTGGCGCGTCTGAGCCAGCAAACCTGGCTGTGTTCCTCTCCCATGACAGCTGATGGCCTAATCCAGCTCTGAGTCAACGGGACTGTCTCTGTTGACTTCGGTGGAGGCTGGCTGGGGTTTTGAGGAGCTGGCTGAGCACACGGGGAGCTACGTGCTGGGCTCTCCCAATGAGCCCTGCAACTTTTCCATGCCGAGGAAGATGCTGTAAGCACAGTTTGGCCCCTTCGTAGCAGCAACATCTAAACTGACTCGCAACTGAATAGCATTGAACATCCTTGCTGTGTTAGCATGGGACATGAAGGAAATGAGTGCATACAAACCCAGCCAATGCACACAGCAAAGATTACCGGCCGTATTCAGGAAGCAACAAATCAGGTCTCACGTCATTGTCAGAACTATTTAATTTGTCATTGGCCATGTCACCCTTTCTTTTTTTAGCTGCTCAGTAAGCCACGTTTTGGCATCTTTGTTCTCAGATGGATATATATTTTATCTTCAGTAGTGCACACAAAATCTAATGTATTAATAACTTGGGGAATAAATTTGCATCCAAGACTCTGTTATTTTTATCTTGTTTTTCTCCTTAACCAAGTCACAAAAAATATACATTTTAAACTCCAAAATATTCTAGAACGGTACAGCAGAATTAGGCAAATCGATTACATATTGGCTTAGCAGCACTAAGAATAGAGATCTCTACAGAGCTTTGCAAGAGGAGACTTTTCTACAGATGGAAAAACTTAGACACAGGGTTAAAGTTAGTCCCGTAAAAAAACACGAGAGGAAAACAAGTAGTTTGAGTGTCTGCTCATGTACTCAGTCTTGTTTCCTTGGTCATTTTTTCCAGTGGTGGCCTTTGGCTGCCCCAGAGCTGCCAGAGCATTGATTAGACACTGCAGAAAAGGAAACTGGTGGAGAGGTTAGAAGATAAACCTCAAAGGGTTTCAGGCATTCAAGGGATAAGGCTGACTGAGGTGCTTAAATACCGGATATAAGCAAAATACAACTGAGGCCTTTAATGCGATCGAGGTAGCAGCTCATCACTGGCAACGCTCTGGTTTTCTGCCATCCAAAAACAGGCGCAGAAGAGAAGACCACCCTTGTCCTCACTAACCCCCAAGCCCAGAGGTAGCTTAATGAAAAATGAAGATGCCTCATAGAGCCCAACTGACGCAGGATGTTTGTTAATGGAGAGATTTTGGTTTGCATGAGTGGGCCTATTGCTTATCTTGTCTTCCTCTGAGACAGCCCCTTTTCCATACACTGCCTCAGGAGCCAAGGTCCTGAGGGAGCAGAGACACCTTCTGGGCCTCCTAGAGAGCTGTGGTGGAGTTTTGTGAGATGGGACTCCCACCACCAAGTTTCACCCCAGCCACTGACAGCTGCGAAATGCTGGCTGTGTCTTTCAGTGCGAGCCAGTGTACAGCTGGGCAACATTCCTTACATCTTTCTCAAAAAAATCCAAAGCATCTCGGGAGAGGAATCTGTGTGCATAGCTGTGTGGGCAGAGAGGCAGGGTCTGCTCTGCCCATTCACCCTCAGAGCAGCCAGCTCTCCCAAAGCTGCCTCTCCATGCACACCCACCCTGTCCCAGCAGGGCCAGGGCTGCTCTGTGGCCTTACAGGGTTACAGATGGAAATGGGAGTCTCTCTACTCCTGGTAGAATGTGAAGCTGGACAAAAAAACTTTCCCTTTGCCTCAGAAAAGCCAGTCTATGGCTGATCTCAACCAAGTGCTTGGTGAATATTTTTCAAGACACAGCAATTCTAGGTGTGATAACTGATGAACTTATCTCCTAGACAGCCAAGAACTGAAGGCAGATGACTGTTAGTAGAGAAGAAAGTCCAGAGCTTTGCAGCTGCAGGCCCTCGTATTTTATACAACATTAGTAACACAGTTGGAGGGAAATGCATAGCTGAGAGAAACAGCAGGCTTTTCTGTATTTAAAGTGACGTGTGTACCCAATATACAGTCACTACAAATGATTTTAGGAAGCAGGCTTAGAGATTTCCCAAAGTGAGTGAGTTGTATATTCTCAAATATTCAGCATTCTAAAACTTCAGTAAATCATTTATGGTGATTTTGCTACCTGGCCTCCAATGCTGCTATGGGGAGATGTGCAGAGACATAGAGGACTGATGGCAGGAAAAGAATACTACTACACAGGAACTCTACAAAGAAGCTCCTTTTAAAATGGAAGCAAAATAATTTTGAAGGGTATTTTAATCAGAATTTTTGAAAATTATCATGAAGGAACCTGAAACATCAAGCCATGTATTTTAGACCGCACATCTAAAAGACCTGACCTTCGTTATAGATATCTGATGAATCAATATATTTAATCTCTAGTCCAAAGTTCAGGCAAGTGAATTCCAAAACACACATACTTAATTTCTTTTTTGATACACATGGAGTATTACCATAGCTGTTACTCAGCTTTCCTGAAGAGCATCAATTGTAATGCTTTAAATCTGCGGGGGTTGAGGTTTTGCAGCTGCCTGGTTTGAGCTACTTGGAGCCGCAGGGCTGCAGCAGAGCCAAGTCCAGGCTCTGCTGCTTGGGGAGAAAGATCTCCCTTAGGGCCCACCAGCATGGGGACTCAGCCACCAGAGATGGTGCAACTCAATGTGAAGTAATGGATATCTGCAGACAAAATGTAGGTGTCCAAAAATAGTAATGATAATAAAAAAGCACCTGTTCTAAAGTGAATGCTTCAGTCCTTGGAGAAGGTGGGATAATGCCAGGTGACCATGTCGTACTCCAAGGGATGTCGTACTCCTGTGATGGGCAAGATAAATTGCTTCCTGGAAGTGTCCCTCTCTTCCTTGACTACCAAGGCAGCCTAGGAGCTTTTTCAGAGTAGACATCTAGATTTTAGGCAGTAAAATATAACTGAGGTGAATCCACCCTTCATGCCTTTATGGAAATTTAGAAATAAAGTTGAAGCACAGACCTATAATTAAAGGGATCTCAAGTCTTAGGATGTGCATGCTGCCTCTCCCACATCCTTGTGCTATGAATGGAAAAATTACCCTGGGCAGGATTTTTAAAGATTTTTAGGTATGAAATCCTATTGGTTTCAAGTGATTGGTCCAGCCTGTAGTCAGAGAGATTTAGACATCTAAATGTTGCTGGGATTCTTGCCCTTAAATCTCTGTCTCCATATCCTTGTTAGCAACACAGGGATAATACCTACCTGCCAGGCAGGATTACCGTCTGCAGCGCTTTGAGAACTTTGGGTGGCTGACGCTGCCGGTAAAAAGTACAAACTCGTCATGAATTTCAGATTGTCTTGCACATCGTGTACTGCAGGCAGCGTAGCCCCCGGGCTCCGTGGCGCTGAGCGCTGCCGCAACCCTCCTCAGGTCTCTGTGACAAAATTCACAGAGCAAACCGATCTGTGAGATCAGCTGCTCCCTTCCTCACGGCTTCTTATTGACTTCTGGTGCTGCGACCCAGAGGCTTTAATAAGGAAGCAGCATCAAGGTAGAGAGTACCTATTCTGGTCTGTATTGCACTAGCACTAAAGCACTTGCTATATTCCTTGAAATGCAGCATCTGGAGAGAAAAATACCCTGTTATCCCTGGATTGCTGGAGTCAGGCTCGGAGTGCTGCAACAGGAGCAGGCACGCAGATGCAAGTGGGAGCATTTCCGAGCTGCTCAAGCCTCCCAGTCAGTTGCCCATCTCTCCCAGTAGATGATGCTAAAGTGCGATTGTTTTGAGCAATTTTAAGGGGAGGATTTTAACAGGGGAAATCTGAGGTGGTTAGAAGGCTTCTGGGGCTCAGTGCTGCTGGAGGAACATACAGCAAATATCCTGAAAAACCTGGAGACCAATTTATTCCTGTTTTGTATTTATTAACAGCTTGCAAAGTAATAGGATTAGAGTTTATGCAGGTTTTCAGGATTTTTAAGCAGACCCTGACGTGCCAACATTTACATGTGTGGATCTTTCCGCAGTTTTTACAGCTAAAGCACACTGCCAGCATCATACTGTCTTACCATGCCATTTCTTCACTCTATTACCATGGGAGAACTCCTCATCTTTGTTTCCATACCATGTTGCTAACTTCTGCTCAGTACTGTCAGACCCATTTGGGGTAAATCATTTGGAATGAAATATTCAGCATGAGTTGTAGCTTTCTGGTTGCTTTTGAAATGTGCAGCGACATTTATTACTAGAAACAAAGCAGCATTTTGCCTGTAGATGCTGCCAAAGTTCAGATATGTTTAAGCTCTGGCCACTCTCTGGAGCCAGGACAGGAAGTGGTTCTGGAGTGGGAAGTGTAGGCTCAGATATACATTTCCTTGGAATTTAGGAAAATTAGAGGGAGTTTGGCCTTGTCTTTCCTTCCATTAGAGCTTTTCTGAGGACTTCTAGTGCAGCCAATATAATTCACTCTGAAGTGAAGTATTAAAGTTCAAAGATTCATCTGGAAGTTATTAATAAGAACAATAAAAAATATAAACTTAAACCCAGTGCTATTTAGTGAGGAAAAATTGCCTTCATTTTTTCAGTTGGATACGTTTTGTACTTCTGTAGCTAAAAAGTATTTTTTTTTCCTTTTAAGAGAAAAGACAAGTTATTAGTCTCTTTATGAGACTTCTGGGGTCTGCTGTAAAGACACCCTTTGGTTCTCAGCATCCAAGTCATTAGTCCAACAGTCCTGGACTGTTGTGCATTAGAAAACATGCACAAGGTCCCTGTCCTCACAGACAATTTTGAACAAAGCATATTTTGGGAAAAAGGATGTACAGAAAGCCAAAACTATTTCTCTGGATCTCATGTCTGGTAAGTGGAGGGGCTCAGAGGAGGAGTACTTGGTTCCTCATCAAGTGCCTGGTCTGCTGGACCGTTATGGCTTCTACATTAATACAATCATCAATTATACACTAGGGCTGGATGATACCACTACCACCCCCCTTCCTAAATTCCTGTACACTAACACAGTACATGTTGTCAGAGATCCAGCGCCGATGTTGCCGTGTCCCTGACTGATACTCTTCTTTGGGTCAGAAGTATATCCTAGGACAGTCACGAATGCGTCAAGATATATGGAAGGGTTTGTTTTCTTCAAAAATCTTGGACTAGAATCAAATTGCCTGAAGGAAACTTTTAAGAACCTTTTAGTCTCTTTTAAGAAAAGAGATTCTGCAAATATTACTGTGGTTGCAGTTTTCTTGTATTTGGCTTTCTTGGATTCTCTTGAAATACTGTCTATTCAGCGCACACTGCAAGCAACCAGTGCAGAGGCTGTTTAATAAGTAGAGATGTTTTGTATCCCCCGCTCTCTGGAGATCATGCTTATCAAACTGGGCTTTCTTCTTTGCCCACCTTAGAAAAAGCTTATCAACGGGAGTGGGACAGATGGAAGTTTTACAAAAGGTAATGAAAAAGATGAACTCAGTTCTCTAAGGGCTTTTATGGTGATAGATGAGGTGAAGACCAACCAAGGTGGCTGTGGAGCAGGAAGGTTTACTGACAGCAAACTGTAGGAGAGCTGGGAAACAGCCTGATGGGCTCTTGGATCACAGGCTGAACTAAATGAGTGGTATTATCATCTCGGGATTTCATCACTAGGCAAACAACAACAAGGTATGCATGGGCAGAGTGGACAATGAGATTTGTAGAGAAACTCCAGGAGAAAAATCAATAATTATATTAAGTGGAGATGAATGTGAAATACAGCACGAGAAATCTGACACTGCACACTTTCTACCCTGAGTCAGGCAAAATATGAAATGCAGTATGTAAGAGCACAATGGGATTTTTCTCTGTTGCCAGTGACCCCCAGGATATTTTAAAAGTGGAGGTATTATTTGAAAAAAAGATGGCAAAGGCTTGCTTCACTTTGGACTTCCTCACTATTTGAGAGTACTTGGAAAAGAGGGATAGATATGGCTGATAAAGACTCTAAAGGAGCTAAAAGCAATTGCAGAATGAATTACTTCAGAGTTGCATGCTGTTATTAGAGTAAGTGTAAGGTGCTACCCTTTTAAAAATGGCCAAAGAAAATAAAATGGGAACCTCCAGGCAATAGTGTTCTGACCTCACCAAATGCCTTTGTCTAATTTAGATTGCATTAGCAATTGTGTTATTCACAAAATCCTGGGTAGAAGAAGGGAAAGGATTTATAGATAGCATTATGTCCTAAAGGGTTTCATACAATGAAATTATAAAATGCATTTAAAAATACATAATTAGCACTTTTCATCCATAAATTTCCAAAGTGGTATTTTTAAAAGGAGGACATTACCTAACTCCATGTGAACTAAATAACTCTAAATCAAATGAGACGATTTATGTGTTTGAAAGATGTTTATATTTGAAATAAGAGCATCATTTAGCATCTCTTCGCCTTTCTCTCATGCTGATTTATCTCCCAGATTTCTGGAGGTCACTCTTATTGGTAGAAGTCAGCATTTGTTGTGTTTTGCAATGCAAAAATTCTTTTCATTCCCTAACACTAGAACAATATTTCATTGAATTGCTCTGGTTTATTAGACCAGTTGCACAGATGTCCTCTCTTCCTGAGCCAGATGTACAGAGCGCTGCTTCCAGCTTAGCCCAAACTGGAACATGTTGACAGAATAACATAACTGAGACCAGACATATTGCATTTTACACTAAAGGTCATGCAAAAAGCACAGGCTGCGTATAGCATGGGCTGTTTTACATAAACACACATTTGGTTCAGCTTTGGTATAGGGATTACTGAAAGAATGCTTGGGGAGGACAGGCTATAAAGCAGTTGGAAAAGATCTGACAGTTGTTGAATGAATTACCCCCGAACTGGTACATCTCTCTAAGAACAAGTGTGAAGGTCTCTCTGCAAAAGGAGGCGAGAGAAAACTCCCAGGGAAACGTTTCTGCTTGAGATTCTTCCAGAGACAGAAGATATTTCACAAGTTTAACAGATTTCCTGATGACTTTTTCAGTACAGTGGTTTTGATTCAGTGGTGTCCTTACCTTGCTAATACCTTTCACTGTCATTAGAGGAGTAATTAGAAGAAAAGAAGTCATCAAATTGCATAACAAGGAAGTTGAGTGACTATAAGGCCAGAGTGTTTCCAGTGGTTCAGTATGTACTTGGGAAAGAGCTTGAGACAAGCATGTATGGATCCAGATGTTACAGATGAGGAAGGACTGTCCTGCAGAGCAGCTACAACTTCAAATGCTTAAATTTGACACTCATAAGAGCCGAAGAAGGAGATAAGGACCTGGAACGAGATTAATTTTAGGAGGAGGGCGCAAACCCAGATGAGGGCCAAAATTCCGTTTCTTTGTTAACCATGTTGGTCCCCTGTTTCAGAAATCTTGCATAGTACATGCTGTGCTGACCTCAATTCTGGTGACAGAGGAGGGAGAACAAAACTATGCTGAATTTTGGAATTCACCTGTGACTTGCAGCAGGCTTTTTTTTTGTAAGAAACTTAACCCCTCTTGGTTTTATGATCTGACAAACAGGTATAAATGCTAACCTCCTAAGGATAATGCTCAGTTTAATTAATTAGTGTTCATTAAGTCTTTGAATTAAGAGACAGTATGGACTGTAAGTGCCAAGTATTGCTGGTACTATGAACAAATGCACAACAGCAAATGAATATAATCACACTGCAAAGAAGGAATGTCATTAAGGAAAGAGGTCCCATTTCAAGCTGCCAAATACAAAGGAGTGAGTCATTTATTTTCAGTATGAAAAACATTTCAATGTTGTTCTTTAAGTGATTCTGCTTATGATCATTACTCCTTAGCTAACTGCTATAAATATTTCAAAGTGGTGACACGGTCTTCTATTCCCACCTAGAAATGCAGAAAATGAGGAGTGGAAAATAGAAAAATAAAAACAGTTGGAAAAGGCTCGTCTGGTTTACCACATGCTAAATACAGTTGTCTTTGTCTTATGCATAGATAGCTTTGCTTTTTTTTTTTTTTCCTGAAGACAACTCCATGTGTATGGGACTGTACCATCCCATGCTTTGTCATTACGGTCTGACAAAGATTTATGAGTTGATAACTGTCTAAACCCTGGATCACAAAGCATCATTTTTGTTCTCTCCTGACCTTAGCTGTGACCTCTGGGACTGCAGGCGGAGAGAAATGTGTGATTTCGGTACAGCCGGGCAGGGTAATGCAATCTGCTGGCACTGCTAAAGCCCAGCTTCACGTTTCTCTGACAGAGAGTACATTAAATTGGCCCGCAAAGGAGTTGCAAAGGGTACAAGGTATGGCAGGGGTTTTTCTCAAACATTTTCAAGCAGTGCCCCGGCTCCCTTGGATATGTTCAGTACACCCAGTGACAAATGACTAATTTGAGTTAATTATCAGGTTAATTTAACACACAATATTCTTACCATTTTTTGCAGTAGTTGTGATTTGAAACAAAATTATAGAATTTTATGGTATGTGAGGTTTTGGGACAAAATATGTGTATGGATACATATACCTGCTTATTTTATTCTTTGTAGTATCTAGTGCATTTGCTGTCAATATTCTCTGTAACGATCAGACCAGGCTGGTCTCTCCCCTCCTGACTGCCAGACCACCCTGTCCTCCTGTACCCCAAGGTCTTTTCTCACATGCTGCCTCACCTACACAGCAGCCCTGTCTGCTCCCCTCAACAGAAAGTCTTTTAATATATACTTGTACATGGCAAACGTTACTACCCAAACAGAACCTCTATCTCAGTCAGGTTTTCCATAAAGTGGTAAAAGCGATGGGAACTACATGAAGATGAGCTCAAGTGCTCCTGCATGTCCAGTCCATGCCCAGCATGAAGATTTTCAATATGCTCAGCACATTCAGATGTGGATTTGCTGAGAAGTTTACCTGCATAAAGTCTCCTTGGACAAAGAGCCTAAAATCCAGTGCAACACCATGCCCTGAGGTACAGCAGGACCATGTCACTTCAGATTTTCCCTAACACAAGGTTATTGAGATATTTTAACTCTCTGAAGGAGAATCCTCTTCTTCCAAAGAAGTCAACAAAGAGACACTCGTTTAAAACTGGAGTAACACAGTGGCAAATTGGACTCGCATCCTCAATAGCAGTTGTCTCCGTTCCCTTCTCTCATGGAGGCAATGAAAAATGGCAGCCGAACCCTCTGGATGATGCTGCATGAATTGGCTGAGACAGGACCGTTAGGAGAACATGAGTTTGCTGAGCTCTCTAAGTGACAGGGCTGTGTAACTCACATGGCATGTTCACCCAGTGGGCATCACTTTGATAGCAAAGAAGAGCTTTCCTGCTCTTAGAAAGACTATCATCTTCCCTCTGGAAAAGAGGTGGCAGCACATGGCAGGGAGGTGGGAGCTCACAGAAACAGAGGGCAGAAAGCGAAATTTCAGAGCTTGCTTTCCGATTTAGTCTGTTAGATTTGCTCCACATACGAGTTTACTGATCAGAAAAATCTAGACCACTGGCACTTCTTCATTAGAAGTTAGTTATCTACACCTACTGCTGGAAATTCAAAGTACTGTTGCAAAAGCCAGTGCAGTTTTGATGGGATATGGCCTTTTACCTTGCTGATTCCAGAGGAATCCAGAAGAAAGCTGGTGCAAGTTATTTGTGATGAATTTTTCCCCACTGATGGTTGTTTAGAGAAGAGCAAGAAATGACTCAAGCCTCTAAGGAGGTTCTTGCCTCTGCTTGTATCAAAGCTGTAACTCTAGTCCTGTCTGGAAGTGAGAGAGGAGAAGGCAAAGACTAAGTGGATCCTGTAAAGGAGGAGGCTTTTGGAGTGCGGGCATCCTCCTGGTGGGTATGAGGTGGGGATGACTGATAAGGTCAGTGCAGGATCCCTGCTCTGTCTCTACCAACACCTTTAATGCATATAAAGAAGCGACATTCTGGTCTCCAGCTCTGTCACTCAAAGGCTTCTTTGCAGAACTATGCTTATTACAAAATAATTATAACTGCAAATTAGGAATGGGGGTGTTCTAGCACCTCCTTACATCTCTCTCATATGAATCTAAAATAAAATTAGCGTTGTGAAACTATTGTAACCTTCTGTTACAGGTTCAAGTCAGAAATGAAACCAAGACACTTGTTTAGTCAGGCACAAACACTGTATATATTGGCTTTACTGCCCGTTCTCTAAACCCAGCAAGCCTATTTTCTGCACTAAACAGTGTATTTGTAGCAACTTTGTAAATACATGTAGAACTCAAACAAAGCACAGCTGATCTTACTCATACCAGGCTTTTCTAACACTGCTTTTGGCCCTCTGGAGCATCATGTCCTCAGCTCCTCCTGGTGGTGACGCTACTCCTGAGAGAAGAGGACATTCAGGGGTGATACCCCCACAAATCAATAGACATTTTTCCATTGCCCTCTACGGATAAGTTTGGTTTAGACCAGTGTTCCTCAGGGATTGGTGTGCGGCTTGTAAGGGGATGGCAGCAGAAGCGTGCAAACCAAAGTTCATTGAATGAAGTGAATCATGGTTATGTTTGCTAGATACAAGATTGCTATGTTATCGGTCATTTTGCTGCTGTGAGGACCTCTAATTACAGCAGGTTCTCAGGCTGGTGGATATCTGGGGACAGACAGAGCCTAACTCACTGAGCCAGCCTTCCTGAACAGGCTGTAATTTCTTTCTAGAGAGATTATTTTCCAGAATTCAGTGGGTTTTGATCCTATTTAAAAGTACTTCATAGCAGCCTTTGTAAGAGATCAGTTCTCAAAACTCTACAATCTTATTTTGGATGTTCAGCTAAGTTATAAAAATGAAGGTTTAAAATCAGTGCAACAAACTCTTTCCTGAAATGGTGTCTGAGTCATCCCAAGTAATATCCATATTACACACTCGGGTCCTAAATCTGTGCTCAAGAGCAGACCAGAGCCTAACTGACATCTTGAGATGCCATTTAAACATATATAGCAACTGTGATCTCCACTTTTCTAATGGCTGGAGTCTTCAGCAAGGAAAGAGAGAAGTATTGAGTGAAAAATATTACTGTCAGGGTATGTTTTACTACCTGAACTATTTTATTGGCTGTTTCAAGGGAATCAATGCATTCAATAAGCAAAACTGCATTAGAAGAAAAGAGAGATTGTTATACACATTCCTATGTTTGAAGTTCATGCTGTATGTCTTAAATTACATGCGACTGGCTGAGCTGGTTAGGGTTTAGGCAACTTTTGAGGAAAGAAATGATCTTGACATTTGCAATTTATTTGTAAAACAGATCCAGAAACTGAAGGCAAAAAATAATCAATGTCTAAGTATATGATGGCATACAATTGGAATAAAATGATAAATAAATAACAGGGATATGTATGGAAAATAAATATATTAAAATCCATTTAAAATTGTGAAGAATAATTCAGAAGGAGAAAGCAAATGCAAGACTAGGCAACACAATATATGTCATGCACGCGCCTGAGCGTTAAGTGTAGTCATGATGGTTACGTGTATCTGTACTTCACTGCAGAGTCCATCAGGACAAAGATCTAATCACAAAACTTTTGCACAGCTTTAAGCAGGATACAAAAGGATTATGTTCTATGTGTTTTTGGAAACCACACAGGTACCTATTGATGTTCCGGATATGTATTTATGTTCCGGCTTTGTTGTTGTGAATTAACACATCTGAGACCTGCTTATTTCAAACCCTTGCATAATCAGAATTTTAGCTTCAGGTCCCTGTATAATTGATGACATCCTTAGCCTAGCATTGTAGGTATCTCAACATAGATGCATGTTTTAAGGACTTCTGGGTCATCATATGGTCAGCAATGTATTTTATCCCATGGTTAATCCCTTGGATGCCATGCTACGATTGCCTTGAGGCTCGTTTCAAGGTCTTGATTAACGCCACCACTCCATGCCTAGTTAAGCTGGCAGAAGCCTGTTCTGCAACCAAAATGGGTTTCCTGTCCCCCCTGTGCTCTCCAGATGGTTGTTCACGCTCCCTCCCCCTGTGTCGGCACAGGTGTTTCTGTGACCATGCAGGGAGAGATCAGAAAACTGATCTCAGTGAAAACTGACCTGCTTTAAAAAAGAAATGCTTGTTTTTCAGACAGGCCATTTCCTTGACTGGGTTCACTGAATGTGTGTGAGGGGGAGCGATGGCGAAGCAGGAGCAGAGTGGGCAGCTTGGGTTGGGAGGAGAACAGGGTTCCTCCTAAGGTCCACTTCTCTGGAAGTATGGGGAAGTGCAGCCTGAAAATATTTAAGGAGTATCCAGGTACCAGTATCCAGTTGGATCATGGACTGGCATAGGGAGTACACTTCACCCACCACAAGCTGTTGATGAAACAGAATCACAGAATCACCGAATCACCTAGGTTGGAAGGGACCTTTTAAGATCATCTAGTCCAACCAAAGGAAAAAAACAACAAACACAATCAATAAAAAACAAAACAAAACAAAACCAAACCACAAACGAACAAAATCCCCACACAAACTACACACCACACCCAAAACAACTGCAACCCCACACTAATCCATATCCCTGAAACAGCTCCCTCTGGGAGTGTTGGCCATACTAGCAAGTCCCTGTGGAATTTGAAGCCACTGCTTGGTTGAGATTGCCTGGGCATGCACCCTTCCCCCATGGTGAGGGAATTCTTTATAACTGAAACCAACCAAAACCCTGCAGTTAAATACCTTCTAATTTTAGACCTTAAAATCTGAAAAGGTTTTCTCACTGGTGAGGTTAGGGGCTGCAATAGAATATTGTCAATTGCCTTAGGAACAATCTGATGCTTCCATACTGAAATCCTAAACTCATAGGCTCCTATAGACACTGCACTTCCTTTTCATTTCCCTTAAGCTATAATAGTCAGTTTATCCCATAAGGGCTGGATTTAGCCCACCAGCAAAGACCATCAAGGTTGAGAAGAAGTGGATGATTTGTTTGGTGGCACTAGCTTGGTTACAGGTGCCATTTTTCATGATCTTCCCACCTTACGTCACCTGAAGCATCCACCACAAAACCACAGCAGAGTCCCTTCCTGTTACATGACAATGACGCGTCTACCCGTGTGATGGCCTCACACAGGAAAGTGGGGTTCTACAGCCAGATGCTGATCGCGTTTTCTGTTACGTGACTGATTACACAGCAGCAGGTAGAACTACACAAGGTTACTTGACCTAACATACTCTTTTAGCAATAGGTGATGTCTTTACCATATTAAGCAGAATCCTGCTTTTACTCTGAATTGTGGCGTCTCTATGTGGCTATGGTTCCCACATGGCCCTGTTGTGGTTTGCTACCTGAGTTAGGCTTCAGCGGGTTTTGTCTGTGAGATCACGTTCACTCTCAGATGGCTTGGCACAATGCTTTAGAAAATGAGAGGTTTTGGGCAGGAAGCGGCACCTCCCACATACAGAGTGGTACCAGAGCTATTCAGATGACTGGCATTGCTGCTGAAAGGGAAGGAGATGAAGATGAACTCTATCCAAGTTGTTGGGTTGATGATTTTCATTTTAGCTGGATCCTTTCCCTTCTCTAACAGTAAACTCTGTATCTTGTCCTGAAGTCTGCCTAGTAAGTTTTTAAACAATAATTTGATTAGTTTGTGTAAAAGAATGTTTTGTGGAACGTAGCTTTCTGCACCAAATATCAATGAGGCTTCTATGTGTAAGAAGTTTGGTTCCCTGACATCAGGGATCAGTGTTTCTTAAACACCACAAAAAAGTGGTAGAGGAGAGGCTGGCAGCATGTTTGCAGACTCAGGTGTACTCCAAAATACTCTGCTGGTCCCTTTTACCCCTATTTTTTTCTGTCGGTCCAGAATGACACAAGCTCCTGTTATTGAAGCTGCTCCTACCCTTGGCAGCGAAGCTGGGCGCTCCCACGTCCGCAGCGCACAGAGGACATCCTCTGCAGCTCCTGCTGACGAGGAGCAAGACTTGAGCAACAGCGGTGTCCTTTGTGCGGAGCTCTCTGCTAGCCTTGCACTCAATCTGCCAGGAGGAGATGCATCGCTGCTACCTGGAAATGATGCTGCCCGTGGAGGGTGGTGGAGCCAGAACGCAGCCCGCTTTTCCTCTGATAAATTAACGTGAGATGCTTTGATGAGGTGTGTAACAGAGACCTCTGCGTATTTACTCCCTAATACAATGTCTGAAACACACCGTCAGGACGAACTCGCACCCCTCTCGTTCTTCCAAGATGTTATACTTAATTAAACCTCGCAATTTTTTTCTTAACAAGAGAAATTGAAACATGGAGAGGAGGTAAAGCAACAAAAAACCCAGCAGAAATATATCATACGATGGAATGGGCAGATTTGAACAGGTATTGAGGGAAAAATAAAACTCTTTAAAGTCTTTGAATGAACTTTTGTAAAAGCGAGTAAAGGCAAAATCAATCATCCAGACTACAATAACTAGCTTCATTTACAAGTTTTGTGGAAGATTTTTTTTTTTTTTGGTTCAAAGAGCTATTTTGGAATTCAAATTCTATTTTTGCTCTTCTGTTTTGCCTGTATTTGAGGTAAAGCATGAAACTTCCTCTAAATGCCACCCTGTAGTAGTTTGTCTTTAGGATATTGTTTTAAACATAATTGAATTGCTGGGGTACATTAAACATTGCAGCATTTTAAGCAGGGGAAATAATTTAATGATGTGGTCTTTAAGACAGTTAATTAGCCTGGCATGTATGAAAGTGTAACAAGAACACCACCTACTGTAAAAGTGAATGTTCTACACTCCGGAGCACTAATTCCTTATAGCTTTACTCTGCATGGAAATCATTAACCCCTTTTTTGTCAAATGTTTTTAGGCAAAATTACTGAGTTTGGAGTTGATGATCGCAGCTCTTGCTAATGTTAGCCAGAGGGAACGTTTAAGAAGTAAAATAAATCGCAATCGGTTTAAACATCAGGAGCGATCATTTCTGAAAAGATTATTCTGGGGTCTGATACAAGTCATTTTCATAATGATGATGGATTTTTTAGCTGGAAATAGTAAGGATTTAAATAAAATTTCTGGTGATGTCAGCACGGTTTTAGAAAATTGCTTGTGGTGACCCTGCTGCAATATTGCTATATTGCTGGCTTGATTTATCCACCGTAAGGTGGACTGTAAATGATAACATCTAACACTCACTCTGTTGCTTTAGCAGAAGGTGGCATAGGTCATGGTGCGGGGGGAAATAGTGTGGTCCCTCCATAGCTCTTTATTTTTGAGAACAGAGAGGGGGATCTGCATCCCACTGTCCCCCTCGAGGTCCAGGGGCTCTCAGCACCTCACAGCAAACTGCTGGCACTTTGCAGGATTTCCCCACTTGTTGGAGTTTTGCTCAAAGCAAGGCGGGACAGAGGCTTCTCAAAAGGGTCTGCAGGCTTGGACCACCCAGAGACTTCCAAACACAATCACCAGCTTTTATCAGAACTTAGACAAAGCCTGGTGTATCTTCAACTTTTGAGCTTTGCTTCTTTACCTTGCAGTAGCAAAGCCATGATATTTAGTGACTTATTTATTTAATAACAGTCCAGGTTAGAAATCCCCAATCCTGAGAGATTTTTTGCCCCTCTTATGGAAGGCACCTAGAACTAGTTATAACAGACCATGGAACTTCTTATTTTCTGTATTGTTGGGTCAGTTTTGAGACAATTCAATGAGATGATAATGTCTTCCACTTAAAAGGATCAAAAAAGGAGAAAGAAATCTGATGGGGAGAAAGGGCAAGGGAATTCTTCAGGGAACAAAGCATAGCGCTGGCCTTGTTGAAAGCGATAGAGAAGTTGCTCTTACTTCCAATAGCTCCCGATTTTACTCAAAGTCACTTTCTGCTTTTATGTCTCCTGCTGAAAGTGTTTAGCACGGCAGAATTTTCTCTTCCAGTCAGAGAGCAGATTTTGTGTTTTGCAAGCGATGTTTGGCGCTGGCAGGGACGGGAGCGTTCCTGATTAAACAAACTCCCTAATAGACCAAGTCTTGCGCTGCTAAACTTGCATGCATTATTGCGCAGGAGGCCAAGCATATTTCAGCCACAATGATGGAGTGGGCAGCACTCTGTCAGATCAATTATGTACAAGGCCCATCTTCTCTATGATTCCCTCGATTTTTCCTCCTGACAGTTCACCTTGTGCCCAACCTTCTGTTCTCACAGAGAAAAACCTGCAGACAATGGAAAACCTAAGGCTGTTTTTCCTTGCTGCAAAACAGCATAAAGTAACTCTTTCCTGTCAGGTTCCTCATGACTTTTCAAACAAATTTATCTTCCCCAGTTTCGGGGATTTATAGCCTCTCTGTTTCTTTCTTTCTTTCTTTTTTCTGTTCTCTTTGGTAATGTCATGAAAATAGTGAATGTACTCTTAGTCTGCTGGTTCACAGCCGCGGTCCCTGCACTGCTAATAGGGTTACAGCTGGTGGGCCATACTCCAGCCTGCTCCGTCTTCACTGCAAGAGTCAGATGCTTCCCATTTCCCATCCCAGGGCTGGAGACCTGGCCCACACCAGGGTAAGGCCTATTCCAGGTCCTGGCCATGCAAATGGTGCTGAGACTGGGGCTTAGCAAGTGTTTCACTTTGTGACAGACCACGACACTGCCCAGGGGACATAAGTCCTAGGAGAGACCCATCAGTTCCCAGTCAGTTATCTGACGCAAGTGGCCTTGACCATCTATAATGAGTTCTTCCCTGCAGCATTTAATTTAAAGAACGAATTTGAATTTGCTAAGTGAGGGCCAATATTGGCGCGTACTGCCTGGATTCAATCATAGCAGACCTGGTACGAGTGAGGTGCTGCTTAAAAATGAACTGACTGATGTGAGCTGGGGAAACTTCAGAGAGGAGAACTGGTCTGCATGGTGCCTCATCTTTCTCCATCCTGTAAGTCAAACTGTGTACCTGGGCCAGCAAAATGAGCTTTGGTGGCACCCAGGCTATTGTTGAATGGCTCAGAGAAAGTTTCTTTAATTCCTTCTATGCAGAAGAAGGAGGTATTGGAGCACATTTCATTCCTATGAACTCAGCAAACCAACACAGAGCACAATCAAGCAATCAATCAAGCACATTATTATAGGTGGAGTTAGATTCCCCATATATCGTAAATAGAAGTAGCAATAAAATGAAACAAAGCTCAGGCAGATGTCTATGTACAAATGCGAAACAGAAGTGATGGCTATCAGGGACCTCCTGGAGTCCTTACAGCACACTGGTGGTGGGAAGCTTGGAAGCCTTTCTCTGCCTTCGGTGGAATTGTCTCAGCCATCCCTGCAGATGAAGCTTCCGATGAGGAGTTTTGGCTGAGTTAAATTGTTCAAGTCGGCCGGCGTTTGTGGTGTGTGTAAGGGGAGAGAGCCCCCTGCTTCCTCGCACAGGAGAGGAGCTGCCTTGAAGCTGCTGCAAAGGACATTAAGTGCAGCTGGAACAGCTCGGGAGTGCTGACCACAGCCCCTGCCCCGAGGGACCGACACTGGAGAGAGCACACCAGCCAAGGATAAGAACACATTTTTTTAGTTCAGATTGATATCTTCTACAGATGCCTTGTCTTCCTAACAAACTAACTTCCTTTTCTACCCTCTGTCTTCTCGGATCAAAAGACTGTTGTCGTTTGATAGGGCAGAAATTAAGCTGTTTTTCTACCTGCGTCACTTGAACCAAGGGAGAATTCAAGGTCCTGATAAGATGGGGTTCCCACATAGTCTTTTTTTCCTTCTCACCATTTTCCCTTTTACTTTGATCTGACCAGTTCTGCTCTCACTTTCCAATCTCACTTGTCTCTCCCTCTGTAATGAGAACACCGATAGCAGATACATTATGTGATATATTGTGTCAAGCAGTCACAACACTCTGGGATCACTGTGTTACGGAACAAAGACTACACATGGCAAGCGGCAAGGTTCATCCATGAAAAGTCACTGCATTCTTTCATTGAGAAATAACACTCTCCAAGACAATCCTGGCATTTTTGGTCTCTGATACCCAAACTGTTTTTTAAAAAGGGAGATTCTGCATAATAAAAATTCAAGCTTCAATAGCTAAGAAATCTGCAGTGAGATGTTTTCAAATGTACAAAAGTGCCATTACACAGTATAAAATGCGGTGTTTTTTTTTTTTTTTTTATAGCTAATTGCTTCTCCTATCAATGACTATAGCAGAACCTTTCTGTAAAAGTGTCCTGGAATAAGCAAGATTACATCTTTAAAGATACCTCCTGTATCTTTAGCAACAAAGAACAATTAGTATTTTCTCAGTGGAAAAGGTCAGCACTTTATCTGGTCTCTGATATTCAAGGTTTTAATTAGAGATCAACTATGTAATGATGGTACCTGATGGCATATAGCTCTAAGTGTCGTTAAGGCTGACTGCAGACAACCTAAGCCCTGGAATCCTTTTACTTTCCACCTGGGCAGATTTCTAGCAAATATCTAGAAATTTTTGCCCTATAGAATCATAGAATTGTCTAGGTTGGAAGGGACTTTAAAGATCATCTAGTTCAACCATCAAACTAACTCTGACAAAAAAAAAAAAAAGAAATAAAAATCACTAAACCGTATTCCTGAGGACCATGTCAACCCATCTTTTGAAGTCCTCCAGGGATGGTGCCTCAACCACTTCCCTGGGCAGCCTATTCCAGTGCTTGATAACCCTTTTGGTGAAGAAACATTTCCTAATATCCAATCTAAACCTCCCCTGGTGTAACTTGAGGTATAGGTGAACCATGATCCAGCCCAAGGAGAAGAGTGAAAAAATGGATCAGTTGGAAGCTGATCCTGGAACAGAACATAGTTCACCTGAAAATTTTCCCTTTTCCAGGCAGTGATTTGGGAAGAAGATTTAACCCTGTTATTACAATTAACATGTTAATTCCAGCTCCTAACACTACTGCTTTTTCTGCTGGGTGCACTTCTGAAGGAAGGGGCCCAATAACCTAGATTACTAGTGAATATTTCAATCTGACAGCTCACTATCTATCTGACAGCAGTGCTGTGACAACACGTCTGGGTCAGATTCAACACTATTATGTAAGCCACCAACCAAACCTTTTTTTGAATACATTAAAGGCTGCTTAAGTACAAAACCCACCCATGCAAATCTTAAAATGCAGGGAAATATTTGGCTAAGGAGAGCTTTTGGACACTCCTTTGTGCCCACACATTATAGCAAGCGATCACACTGAGAAACAGCCTCCACAAGAAACTCCTTTGCATTTCCAGCATCCAAGAAATGTAACACATGCCCAGATTCCTCTGGCAAAGGGAACAAACCTTAACTCTGACCTCAGCTGGAAGTTGGCAATGGTGGCTTCGGAAGGGGAAGCTCCGACTGCCGGTACCTCTTGGACGGAAGCAGGCAGAGGAAATCAGCTCTAGGAAATAGTCAGCCTGGACAATGTATTGGTTTTGGTTTTTTTTTTTCCTTTTTTTTTTTTTTTCCCACCTCAGTCTACAGCATAATATCCCACATTTCTTAAATCACTAGTTTGTATCCAGGACTGGAAATGCCATCTTTGGTTTCTGGGAAAGGGATGAAGGTGGTAGGACTCAAGGTGGGGCATCCCTGTCCCTTTTGGCAGGGCTCTAGCTGGTTTTGGCCAGTGCTACCTGACAGATGGTTGGTGTGATTGGAAGCTCAGCCATTTCTTCTGGGTCAAAATCCTTTCTCAGGGCTTCTGGAGCCCTTCAGCTGGGGTTCATTTCTGATTCAACAATTTGGAGCTCAATTTAAATAGGACACTCATAAGCAGAAAGAAATGTGCCCACAAAGAGCTTCAGAGCCCTTTGAGTTTTGACACCTCAGAGGCAAGTAGTGATTCACAGATCCTGAAACAACTTTTCATGTCACTGGTTGATCCTCTGCTCTGGCTGTTTTTCCAAACCAGCCACCAATTTGTCTTGGGTAGAAGTGGAGGACACAGTGGAACTGGGAGGGAAACCTCACTTGGAGGTGCTGCTTTCAGAGCTGCGGGTTACGGCAGAGGGACTGGATGCTCTTGGGTTTGGCACGTGGCAGGGCTGGCTCCAGGCCAGGCACCGGGTTGGCCTGAGAGACACGTCCCTGCTAGGGCAGGGATTCTCAGCTCCTGATGAGATATCACTTATGAGGCATATTTCATGCCCTCAACGGTGACCTCTCTCACCTGAACGTCATGTCAGTGTCACTGGTTCTTGCTGAATTTGGAGCTCAGCAGTTCCTGGGAGAGTCTGCCTGGAGGCAGGATATTGCTTATCAGCATCTTGGTTCTTTAGGAGGCTGATTCTCCAAACTCCTGTCGAGCTGTTACCCAAAGACTTTCGTCTGAGAAAGAAAGAAACGCTTTGCATCCCAGTCCTAAAGCACTGCTGATTCCTGGACCATCAAATCAAGTAACTTAGAACAGCCTGGGACTCTGCCCATATTCCCTGGAGGCAATAGCAGAGCTCACAAAGTACACAAGACAAGAAGACCAAGAAAAGAAAGCTACTCCAGTAAGAAGCTTGAGCAGGAAGGGACTTTTCACTGGTGAAGCGGCCTCAGTACATCCCACAGTCATTAACAGGACCATCAGCACTGAAAGATCAACCATGTTCCCATGATGTCAAAAGGATGCAATCACAGGAAGCCCCTCACAGAGGGCACAGATGGATGTATCTATGAATACTGTACCAGCTCCACAAATTAAAGCAAAATTTATTTACTAAGTAGGTCTGTCCTTCCTTTCCTTATGATGTGACATGGTGACAGATCTTGTGTAACCCCATTAGCGTTAGTGGAGGTACTTTGAATTTGCAGACTGAAAATCTAAGCAGACTTTGGCCTCTCTGGTTTTAAATGCTTCAGGAAACCTACACTTCTCATGCAGAAAAAAAATGAGCACACAATACTAAATTTCATCATTTCCTCATCATTCACTGTAAGCAGGGAAAGAAAACACACATTGTGCTCCTTTAGAAAGGAATACTCTCTTTGGGGCTACCAAGTAAGAACATCATGTTTCATATATATGATATGCGAGGTATTTGATTATTTGTAAAAATCCCTGTGATTCAGCAGCACTGTGGGCTCCGTGAATCAGAGGGTGATGTGACGGGATGTTTATTTGAAAGTCTTGTCTCCCTTAGCAGCCCACATCGTCTCTAATCCTCAGCAACCTGCTTCTTCTCTTCCAGAAACAAGGTCTTTCCTGCATAGCCTGGTTCCTGTAGTCTGCTGACCCCTCTCCCTCTCATTTGGAGGAGGTTACACATTGGTGTAGGTGAGAGCTATGTTATCTGAGGAGTTAGGTTCAAGTCTGTCCCCTGACAGGCGTGTAAATTATCTGAAGTCTGATTTACACATGGGAAAATATGGTTATTTGTGTTGTAAAATCAGCTGCTGCTGCTGATTGTTAAGACCAAAAACTCCCCCATCACCTGTTCCAAGTATCTGCAATTATACCTGATTCTGACTGAGAAATGGAAGTCTTTCTAAAGGAGACATTCACTGAGCCATTGATTGTTACAGGAACAAATAGGAGCAATGTCTGAACTGCTGTATAACACACACGTCCACAGTGATGTCTTTTTAACCTCGAGCTTATCTCTTAGCGAATCATTTGCTCCTAGTATCACTAGATAGACAAGCTACTTGTAGGCACATCGTGTCTCCTGAATAGATCTATGAGGGAAGAAGACCTTGCCTCTGGTTTTAAATATATAATCAGCTTTCATTTTTAATATACATCCAAATTCTTGTACTCTAAGCCAGGGGAATGGATATCAGTACAAAAAAAGGGAAAGATGGAAGAAAATAATTTCATTTCTGTTACTTTAGTTTCAGTAATTTTATTAGTCATTGCCCCTGTGCAGTCACATACTGCTTTCTATTACGCACTTTCCTGTACTAGCTGCACTCGGAAGAGTAAGAGGCACAGTGGCCCGTGACTGGGTAGGTCAGCATTTTTTATTTCCTTTCAGCTCACTCTAATGAAAAGCACATGCGTCCAGTAAATCTTGCCTTTTCCCTTATTAAACCAGTCGATGTTCATTACTGAGGTCTGTGCCTGGCTGGGTGGGAATCAATAAGATGATCCTTTTAATCGCCTTAGTAATCAACAAGCTATTTCTTATTTCAATCTCAGCCCAGTGGTCATTGAAATCCAATGATTTATCTACATTACACATGCACTCGCACACACGATTACAGAGTAGGGAGGTTTTATGTGTGTACGAAAGAGAGAGAGAGAGAGAAAGGCTAAATTTTGCAATACACTTTAAATTATTGTGCCAGAGAAATACCCCCAGTTTTATTATTTACTTCCTAGTAACCAGTACGCGCATGCCCGAGATGACTGAGTGGGAGTTAGATGATACGCCGGTGCCTGCAATGCAAAGGATGAAACTGCAGAAAAGAAAGGGATTTTAATGGATGGTACAGCAAAGGGGTTCATTATACCTGTCCTAAACCCACCTTCCTGAGTTTTGCTTCTCTTTCCTATTTCTGCCTCATCCAGGCAGACAGCACAGCACTGCCAAGACCACACAGTGTTATTAACTGGGGTAGTATGGCTCTGCTACATAATCATGAGGAATTTTTGCCTCTTGGTGCCTCATCTTCCCCAACTGTAAAATGGGGATAGTTAAGCCCATTACTTTGGTAAAAAACTTGTTAGAAAATTATTATATAAGAGCATTACTTCTGTCCTATAATATTCTGGATAATTGCACATTCAGAGCTGGATGAACCCTGTTTGCCCTCTCACTTACATGCCTGTATTTTCAGACCCTAAACATAAAAACATTTTAACCTCTCTTGGTTTTGCCTTAATTCATCCTGAGCCTGTTGTGTCCGGAGGAAAAGAGGCAGTGAGAACTGCGGTTTAAAAACTTCTTCAAGTGGAGGGGTTGCTGACCCTTTCTCAGCTGAGAAGCTCCCGAGATGTTCTTAGGGCTGGTTGTCTGCGTGAGGGTTGTTTGCACACATGAGCTAAGCCGAGCATCGCACTCCGGTGATGTTTCCATATGAAATTTAGTTTGACCACCCAATCAAAATATTTGGGCGGGAATGGCAAAACGCTGACCGTGTTGAAATAAATAGCAAGTCTTGAGTTGATTTTAGTGATTTTACCCCCTATTTTCTTACTGCTGAAAGATTATTATAGTATGAATTACGGAGCATGTTAATAGGTGGAAAATTTGACACAGGGACTTTTTTCCTGTAATTTATAAACATTGGTTTTAGGGGAACAAAAAATGAGAGGAGGGGAAAGAAAAAAAAAAAAGGCAGAGTGCATCAAGTGGACCCAGTGCAGGCATCAGAGCATCTTTCAGCTGTGCCTCCTCTTACGTCAGGCTGGGCTGTGCTGGGGCTGCAACCCGACACGGCCCCTTTCTCCCCCAAACAGAGCTTTTTCTCATAAAATTCACTCAGGCACTTCTTCTCAAGTTCTTCATACACTTTTCGCAAGAAAAAAGAAATCATTCATATCTCTCAAAGAGAGGCTCGGATTCTTCAGATATTTTCCATTATAAGCTTTTGGCACCATTATTACCCACAGATCGAGTTACTTTTCTGATCCCCCTTCTTTCATCTAGTAAAAATGGATTATTTCATTATTAGCCTGGAACCGTTACTGTTCACAGAGATCAGGTCTGTATATGAACAATGCCTCCCCCAGTATATTGCTGAAAATCCCATGGCTGTTGTAAGGTTTCCTTTAAACACTAGAACTCTATTTTTGTGCGAGATCAGCGTGGTCGCGTAGTCTTTGAAAGGACATTCCTTTTCCCTGAATTGTACAAATACGGCTAGATATGGCCGTTTTCAATAGTTTATGGAAGATCTTAACTGGTGTTAATCCTCTTACTAGTGTGTTTGTGTATACAACATGTACGTTTATGTGTATATCTATATTTTGAATGCCTAGGCTTACATTTATTGCCATTTGACTGTATTTTAATGTTGCTGTTATGTCAAATCTGTCAAGGTATGAAAAGAAGTCCAGTGAAAAATGGCCAGCCTGAGTCATTCTAAAATTTCCTATTGGAATGGTTCAGACATTGGTAAACAATTTTGGTTGTTGTGTTCCCAGTTTCTAATTTTTGTATCCCTCTGCCATTGGAGTTTGTCCACATGTGGATCTCAATTTGAGAAGCAGAGAAGTCTCTGGAAAGAAAATGCAGACCCACACCAGGAATGTTTTCAAGTCATTGTTAGGAAACGGTCCTGCTCTCCTGTTTTCTGCCCCATTTGCCAGTTTCTATGGTGAAAACCATCCCCAGCGTTAGAGATCTTGTGATTGTGGAAAGCTGTGAAACAGGGCAGAAATCTTGATCTTGCAGGTCCCAGGACAGTGCCCTCGACTGCGGGACTATTCCTCCTTCTCCCCCCGAGTCCTTGATGCAGAGAGCACCAGTTGTAAACCCCGGTCCTGCTGCCCACACATCTGCTCCATCTTCCCTAAGCAAATCATTCTCTCCTGCCCTCAAAGCATTTTCCAGCAGAAGAGCACTTGTCCTCTGAGAAGTGGGCAAATCCATCCATTAATTTTAGCAAGGGCCACCAATAATCCTGAGCTGGTGACAACTTCTAGATGCTAGCAACATGGACCGCAGCAGAACAGATGGAACGACAGGTAGAGCACTCGCTTCCCATCCCCACTCCTCTGAGAGAGCTTGAATTCTTTATGTCCTCCATGTGCCTGCTAATTAAAGTGTCTTATCTGTTTAGACTCCATCAGAATTTGTTTTCTACTTTATATGAGACAAACGCTTTATGTAAGTAGAGTCCTGAGTTAGACACTCAGTTCCTACAGGAGTGAGGGTAATTCCAACATTTTTAGGACTTATTTTATAATGACCTGTTTCCTTCTGTGTTTAGTTTAACTAATTTAATTGAGCACATTGCTTCTTTTTACTTTCTTGATACCTCCTTTCTACGCGTGCCGTTTCCATCCTCATTCAAACCCATGCCGATGAGGCAAGAAAAAGAAAACATCCCACCATCGATCACAGTTGCCTAGGTTTGAGTCTGAATCTGGAATTTAGCAGGAATCCTCCGTTCCGCTGAATTATCGCACAGAGGCGAGCGTAACATCTTTGTGGGATGTAGGCTCTTCCAGACTCTTTGTCCTCCATGGTAATGTCCCAATCACACTGAAGTGCTCCCAAATGTGCGAGGACTATTTAAGCTTTGTAAATGCCGTCCTCCAAAAATCACTCCACATAAATGTTTCATGTCTCTCCTCTGCGATGCACAGGCCCCAAACATTCAGCTGTGAGGGTGTTTATATTTGTGGAACTCTCTTGAACATTTGCTGTGGATTTCAAACAGCTGCTACACTGAAGCACTGGGAATAGTAAGATCATGAATATTCAGGTGAAGCCACTGGAATGAACAGCCGTTAATAGAATAAATGCCTAAACAGTTGTGTAAGGCTTATTAAGACCTATTGGGGCTGAGATAATAAATTCCCTCTTTGACATGTTGCAACTACTGTAGTTTAAACATTTTGGACCACCTCTTCAGAACTGAAAGAAAAAATTATGTTAGTTCTGTGTGATAACACAATGAAACACCTGGAAGGCTTGGTGCTTGTATTAGATTTGGCAGAGAGATTTTAACATGCTAGCTCATCCTCACTTAAAATCGTGGCACACTGTTTATTGTGTTAGTTGTCAAGGTTATCCAAATTACATACAGGCTGGACCGAGCACACTTATCTTGCCTGAGAATAAATTGTTTTCCTGTGTTCCTAGGTTTGGAAATAATCAATAATATTATACTTTTGCAGTGGAGCAGTAATGTGGACAAAACTCTATGGCGCAAAAAAACAAACTAAAGAGAACATTAAAAAAAGAATAAAACCCGCCCTCAAAGTTATCCTGTCCCGCTGCAGAAACCCAACAAAGTTCAGGAAACCTGCACCAGCAGCCCGGCTCTGTACACCCAAGAAAGCTGGCCATTTCTGCAGCTGACGTGCCCGCGGCGGGGACACCTGGCTGGCTGCAGCGAGCACAAAGCGCTGGATTTGTGTAGAGAACCAAGAGTGGTTAATTGTTGCAGGAGAACTGTCTTTTCCTTTGAATTTAGCTGTCACGTTGCATTACGCTGCGCTGTATTGCCTGGTTCTGGCACTCTCTGTCACGAAACATAAAATCCGACAGGATGCAGCGTAACTCTCGCAGGTTAAAATTTAAAGGCAAACTCAGTAATATTTGATCAGTTACCTGCTGTCAGTTCAGATAAAGGGCATTTGATCTACAATAGCAGGGTAACTTGTGAGGAGCCAACTCGCACATGGCAACGCAGCGCTGCATTCAGCTCTGCGGCAGCTGCGAGCTGCTGAGCGTTAGCAGGGCAGCTCAGGTGCACTTTGAACTTTTAAAAATTAACCCATGTGGCTCTTTCTTAATCTTTTAAGCAAGTGATCGAACTATACTTCTATTTACTGGTCTAAGTTGGTGACAAGCAGATTCCGGCTAGTTGATTCAAAAGGAAAATCACAGGTTACCTGAAATACAGACTAGAATGACTTAATTCCACTGAAATTTGTACCCTCTTTCAAACCCTCTTTTGAACACTTTGCACTTTCTGGGGCCTTCCTGCAGGCAGTGATTGGCTTTTCTGATCTGGTTGCACGAATGATCTCAGATGTGTTTGTTGACTGCCCTCATGCATGCAGCACACTGTATAAATCAGCCGTCCGCATGAAAGACTCAGAAGCTGGTCGGGATGAAATAAAACCAAAAATCCCAACATTTCCCTTCATCCCTTTCCCTGCACTCCTGTTTTTCTGTGACCTGTTTATCAATATGAGAACCAAATCTGTTTCGGAAACTTCTGTGTCATGGTTACATTTTGGGAGGAAGGAACAGATGGAATAGATTAATTAGTCAAACTATGTTTAAGTAGAAAGGCATTTCTTTCCATGGGTAGCCAAAGGCTAGAAAGAACATATAAGGGACAAGGAGAAGTGCCTGAGGACTTCTTGCTTGCTGGAACAGCTTCCCAGTTTAAGACTTTCAACAGCATAAAGGGTCTTTGATTTCAGCTCCTATTAAGAAGTAGGTCAGGAGGTGCCTTGTTTGCAGGAAGGCAACTGCTCCCTCCTGCTTGTTAAAAGTAGCCACTCCAAAACATTTAATGCATGTTATTTTAATAGGGACTCTGGTGTATAATGATTCCAATTGGGCAGTCCTGCAGTATGAAAAGAAGCAAGTGTCCCCGCTGCTAGTATCCACCAATGCGTGCTCTCGCTCATCAGCAAGTGACAATCTCATCATCATCATCACCTCATACAATGCACCATCATCTGTCTCCAGTTTTCCAGAGCCTCAGGAGAGTACTCATTTCATCACCTCCCCTTTTTTCCTGCTTGGAACAGAAGACTCGCCACCACACTTCTGGCTCCAACGTTCCTGGCTGCAGTGAAGCTAGGCCAGACACACCACTGCTTTAGAAACTTAACACCACTTGGTTTGAGGTCAGTATTGATCTTAGATGGGTGATACCACCCTATGTGAAAAAACGAAGCCCGACAGAGGAACTGGTTTAGAAATGTAGGGTCAGCAGAGCTAACTCAGGCCTGGTACCATATGCTAGGCATTAGTTGCCCAGAGAAGCTGTGGCTGCCCCATCCCTGGAGGTGTTCAAGACCAGGCTGGATGGGGCTTTAAGCAGCCCAGTCTAGTGGGAGGTGTCCCTGCTCAGGGCAGATGGTTGGAATCAGGTCCCTTCCAACCCAAACCATTCTGTGATTCTGTGGTTCTGTGATTAGTTGCAAGGCTTTTGGCTTGGATTCAGTTATCCCACCTAAGAGTAGATACTTAAGCAAGACACCTACATGAGGACTGTGGTCCTATCCCTTGCTAGCCAGTGGAGAGAAACATGCCCATCCTGGATGTAATTTTCCTTACTTGATGAGCCTGCTTTTTGCCACGGTCAAGTGACTGATTGGCTTGACTTAGGTCCACGTCAGCTGAGCACCAGGCAGATGAATTCAGGCCCTTCCTCTTGCTGGTTTGGTTTCAAAGGAGTAATTCCCAGAAGTAATCACATTTACTAACTAAAATGTCTAATTCCCCCTCTGACAACTTTCAGAGAATGTGTTTTAGTGCTGTTTCTATTTTTATTTTCTGTCACGGCCAGGAGGGGAAGATGAGCAGGAGTCTGGAATGGAAACAGTTATTTCAAATAACTGAGTCAGGAAAGATTTTGGCCAAGAGGAAGATTTAAATCTAACCCAGATGTAGCTCACTGGTGTCTGGAAGAGGAGAGATGGTCCCAATCACAGAGTAGCACCCAAGGCTGGCTGGGGAAGCAAAGGGATGTCTGTCAGTTGAGGAGAAAACTGTTTGCGCAGCCCCCAGCCAGAGGAAATGTCCCGGGACTGCAGCCGGGCAGAGTGGGATCAGGGAGAGGATGGAATTTTGAAAGCAGATGAGGTTCTGAGGAGAGAGAAGGTAGGAAAGCAAGCAAGGAAGCAGGAAAGAGATTTCTTTCCCAGTTATCTTTCAGTAACTCTGGGCGCTAAGATCTGGAATAAATCTCACAGTACAGAAAACACTATGCTTACTGAAAAAATGCACACTTTGTGGGTTTAGTCTCAGCAAGACAGATGGAAAAAAAAAGAAAAATCACCAAGGGATCTGTTTAGAAAAACAATATTAAAAAGATCAAAGGAATAACATGTAGATTGTAATGATCATATTAGATAATAAACAATCTTTTTTCTTTTTTTTTAATAAATATTGCTAATGTGCTGAGAAAACCTGGGCTCACAGCTCCCCCTTAACTCATTCTAGTCACCTACTTCCTAAGAAATTTGAAGTCATATTGTTCAAATCTCTTGGCTTCAGTAGTAACTTCTTATCAACAAGGCGATATAGAGCAACCAGGGCCCTGACGATTATAGCTTGTGCTGCAAAATCTTGACCTGGACCCAGAACATCTCAAAGCCTTTGGGTGCCAGGTCTGAGCCGTGGGCACAATCTCATTACAAAATAACAACAGCAAAATCCAGACCTGCACTCAGAGGTCTTTGAATGAGACTGTGTATTTATGTATTGAATTCAGACCTTGCACAGAGCTGGGAAACAAATTTCTGTCTTTTATTACTTTGACAACCTCCATTGGAGGTGCAGATCCTTGCACAGGGAATTTAAGCCCATGGAGAACAGGTTTGCTTTACTTGTGGCCTTTCATGGCCTTGTTAGGAACAGTCCATGAACACTTGGGAGCTTTCATCCCAGAGGCTGTAAACCATGGCTGTATAATTTTAGGATGGGTGTGTGGCTATTGGATTCAAAATAGCATTAACTCATTTCTTACTGTGTTTTCATTTCAAGGGAGGAACTAATGGAAGTGGGATTATTTTCAGAAGGGGCTTCTTCGCGTGATAGCAAGTCTGTGCTTGCTGGTGAGAGGGTTGTTGAGAGTGGGGACAGAGGGTCAGGATCCCAGGGGATGCAGGAGTAAAGTCCTGGCAGGAAAGAAATGGAGCTCCTCTAAGTGAAAACACAATTTGTTTGGGAAAGAAGAATATAATGGCCTGGGTATAAAGTTCAGGGAATAAATATGCTATTACATGGCTCCTAACTTAAGTACTACCTCTGCACATGCTTCTTTCTGGGGAAGGAGTGATGGTAAACCTTTATGTTTTGTCAGTGTTACGTTGATAGTTGGACTCAATGATCAGAAGGGTCTCTTCCAACATAGAAAATTCTATGATTCTATGAAACAGCCTGGGAAAGGCATTGTTTCGCACAGAACGGTGCCCCTGGGTGCTGCATGTCCCTGCTAAGCAGGGACAGCTAAATGTGGTGGTGACTGAGCAGCCTGCAAGAGATATTGCACAGCCGAGTGCAGCCACTCTGGGAGGTGCTGCCCTTTCTTGAAACCACTGTAAATGGTCTTAATAGTTTGCTGACGCTGATGTCTTTCCAGCACCTATTCCAAATGCGGCAAGTCGCCGGCGCTGTTATTAGCTAGCACAAAGCCAGCATGAAGAAACCCCAGAGCTGAAAAACCTGCATGATTAAAATGCATATATGTATTTCAAATATACTTCAATAGTCACATAAGCCTGGCTGGTTTGCCTTTCTTTAGTAAAGGGGTATCCTTGCTGGTGATCTGGGTTCCATGGATACCATGAGCAGCTCCAACTTTGTGCCTTTAATGCTTGCACTGTAAAAAATGCTGTTTAAATATTCATGTTGACCTTAGAAAGCTATCCACTTGGCCATCTGGAGGACTCCCATACCCCATCCAGTAGTATTTTATTTTGAAGGATATATTCTGATCACACCGACTAGGCTAAATAGACTATTGGTCCATTTGTTTTGTAACTGCCATTTAGTTACCACTCAGAATGTCAGCTCAATTTATCCGGGTGGAGGTGAACGAATTCTCCAATAAAGGTACAGATAAATATGACCAAGCGCTGCGGATGGTTTAGGAGGTTACTCGTTCCCCCTGTCGCTGCTGTGAATGGAAGTGACCTTGTCTGTAACCATCTAACCTTGCACCTTGGGATTCGCATGAAAATTCAAAGCCAAACCCTGCCAGGTCAGAGTGAGGACCCAGCCTTGGGCTTAAGAAAAAAGAGATTCGCTTGTTAAGGCAGAGCTGGGGCTGGGGACTGGACAGGGACACCAGAGTGCACCATGCCCTGGGCTAATGGGAAAATGAATGGCGAGGGAAGATATGTATTTAATTGGAATGGGGAAGGATAATGAGGACCAGGAAGAGGAGAAAACGCTACACGGAGCAGAGCACCAAAGACAGAGGCATCACAGTCCTGAAAGGAAGGGCCAGTTCCTCAGGGCTGCCTGCCTGTGCTGACTTGAGATGGGAACAGAAAGGGGCCCCAGTTTTGTTCTTCAAATTCCCAAAAGTCACTGCTTTGAGTAATTGAGGGATCATGGCCATCATGGTTTTCCACAGGCAATTCCACTGTCCAGGGATCTGCAAAGTCACCCGAAACACATGCACTAGTGAAAGCCATTTGCTCTTTGCTGTCTTGTCCCTGAGACACTCCACCAGTATCGCTAATGTAAGGTTAGGTGAATTGTTCACCATTAGCAACGTTTTTTTTGGCCTTTTCTCTCCAGTTCGGGTGTGGGGGCAGTGGCGATGGTGCTATTTGGCTGATTTATTTATGTTCGGAAGGAGGGTGGAGGAAGGGGGCGTATATCCATGGTCACGCTGACTTTTTCAAGCTGCTTTGGAAGAAAGTGGATGCTTAATTTGCATTCAAACTGCATCTCTGGTTCCTATCTCTCAGAAATGCTTGAATAGATTGTGGTGTGTACAAACCTGGCAATAACTCCAAGCTGGACTGACAAGAGTTAGGAAACACTGCTTAATTCTTCTATTTCATTTTACTTTTTTGGTCTTGGAGAGCATTTTATTTTTTGCTGCTTGATCATTTTACCCCGTGATTCATGTCCTTTCAGGAAATAGTAATTGACAAAAATAAAGCACTTAGGTTGTTATTTAGTGAGCTCCAGCTAAATTCACACAGTCCTGCTTAAGAATCTATGCCCTCCCTGTCGCATTTGTTTTAAGCTTCCAGCCTTCTCTAGACAGATTTTTTTTTTCCCCTGTGCAGGCACAAAAGCACTTTAGTCAGCACAAATTTGGAGGTAGAACAAAAAAGCCTGTAATAGCATATCTCATGCTGCTATCAATTTTCCACCGGTGGAACACTCTGGTACATGAAGTCCTTTGTCTATATTCAGAAGTCAGCTTCGGTGACATTACATGACCAACTACAACATTAGAGAGTGTTCCACACTGTTTTGAATTGTAACTTGAAAAAAAAAAAAAAAAAGGAAAAAGAAAAAGAATAAAATAAAGAAAGGATGTCTTGGAATGTGGCCAGGGCATAATGATTTCAATTCTGAAGAAATCCGACAACCAATTACACTAAATTCAACATTTTCATGTACTATAAGTTTAAAATCTCCTCTAATCAAATAGGGAAACCCTTTTTCCCCATTACGCTATGGTTTTAGTTACCGGTAGGCCTCTAAAAATCTGTTTCTGCTTAAAAAGAAACCCTGAAATGTTGTATTTACTACAAGTATGAAAAAGGGTTGAATCATACAATTATATATTTTAGAATACTAAAGCGATGTAAAAGAGACTAATCATGATCCCAAATTCAATTTTCAAACCTTTAATTGATCCCATCCCAAAGGTAACATTCTATCTTAATTGCCATACTGAAATGGTTGCAATTACGTAAAATAAAACTATTCATTGGTAACTGGAAAAAGTCTTCTCATTAAGCACATGACGGCCAGCCTTGAAAATATTTGATTGCAAAAGGATGCAACCACTTTGCTTATATTTCCTTTTCTGGTTAAACTCTCCTTCACATATGTTGAGTTGGTTCCAAAAAACCACACACACACAATAGCAAATTGAAGATGGTGCCACGGCGTGTGTCGGTGCTCCCGGCCCCTTTTTCGGGCAAAGATGCTGCCTCGTAGGAGGGGAGAAAGGGCTAGAAGGTAAAGTGTCCTTGGTGATGATCTACTACAGGTTGTCTACAAGATGCTCCATGAGAAGGGAGCTCCTCTGGAGGTGCTTGAAACCTTGCTCTGAACGAACTCAGGAAATAATAAGGGAGAACTTCATCCCCAGTTAAAATTGGAAGTTGCGCCATGGAGTACACCCAGGTCGTCCTGCTTTCATAGGTGTCACACAAGGCAGGACTAGAAAAGGTGGATGTCCTTTCTGTTTGCTTGTTTGGAAACCAAAGGAAAAGCAAAGAAAACTTACGGTTTTCTGGAGGCGACATTAGATGCTGGTGAAGCAGAAAGACTGGCAGCTTTTTTATTATTGCCAAGAGAGACTGAGCCACTCTCAATTTGCTATCAACACCTGTGTCACTTGGAACACTGCCTCACTGGATGCAGATATCATGTAAATAGTTATGAGGTGCTTATTCATTACCCTTATTCAACTTCTGTAAGATATGACTGTGTAGAAGAGACAAATATGTCTGTAAGAGTTCACTAGAATTAGGAAAAAGGCACAAGACACTCAGCTGTGAAGGCAGCAGATCATTGGGACGAACTATTACAGAGATGAGAACAACATCTTTTTTTTTCTTCTCTTTGATCTCATTTCAACAAGACTGGATGCCTTTCCAGAAGTCAGTCTCCCATCGAACACACATCACTGTCCTCCACCTGGGAATAGAAGGATGAATGCTACAGTCTGTAGCATACAGCAGGTCAGACTAGATGATCAAAAGCTCTGGCCTTAAATACCCAACAGAAACGTCTTCCAAGTAACTCTCCAAGTAAATCCATCACATGGAACATTGAAAATAATCCCCTTCTACAACATGGAAAGTTCTACAGTGAGTGCCATCATCTCTCTGTTCAGGTGGAGGTTTGGAGCTCTGTTGTACTTGGGACCATATAAACTCAGTGAAGGGACAGACCCTGTTCCAAAGAGCCCAAGTCTGAGTGGAAGATGAGACACAGAGTAGATACAAACAGATGGGGAAGCACAAGGTAAGACTGAAATGATTATGTGTTTAATAAGCATCAACTGCAGCACACCAGCTGCAGCTTCTCAGTCAAAGTCTTCTATGTACGGATTAAATAAGTACTCTGGTTCTACACCAGCAAATCTCAGAAGGCAGAGGAGGTCACTGGGTATGCCCATCCCTTAACTTCATGTGCCACATCTATCCGTGCTACATACACTTATCATGGTCACAGAAAACAGACCCTTTGAACATCTAGGAGATGAGGTGGTGTAGGTGCCTGAAAGTTAGCTACCAGAACTTGGGGTTCTGTTTCCTTTTAACACGAGGAGTTAGATGCCCAATGGGACCTAGCTGTCCAAGTCGTTCAGGCATGCCAGCACAAGCCAGATATTGCCTATATATATCTTTAAACATCTGAGCTTTTGAATTGCAGCGCTGTGTGGTGATGAATAAATGCCTACTTGGACACAGAACAAAGATATTGGACTAGCTGAATAGGCAGCATTTGAATTGTACAGAACATACAGATACTCTGCTAAATGAATGGCTGTTCGCTCGCTTGATCAATAGGAAAAATTGCTCTTTCTCTTTCTGAGCACACAGTATTTGCAGTAAGGAGGACGTGTATATAAACCCAAAAAAATCTATTTCACAAGCATGCGATCAGACTTGTGAAAATAGAAGCGGTACACCATTTTGCTGATGAAATCTTAAGTAGTGATTCGGGCAGAATCCTCCTCCTGCATCCCTCCTGGTCGGGATCCGTGCTCGTCCCAAAGCGTGCGGGCCAGTAAAGGAGGATTCCAAGCCTGACCTACTTTTGTCCGTAACTCCTTCCATCAGACCTAAATCCCGGTCCCACATTCAGTCTGGAAAACTGTTGTGAATACAAATGATTCCAGGCAGTGCTAATCGGCTCAGGAGGAGACCGAGTTACGCGTTCACTTGAACCCAGTGCACTTGGGAAATCTGGGGACTTAGAGGTCATGCAAAATTGTTCCTCTGGCAAAATCAATGCACTTTTTGTGTAAATCAGCTTTGGAACAGTTTCAGATTTCTGTGGAGGATTTCTCTTCACTCAAAGAGATGGTAGAACTCGGCACAAAAATTAGTATCTGAAGCTTTCCCGAACTTTACTAAAATAGAATTGAAAGGCCGTATTCTCAGCTAGCACAAGCTGGTGCAGATCAGCTATATGACAATTACCATGTAGATCAGCAAGGCTTGCATTTATTTAGCTGGCTGACCCACCTCTCCTATTGATCCTTTTTGCACCTGAAATCATAAGGATATAGTTTTGGCTGACATAAAAAGAAAACAAATGAAACGTCAACAACTTTAAATACAAAAAAACCACAGATCATTATTCAGTTTGGTTTCAGGGCACTTCTAAGAAATCTCTGAGCTGTGAACGTCATGGGATTCAGACATCCTTTCGGCTTTGCATTTCTGCTCCAGCACAGGGGACACTTTCTTTGGACAGTGTGGGGAAGTCCTTGCTATCGGTGCCCTTGGTCCTAATGTCACTTAGGGATGGGACAGCTGAGCCAGCTCCAAAGCAGGACTGATTGAAGGTGTACCCTTGGGAAGAGGCAGGGGCTGCCTAAACTTCTACTTCTTTTGATGCCTGACTCAAACTGCTCTAATTTGTGTACCCATTAGCACGCTCACCTTCTCTGCCAGGTGGATGTTTGCTGTATCATTTTCATTCAGACACAGGCTCTTATGAGAGTTTGTTACTTGATATTAACTGCAAGGAGAATGTGCAAAGCTCAGCTCAGAGGAAACGAGAGGGAAAACGGGGAACGCTGGTTGTGCATGGAGCAAGGTGCTTGGCTTCGTGTCTGTTCAAGTTAGGGTTTGGTAGGCAATTAGGCCCTAATTAATAAGGCCCTGTAAAGTGAGAAATGGCTGTCTTGTAACAGAGAAAGGACTTTGGTTTTTATTTCAGTCCGGAACCCTTGCAATTTGAATTTTTGTCACCTGACTGAAATTTTGGTAAGTTTAGTATCTCACACATTGGACTGTGTTTCACCTCTTTCATCCTTCCCCAGCTCTGTCCTTCTTCAGCTACCACGAGCAGGAATCCAGGGGGAAAAAACATAACCAAGGAAGAGAGAGGAGAGAGGTGGTGGTTCAGGTTTGCTGAGCAGCCTCAGCTGTGCTGATGTGGAACTGGAGAGCGAGCCTTGCTGTGCAGATGCAGCCATAGAAAGAAGACGATGCGTGAAAACACTGATGCACTGTGCTGCTACGAAACATTATTAATGCAGGTAAATGGAAGAGGGTCAGAAGCAGCAAGTGTGGAAGCTCCCAGTAGCAGAGGTGGTGTAGGAAGTCAGTCCAGGACTGGGACTAGCCCTTGGCTACTCTAATTCTCACCCTCCTTGCCTAACTGCTGTGCAACAGCATCTTTCATCTTAAACTCTCCTCCATTGTCTTGGAATTGCAATCTGATAACGCTGCTACGGAAACTTTGGACCCATATGGGGTCACCGCATAAAACCCCACATCATAAAGGGATATTTATGTCTGTTCAGTACGAAGAAAGTTAATCACCATTAGAAACACCATGAAACGAGAGCTCACAAAGCAGGGTTAGCTGCACTTGGAGTGTAAATTGCATAGTACTCCAAGATGAATGCATGTTGTATTCTTTTCATGGTTATATTTAAATCTGTGTTTTCTTTAATTTAAATCTGCTCTGTAAAGATCTCAGCAATTTGAAACAAAAGTATCCCTTAAAAAAATTAAAAAAAAATAATGACATGATAGCATCCTTCATGCCAGGCTGGCCCTGTTGTGATTTTACATTGAGGGTGCATTTTAATTGATGAAATGTGCTACGCAGCACAACTTGAAAAAGTAACAACCTTTAGTTACCATTTGGAAATGTGATGGAGGTGCCAGAAGTTAAACTCTTAGGACTAAATGAAATAACAGAAGCTCCCTATCCTTTCTTGAAGACGCTCATTAGTTTTCACTTTCTCACATTCTGTTTGCCATGGATTTCATCCAAGAATGACGGATGTAGAGTTATTAAGCAAGTGATAGTTTCAAAACTCCAAGTGTCAGTGCTCAATGTGGAAGCTGGGTTACCTTGCGGAGGACAAGAGGCTTAAGCACCAGTACCCTGGAGCTGGCATCGGCGCAGGAGGAACGACCGCACAGAAAAGGCACCGTCAGAACAGCCTGAGAGACACGAGTCAGTTAAAGGAACGGACAAATAAACAAATGAGGAATGTTTGAGGAGTAATCTGGTATTTGAATGCTTCAGCACACACAGGAAACCAGAAAAAAAAAAAAAAAAAAGAGAAAAAAAAAGAAGGAGCATTAATATGCAGAAGGCAATGAACAAGTACCTTTTCTTACATCCAGCCCAGGACTGGGATGCAGGGATATCTCCGATACTATAAGGCCTTGTTGAAGGAAGAGAGAAATCACTACTGTTTCTGATTATGGTTTAGAAGATAAATGTGTGTACTGCTCACTGTTTTCACTGCTGTGGCTTCTGACTAGAATGGTCCATGGGACACGCTCCTTGGGCAGGGTACCAGCAGCTCCACTAAATGAACCTCCACTAAATGAAGAGCACAGAGGGCAAAGCAGTACCTCAAGCCCTGGCCTTTTCCAACCAGGAAACAGAAAAGCAAAAAGTCCATGTGATCTCTCCTCATTTTACCTTCCAAGTGACAACACTGCCACAACTCCTTCCTTTTCCAAGGATTTATCCCTTGCCACCCCTGGATGGACATTTCACCTGGCCTTGTTCACTTGTATCTCCTGCCACATGCCAACTCTCTGAACAAGTCAAGCGAGACCCAGCCCAATACTCTTTGCTTTTTTTTTTTATTGATTTTCCTCATGCTTTTGCACTTGATGATTTTAGTCACAAACAAAAGCAGAAGCAGAAAATAACACTGGAAAAAGGTAGTTATGTAGGTTTTTTCCTATCCTAGATGCAATAAAAATCCAAGAGAGGTCTGAGTGAAAAGCCTGTTGAGCAGTTTCGTATTTGATTTCCAGGCTCAGGTGACTTGATGTGTGTCAGCTTGAATCACACCCTGCACTCCCTCGTCCTGGCTGGCAGCTTGTGTCATATTCCACACCTGGAAGCCAACGGGGTCACATCTAGAAGCAAAGTCTGGACTGTCCTGTAAGTGTTTCTCTGTTTAAACTACAAGATTCAGCCTTATTTGTAAAGATTTGATGTTACTTTTGAGTTAACTTAGAGACTTGCTGTTATCATCCAGCCTGGCTGGTTTAGACTGCCAGGAACCAGAGCAGTGGGTCTTACGAAGTTCCTGTTGTTGTCATATGAAAGATTGCAAGAATTTGGCTACGTGCAAGCTGAGCCTGCTTTTCAGTTTGTTTCAGCCAAACAGTTCAATTTTAAATCTTTGCCCACTGCAGCCGCACACCATTTCTTACATCTCTTTTTAATTGTGTTTTTTGGCAAACAAGTTGCACCTGAATTTCTTATACGCAAGCATCTCTCTCATCTTCCTTTTCCAGGACAGCTAAAGTGTTGAAAAGTTGTTTTTGCAGCATTACCTTCTGAGGAATGAATTTTGGGCACCATAATTCAAGGGATGATATAGATTACTTCAAGATATGTCAGAGGAAAACAAGAAGAATGTTCGGAATGGCAGATAACGTGACCTGGTTTCGGTCGGGAGAAGAATTTAATTCTTTCCTCCTTGTAGCTTCCTTTTTTCATATTTCCAGGCCTTTCCCCTGTTTCCTGTAGAACACATCTTTTGGAGATCCTAGTGTCCAACACGGAACAGAAGCAATGGGAGCTGCAAGGAGAGACTTCAGGCTTTGAACATCCTCTGTGACGCACTGAAATTAGTTGTCTCAAGAGGTCACAGCTTATTCATCACCAGGGATCTTGACAACATCAGAAAGCTGACCGTGCTTCTGGATATGGAATGTACTAGGTGACCTCTCGGGCTTTTTTCCAGGAAAATTAATGGCAAATCCAGAGGAATCTTTTTTGCCTGTAACATTTGCTGCCAGGCTGAGTAGAAGACCCTTTCAGGGGTCTATTTTGGAGGCAAAAAAAATTGATTTAAGCCTATTCAATGGTGTCTTGCACACAAGTTAATAGCTAGTCCCTATTCCCACTCCCTGGAGATTTTAAAGTCCTGTTACAGCAGATCCTATGATCTGGCAGTTCTCAGCCTTGGCTTTTGTTGTGGCTTTCCCACTCCCTCTGATCCTGTCTTCTTGATTTGCTCTTTCAGGCACCCATTGCTAGGCCTTTTCTCTTTTTTGGATCCATGCCTGCATCTCAAACTCATCCCTGTCCTTTCCCATGGGTTTACTGTCAGATCCTTTGTGTACACAGTCATCTTTCATTGAGGACTTCATGCTGTCTCAATTTGTCTCATGCTCTCTAGGATATTTTGGGGCAGCCCTGACGGTATTCTCCAGATACATATTTTGCTGGAAGTCCACACATTTATTCTTTACTCTTTTTAGTCTCCCTGCAACCTTAATTAGAAATGTAATTAGATGATGGCCGCTATTCCTTGGGAGCTCCCAAGCATGCACTAATTTATAGCCCACCATTACTCAGTACAAGTCATAGAAAAATCCGTTTGCTGTAACAGCTGTTCCAGGGCATGGGTGGGAAACAAGGTGGCAGCCGTTTCTAGAAAGGTCCAGAAGAAAACGAGTGTGATTGAACTGTCTGAATGTAATAGAGCCCCTTCAGAAACGGATGAGGGCTGATGTATCTCTGCTTTACCAATTATACCATTATAATTCTTGCCAGTAAGAATTTTTAACATACGGTTTGCTGATGGGTTCATGAAAACAGGGCTGGTCTGGACCCTGAGAAGTCCCCTGTGAGATCCTCTGTCCAAAAGCAGGCTTGTTCCTGGCAGAGGTTTGTCTAACATATTCTTTAGCGAGGTCTGTTACAGTGACCTGGGCACGTCCTAAGGAGGTTTTTTTCTAAATGAAAGGCAAGACAGCAAGGTCTGGAACAAGAACAGGAGCAGCAATAACATCCCATTGAGAATCAAAGGATTTGAGAGCTTCCAGTGACATGTTCCCGATAGTCGAAAGAGTTGGTGCAGAGCTGTAAGAGTGGGCCTGCGCCAGAGTTATGAAAACAGACATGGAAGAGGGAATTTCTGTCCCAAAGAGCTTACAGAAGTGATAACTAAGTTTGGTAGCCATTTCAGCTTGATTTTTTTTTAGGCTTTGTCATTTGATTTTATTTAACCTGAATCAGTTTGTCCGTCTTTAATATTATTCAGGATTATAGGAAGGAAATGCTTTACAATGGCAGATTTTATTGAAAATTGCTAAATATGGGCTGCAGAGTAATGCACTGCCCTTCTTTGGCCCATGATACGGTTATGTCTGCCAGCTTAGTGTCATTCTGGGCTGACACTGATACCTTCAGACCCAATGTAGATGCAGTTTCAGTTCTAACTCTGTTGTCATGCCCAGCTTCTATAGATGAAACCTGTCATCTCATGGTTAACATTAAGATAATATATTAATAGCATTAAGAAAATTTCAAAACAGCCCACTAACATTTTCACTACCGGTATTATTTCCACTGTACAGGTGAGGCAGAGTGGACGGAAGGACCTCTTTCAACTTCTGGTGAAATACATGGAAAAACTCGTGCTGACTTCATAAGAAGTTAGATCAAGTTCCAAGGTTGGACGTCAACATTTTTCTGAGTGGCCCTGGCTCTGTGCAGGGGCCCCTACATCATGTTGCATTCCTTCGCCGAAAAAAGGATGTGGGAATTCTTTACCCTTCCAGAGACAGTTCTCTTTGGAAATCACATTTGTTTTCTCTATAAGTCCCGGAAAGAAATGGATGTGAAAAGCTCAACAGGCAACTCTAAACTGCCTTTTATGCTGGCATCATTTTTTGGAGGGGGGTGGGAGGGAGCGTGCATGCACATGCACTCACAGCTAAGGTCTTAATTCTATCTCCAGATGCTGTGCATAATCTAGAGGTTTATCTTAATGAATTATTTCTGTTATTACTGCAGGCAAAGTGAGATTTAATTTGATGTGTGATATATCCCTGGATTAACTACCCTTTGGTTTTATTTGCTCCATAATGGTGAATTTTTGTTTATAGACCCATTTCGTAATTACATCCCTGAGCTCAGACGGGCTCCAGCAATGCTGCTCCATCCTATAGGAAATGAGGATCCAATTCCCTTCTCCCCAGTCCTGTTGTCAGCTGTGGCTAAAACAAGCTGCACAATATGATGTTCACCATTTTGTCCTGCTTAATAGCAGCTTTACAGGACAAAGTACATTGAATTGAGAGACTCTCCCGGGCTGAAGAGGCTGCAATTACTACTTGTGAGGTGCATGCAAAATGGCAGAGAAGCTTCACCTTGAGAAGCGACAATGATGTGTGTTATAAACCAGGTGCCAGGAACAATCAGTGGAGTCCTTCATGATACCAGCACGTTGAAAGTGTCACGATACCACAGAGGTTCCAAGGGTGGTGGAGGAAGCTGTGGGGCATGGGAACATGTGGAGCAGAAGCTCGTTAATTCCTTGTTTCCCAGCTGACCTCCTCTCTGTGGGAAGCTAAGCCCTCCCTCCACACTGGAAGATACAGTGCAGGCTGGTGGTCATAGCACTGGGACACTTTTCTCCCTTTCTCTCCCATCCAGCCCAATTCCTTCCCTCATCTTCTACCCAGGAGGTTTAGGTCCAACATACCTGCACTGGATCATCTTTTTAGGACTTTTCTTGCAATACCAGCACTTATCAAAAGAGAAGGAGGAGCCCACCCCAAATCCAGCTCATCTGCTTCCCAGGTGCTGGCATGGTGTGGCAAAGCCATGGGGGTGCCCCATTCCCAGTACGAGGGGTAAGAGGAGCAGAGGCGCAGAGGGCTGGGGTGTCACGGTGGCTCCACGGAGAGCAGGACACGGCGCTGCGGTGACAAAAGCTGTGACAGCAGCTGTACCTAATCCCCGTGTAACATATGGTACCGCATGCACGCAGGATTGTGTTTCACTGCAACCACAGTAATCTTAATTAGTCCTACTTATAACAACATAACTCAGCGCAAGTACTGGGAAAAGTAAGTGGAAGCAAACAATCCATCTGGGTATTAGGATGCCCCTTGGAAAGGGTGGGGGTTTTTGACTCATCCTGCACCGAGCTCGCTGGCAGTGTGGACTGATGTCCTCCCTCCAGGGGTGACCCACGAGGAGCAGCAGAGCTTTGCTCCCACCGGAGCCCTGTGTGACGGACCACTTCATGAGCCCTGGAATGGGGACCTCCATGGGACAAGGCAGCAACGATGAAGTTCAAAGAGAAGGTTGTGCTTTGCGGGGAGGGTGGTGTTGGGTTCAATCCCAATTCAAAGAGAGACATGCTAAAAAATATGTATATTTTCTAGGTCTGCATCACACTGTAAACAAAGTGTTGGGTTTTTTTTTTTTACTGGCAGACAAGAATGTTTGAGGCCATTAAACTGCACAGAACCAAAGCCTGTACAGAACCTGTCTGTAGAGAGTGCCTGCAGATTTATGTTATACAGCATGTATTTGTAATTGCTCCAGTTCTGGTCAGTTCTCATACACTGCCATTAAAAGTTTATGTCCACTTTTTTTTTTTTCCTAGCTAATAAAATTAAATGTTGGAAAGCCAAAGTGAACAAATAAAATATGTCAGTCTTATCCTGGGCTAGTACAGGATGGGATATGCAGAGCTGACACCAAAGCTGTCTTCAAAATCACCTACTGTTCAGAGAGCAGTGCACTAAAACTCAGCTTCCTGCCTTTTCCCAGTTAAAACCAATCCTGTAGTGCTGTTTTACTGCCTTGGGAGTGTGAATTTCAAACGGCCCTTAAGGGTGGAAAGTGATTTAAAAATATTTTTCTAAGAAACCCCAAAACACAAGCAGCATTTTTATGAGTGAAAATCTAGGAGTATGCGTCAACATTTGCAAACATATCTGAAGGATGTAAAGAACATAAATCCTAGGACTTTAAAGTTGTCATGAGGCCAAATTCTTGTTTCCTTTACCCATTTGAGTAGTGTTGCTCAAATCAATGGCTTGAAACAGTTTCTGTAAATAAAATGAGTAAGACTTAGCCTGAAGTCTAGAGAAAATAATATGAAGAATCTTTCTTCCCCCTCCAGGAAGAGAAGACAAGCATTCCTTGGCTTGGCCTGTCCCAGCACAGCCCGTGGGGCAGGATCCACCATCCTCGCGGCCCCCAGGTCCCTCATCCCAGATCTCCATGCGGCTCCTGGTCCCTGCAACTCACGCTGGTGCTGCTGCGGCCATTCCAAGCCAGGGCTTGAGTGAAGAGGACCATGGACTAGAGGGGAGCAGCAAGACCACACTTTGCCTTTCTCTGCATGTTCAAGTAAGGACTGGGGACAGTCAAGCCCTTCCAGCATTGGCTTTGATTTTTAAGGCCAGAAAGGACCATTATGATAATCCAGTTTGACCTCATCCGCTCTCAAAAGGGATTGAGTAACCAATAATATGCTGAAGAAATTAAACAGCTTGCACAGATTTTAAAAGCTACCATAGAGAATTTATACTGATAATTATAGCTCTGCTACAAATTTCTGGAGAAAAACTGTTGGGTTTTTTTTTCCCTCCATTCTAGAATTTTTATTTTTTTTTTCAAGAAACGGATGCTAGTTCTGCTACTGGCCTTCTACTGTATCAGGTCATTTACTGATCCTTTTTTCCATGCTAATAAGGTATAATAAATTTAACACCACTAAAGAAACTATAAAGACTTGAAGACCATTATTACAGATTTTGTATGTGCAGTGAAAGGCAAATTGTTTGCAGCTATTATTGATCGGGAAAGGCTGAGTTAATGTAATTGCAGAACATAAAAGGAGGAAATATAATAAGAAAATAAAATTAATATACCAGTCACAGAATCCTAACTCAAAAAGCCAATAAAAGACATGTAATAAAGCACTCCAGAGAAATCAAACTCTGCCACGCTGAATATCAAGTTATTTACCAAAAAGCGCAAATATCTGCTAAGATGTTTCTCACCACTCAGACGTTGAGTCCTGTCTACACTCACTGTTTTACAAAATTAGTAACTGCAGCTAAAACCATGTTTCACTGATTGCAAAGTGTCAGCAAGGTCTTCACCTGCCCTGCTGTGGAAGCACATCTTTGAAGTCCTGCTCTGGGATGCAGAGTAAGGAATCGGAAAGAAGGTGGTCCAGGAGGAAAATGCTGGTGTCATCAACCTACGGGCAGAACAGCTAAAAATGGAAAGTTTCACTGGAAGCTGGGGTCCAGTTACACAGCGATACAAGATGTCCTACAATAAAGTGCCCCTTTAAACAGTACCCTGTTGTGAGAACAGCAGTTACTAACATCAAAAATCATGAGTCAGACCCCCCCCAAAATCATGACATTGACTAGAGAATCAGGAGACCAAAAATAAGCAATTAAATTTATGCCCTTCGTATTTGTTATATGACTTTTTTGGGCTTTCTAGGGTTTCAAGCTCTGCTCTGTCTCCATGAAGACTTGGACTAGATGATCTCCAGATGACCCTTTCAACCCCATATCCTTCTGTGATTTTGTGATTCTGTCCAAAGCTCACATCAGTGACATGTTCAAACTCAGGCAGTTCTTGCCTCTGAGGATTAAGGTCCGTTACAATGACTACTTGGAGCATGGGCAGAACCAGAGGTTTGTGGCAAATCAACTAAAAAGAAGAAAATGCACTCACTCCTCAAGATACGCAGATTAATGAACTTCAACAATTGATCAATTTAAATCTAATTTTTAGCTTCTAGATTTTGTTAATTATTGTATGAAGGGAAAAAATGTTTTTTTCCTGTTTTCCATAATGCCATTTCTCCCTAAATCCTTGGGCAGGATGGATTTCAGCAACTGTTCTGGAGGATGCTCTGGCCTCTGGAGTAGGCTGGAGGTGTACGCCTTATTAGCAATAAAAAAAGAAAGCAAAGCCCCTGCTAAATGCGTGCTTACATTTTCTTCACGTACAGCAGGATTTTCTTAGCACTTTCAATCCAGAGTGGGAAGTAAGAATATCCTTTTAATGCGTCCATCCAAAAAGAGGTAAAATATAGATCTTTCATAGGCTATATATTTAAAAAAAATAATGGTGCTTTTAAAATGGGATGTCCAATATCTGGTGACTAATGGATGACAAAGAGGTTGCGGGGTACTTTATTAAATGTCTCCAGAGACAAAGAAGTCGATTGCTGCTCACCAAGTTGATTTACAATGATAAAGATTTCTGTTTGTAGGAACCGCTCTGGCTTCAGTCACCTCCTCTTTGCAGCTCAGGGCACACAGAGATAGAAAGCTTTGCTTTTACAAGAGGAAAGAATTTTTCTCTGGGCCAGGACTGGCTGTTTTTCTCTGGTTATCATGACAGTCCTCTCAAACTAATGGGCTGATGGCCCCAAAAAAGCTCTGCTATCTAGGAAGGGAATGATGCGACCTCGAAGAATCATTATGTCATATCTGGTAGGAGCTTCATTGTTTTATTGGTACCATTCACTGCACTGAAAACATTCAAAAATGAAAGAAAATGCTTCTCTGCATTTATCAGTTGTGAGAGGGAAGAATGCACAATTTCACCTGGGTTGCTGCCAGTGGAGGAGAGCAACGAAGCCAGGACAGAGACTGGGGAGTGCAAAGGAAATGCTCTGGAGTGATGGGGAAGGTGTCCTCGGGAGCCTGGCTCGGTGCCCGCAGTGTAGCTGTGTGGGAGGTGAGAAGCCCCAGCAAGTCCAGGCAGAAAAAAATTCTTGCTTTGCTTGAACTTTGCTTTTTCTTCATAATTTTTGGTGGCACAACCTACTTCACAGAGGTAACTTTCAGTCTGCGTTTAGCACACCAGCTCCTGTTTGTTCTGCTCTGTCCTGAACTCTCTATTAAGTGGAATTCTCCATATTTAGTGCATCCAGACACTTTGTCCTGTGTCCAGCTAGAAAGGCTGGAAGTGAATCTCCTGCTGCCCTAAACCTGCTATTATTACTACCATGATTCTGGAGAGAGGCTGGGGGTATACTGAAGATAAATTTGCGATAATCAAGGTCAGAAATAGCGCAACAACAGTTAAGAGAGATGAGAAATACCGTTGCTGATTTGCAAAGGCCTGTTGTTCCCTGGCATCGTGGTGGGCTAACAGCAAAGACTGCAGAGCGATGTATTTGCTGATGCAATACCGAAGGTGGACAAAACAACTGTACTTGGGGAAGGCTAAATAAAGAGGAACTGTAGCTTCAAAGGAAAGCACTTGCAAGATGAAACTTGTGAGGGGCTTGTGAGGGTGTCAGTGTGTGACAGAAGCCCTGGGGTTTCCTACAGGATGCCCATTGATACGAATGGCGAGGTCACGATGGATCTCGAGGACCCATCAATCAGCGGGGCACAGGCTGCGGGTGCGGCATAGCTGCAGTGACACTGTCACTTCCATAGCGCTGGGCTGCTCGGGCTCTCACGCCTTTAAATGAAAGCGAATTATTACAGAAGGAGCTCAGAAGTGTTCTAGCGTGACAGAGGTGTGTTATAACTCACCACACCAGGTCTTGCAGACGCTTCTTCCTGCAAAACCGCAGCAATTTGTGAAGGAGCTGACTCGGCACTTCTTTGCCCTAAAGAGGGCTAGCAGTTTAACACCAGGAGATATTTTAAGGCTGTCATTTTACAGGACGAAGGCATCAATTCTCTATCTTTCCATGGATAATCCTGTTACGGGAGAACATGATTTTAGGACAGTCCATTTCAAAGGGCAATCTTTTCAGCCTGACTGAAGTCTCTGAGTCCTTCAGAACTCCCCTTGTGCAAAGAAAATGGGAAAGTCTCAACTTTCTATTACAACTGTTGAGCTGCATTTCAGCCGATTTCACCGATACATTGCATGGCATCTGTATAATTTATGGACATTCTCAGTTTAACTCAATTATGCAAATTTACTGAAAGGGTCGCTGCCACATTTGCATACTGCCGTAACACATACCAGTGTACACCAGCCAGAGGTGGACCTGCTTACACCATCGTGTTTATCTGCTGCTCTTCCCGCTGGTTTTACCTTCACAGCATCCTTACTGGGCAACCATGTGTTATCTCTGATGCTTTAAATGTGGGGAAAGTGGGGAACAAACAGACCAAACGAGTTCCCCGGAGTCACTGTGAAAGGCGAGAACTGAACTCAGGTGAACCAGAGCAATCTCCCAGTTTGCCCTTCTTTCATTTTCACCAAAAATTCCCAAGGAAGGTGTTTATTGAAGAGAAGGTTTTACACTTTTAACTTCCTAACTAGTCCCCAGGCATTCATTTTTGCCTTGCTGTATGGAACATTAGTACACTAACAATGAAAAGTATTTTACTTTATGCCAAAAATTAACCAACTAAGGTCTTACGGGTCAATGGGGTCCTCCAAAAGCAGACTGTCATTTCCACTTGGGTTGCTTTCTAGAAATAAAAACTTGATTCTTTAAATCCAGACAAGTCCAATTCTTTCCTCAGGAAGAGGAAATACTTCTGCAACCGATGCTGAAATTCAGTGATGTTATTTATATTTACTGCAACAGCATTTAGGATCTTGAGGACTGGACCAGAAGCCCACCGTGATGGGTGCTGTACAAATATTGTATATGGAGTAGTCCCTGATTTTGGTAATGCTGGGCAGGGAGAAAAGGGAGTGTGCAGCATTGAAACATTACAAAATTCAAGAAATAGTATCATTTCACATTTTAAACGGTAACGAGCTGCAATAGAAATGTTGTTTTTATATTCTGCTACTGTATCTCAGTACTGACAACTTTCTGCTCATTCTCACCTTCATCTTTCAAAACACACTTCTTGGTTGCTTACAAAGGATTTTCCCCACCCTGAAAAAAAACCCCTCAATTCTTTTTTTCCATCTCTGTGAACAAATGGTTCACTGTACACTCTGCACTCCAGCAAGGTCAAAATCTATGTGTGCAAATGATTTTAACGCAATGATAATATATTTGTGTCCTGTCCGGGGAATATCATTGATATTTTCGGGAATAAAGCGGGAAGTGCATTTTCCTACTTCAGTTTATATTTCAAACTATTCCCTTCTATTTAAATGTTCCTTCAAAGGAGAGACAGCTCATTTCCTTGAGAAACTGTATCCACCCACCGAATGTTATTTCTTGCTGTGTATAAGTAATGGGAGATTTCCTACTTTTTGCCCACTTCTACCCCATAGATTTAATATGTAAACTGGGAACATGCCGAATATATTGCTTGGCACAAGTCAGTGAGGTTTCACCTGTGAGAACACAGTATGAATTCAGCCTTTGGCTGCTTTTACTAAACCACAGGGAGAATCTACACTTAAGTGATGTAAAGTTCATACATTAGACAAAAACCCACAAAACCAAACCCAGGGAGCAGCGTTCGGGCTTGCGGAGCTCACCGACCCTCTGACTCCATCTCCCTTGAGTCATCATGGAAGGAGGGAGCCTTGTCCCAGGGCAAGCGCAAAGGGAGCCCAGTGCTCTCGTTACGAGGGGCTCCCGGTACTCAGAGAGGATGCCGAGGCACAAATCCCTTATCAAAAGACTGAATGGGAAAGGAAAAAGCGATCTATTTCATGAAGAAGGCAAAGAAAAAGTGATTGATGCTTCATGCACTAAGCACCTGATATTCCTTGCTATCCTCTGCAGTGAATCCCCAGGACTCATTTCCATAACCTGAGCGTATCACTGATGTCAGCACCACAACAGGTGAGCGAAATTTACACCACGGTTTGCCCTTTCAATTTCACACGTTTCTGTGTGAACCTTGAGAGGTGGGAGGAGAATTATTCCCGGTTCATATGTGATTTTGATTTTCTTATCTCTTTTTTTTTTTTTTTTTTTTTTGGCTCATGGATTTTTTTTGATGGATCAGTTCAGGTTCCAGATGACCCAGATCTCAAGCCATTATTTTCTCTTTGTCACAGGTCAACTCCTATCTTACTTCACTTTAAATATGAGGCGAGCTCTATTGCTCTGAACATGGAAATGCAGCTCCCAAAAATCCTCTGCTAGGAGCAGAGTGACAGCCAAAGTTCTGATTAACTTCACCTCTTTTGCGGGCTTCTGCGGCGAATGCAAGCGGCTGTGAAATCTTTTCCAGCAGGGTAATGTAGGGAGGAAAAGAGTTGGCTGTAAGTTTGAGAATTATTATTCCTATAAACCCATTCACACACCTATCACTTGGGACAAGGGAAGGGCCAAAGACATGCCAAGCAATTACACAGCTACATAGGTCCATGCACAAGATATTCCGCATCAGGTTGGCTGTAATTTGTGCTCGCTACGTTGGCACGAGCTCCACCTGTGTCAGATGGCAGCAGAGAAAACAACTTTTCTGGGAGACTAAATCCCTCTCAGCTGTGGCCAAGCCATGTCCTTGTTTTGGAAAGTCTGATGGGGAACAGCAGTACCTTTCCATTTGGAGTGGAAAAAAGGTTTCCAAAACTCAGACTCCTTAGTTGCTGATTTTCACCTTGCTCCCCGCACTCCAAACCAGCATCAAGGTGCTCAGAGCCTGTTGGTGACACCAATGCAACTGGGCACAGCTTGCAGGGGATTTATCAGATAATGTTCAGTCCCAGTTTTGACCTCAGGCAGCTCTTTGTGTCCTGATGAGAAATGATTTCTAAACACATTTATATTTTCCCTCGCTACTTGTTGGAGCTGAGAAAAAACAGGTGGATCTTCTTCCTAGTTCAGCTACAAAGCCGGAAGAACCACCTTTCTCAAATCACCGAAGTTCGTGACACAAAGGATCTTGGCAAAGTGGGGAGGGAAGCCAAGATCATCATTCATCTTTTACGACGTGTTTGCAGATGCTTAAGGGTCTAAAAAAGGGTTGATGTGGTGATGGAGCGAGTCTCGCCCTTGTACAAGGTAGTGTTCTATATTGAATAAATCAGTTAACCCCTTTGTCTCTATTGGTACTCTGAAGACTGTTGTTCCCTGCCAAGAAGAAGTGGCTCATTTCATGAGTTTTTGGAGTTTTCTTTCATCCAGTCTTGTAGAGATCCAAAGCCCTAAAAGTGACCACAGAAAAGGACGGAGAACAACAGATGGACCTGTTCTGAAGGGTTTCTGAAGTCTAGAAAATGCAACTCTGACAACTAGATTGGTAGGGATTTGTTGGAACACCTTGATTTTGACTGAGGATTTTTTTTTTAACACTAAGAACAGAAATGCAGTCAGTTACCTGGGTGTGAAATGTGTGTTGACCTGACTTGCCAGAAGCTGAGAAACTAAGTCAGAAGAGCTATAGGTGTCCCTGTTTCCTTGAGAAGCACGTCTGTCCAGCTGCAGGGACTGCGTGCCATCCACAGCGTTAAAAGATCCAAGGGATTTTAAAGAGTATCACTATGCTCTTACAGACTGCCCTATTATTCTCTTAACTCTTCACGGGCAGGACAGAAAAGCCGCCTCACCGCCTCACTTTAACTGCAAGATGTCCCAAGACTGTAACTCTTGCGCAAAGATTTCAATCTTGGACTCTTAGAGCTGTGCCCTTGAAAATCGAGTCTCCTCTTGGCCGAGGCTGCACACACAGATTTAGCGAAACATGAACAAGGCTGTTCTAAAAATTAGTTATTGTAACCACACCGTCCCACAGGACTAGTTTGGCACGGCGCTGGAGCTGCTCTCTGCTATTTGCTTGCCCCAAGAGGACCGATAGTTCAGAATCCCATCTCCCTCTCCCAGTAAAATCGTGTTTTGTGCTGCTGCCTCTGCTTTGCCGTGTATCTGCCAAATGCTGCAGGTGCTGAGAAACAAAGGTGAAAGCACCCATATGGTGCCTTCCGATCACAAAACCGACTCACAGAATCAAAAGCCCAAAAGGACCTGTTTTTTTTTATTTTTTTCCCTCGTAGGAAAACCTAACAGGGAATCTATGGAGTTACATCCAAGTGCCAAGGACTATGAAAGGATTTATTGTGAATGTCTTTTACAAGATTCCTTCCTTGTTGGAGATAGGTCCTTTGGGATTCCCCTTCATGATATTGCTAATCCCATCTATTCAAAATTTATGATGCACATTCCCTAGAATACCAAGATGACTTTAAAAACACAGTGGAGATCGGGGCTTTTGCTAGTTTTATTGTAATTTTCTTTTTAGGATTTCAGAACGCAGGCAATTTACTGTTACTCGCAGGTTTCCGTCTGCAAACATGAGAGCTGGAAACTCACTTTAATTTGTAGGTGATATTGTGGTCCCTGCAAAGGTTTACGAATGTTCTCCTGCAAATCTGGGGTCCAAGGCTTTTCCTGGAATCAGTCATGCCAAGGCTCAGGATCAGATGGTAAAAGTAATTTTGTGTAAGGTGTCTGAGCGTGCACATGTGTGTGTTTACATGCCTGGGTTTTTTTCTGACTGCTCCTTCAGGAATTAAAATTAGTTTGAAAATACTTTTTCCTTTCCACACACACAAAAAGTTACTGCCAATATAGTTTTTCTCATGTTTTAAAATCTTTCCAGTCATCTTTCTCCACGTTTGTGAACTCCAGGTCCCCGGAGAGTAACTCTGGGGTTGCTCTGCACTTCCCTGCTGCATACAGGTAGGAGGAAGGGACTGGGCTGTAGCTCAGCTGCCCAGAATGTCCTGTTCTGGGAATAAATAGCTTTATTTCACATGTGCCAATTCCCTGCCCTCGGACACCCTCACTATTTACAGTGAGAATAGACACAGGGCTTCCAAACCTGTACCTGACTGAGGCAAAAAGGATATATCAGTGAGGACAAGCTTTCTGTTTTAGGCAGTACTTGAACTCCAAGGAAAAATACACACAGGGAGCTTTTGTTTTAAAATGTCATATTATGTTTTTACCCCACCCTTTTGTGGGACAATTTGATTTGGTGTAATTAAGAAAAAATCCCAAACAACATGCAAGTTGCCTTCTTTACATCAGATTAGTGAAAAACGATTTGTTTACAAGGTTACCTTCAAAAAACTACAAATGTGTTTTAAAACTAGCATTTTTTCTCCCTTCAAAGAAAAACACTTTCTCTATGGAATATTGACCCGTTTTAGCTTGAAAGCACAGATTTACATCTCATCTCTGAGCCTCCGCGATGCCTCCTGAGCACAGCAAGGACTAGTTCACAGGACAGTTCCAAACCAGCATTTTAGAAATATAAACCTGACCCCAACCCTTCTGATAAATACTCCATTCAATCCCCGGGACTATCAAGAAAGGCAAAAAAAATGATAGCACTAATAATAAACCCAAGAGCTGCCGTCGCTACCAGAGGAGCTATACAAAGTGCACATTAAATGAAGCTCATTTAAACCTGCTCTGGTTTAATTAGATTTAGTTTAGCCACCTAAAAAATAATCCCAGCAGAACTTGTGGCGGGGCTTTCGCTGCTGCTCCCCGCTGTGAGCCCACCTGTTTCTGCAGCCTCGCTGCCCCGGCACTCGGAAAATCACCGCCTCGGCTCCGACGGCTGGGGCAGGTCGAAAGGACAGGCTTCCAGGCTGCCTTGCCACCACTTTTGGAGGGGAAAAAACTATTTTTTTTGAGTGAAAAACTAGCTTTGCACCAAGATTTACCGTGCTAAGAAAACACAGATACTAAGCATCTAACTTTTTTTTTTCCAAACAGCGGGACAGACCTGGCATTTCAAGTAATGTTTCATGCTCTGCACAGAATCTATTAAAAAAACTACACCAAGACAAACCCTCCCCCCAATAAAGGAATCTCTCTCTATATATTTTAATATCTATGTGGAAGATATATATATTAAATATATACATATTTAAAAAAACATACACAGATACAGCATGTATCGGGAACAATGTGTCTGTGCTTTTGGCCATATATTTGGATGTGGCAAAATTCTCCTCTCTGGAAAAGTTTCCTTTCTGGGAAGTGCTGGGAGCCTGACCTGAATCCCAGGAAAGCAGCATTTGCAGGAAGCCTCTCGGTAGCAGGGACCGGGCAGGGAGGAGGTTCCCGCCAGCCACGGCCGGGGAGCGACGGGGACTATTTCTACATAAACAAGGCCAGAATCAGCTAAAGTTGCTATTCACTGGCAAACGAAAATAAAGAGACAATTCAGAATCAAAGGTGAGTCAAAGAAAAAATATGTCAAATAAGAGGAGGCAGCCCAGACAATCAGTCAGATGCCAAAACATGTGACAGACCCAGAGGCAACTCCAAAACAACCAAACCAACTGCCTGTGGAGTCTGCCAAGGGGCCAGATGCTCCTGCTTAAAAATATCTTCCGCTGCCTTGGCATCTGCATTTTCTGCCTGCCGTCAAAAGAGGAGGGAGGGGAAAATGGGAGAGGGATGCGGGAGTAGGGGGTGGGCCGAGGAGGGGGGGGAGTGACTAATAATATTTTTGCCATTTTAATTCTAAGTACTTCTGATTATTCATTTGCAGTTTGTCATCATGTCACCGGAGAGCAAAACAAAACCCCAGCCTGGCATGGGCTGGGGAGGGAAAAACAGGCAAAGCCCTCTCTATGAAGAAGGAAAAAAAAAATGATGAGAAAGATCTAATAATTCTGCTTTGCTGTGGGCGGCACATCCCTGTTAAGGTGAGAAAAGGCTATAAGCTGCTGGAGCTGGCACTTTACCACCCAAGAAAGCACCCGTGTCCCGGGACCCAGATCCCAGGCCCTGGGGATGGAGTTGGGGATGGGGTGCTCCAGCTTTGCACCCACCCAGGGTGTCCCCGAGGTGCTCCATGCAGCACGGGGGGATCAATGGGGAAGGAATTGGGCTGAATGAAAGTATTGCTGCTATTAACCACGGCAGGAGGTTTTGGTTCACAGAGGCTGAGGCCGCTCAACAGAGGCTTAAAACACACTTTTGTAATATTAAGTTACTGAATGAAGATGCAGTTGTTCATTAAAACCATTAAATACAATACATGCTCTAGAAACATTAGATTATTCAATAGGAAAAGGTGAAAGAAAGGCACAGCCAAAAAGGAGAGAATTTGCACAATTTCTGTTCGAGGAGAAACTGTAATGCAAAAGGCATTGTCACATTTCATTTGCAGGGAAGGTCCTTTTCTCTTGTATCAGAGTTTCCATAGGTAAATGTGCCCCTTCAGAAATTACATTGCAAACCAGTTTTGTTCCTGTTCCTTGATTCTTTGAGTGGGAATCTGGAACCCCATGTGTGGTCTGTCCCTCTGTCACTAAACTGACACCGTGGCCTCGGTTTCCAACACACAAAACCTCCGTGACTCTACGTGTTGGATGTGTCCCTCACTGCCCCATCCCAGGCAGAGCCACACTCCAAAAGCCAGCGCTGCTGGAGCAGCAGGTACCAACCAGGACTAAGAATACAACACACCTCTCTGTTGGAGAGTCATCTCACCTGAAAAGAGTGTTTGTTTTGGTAAGGTAGAAATCAGAACTTTATCTTTCTTTTGAGCTGCCCAGGTTGGGCTATCAGTCAAGAGGGAGCGGGACACCGAGTGCATTGGGGACGGCCTCCATTGACTTGAAGCACAGCAAGAAACCTGGTACTAAATGAGATGTATCGGAGACCATCACTGCCTTTTAGAACGCAAACAGTGCTGAGGGCCAGGTGGAGCAGGGCTGGGGTAAAATTGCACCCCAATCCCAAGATCCCGTAAAGAACAGAAAGGTCCTTTTGTGATGTTTGACGTATTTTTCCCACTGGGGTGTGTGGCAAGGCCCAGCCCTACCGTGTTTATTTCGGGGTGCAGCTTCCCGACGGCTGGTCGCTGGCAGAGAGGGCAAGCCCTGGACTCACAGCTTCTCTCTCTCAGTCCCTCAAGCAATCTGGCACCCACGGGGCTGCCACCACCTCCCCTGCGCTGAAGGGTTGAACTCCTTGCTGAAAATCTGCGCTACACCTTGTAGACTGAATTTTGCATACAGAGCTCGTTTGCAGGGAAACGCAATCGCAGTAAATAAATAAGTAACGGGAGCCAAAACGGCAGCGTGGTGAATCGGCAAAGCTTCTTCCAGATAAAAATTGAAAGAACTCGCAGCGACAAACGTTTCCTTTGAGCCTGGTACTGAGATTGTAAGAATTTTGCATGTCTGCATAAACTGACTGATAGCAAAGGAGTTTCTAGTCCCCCTCATGGCACACACAAATGTCTGTTAAAGACATAAATATTTAAAAACAACAGCTAGACTAAGAGGGTTAGCTTTCATTTCATCTAATTTGGCAAGCATTAGATACACCCACTAGAAATCATTTTATTTTGTGTAATTTAATAGCAGATCTATTGTAGCATCGCAGTTTCTGACATACCGAAACAAATCAATGTGGCCTTTTTTTAAGTTCAGAATTAATATAAGGCTGTATTTCAAATGTTAGATGGAAATCAATAAAGATTAAAACCTTTCTGTGTTATTCACTTGTTTTCATCCTCTGCTGCAAAGTTTATTTGCCTCCCTGCGTGTAATACAGAGACTTTGATCCTTGTTCAAATATCTCTGATTTTTTACTTCCCCCGTGTTTGATCTGGTTCTCAGGTGAGAAATATTGGCAAAACTTGTTAGAATTACACCTGCCAATGGTGGCACACAGGCGAGCAACGTGAAATTATATAAACTGTACTCTGCATGCCCTTTGGGTTCTTACACATCAGAATAATATTCCCATAGAAATCAATCTGAGATTTTAATTTATTAAACCTGCTCTCTTCTCCCTGCCCCCCCCGTCCTTAAAGGGATAGATGGAGATAGGGAGGAGGAAGCGAGATAACATCAAATAAACCAGGTTTAGAATGGTCATGGATGACCTTCACAATATGCGTTTTGCAATTTTGGGTGGATTAGAGGGAAACTAATGATGGCTTTGAAATGAGCTTTTGGATAAAGCTTGGAAAACTCTAATCATTACAAATCCACTACTTAAGAGTACAATTCTGTGTAACACACTGCAGCTTTAAAGCGTACACGTCTCGTTCTCTTTCCTCCTCTCAACAAGCTTATTTTGCTTTCACTTATTCTACTCTTCTTATAGGAGCCCAGCGACTGGTTTAATTTTCTGCCCTGCCTTTTCATTTAAGGGAGCCTATTTGGGTTTTTTTTGCCATCGCGTTGCCCTTACAGTGCCTTTTGCATTTAGTTGAGGACTCATAGAGTTAACAGGCTGGGGAAGAGAGAGGAAAAAAAAAAACCCCACTTGCATTAAGCCTGAAGCCTGTCACCTTTTCTTGGCAATTACACTGCTAATGGCTGGGTCCCAAGCAAAGTGGCAAAGAATATCTCTTCTCACGTTCCCAACTCACAGTGCATTCCCAAATACCAGATGGTGTTTTTGGAATCCATTTCACTATGTTTGATATGACAATACTTTTGTATAACGTTAAATTATATATAACCATTTCAAATAACCGATACCAGGACAAGGCAAGGCAAGGAATATTAGACGCAAGGAGGAAAGAGAGAAACTGAAGACTGAAGGTTCTCATCTCCTCCTGTTGTATCTCATGTCTCTCAGATTTTTGTGTAATTTGAACAAAAGAGGAAATAAAAGTGGTTCAACAGACCAGCTCTCGTGGTGGTACAGTACAGAAATGGTGTTGTTTCCTTCCCAGAACTTGGTGTACATCTTAGGATGCCTGCCAGCTCTACAGGAGGCAAGTGAAAGATCATAAATAGTGCAGAGAAAGCAGGAAAAAAGAAAAAGGGGAAAAAAACCCAGTCCTGAGTAAACAAGTCCCACCATTTTCTTTACAGACTTGTCCTTGAAATCTTGAGAAAAACAAGGCCCAGAAAATTCAGGAGGGGTAAATTGGCACATCCCCATTAACTTTGGTGGAGCTACACCAGTTGACAGGAGCCAAGCAATTGGCCCAGAATATTTAAGTTGAAGTAATTTGGGTCTATACAGGAAGACATCTATACATGTTACTGAAGGTGAATCCTATGATGAGCGATTTCAGTTTTATCTTAACACTGAGGGACTTAGAGGGGTTGGAAAATACGCACTGAAACCAGGCCACAGATTCATCTGCAACACAATTCATCACGCCTGAAGTGAAGAACAGAAGCAGCTTGGCCATTCCTCAGGAGACAACCAGGACCTCAGCTTTAGGAGGGACAAAGACTTTGCTTTTGTTGGCCACACTACAAACAATTTCTTAAGAAGCCGAAGAAAATACACTACCAGGGGAAAAAAAGTATTCAAGATAATCAGCGGCCCGTCAGTCTGCCAGTGACGCCATTTTCATTACCAGGACCCCATTGGTTAAACACTGGTTACAGTTTTGTGATTTCTAAACTTAAATTGTTTATTTTAACTTAGCCAGAATTATGTTTTCTTCTCAGTTGCAGCTCAAGGCGCATTTTAACAACCAGCAAGCTTTCAGGATAAATGCTTAACAACAAAAAAACACTTCCCAAGCTTAACTGTAACATGAATATTGAAACTATAAGGACACAACTTCGCAAGTAATTTGTGTAGTTCAGGCAGGATTTTTTTCCTGCATATGCTGCAAACCTGTGGTGCACACAATCCAAGGGAAGGTTTTGTTCATCTGGCTATGCAGGAGCAACTTACCACACCACTACTTACTTTTTACGCAACAAAAATCCCGATTTTTCCCTCTTGGTTCCTTCCACTGCCAGCATACAGTAAAGATTATCAACCCCTGAAAGGATCATCCAGATCCAGTGACTACTACATAATTAACAATAACTTGTAGTAATGCAATTTAAGAGTCTCTTTAATGGGCATAGATGGTAGAATGTATAGCCCATCTTTCTTTGTCATCCTAGAAAAGGGGCCCCATGCGGAGCTGCTGGTTGCTGAGTGATGCTTTGTAGTCTGTACCAGACAGTTGCACAGTACCAGCTGCATTGGCAGGTAGCCGAAGTGCAAAGAGATAGCTGCCAAGCTATGCTATACAAAGGAAGCGGTGCCAGAGAGAAAGGGACCTTTGCGTGAAGCCACCTTTGACCCCCGAGCCAGCATGGATCCCATATTCATCAATTCCAGACAATTGCATCTTTCATTCCACCACAAACTATGATTAGAAAGGGCCCATTTGTGATAGTGATTGTTAGTTTACAGTTCCCAGAGATTGGATTATTTAATCTTTAGTTCTGTTGGCAGCAATATTTTCCCTAACCTTTTGTAGTGGCACGCCAGTGATAATCTAACATATGTATATAGGGAGATATATACACACATACACACAGGCACCTCCTTCCCCACCAAAACCAGATGAAGATGCAAAGAAAAGGAAAAAGCCACAGCACACAGACTCACATTGTTTGGCAAACACCGTGCTAGTGTAAATTTTCAGAATTCAGTCTGGAAAGTGCAGAGCACTCCCTTGCAGCGGTATCTCAACTTCTGCCACAGACCTGACTTTCATACAGCTCTTTCCGTTTGATGGGAAAGCTTTTACTTGAGAGAACTGAGATCTATCAGAGGTGTTATTTTCAGACAACTGCAGAACTAGTTACTTTTTTTTTTTTTAAATTTATAATTTCTATAAATATTGACTGCTTGTAGTACATGCAAAAAGAAGAGGAACATTTAACAGATTTTAAACAGGCTGATGAGAAAACCCCCAACGACAAGCCAACCCACTATCCGAGGGGTGTTGGGGGGGAGACAGTGCACAGAATAAAAGCAGCAGGGAAGCGTCTAGGCCTGGTTTCTGCTACTACTCTTCTGTGTGTCTGGCTTTGATATCGTGGGCCCTATTGAAATCGATGGCAGAGCTCACAAGGTGCATGTGTATGTCAGCATTTTGCAAGTTTGGGATCTTAGCAAGTGGGTCTTCAATAGCAAACCACCCCCATCTGCCCCCTCAGAACTTCACACAGCACTTCCTTGAGCAATAAAGCAAGTTGCTGGCACAATCAACAAGTAAGTAAAGAATGTAAGATCTCTGAGGGTATAACTCTCAGCTATGACTTGCTGTAGTGTTTAGGAGGAATAGGGGTAAAACCCCCACTAGAATCACATGAAGAACTTACGCTTGCAATTGGAAGTGGAGAAAAGGGAAAAAAAAAAGAAAAAAACAAAAAAGGTCGGGAGTCTATAAAACTTTCATGAAAATCTGTTTTGATCTCATCCCTTGGTCTTATCTCAGAGATGTTAGCTGAAGGGAAAAAATCCCTCTACCTGAAGGCTGGCCGTATTGTGCTGCACCTGACTTCTGGCTCACATGCGAGACCGTCTGTTCTTTATTTTCACTCTGTATGAAGCTAATGGAATTTGCAGTTGATTAACCTCAAATCTGGAGTAATGATCCAGCCTGGGACTGCAGCTGGCAATGCTGGGGCTATTTGTACTTCTTAACTGAGTAAGACAGCAACAAGTCTAATGGCACAAAGGTAAGGATCCCAGATAGATGGGCAAATGTCAGAGGGGCATTAAAGGAGTTGAGAACGTGACCCGAGTGAGCAGACAGTGCCCCCCTCCCCACAGAGAGGTGGGAGCACCAACTCATAGAAAAATTAATCATGAGATAATACACTAAAAAGAATATGGCTCCACTTATTCAGTGATAGTCTATGGGGGACACTCAAACCACAAGATTTACCCTTTCTGCACACCGAAGCCATGCATTAGAAAAAGGTCATCTACTGAGGAACAGCCTCCATAGAAAATTTAGGAGACACATGGTCCTAAAACTTCTCTACAACTTCACTTTGTGTGATGGAAAGCAAAGTCTTCATTAGATCAGCACCGCAAAACGCAGAGTAGAATTGTACTGTATTATTTGTATTTATTTATTTGTGCCAATCTAATTACTCTGTCTGGAATATGAAAAATGGCAGCTGAATTGCTGCAGATGAACACCACCAGAGAACAATTCAAGCATTTTTTTTCTTAATAGATGTGTTTCTGTTTTTTTTCCTTTCACAATTGTTTAAAGCTTCAATGAAAAGAATTACACAAATGTGCACCAATCCTCGGAACTAATTCAGTTTAGCAAGTGCTTCACACATCTTCATTTACTGAACAATGTTACTTTCAAATCACGACAACATTCTTCCTTCCTCGCCTCATGACTAATACAGTGTTATTCAAGCCGCCCCTCTTCAGACACTTCAGATCTTTACAAATCTTTCCCCCCAGCTTTACCACCTGATTTCTAATTAAAATCAAACTGAGAAAGTTCCTTCCACTCACATAAATCCCGCAACCCCAGGACGGCGACAGGCACTGCTGAAAAGGGCATTGCCTGGCGTTCCTTCCATCCCATCGTTTGGAAGAGAAACTTCTTCAAAGTTAAAATATCTGAAGAGTTAGCTAAAATGAGCAGAGAGCTGGAATGAGCTGTGCTTGGTCTTGAGCTTTTAAATTCCTTGTTGGGTAAATAAGTCTTAATGTGATGTAGTGAAAATGATTTTTCAGTCTGAGGAAGATCATTCTCTCCATCCTATATAAGACTTGTCAAATTAATGACTACCAGTGGACTTCCCTCACACTACGGTGCTGTCTGTATTTTATTTATATATCGTGCATGTAAATATACATGTGCACGCGCACACACACACACACTGTGTGTACTATATGTCAACAACTAATCAAAAATTGTTTGCCCACAAGCATATGTGAAAAATTCATCTAAATAATTGTACATTTAATTTTTAATGAAATTCCAGTAATCCAGTCAATTTACCAAACTCTGACTTAATATGAAAAAAGTGGCGTGAACAGAGATCTCTGTGTCTTACACGGTGTGAGCGTACGCACCACTTCAGGCATCCTCAGTCAAGTTTTATTACAATATTATCTTGATTTTGAGCTCACTGCTTTTACTTGTGTGCAGAGTGAAGAAGCATATGCTATATGAGTAACCCATAGTGTTTGGCTTAAAGGCAAAATAAAAGTCAGCAATAAATAAACAGTAAAACACAGACTGCTGGTAGATGGAAAGAATCCACAGCTTATGAGGTCTTTCCTGCCTTTAGTTCCCTAATTCTGCAAAAGCTTATATTCATAAGTAATAACTTCTTTTTTTCTAATATATAAAATAATGTACTGCAATTATAGAATCTGTCTTCGGATAACATTGGAAACCCATTAATTAGCATCTAACACCCTTTTTGAGGTGAGTGAGTTTTATTATTCTGCTCCATAGATGGGGAGGGCGAGACATAGAGAAATTAGAGTGATAGATTTGGCAGACCTCCGCAGAAACCGAGGGAAACACGTTGCGTATCTGCTTGTAAGAACACACATTTAAGCAGGCACCTGCGTTTTGCAGGTGCAAACACCTACAGCATACAAATAATAATTCCACGCCATGCTCGTGCACACCCGTCCTGAAGCGTGCACCCAGAAAACTCGTTAGAACAAAGAAATTTGCAAGCTTGAACACATACATGGAAATGCAGGTGTTTGATTATTTCAACCCAAAGCACATGAACAGATGTTTGCATCAAATTGAAATTGTCACCATCCTCAAAGCTCTGCAGCTCTGTCATTCCACCATTACCGGTCTGTTTATTTCTCATATTCCAGAAGGCCTTGTCTCACACTGTTTTTTAGGGTGCAACTTCCGCTCATTTTGTCTCCAGCCCCTTATCCTGTTGAAAGGGAAAATAACAATTCCCAGCCCTTCCATCTTTCTGTTCTTAGGTAGCCAATCATTCACATTTGGACTAGTTAAATGTTTTTTAGTTAAGGTTTTGTGCTCCTCACCAGTGTCACTGCATATCACTATTGTGAAGATCTTGGTTTTTATGCAGGATCAGTTCCATGATCCCTGGAGGTATTTAAAAGATGGGTCAGAAAGCTTAGAAACATGGTTTAGTGATGTTTATCAGAGTTAAGTTGATGGTTGGACTAGATGATCTTAAAGGTCCCTTCCAACCTAGACAATTCTATGATTCTATGATCATAGGGCAGATCTGAGAACAGATGGACAAGTCACAGAAAGGTGGACTGCATTGTTCAAAGATGGGAACAACTGGTTCCATAAAGGCATGTAGCTCCTGAGGTTAACGTGCTGTGAAACCACAGACTTTGTCAAACTTCAAGTGGGAGACACCAGGATGGGGACATGGTGCACAAAGGAGCATTAGACCTCTCTGAATCCCGGTGCCACAGAGTCAGCTTCTTCTTTGCTCCTTTGTCTTTTCCTTTTCTCAGTTTTCACTAGGGTTTAGAGCAAAGTTCCCTAAAATATTCCCTGAAATTTTGGAATTGAGCAGATGCAATCAAAAGCGGTTGTGCTGCTGATCACTGGGGACTTCTCATGGAGCTGGCACAGAGCCTTGCTTTGTTCGGCCTCTGCTGTTGTCCTGTGGCTCTTTGGCTTCCTGCTACGGAGTGGCCTCAGTGCAGAAGAGTTTGGGCAAATGAGCTACTAATCTGCAATTCAAACCGTGCCTCTGCATCTGAAGGGAGGAAAATAAACCCACAAAGTTATTTGTTTGTGCAGTGGTCCAGTGACTGGAGGACCAGAGCAGTTGGTAGCCCATATGTTACTGAATGGGATTCTAAGTAACAAAAAAGAAACAACTTCAAAGAGAGATTTGGAGGAGAAGGAGAAAAAAATCTTGTGATCCACTCTCTCCCTCAGCCACTGCTCTTCGTAATATCAGAAAACATATTCTCGTACCAAAGCTCATCCTCCTTCTTTTCTCCTTTACAGGGTCCAAATACCTATGTTTTGGCCAATCCTTTTCTTTCCATTCTTTTCTCTTCTCAACATAAACTTAAATTAGAAACCAGCAAATGTCATCGCTTGCCAGCAGCCAGGCCTTCACCAAGGACTTCCCACCATTTTAGGCCTATGTCCTCTCCCTACGTGCCCACATATCTCTGTGGAAGTTATTTTCCGTGTTTCTCTGCAGAGAACTCTTAGAAAACCTCATTAAGAATGAAAAGAGTGGGTGTCCATAGAAATATAATAAAATTTCAACAACTCTACATACCTTTGTAGTGAAAAAGGTGAAAATTAGTAGTAGTACTGATTTGTAGTACTTTGTAGTGAAAATCAGGTGCGAGAGTTATAAGCTGTAAGAAAGTTTCTATTTTATTTTAAATTGTTTTTTAAAATTATTCATCAATACTTGAACTTGAGGGAATTCCTTGGGTGTGGTGAATAATGTCTCCTGCTACAGTTTCCTTCATTGCGCGTGGCAGACAGACAGCCCATCTTTTAAGCCTTATTTCCTTAGGAAATCAAGATAAAAGGAGAACAAGCAACAAGTCCTAACGAGATGCCCATATGCACTGCAGTTTGATGAAACTAAGTTCTCATTAGCAGCAGATCGCCAGTAAATTTGAGTTTTGTTTGTGTTTGCTTCTAATCCTTGAAAACTTGTTTTTATTTGTGCTCCTGTAAAAACTTTAGTGATTCACCTTTCAGCCACTGCTCAAAATAACCCATGTTTAATCTATTCTTCTTAACCTGCTCTTTCAAATAATGTCAGAAGAGAAAATTTCTAGTAAAAAAAATAGACAAACAGAAGTGTACATGCATGTTGTTTCTATTTGTTCCCAAGAACATGCATAAATATTGACTGAATGAACAAACAAATGGGACAGTTATTCTCCTTTCTTATTGAACATAAAAGGTTAATCTGGGTCATTTTGGAATACTCCGTATTTCCTTGACGTAAACCAATAAGCTATGCTCTAGTATCCATTTCCATTTTCTTTACTAAAGATGACTGCTTATGAGTGTCAGCATATTTCCATGCAAAATCAGGTCCATTTTCTCCAGCTTATTGAATTCTGGATTTAAAAATAAGACAGAAAAACTCCTCTCTAATTTACTCACAAACTCTCTCAGTTATGGTGCTCCGTCAGTGACCACTTCCACCCTGTGTCTTTTGAGTTAGTCACGTTTAAAGCAGAAAGGCCTATTTGAGAGTGACTATTTGTGCTCTTAATTTCCACACTGCCCCTATTGACAACCTCGATCCGTGTGTGCGAGATTCCAATTGGGTTGTGAAATTAATATGGCTGTTTGCGTACATCAAGGGCAACCTGCACTCCTTTGAAAGCAAGGGCATTGCAATTATTGGTAGTAAAAGTCTACAAGCTTATAGTGCCATCTGTACTATCCAACACTTCCACCCATATCTAGTTGTATTGCTAACTTTGAGTTTCACAGCCTCTGAAAAAAAAAACCACCCCACCAAAGAACAACAGACATGCTCATACAGGCAAAATATTTTGAATCTCACTCCATTAGCCAGCACATCTATTTCATCTGTTCTAATGATTTTTATCTTATTGAGAACTACTCTTCAATAATGCGCTCTATGGAAAATAGATGCAGAGATCTTCATCACAGTCAATGGAAGTTCTAAAGCCTTTGCGCAAGAGAGCTCTATCGGGCTTGTCCAGCGCCTGCTCAGAAGGCACCTCAATCAGCCCGGCTCCTGCTGCTCTGAGATCAGTCGGATTTCTTGGGAGTGTGGCTTTTTTTGGGTGGATAAAGTATGTGTGTACCGCACACGTAAAGTGTCTGGATGTATGTGTACAAAGAGCTCCAGCAATGGCAATGAGCTCTGTAATTATTACCTGCAGCACTTGTGAAAGAGAAGCTCCTAGTGACATTAATGGAAATAACAAAGATGTTATCAATCCAAAACAGGCTATTACGAACTAGTGTATTTGTCTTCAAATATCAACAAAGGTTTGATTCATCCTAAAGTCATCTTTAAATATTAATTGGTATCAGTGACCACATCTGAGGGAGAGGAGTGAAGCATGCTTCTAGCAGCACAGTGAGATTCTTTTCACGCTGGAATTAGAACATGAGGAATCTTTCAATAAAGCAAAACCATTACCTTTTTTCTTTCATATAAGGTAGGAAAAGTAAATATTTAATTCCTTATAAAAAGTTTCAGATTGCTTTTTGTTCGCATGGAAACTACTGGGACTTTGCCAGCAAAAAGTTTCAGAATATCCTTTTATTTTCATCTCCATTTTCAATTACTCCCAGTATTGGTGAGGGCTTGCCTAACATAGCAGGATCAGACTGCCAGAGACCATCACAAACATCCCAGTCAATTTAAAGATCCAGTCCTGGTGTTTAAACTGGAGTCTATGATTACTGTCACAGCCTTAGGATTCAGATCAAGGTGTTAATACCTTTCAGGCAGTGCCTGTCTTTTTTGGTTTTCTTGCATGGTCTAGTGTTCAATACAGTTTTGACACCTCCAGATCTCAATCCAGTGTGTAAAATTAAACGATGGCGACTGCTAGCACAGAGACACCTTAGGTACAGCACGGACTGAGGTTAGAAGTCCTCCTATTTATCATTTACAAGATAGATCCTCCAGATTGTACAATTACATGCTTTTCCCAACTATCATAAGGATTTCATAACCAAGGGCCGTGACGAGCTCTGGAAATAACACATGGGCATCAAGAGGGAGAAGGAACTGGCCCTTAAGGGTACAAAGCCAGGCTCTTCTTCCATCTCCTCCTGGTTAGACAGCTTTCTCGACAACATGCTTCTCCCCGGTTAATGCTGGGTAAGGATATTGGACCTCCGGCTCCTGGCTTAGAGGGTGGCAGTGGAAGCCCAGCCAAAGTTTTATGGATAAACTGGCTTTTCTTTCTAGCCCTTCCTCAGGAAGTCCTACGGCTGCGCCACCGTGTTACAACACACACAAAAGTTTCTAAGGTTGTACAAGGGTTAACATGGCGTGATCTCCTCTTACTAAAATGATGTCATTTCCCTCCCCCCTCCCTGAAAGTATCTGTTGCTTGGTTGTTTACATACTAAAGTTAATTTAAAATATATATTATAGACCTGCATGGTTTAAAATTGAATGAATTCTCATATCTGAAGACATTTATACAAATTTAATTTAAACCTACCGTGCTTCAGTGTTATTAAAAAACATTGGTTTTTAGCCACAAACTACCCGTTTTCCTTGTTTTCTGCATTTTCTCCAGAAAAATCAAGACTAAGAAAACAGAAGTACTGATACATGGTAGAAATTGTCCCAATGAGTTTATAATCCAGTGTAAGTTACACAGTACTGATAAGTAAAGGAAGTTCAACCAGACAGTTTAATCCTCCAATTTCCTGTCTTCTAATCAGCCACTGACTCCTCTGACTTTAAATTAGAAACATTCATGGCAATATTCAGGACAGGTGAAGGAAAAGGAGTAGAAAGCAACCAGGGCAAATACTTGTAAGGAAAAGGACGCAACATATAGAAAATGAAGATACTGTAAAGTATGCAAAACTATGCACTGAATCCATGTGTTTAAGTTATATACGGAATTTAGCAACTCTGACAGACAAGAAATAATTTTATTAAAAACATTTATACAGCAGCTGAACAACACATGAACATAGGAGAGTTCCTGTATAAGACAAAGAAAATCCATGCTGCAACGTTGTTCACACTTTGTTATTTTTATAGAAGCAGGATAATTATTAATACTTGTATGCTTTTTGATATGCAGTAAATTATAAGTAGGAAGCACAAAACAGCAAAGCCACATATGGTTCAACAGTATGTGGGGATTAACATGATAAACCTGGATGAGAGTGTATATATGCATGTATGTATAGATATGCTCAGTGATTTAAACAAGAAATACTACTTTTGAGTGTTTCAAGCTTCTGGACTTTTTTAGCTTCAGTGGTAGCGATTAGCTTTCCATCTGATGAAATTAAATATTTATTAGATACACCATTATTTTTAATCTCATTTGTGTAATTCTTAATCGATGGAAATGCTAGTAACATTTTGAAATTTTCTCTTTTTTTTTTTTACTGCATAAATTACCTGAGCAATTTCAGCTATTCCTCTGAAAAAACAGAGCACAGAGGTGTCAAAGAAAAGTATTTACCAAGAGCTTCAGTGAAGAAATGATGTTGAGTTCAAAACCTTTAAAGCAACAAAATGACCGCTTCAAGTCCAGTCCTACTATCTATAACAAATTCTCTTTTAACTTATGGCATCTAAAGGAAATAAAGGCATAAACACCAAACTATGGATCGATACGGATGGATAATAAACCTAGACAACAATTATTTTGGAAAATGACTGGAAGATCTGCTTTAACTGTCATATTCAATAACAGCAGTTTGCATGCTAACTCATTCATGGAGTCATTTGAAATGGCTTCTTATTTATTAATGAGGCTTTTTTTTTTTTTTCTTCAGATATTTCACGAGGAGAACAGTTTGGGGTTTGAAACTGTTAGGACTGAGACAACTCAAATGGGTCAAAGTTGGGTCTCAGTCACTCAGGTAAGTAAACCTGGAGCCGCTCTGCTTTTCCTATAGCAACTCCAGGCTGAGGGTGGTGTAAATCTGGAGCAGAATTTGGCCCAGGGTCTTTAGTTTTTTATTGTCATTGAGAATTTTCCACCAGTATATACCTTTGCTGCACATGTAGTTCAATAACCCCGGGCTAAGGAATTTTGCAGACAATCCCTTATTAAGCATATATAATATTCACATCATATTGGCTTGCTAGAGCAAATAATGTAAAAAAAATAATCAGCTTGAAATAAATGTTTATAAAAGTAGCACAGCTGCACATATTTGTTACAAATGCAAGACAGAGTACCGAAACTTTTCTATGACTAACCCTTTAGTGTCTCTATGACAGCATCAAATTTAAATAAAAAGTGCCAATGATTATGAAGTAACGACTATTTTTCCAACAAACTGATTTATCTCATATTGTCAGGCTGCTATGCCTGTTAAAGTATTTGCTATTACTTATATGTTAAAAAAATATAATTCCTTCTTATACAAATTTACAGCATTTTGGCGGAAATTTTCTGCTAAAATGTCACATTGCAATATAGCCAAAATAGTAACTGTTTCTGTGTTTACTTGATTAAAGTGTAAGAAAAAATAGATTAGGTGTAAAAAGACTGCCTTAAAACTGTGGTGACAAATGCAATTATTGCTGAAATATACAAATCCTGTGGCTTCTACTGAAATAGTTTGAAACATTTATAACTGCCTACCAGCAAGAAAAATAACGTTTTTCTTTACTTTGACCTCTTGCTATTTTGGCAGGTAAGATAAAATATATTAGCCATTCCATCAGATGGCTGGATAGAAAAACTAGCTGCGATGAGGAAAAACGAATTAAAGGAGCATTAATAAAGATTATCTATGAAAGAAAATAAGGTCAAAATTAGAACTCTGCATTTTAAAGCCACCTTTCAAAAATGCAAGCTGCTTTGCCCAATGCTAAAATCCATTCATTTTACTAATCATGCAATCAACCAATCTCCATTATCTCCAGCTAGCTATAAACATGCTATAGACTGGAGTGAAAGAGGGAGAGTGTGAGGTTGAGAGACAGAGAGAGAGAGAGAGAGAGAGAGAGAAAGAAAGAAAGAGAGAGATTACTACACCCAGCCTTTTATAAAGCCGTTTCTTTCATTATAACAGGTCTTTTCATCAAAATGACACAGAACCTTTAAATTTGGGCATAAGACTCCAATACAGTACACAGCTCTAGCTCAAAACGGATTTAGAACCTGCTCCAGAAAGAAAACAAACTCCCTCCGTTTGACACACAAATTGTTTACGATTCATTAAAAAGCAAAATTGCATATCACAGGGCTGGCAGCTGAGTCCATATGGGTGCAAGGGGTATTCACTCATCTCTTTGTATGCTGGCAGTACCAAACCGAAGTTTAGCACTGCGCAGCTGAGATTGTGTGCAGCCAGACAAGGCATGAGGTAATTTTAAAAGCTTTATTTGTCTTTAAAACATTAAAATCTGCTCTCTAGCTTACTTTTGATTAAAAGAACGTGGCAAACGCGATGAGGTTTGGGGGTGGGGGGGAATAATAGATATCTACTTTTTTGTCGTATGTTTTAGATTCACAGATTGTATGAAAAACTGCTTATTACTCCATCAATAATTGAAACTTTGTACGAAAATTATTTGCAATTAACACATCTATTGTAAAGATCTTGAATTATTCATTTCAGTTAAAAATAACATCTCTTTCATCTAGCACAACTTCTACAGAAAAAAGGCTATTTTAGTGATTTTTTTGTTCTCTTAGAAAATAAATGGTGTGACGTTCAAGTTTAAGGAGAACTTTCTGCAATGTTTAATCTAAACAACAGCATGTGTGGTTATAAAACTGTTTATTTTTAGGCAAGTGCATTACTAAATGTTTCCAGCATTTTTACATATTATATTCACAGTACTAAAACATCTGTGAAATAAATGTGACTGAAATGAAAACTTCCTCGGATGCTTTCTATAGGGTGATAATAACTGCCTAATAACATTTGAGGATACTTATTAAATAATAAACACGGACGTACCTCATCATAAAAGCAGCCGATAGACAATAAAAGAGGAGCGGTAATAAAATATACAAGTGGCTTAGAATAAGGCAAAATCACAGCATGATATAAATCGTGTGGTTAAAACAGGCACTTGAAAACTTTGCTTTGAAAATGATAACTAAGAATCAATAGACTTATTTACAGGGGTTTTAACAAGCTTTAAAAAAAAAAAAAAAGTCACATGAATAGTCAACAGTTTATGTGCATGCAAATACCCCTTCCCCCTCCAACTTCCCCTGGCAGAAAGTCTAATTGGAAAATCAGTACTATAAGTAAAGTGGTTAGCTTTCCCTATCCCCATTAACCAAAAGCTGTATGTTACATTTCGCCGGCAACCACTGGCAAACCTCTAATAGACGGCTAAAAAAATTAAGAGTTTAGACAAAACAAAACGGAAAAAACCCGAGCCCAAACACCTTTAAATACAAGCCACATGATATACACAATGGCCACCACCAAGCTGCAGAATAAAAACCTTCCGGATCTCACTTTTAAAAGTCTTTCAAGTCCTCAGAGGTCTTAAACTTTCCAAATGATACCAAAATTGGTCCGGGGCGGCGAGGGGGAGGGAAAGCCCCCGACTTGTTTCAGCGTATCATACAATGAAAGTGATCATGCCTTGTTTTGTAATTCCACTCGCCAGTCCTTTTTTAACTGATATCTATGTGAAATGAGCTGAGGTTCACGGTCCAGTTAGGAGCGGATAATACATTCATTGTCCTGGCAGCAAACTTTTCCTCTCACTGGAAGAATTCACGCTTGCCACAAGAATAATAATTACAGAAAACTAAAAATGCGCTGCTAACGAATTAATCCCTAACGGACAACACGCTAACGAGGGCAGTAATGATTTGAGGACTCTCTTCCTCACAACAGGACTTGCATCTTCTGCCACAATGGGCTATTGTGCATCCTCCTAACTCGCTATACCTCTTATAGATTCAAGATGTCAAAGGTTGTCTGGCCCGGCTGACCATGACATGCTAGTTAACTCGTTCTACGGAGCACGTTTGGGACTTTATTGAAACTTTAATTGTGCCCAAAAGCAGCTAGAGCCAGACTATGTGGGATCCGTAACACATGGCTCCAGGTCAGCAAAGCCCGGTAACCTGTTCTAACGTAAACAAGCCGAGGGAAAAGTTAGATGGGGGTCTCCGAGGAAAGGCAGCACCTCGCAAAACACGCTCCCTCTCACACGTGATGATTTTACACCACGACACTGCCGCACCGTTCCAGGCTTTTACAGTCATCAACTCGCATTGTAACGGACTGAACTTTCCACCTCCCCTCTTTACAAAATATTGCATGGTAAAAAAACATGCACACGCACACGGACGCTTGAAAGCAGCAGATAAAGTAAAACAAACTGAGCGTTAGGCAGCCGACTGAGACAAGTTACTCTGCACAAGGCTTTTTCAAGCTACTTCTTTGCATACTTTTTTTTTTTTTCCCCTCTTTCCCTTAAGGAGAATTGAAAAAGCTTCCCTCTGGAAACTGTAGTGCACATTAACGGTCTCCTGTTACACAGGGGAAAGCACACAAGTGGGACAAGTGTGAGGCTGCTCTACTGAAGAGTGTGAAAAAAATCAAATGTTAATTTGATAAATGTGAGGTCTGGGACATTTTGTCAAAGAGGGAGGGAAAGTAGAAAAGGGAGAAAAAAAAAAGCAGCCCTGCTGCCAACTCACCATCCACCAAGTTCTGGCCGAGATGTCGTAGCAGAGCTGCCATTTGATGGAGCCGTCGGAGGTTTTCCCTGCCATTATGCTGTCAGCAAGCTTCATCTGATGCTAACTCACGGGAGATAAGACACCTAATTGAGAAAACATTTGCACTGGCATGTTGGGCAACATGTAGCCCGGTCCATACCATATGGAATCATGGGTAAAAAAAAAAAAATCTCCTTGACAATGAACCAATCTCTCACAGACCCAGTGGCAAGGTGAAGTGGAGATGAAAAGTCATCTGCTCCTAGCACTGTCTTCTCCTCTCTCTCTCTCCCTCTCTCTCCCCCTCTCCCTCTCTCTCACTCACTCTTTTTTTTTTTTTTTTAAATAAGAACCCACTGCTCAACATCAAAGAGAGGCGGTCAAAATTAGGGCTTCATCACTCAGATGATTTTGGTCTGCAAGGTTTTTCTTTCCTTTCCTCTTTTTTAAGGAGAATAAAGAGATTTAATAGGACAAAGGCAGGTAGTGGACTGCGGAGGGAGATCGCCACAGGCTATTAGCCTAAAATTTCTGCTTGACAGATGGAACTGCTTAGAGACTATCATGCAATGTTTTGGGTGGTTTTTTTTTTTTTTTAAAAAAAGACTTTCAGTCTGATTCAGTATCTGTTTATCGCAGCTACTTTTCTCATGTACGTGACTGGGGGGGGAGAAAAAGACTGATCAAAAAAAGAAAAGATTGTGTGTTTCTCTTTCTTTCTTTCTCTCTTTCTTTCTTTTTCTTTCATAATTGTGCATATAATCATTTAAACAGTGAAAGGCAAAACAAAAGTATAAACTGTTGAAGTTTATTTCTCAATTCAGTGATACAAGCTTTCTGAAGGAATCAGATGCTCCTTCATTTTTTGAGACATTAAAGTTTTGGCTTTTTGTTCCTTCTTGATTTTAGATACTGGATCTTATTGTTTAAATAAATGACTTTTCATATGATGGTTCAAATGGCTCAAGTCCTCCCCAGGAACTGAACAGTTCCCCTTTTTTTTTAAATATATTTTTGCTTCCAGTTTTTTAAAAAACTGGTTTATAATGTTACACTTTCTAATACCATCAGGTGATAGCCACCAAAGCCACACAGAGTTTTGTTTCTTCCTCCTGCAAAACTTCTCTGCAACATTTAAAATTTACAAGAGGAATTGACAGATAACTTGGAAAAAGAGAACTCCGAAACAAACACTTCTGAAAAGTTATAAAATCCCGGTACTGTTCAATATTAAAATCCATTTCCTGGAAAACAAAGTAAAAGATAACTGTACGTTTTCCCATCTCTGTTTCCCACTTCTCCCAGTGCACTGTAAAACCAACAAAAGTATTACTTTATGACAGCTGACTATTAAACAGGCAGTGAATGCTTTCCATTTAAATCACCCCCCTACATCACACGGAGCGACGGCTGCTCAGCTATGACCACCACCACCACTTAATAACGGGGCACTTCAAGCCATACAGTCGTGCCTTTCCTCATGTGCTCGAAAAAATGAACTTCTGAACTGGCAAACGGGCCCTTGCCAGGGCTATTCCTTCTTCAGATCTGTAGAACTATGGCCGGTAGAACTTGCTCCCTCAGAAACAGCTACGCTCTGCAAATCCTTTCGCATGTGGACACAAGGGAAAACGTATTTAAAATATCCACTCTCTTTTATAGAATATCCATTTATATTTGTATTAAAAATGGGAGCTCGTGGGTGCACAATTCTTGGTTTGATTGTTTTGTGTACTAACTATTGTTTAACTATTTGGCTACAGCAAAACGATAATTCCGGGCTGCGTAGATTACAAAACTGTCATTCAGTACAGGACAGAACTAAGTTTCATTGAGTTCCAATAATACCTTCAGATTTCTGTGATGTGCAAGATGATAAGCAAATGATTTAGGGTAAACACAAACTGCTAGTGTAACACGAAGGGCTTAGTCTTTGTTTTTGCCCCAGCCTTAACAATCTGTTCGGACTGCACAAAAAACACGTTAGTCCATCATCTATGCAATTTCTACGCAATTACTCCCCACCCCAGTTTGCTTTTTTTTTGGCTCCAGATAGCAGGTACAACCCCATTGTCATTTACAGGGAAGGGTCTCACTAGCACGGGAAGTGTTAAGTTTTAGTCCGAGTCCAGGAAAAAAAAAAAAAGGACACTGTGCCAAGAACTGTCCTCACACTGGCTGCCCAAAGCATTTATCGTCTTCTGTTACCGCAGGTTCGTTAACGCTACCTGTCCTTTCTGTGGCTTTCTGCTTATTGAAAAAAAAGCAACCCCTCCAAATAATCAGGCAAAATATAAAGTAAAATCCTTAAGTAACAATCAGCCTTTGAGTCGGTGTCAGATTCAATTTTCTGCTGCTCTCTCTGCTCCTACCTCTCAAACCGAACAACTTACCCACCCTGCTTATTATTTATTTAGTATTTCATACCCAGTTGTGCTGCGTGTCATCCCAGTCAAGCCCTGATAAAACTCTATTCGGTCTATATGGCTTTCTATCACCTGATGCAGTTACAGATCTACTGACAAACTTTCTCCTTGTTGCTGTATTAACCACTGCTTGGAGAGTACTTAGGTCATCCTGTGCCAATATATGACTTTACTTCCCAATATTAATTATAAACACACCGAAAAAATATTTTTTTTAGAAGAGCCTACACTTTTCAGCTTATGAATGACAGAAGCATGAAACCATTTCCTTCCTGACAGTATAGTAGTTATGTGCAAAGAAATGAGAAGTGCTGTTGGTTAACAGCGTTTTAAATTCAGAACAATTAGGTGCAGTTAACTTTGCCATTGTTCTTTCTGATGCTGGGGATGGTGGGTTCTTACCCATAGAGCAATTATTCCTTTCATAAGCGGCTGTTGTTAATACCATTAAAACAAGATTAAATACAACATGTTAAATATTGCAATTATTGTGGAAAATAAAATTATTTGGTGAGCATAATGGGGAGCAAATCAAGCATTTAACATGATCCAGGAAATGCTACTCCAAACAATTGCATTTGTTTTATGCAATTTTTCCCCTTTGATTGCTGACAGATGCCGTTTTGGAAACAAACATCTAAGTAGTTTTCCTTCAATCAGGAAAAAAACCACACACCAGAAAATGGCTACATGTTTTGAATTTAACTCTTGTCAATCAGCATTCTGCACAACACTCCCCGTGAATAGTACTGGGACAAAACGATGCCTTCCAAAGACTAATAAGCCACAAAGATGTTTGCTTCTAAATCAGACTGTTCCGAAGAAAGAAAAAGCCTTCGTGTGGCGTAGACATTTGTGCAGACACAGCTGCAAAATAAAAATGCTTCCAATATATGAGTGATATTTCAAGTTGGAAATAAGTTAGGTGTATGCGTTCGTGGGCTAAGGGAGAAGAGATTTGTTTTCTGACAGCTTTAGGCCTCAAGCAACGAAATGAAGTACTTGCCAGGCGCTTTCTGACTTCGCACTGGAGAAGTGGCCAACTATCCCAAAATAATTTGCTTAATTGCTGAGCGGAGTTACCTGTGTGGCTGCACAAATAGCGCGAGCCTGTCCCTCTCTATCTCCCCTCGGCAGCGCGTTCGGATGAGGTCATTGCTGCTACCAAGTGTATGAAACCAGGAGTGAATGCTAAAAAAGGCTAATAAAGTATATTAATTCAGATGACTATATCAAGCTGGCATTTTACAGTCTACTGGAAACTGAATGCATGAGAGCATTAGAAATGTTGGCATAGCGGGTGGTTTCTCCAAATGTTGGCTTCTACTGTTCACGTCGGTAAAAGAAACGCGGCAGAACTGCGTGTAGCTCCCAGTGCTAGACACAGCTTTAGGATCTTGGTACTCTTTACTAGATTATCTATTAATTGCACAGTATCTGCTGCTCGTTAACCCTTTCTTTATTCCCTTTGCCTCCCCCTATATCTTCAGCTGCAATTGCTCAGAGCCCTTTCAGCTGATCGCAACAGTGTGATTTTAGATGTGTTCCTAATTTGGGAGGCGTTTTCATTGGGAAGCCTGAACTCAGATGAGTTACCAAGAGGATTTCCTTATCTCGAATAGTGACAATTAGTTCAAGTGCCACGTGAGAGCAGGCAGTTGATTTTTGGACAGCCTCTGAACTTAGGCAAAGTTGCTGACTACGAGTGTGTGTTCTAGCTTTTTGGAAATCCTATAATCCTGGCTTCAATCAAGAGGATCTGCTGCTGCTGAAGGCGTAAACAAGGAGAGGAGCAGCATGTGTCCACTGCACCTTCTAGGACTCCCGAGCCAAAACGAGTGCAACAATAAAGCTTCTACGGAATAATCAAGGTGACATGCACATGTTTCGGATGATCTTGCTGAACCCAGGGAAAGAAGTCCTCTCCCCTCCCCAGGAAAGTTGTCTTTGGACTCTGCATTTCCGCCCCCCCGACCGTAGCTCTGCTGTGTGTATTTCTCGCCGCTCCTCTCTCACTCCTCTGATTTTCTCCTTGCCATCTGTATTCCCCTTTTGCCTCATCTGAAACAAGCATCAAGATCTTGTTTCTGACAGAACGGTCTGTCAATATGGAAACACACTGACATCACAGACAGTGCTGTGACTTCATGTCTGAAAGAAACAGGAGGAACAGATGAAAGGAGCGAAAGGGAAGGAATGACACATACAAACATTTCTAAAAAATAAGTAAAAATTTTTCGCTATCAACCCCAAACGTAAAGGAATATAAAACAGATTTATTTTTAAGTCTAAATATAACCATTTCCTAATCTGCGACCATAACTCAGCACAACATTTCAACCTGCTCTTCATCTGGAGAGGTACCCGTCTCCCAGGAGCATCACTTTGCTGGCTCAAGGCCCCTCTGACAGCCAACACAACCTCTTGAGAAGGACTAAACAGGGACTAATCTGGAAAAAAGTTAATATCAGATCTGGGAGAAGCCTTCAGAGGGAAAGACGGACTCCTTCCCTGGATCAATCTAAAACGTCTAGGTAAATGCAAAGTCAGAGAATTAACAATAAACGTATTAATCAAAACCACAAACTCAGTTTTGATACAACTGGATCAAAGATAGCATTACCGCACTGAGGTGGGGATACACGACACATCCAGAAAACATTCTTATTAAGTAAATGGGCATGGAACATAACCTTACTATTATTTTCTTTTTTCATCCTAGAATGAAACATCAACAAAAATGTCTAACCATTTTTTCTATTGCTAGCTTTTTTTTTTAATAAGAATTTGGTAGGAGTTAAAAGCTCCGCATTTATTTCACTATTTGAAATATTTGTTTTATCTCTAACATTAGAGGGCAGCCAGAAGATATTGCTTTCCTGCCATCTCCGGAGCCACTGCAAAACTCTAATAAGGAGATTCATAACTAGTAGGAGAGGAGCTCAAGAAAACTAAAAGGTTAATATATTCTAACTAGATGTTGGGTATAGAATGTCAGATCTGTCAAATTTCATTACAGTTTGCTGCTCAATGAAAAAGATTTGATTTCTTTTGCCACTGTCCTACTATGTTCAAGTCACACAGTGCCAGCAGCAACCAGCCAACGACCACAGGCTGGCACTGAGCGGGCCCGAGTGGGAAGCCAGCCGCAAGGACCATCTGTTTCCGATTTCTAGCGAAGCCAAGATGTGCAGTGAAGTGCATTCCATTCACCCAGCCAGCCTTCTCCCTGCTCAAGTTATTAGTGTTACAAGTGAAATTATCTTTTCCAAACAGCGGGGGAGCTATAATCCTTATGGAACAAGACTTTAAAAAATGAAAAAAAGAGGAGGGGGAAAAAAAAAAAAAAAGGACTGAAATAAGGTCCCTCAACAACCCCCCCACCATTCAAACATCTTTTGTTAAAGTTGTCGATGACACTGTAAATTTAATTACAACGTTCACAGGTTTTATATTTTTAAAGGATGTTTTATTAAGAACTATATCCTCTAAGGGAAGAACGCATATGTCAGTTCATGGGCTCTAATGGAATAAACCATTCAAATATATTTGAAATGCTATTTATGAATAAAGTTAAATGTGACAAGATGAATGCTCATTTAAGTCTCTTTAACATTAAGTGCCTTGAAAAACATCATAGGTTTTAAAGTATAATTTAAAGTGAGAATGCATAAACAGTGCTAATTACATGCTACTTACATTGTTTCAATATGTAATGCATATGTTTAACCTCTCAGAGAAAGGATTGGTCTTGGCACAGCAATTGTGGGGATTTAAGGGTATGTTAAACTGATAACTGTAGAATGAGCTCTGACACAGGATATTGGTCTCCTACTGTTACCTAAATGCCAGGTGAAACCAAAGGATTTATAGAAGGGCGGGTGGAAAGAGTGGGGGGGGGAAGACAACACAATGAGGTGAAACTGAGAAGTTTATTTTCAAAAGGGGAAACATTTATCCTTTGACACCATTCCATTCCAGTGACTTTATTTCTAATATACCATGAGATTAATGATGTGGCTACTGTCACTGTGTCTGATGAACACTGGCAGAGCTGTGGAACAGTTGCTGCCTCTACTATTATGGGACATATTTGTAAATTGGCATATATAACATGAACTTGTTTCATGTGCCAGCCAATTGGAAAAAATCTTATTCTGGAGGACAGGATTTTTGTTTTGCCATTGAATTCTATATAATATACAGTTGGTCTAAGATTGGCTGATTTAAAAATTTGTTTAAATTAGCAATGTTTGGCAGTTTTCATATCATATAATAATCTCAATATGACTCGTATGCAAATCAATTGCAGATAATTAAGGAAGTAAATTATCATCATGAAGCAGATTCCTGACATACCAGAGGGAAGTCAATATTTAAGCCTTTGCTCAGGGAGGGCACAACTGCTGAAGGGAGCCATAATCATTCACCATCCTATCCTCAAGTGCTTTATTTTTTCAAAAGCCAGAAAATACATAAAAGAAAATACAGAATAGCTTGTTCCATCATTTTTCTTAGTCTCAATCTTTTGAGGTCTGAAACTATTGTCGTGAGTGGCTGACACTACACATTAAGAATAACTGTTAAGTCACTTGAAAACTAATTACTAGATGAGCCTCTTCTTCGGGTTTTTTATCTTTTCTCAGTGTCTTTAGTGGTGCAACTGGACAGTAGTTGTTGTTGCTTCAGGACATTATTTGAGCTATAGCAAATATTAAAACAAATTATAACCTCATTCTCAATTTTCTGTCTGTGTACTCAGAAACACCTATTGCTGCATACATGGCCTACCTTTAAGATATTCTGTTTTGCCATAAGTAAAATATATTTCAGGTTCTTTGGAGCTGTGAGAAACAACCCTTCTGGGCCCCTCCATGCAAGCTTGTGATCATGGACGTAAAGTCCGAAGAGGAAGAGGGGTGAAGAAGGACCCAAAGACCATTGGGAAGACTCAAAGTGGGAACTGTGGCATTGCTCCACACAGTTCCTATACTTGAGGTTTGCAAGGGATGGGAAGAGAGAGAGCACAGCAGGTAAAAATCATGAAGCTCTGCACACTTCTATCATTATGTTCGTCAGGCATTGGAGGCTGAGTACCAATGCTTAATGTATAGATGACTAGCATAGACTATATATTTGCATAGGCATAGCCAAGCCTCATATCCCCCTTCCTTTGAGTTTGTAGGTAATTTAATGGAACTGAGGACTACCTTTGGGATCCAAAGATTCAAATGTCACATGCCTTTGAAAACTAATTTCTGAATATTATGCTTGGAATTTTTTATTTATTCTTCCAGTTTCTGATAAGTATTTGCAGCAAGTGGCTCACAGTGGAAAAAAAATAGTTCACTATTAATCAGGAGGGATGGAAAAGTGCCCAAAGTCTCCCTGGAAATGGCTTTCTCACATAGGACCTATCAAGTCCAACAGTACTGGTAGAGTTTCAGGCAGCTAAATTGGTACCTTTTACTGTCTATAGCTACATAAAAGACCGCAACTACTCTTTCCTAATGAGAGACTTCTGTAATGCTCTCTGCTTAGGGCTGTTCTTGAGGAATAAGGAATCCAAGACAGATGTGGCGGTGACCATCATATCAATCTCAAAGCCCAAATCCCTCAAAGCAAAGGAAATGCGAACAATTAAAACAATAAATACACTGAATCATATGAATTTCCAGTGCTCTCAGTACTAACTCCAGTTCCACACATTAATTTGTAATTCTTGAGCCATGAATAAGTAAATCCTCTTTTGTTTAGAGAACAAGATTAAAATGCTACTAATATTAAAACCACTCCTGTTTGCTGGCTCATATGTCTATTTACATGCCTGCCTATTTCTTTGCTTCACCTCTTGAGTGTCAAACTTATCCTCCTGACAGATAATACCAGCTGAATGGCAGCCAGGAGGCTCAGCACTGTAGGTAAATACCTAGAGAAGCGCATTGGGAAGGGCTGAGCTGCACGTAAACAAATTTTACAAGCAAGTCTGGTATAATCCATTGAAGCAGCTCTGGATTATTGACCATTCTACAGCAAAATAACACTTTGGTGACCCTACGATATATTTACACTCTTGTGTAATCCATTCCACTGGACATCACATCATGGAGGAGAAATATCTGAATGTAGTTTATTCAAAACAATCTTTTTTTTTTTTTTTTTTTTCCCCAGTTAACTAGTCATACAGACAGAGGAACTTTGGAGATGAGCTCTGTAGCACTAGTCTCTTCTTGTGTGGTTTCTTTTATTTTTCAAAACAGATCTTAAAAATCTGCAGGAGTCTTACCTGATCAAAAACCTCAACCCACCCCAAGGGAAAAAAATTTTCCCCAAATGTTTTTCCCCAAGAAGGGAAAAAAGTTTCAATTAATCAAGTTGAAAATTTGTCATGAGTTTAAAACTAATGAAAATCTATTACTTCAGACTTTTGAAAATCAAATCTAATGTAAAACATTATGTGCTGCTGACAAAGAGGAGGTTATATAGAAATTCTAAGTTTTATATTTTTTCTTATATTCACTGGTCATTTCATTTAAGATAAGACTATATATCCATTAAAAACTTAATTCTTCATTGCCTTAATTCTGAAGACCTGACTTCTTCCTTGTGCCGAGAGAATTCCTTTTGCAAAGGATAACTCCGAGTGACAGATAGGACAGGACCGGTCAGCACTCCAGGACACAGACTAAAAGGTATGGATGCAGAGAGATTATAAAGTTTGCGTCGATGCACTAGAGCCTTTCCTGACACAGGGATCCACCATTAAGAAGATGACACTTCCTGTCTATGAAGGCTCCTTTAGAGGTGGGGCAGGGCTAGGAAAGTCCCTGGGAGTTGCCAACAAATAACTTGCACCCTACTTTCAGCCAAAGCACGACTCCCTTCTGGCCTGCACTGACAACTTTTCAAAGTTGACTTGCCATTTCGAATGTCTGTGGGTAAAACAGAGGTGGTAGCCCTTATGCTGCCACCTCTGTCCCTCACAGGCTTTTCCCAGCTCTGCTCTGGCAGGAATTTGTATGAAGCCAGAAATCAGTCTGGGTGCTGTGACATCTATCTTCAAAAATGTCAAGTAAGGAATAACCATGAACTTGTCTCCATGCTCAGGATCAGATGTGCTCAGTACTGAAGAGCTCAGGAGTGCTTTCAAAATGTACTTTGAAGTCTATTTGGTGGGAACAGCTGGAATGTATGTCTCTTACCAGCAAGCTGCTCTGATACTGTGAGCAAAAACACAAGCTGAGTCACAGTAGATGACAATGCTGCTGACAAAATGTTTTAAACTGCAAACTAAAACAACAATAGGATTATTTATGGACTGCAACTCTTATTTTAATGTCAATAAATGTACTGGATAAATTCCCCTTCATTAGCTGGAAACCTCAGAAGGAAACAGAAATATTCTGGTAAACCACAAGCTTGTTCTTAGCAAATACATGGCTACATTTCCTCTGCAGAGGCATATCCAGGCTGTTTCTTCACTGGGATAATAAATCTCTGGGAGTGAAAAACAGAGTCTATAAAAGCAAGACCTACAAAGGAAGGGTGGGTGACACATGGCCTTCAGGGCTCCAGAGGACGACAGTGGAAAGTATTGAGAGTAGCTTTTTTATTTTTTTTCCTTTTTATGAATGGAAAACATGTTTTCATTCAACTGAAACCAAATGGCTGGAATGAGTCCCCTTCACTATGGGAGGTGTTTGCTCTCTTATCTACTGGGCTGCAGGCATCCCAGAGAGAGCAAGGTGGTTTGACTGCTGTGTGCAGAAAAAAAAAGGAAAAGCACAGAAACAGAGCGTGTTACACCTCCCTGATTTCTGAGATGCATAAACAGCAAGTACTTCCTTGTAAAAAGTAGCTCCATAGATACTAATCACCAGTCTGCATGAACACAGGGTGCTCTAGTCCTTCCCTGTCCTACCTCCTGACACCTCGGTACTGCTAGAGGCTCTGTGGAGAGAAAGAGAGGACCCAGGTTTGCCATTGGGGCTCTTCTATCATGGGAAAAACTCTAGTAGATCAGGTGTAGTCACCTTCTGATATCTTGAGACTGATTTTTGAAAGGCAAATAGAACAAGGAACAACATCTTGCCAAATAATACTGATGTCTCCACATGTTTCTAGAGGGAATAGTTTCATCTCAGGATGGAAAATATCATGGTCACAGATTGCTTTTTCCTTCTGCTCCTGAGCAGCAATCTTTACTTTTCCTTTCTAAATGTGTGGTTCTATATCTTATCCTACACCTAAAGGCTTGCAAGCTATTTCCAGAATTGAAAATGTGGTATTCTCTTATCTCCGTAGCATTTTGTTTATTTATAGCATGGCACTAATGACACTTTGAATTTACTTCATAGCTTTTTTTCTTATTGTAAAGACAAGACACAAAAATGATTGTGGCTGGGTCTAAGTACATTCTTAACCTCATTCAATTCATTTCAGATGCTGAGTCCTCAGGAGGGGGTCCAATGACTAATAAATCAGGTGGTTCTTCCTTCTAGTATATAACACATACTGGGATCAATAAGAAGCAGAAGAAAAAAGTTCTTTTGTTTACATGAGGTAATGCAGACAAATAGCTACATGTAGTTGGTAAGAGTGTATTTTAAGCCCCACACTTAGCATACAGTCTAAGCTTATCAAGCTGTATTTCAGCAAGACTAGAAATCTATTTGATAAGAAGGAGATACATGGACAAGAATATGGCTTACATCAGAAGGTAAAGTGAAGAATCCAAATCCTTCCTCATTAGCTTTCTCTTGAGCCTCTGGCTCAAAAGCCATATAGCAGTATTCCCATTTCAGAGATCCCAGACTTCTTACAGTCTCACACCTATGAACTTGCCGGTCAGGCTAAGCAGGGACCAGAGCAGATTTCTGGGGATGGTACTGAAGATGCCCATTAGTGCTGCCTTGTATGGGATGCATTCTCCTACCTGCACAATCTTCCCTTTCTCCCAGCTAGAGCCAGGTCACTGCCGTGTCCTGAACCATCTCAAGGCAATCCAAAACCTATCACAACATCAGTTTATTTTCCACTGGATAAAAATTCTCACACTCTTTGTAGATAAACAGATACTATAGAAGCCCTGCACAGAACGCAAAATGCTACGAGTATAGTCACAACTAAATATTTACACAAAATGTTCTTCCAATAAGAATTTCAGAAAATAAATCTCAGTAAGGAGATGAACCTGTCAGCAGTGGAAAGTCAATGGGAGTCAGGTTTCCAAACCTGCAGTACCTGAGTGTGTTCCAAATGAGGCAGAAAGAGTTCTTTTGCCCTGCATTCTGTGTTTGTAGAAACATAGAGCAGCACCTTTACACACATATATCTTGCAGTCAGGACCAGATATTGTTTTGCCTAGAGCACCTCATTTTGTCTTTAAAATAAACAAACACAGAATCAGGCTTCTTCTTGTAATTCCTTCACCTGAGAATATATCGATCACCTTCCTAAAGGAAAACAATGTTAACTACAGCTTGTTTGTGTTCCTGCTGGAAGACCAGGGCTCCAGTGTATCATCCAAAAGATTATTCCACGGTGGATTAACCCAGAGAGTACTTATCAAAAATGTCACACCACAAATATGAGCCAAGAATATTTTACTGGGAAAGCTGCCTGGACCAATGTAAAATTAGAGAAAATGGGAAAGTATTGTGTATGAAACAATGCAAAACACTTGCATCCTCTGTGAACATATGTTGCTATAACTGCCTTTATATTAAATTAGACTAAGTAAAAAAAAATTAAGAAAATTAAACCCTCTTCCCCTCCAGCATCTCATCAGATTGCATTATATTGACAGCTCCAAAGGACCTCAAAGGGTCTTGACTCTCACATTCTCCACTCGTATCTCTGCCAATATCTCACTGATGGCAGTAGCAGATTGCCATCCTCCCTGAGGATGAAGATGAAGGGACGGGGCATTTTGCAAGTCCCACCCTCTCACTTCCTTACATCCTCTTGTTCTACCTTTTCTGCACTTCACTATTTCTCAGACCTGCAGTCATTGGTTTCCCAAGTCCAGATCACCTTGCTCAGCAGTCTTAGCTGCATTCAGTAACAACACAAATTTATCCCATAGGTATTTCCAGCTCTCCATATATCCAAGCTTCTGCTCAAACCTCCCTTGCTCAATGAATCTGGGCTCTTTGCATTCTTAATGCATTTCTGTCTTCTTTTCCTCCCACTTCATTCTGTTACTCCCTTTGCCCTGCCCCACTCTCATCCTCTGGTCATCCCCTCTCTAGCTCCTGTGACCCCCCCAGTCCAAACCAGTTAGCTTTCTCCTCCACTCACATTCCTGAAGGGACAGAATGGAAATATTGGGTAAAAGCCTCTGCTGCTGAATCCAGGGATGCAATTCAGTGAAAGAGAAACTCTGAGTTTATTTTTTTATATAAAAAAAGAGCCTTTGAGAACACAGTAATTCAGCCCAGGCTTTAGACTGCAGTTCCATCTTGCAGAAGGGAGGATGAAAATATCAGAAATACATATAGAAAAGTGACTTACACCCTCAGCTTCCAAACCCATCTCTGTGGAAATCTGCAATTCAGAAAAATTCATCCCATTTAATTGGGACAATACAATACAAAGATATATAGAGACAAGTACGGAAAGCTGAATGTTTTCACCAGGCCCTGTGCCTTTAGCCTTCTAACAACACAGATTATTTGCGGTAAGGATCTTATTAACTCTATTTATACTGCACCTAACACAAAGGAGCCCCGAAAATGGATTTGGTTTCTGGACAATTTAATACTATAAAATAAATTTTATGCTAAATAAATACCTACAGAAAAGATACTGGTAAAATCTGTCCTATTCTAAGATTTAATAACAAATATACTATTGGGTACATAATAGGCAATTCATTTTGCTATGCATTTACTCTATTTAAAACATAAAGCACTTAAGGATATTTGGGGTATGGAAGGCACTATTATAAAATCAATTTCTATTCTGGTTTATAACCCAACCACTTAAAGGCTTAATTTGCTACAATTCACTATCTCATATTCCGACTCGTTAAAAGTGAGACCGGCTACCTCCTGAACTCTGATCATGTGCTTCTTAGAGCTAAACTATTTAATTATTGTCTACCACATCCACTGTCTCCACTTGCTTATTGCCTACATTTATGCAGGTACAGCACGAGTTCAGGTTGTTTGCACTTGCTTGAGAACCTGCTGCCTCTTTTTCTGAGCCTTGAAGGAGGGAGACTTTGGTTTCAGTGAGCGATATCCCTTTACGCTTTACAAATAAACAAACAGGAGAGTAACTGGCAGGAAGTCATGGCCCTTTGGCGAGCAGGGCTCCGGCTCAGCAGAGGGCAAACGAGGCAGCATCGTTTTCACTCCAGCACAAAGTGTCTATTCTTGACGACTTGACCAAAGGAAGCAAAAGCAGAGGGACGACTAGCAAAGCACATCTGCAGGGCTGTATTTCACAGGAAGCAATGCAGCTCCTCTGCAGATAAGTTTCACTGAAGAACAAAGACTGATTTTGTTTGGTGCTTCAAGAATGATGCATTGAACCTGGATCGAGCTTTTCAATCCCTGAAAACAGGGTTTAGAGAGTGAAACTTAATTTCTCTCTCACCCTTGTTCAAATTAGCTGCGTGATTTTCAAATTACCCCTATACTTACCATATGAAGAAAGCCTAAAAGACACTCACTAATCTCCAACTAGCTTTACACGTTTTATTGATTTTGCAGACTACATGCAAGTTAGTGCATGTGAGATAAATGTCAGAACAACAATAGCTAAACCAGTTACACAAAACTTATCCCCCAATGCTGAACTGCCTTAGAGCGTTAGAAGGAAAATATTTACAACTAAGAACAAGATAAATGGTGTAATAATACATTAGCAGGCAGCATTGTCACTGCAAACATATTTTGAGCTTACATCTTTCCTCCGTATCATAGCCTCAGAGGCATACTACCCACTACAATTGGTTTTCCAGCAGCTCAACATTTAACATGAGATAATGAGGTGTGTTTTTGAATGATACAAGCAGCATTAGATGTAGTGGGAGCCAAAAACATGATCATATTAAAAGCAAATAGCATAGCAAAGATTACCTTTTGCCCTTTCTTTTAGCTTGAGCAGCATATTTCAGTAAGTGAAGAAGAGGCACTGTCAAATACTTCTTTATAGTTTAATTTTCTTTTTTTAAAATCTCCATTGCTTGCAATGCCCTTGCCCTCTTTAAGAGCTACAGAATAAAATTCCTTTCTCTGTCAATTTTGTACTTTCTCTCTCGGCAAAGAATGACTGGGGAATAAAAAAAAAAAAAAAAAGCCCCACCCTAAAACTTCAGCCCCTCCCCAGGACAAGAATTAGAGATAAAGGTTAAAGATAAGAAGCTTTCAATCAAAATTTAAAGGAAACAATAAGTTCAAAGGAAGGTCATCTGTCCTAATCCTAATTATTGCTCATTTCCACTGTGCCCAGCTCTGTAAAAAGAGTGAAGCCTTTTACAGCAAACTATAGCTCACAGTAAGTGCAGTCTTGGAGAGATTTGCTCTTTAAGAAGGACAATGGGGTCTTTTCTCAAAATAATTTTTTGGCATTTTGGGAGCAGAAGTTGTGAAATGTGATGAGAACAAGATAAGAGTGGTCTGAGAGAGGTCCCTGGATCTGAGCGATATCTCTACAGCAGCTTGGTGATCCTTATTCTAAGAATTCCCCTTGATTTCGAGTTGTACGTTGACTGGAAGGTGAACGCTGTTCGTACTGGCTCGGGACGTGGGGACTGGGAGCCGTGCAGGGCAGATGGGATCACCTGGGAAGGTAGGCTGAGGGCTGGATGTTTACTCTGGCTTGGCAGTCCAGAGCTGGAAGCCGTCTTGGTGAAGGAGAAAATATCCAGAGCCCCTGAATTTATAGATTGAATGCCTCTAATTTTTTTTCCTAACTGCAGTGGAGAAACTGTCTCTTGGTGATTACTGATAGAAATTTCCCTTCGGTTTCAGGACTGATAAGATTATTCTTTAGTTTGTAACTTAAAATCATATTTCTGCAGACCATTATTTAAACATTTTACCCTTGGTATGTGCTGCATATCACATACAGGAATGCTCTTTATGATTGAGTCAGAATATTGTTTAAAGATCGCATTCACAAGGTTGTACATCTCTGATTATAACCTGTATTAGGTTAACCTCTGTATTAGCCATGGGACTACATTTGATTTAATCCCCTTTTCCCCTCATATATTGAAACTCTTTAAAAGAAACAGTAACATAAAGAACAAAGATCTCATCTCCCTGTTTCCCTTCCGCACCTTCCAGTCCATACAAGCGATTCAAGAGTTAATTGCATCACATCTAGTGATTACTCTCTACACTGCTACACCCTTTTGTTACAGTAGGCATTTGGGTCAGCAGATGCCATAGTGGCATTGAGAAAAGCTTTGCCTGCACCTTTTCTAGCCTTCCCTGTAAATTTCACCAAACTTTCCTCTTTTATCCTTTTCTGTAGGGTTCCGCAGGGAATCCGCTCAGCTCTCCAATGCACTGAACAACATCAACCCTCAGGCTGATTTCTCCAGCCCAACCTCCAATATATTGAAAATAAACCATGAAAGAATCAGAGACTAATTCACAGCATAGCCAACAACTCCATCACAACAGAGAAACCTCAATCAGCAACTGAAGTTATTCTTTTGCCAAAGGAACAGGCAACTCCTAGTCACATAAAATTAGCACATCACCTAGAGAAAACTGTTTCATAAAGAAGTATGTTTCAACCTCTGGTTCACGGCTCACAGTAAGTTCTTCAGTTATGTTTTTTCTGCTAACTTCTATCTGTAATGAATTTACCGCACAAATCTGAAACTAGGCATCCACTCCTATTGTAGAAGCACCCAACATTGGCAAGGAGATGTAATTAAACTTCCAAAGATTGGTCTGGTTTTCAGTTCGTTGCAGCAAATGGAGATGCCAATGCCAAAGTAGTCTAGGAAGAAAGGTCAAGTGCTTCCTCGGTTAAAAAGGGAAAGAAATAGCCCCAAAAGAATTTGAAGACAGAAAGAGTCTGAAGCGGAAGATTTAAATCAAGACTGGATTTCCAGACAGGACACGCTCAATGGAGAAAGACTCACCACTGAATATTTAGTACTGAAATCACTCAGTGTATTTTTCCTGTGATATTTGGTATTTCCTGACAGGGACTATCCAAGATGAGAACCCTCTGTGGGAAGTTCAAGCAAAGAGGGATTTGGATTTTAATGGGGCTGGGGGTCTGCACATCTGCCACAGCATCAGCTGATACACGAGTGTAGTGTGTGCCATGGTGCCAGCTGATGCTGCTGAAGGCAGAGGCCAAGCACAGTGACAAGATGTGTCCTCTGTAGGGACATCCTTCTTTAATTACTGTGTTTGCAACCTCCTGCACCTTTCCCACCTTTCTTTCCCCCCTGGAACACAAAGGAGGAGGGGAGGCGAATAGCAACTGGCTGTCAGCTGTCTCTGGAGGGAAATTAGATGGAAAGAGGAAGAGGAAGGAAAATCCCCTCTGAGATGATACCTTTTGACCTCCTCTCTGATCTCTTCCTGCTTCCCCCTCTAAAATCCTCTGGCAGCCTTGCTGCTCTGGATGGTCAAATAGTCCAGCAACAGCAGCCTGAAGCCAGGAGGTGAAAGGAAAGACTCTCACTAGCTACTGAAGACACAGGTGTTGTGAGAGGACATGTTTTTGGACAGGGAGGTGCTATGAAATGCACTGGGGGAAACTGGGGACTGATCATCCTTTCCTCTCCCCAGGTATCTCTCAGACTGTCCCAAAGTTTGCTGGTTGAGAAGATATGCAAAGCAGAATATGGGCAATTTGTTGTGTCCAGCAATAAACAAAATATTAAGTGCATTTTTAATGCTGTAAAACCTTTTAAAAGACTTTTAAACCTTTCACTGTGGGACATAATTAAACTTGTTTTGCTATCTGCAACAGGCCTGGCCTCCAAACACATAATTAAGCAGTCACAAATTGCAAAATTGGTTTGTTTGGTTCCCACACTACGCAAATACTGTTAAAAGCTTTCTCATTTGTCAGTTATTGCACTGTAATTGACAGTCCATGGGCAACACAATTATGGGAGTTTGGAGCTTGAAGACCACATCCACATCTTCCCATCATTTCCCAACACTGCATATTTTACTCGGTGTTTTCTCTATGGTTTCAGTGGCCGCATGCACTCAGGTAATGTAGCAGCTACAACTTAAAATAAAAGATTTACAGCTTGTTAAGCATAAAGTATCTTTTTCTTTCTTTCTGAGGGTTATGCTTTACTGTAGCTAATTATACCATCTCTAACCACTGGAAAGATTCATAAGCACCAGCATATGCAGAATGACTGCCTACATTTTGTAGCTCAGTTCTTATGGACACAGACACATGTCCTGGAGACCAGAAACACCATATGCTCTATGAAGGAAATGCTGGGGCTTCTGCATCGTCTCATGTGTTCCTCCTGTTCCTCAGACTACCCTACAGTAGTCTGGTCTAGTACCCAGGTCACATACTATTTAATGCTTTTACACATAAGAAAGAAGTATACTACTGCACGTATCTTGTACCCAATAAAAGAATTTTTTATTCAATGATAAACTGTGATCTATAACAAAAAGAAAAAAAGCAGGAGGTTATGTATAAATCATTTAAGCAAGTTTTCTTCAGGATTTCCAGCAGTAGCTTTTTAGCACTACCATTCAGCCAGAGAATATTTCTAGCACACTTGTATGGCTGGAACTTCAAATCTTAATGGAAAATGCCTAGATTACAAGGATGTGAAGAGAAGTACATCAGAAATATCTGAGAAAAGAAAAGAAAAGAATTGAAGGAGACCGACATTCTTTCACAGATTTTCCAATCTATTATCTAGAAGCCCTTTAATGCTCAAGGTGCCACAGGACAGTTCAAAATACATAGAAAGATTATTACTTGCCATTAAACATATCAGCTAAACCAAGGCTTTTAAATCCCAACATCACACAGGGGTCTGTGTAAAATATCTAAGTCCTTGGAGGATCACCAGAAAGAACATAAGGAAGACACAGTATTCCTATGTGCTTTTGTGGGTGACTGGGGGAACCACAGTCTGCTCTTTCAAGAGTTGAGAGACCGTTCACAATCTGGACTTGTACTTATTTTCCAGCAGGAATTCCAATGTTCTAAAGACCAAAGGTCCAGACTAATTTCTGGAAAGAGGAATCATCTCAGCTTTGAATATACCATGCCAGGTTGTTTTGCCAGAACTTAGCTCATGAAGTTTCACGGAAGAGAGAGGTGAACTTGGGGCAGCAAATGAAACTGCTTGAGGAAGCAAGTGGTAGGACTTCACGCTGCAGGGTACTCCAGATGCTCCAAGTTTTATTAGTTCAGAAGCTTCTGGGATATTACTTGCTAGAAATATTTGCTAATACTTGCTCTTCAGAGTCAGGGCCCCCTCAGTCTCATTTTCCCCTCTTTCTGTGTGTCCCTCTACATTAAGGTAGGCAGGTAGCCTTCCATACTTACTTGCAAATGAAATAGCTTTGCTATCTAAAAGGCCGAAGGCACAATTCTGCTCCCATCTCTATGGATACAAGGTTGCACTTTCAAAAGCAGACACAATTAGACTTTGGTTACACCTACTTAAAATGACTGTTTTAGGAGAGGTGCTTTGGATTTACAGTGGTGTAAGCGAAGTTTAGCCCCTGCAGTTGATGTTCCAGGGGGTTTAACGAAGTGATAATTTTATATGGCTTAAAATAGAATTGGAAAACACTAACAACCTTCCACCCAATTTTTTCTAATAGGTAGGTTAGTGTAAGTGTCTGTTCCTTCAGTTACTTTGTACTTTCAATTATTGGCATTTGACTTCTGTGGTTTTGGCAGCTATAGTCAGCTTCCTCTAATTAACAAAGAATAAGAAAGGATTTCTGTGCATTTAAATATACACATCAATATGGACAACATTACACCAGCTTCATCCGCTGAGAGATGCAGACAACTTGTTTGCACCCCAGGATGACTTTTCTGCAGATGCAGCATAATCATCACACCTTTGCTAAACCCAGGGTATTAGTTCAGCTGAGCTACAGCACACTGGAGCTAAAAAAAAAAAAAAAAATGATCACAAGGCCCAACTGAGACTGTCAAGTGTTCTTGGCAGAAGCATAACTGAGTCTGTGGTGCAGCAGGGCAAGAGTTGTGCTGCCATACCTAATGCTGTGGCAGTACTTCTGTAAAAGCTCTTATTTTCAGGGCACCATACCGACTTGGATGAAGAAATTCAGTTTTCTGTGAATGCTGGCATTTGGAGTCCTGCAGTTGGTCTGCATACAAACAGAAACGCCTTCACATCTGAGCATTTAGCTATACTCTTGAGTACATAGATAATGCACTACTACATGCAGAGAAGTTGTGGCTCCTCTGTCCCTGGAGGGGTTCAAGGTCTGGTTGGATGGGGCTTTGAGAAACCTGCTCTGGTGGGAGGTGTCCCTGCCCAGGGCTGGGGGGTGGAACTAGATGATCTTTAAGGTCCCTTCCAACCTGAACCATTCTACGATTCTATGCAGTTCTTAGAAGCTACAAACTACATGTCCCTTGCTAATCACGAGATACCTTTTATTGATATTATTATTTTAAAAGAAGTAAATTAAGTGGTTTTGCAGGTTCCAGATCTAGTCAAGAAATTAGAAGGATGTTAACAGAATCTTCAGGTGCCTAACAATGAAAAAAAGCTTCAAAGACTTGATTTGCCACTGCTTAGTATTTACAATCAAATAGCACCTTGGGTGTCTATATGAGCATTTACAGGATCCCGAAATTAACATATCTCTGTGCCTATACATTATAGCAAGAGTCATGGAATCCCACAAAGATCCTTTTTTAAACAGTTGTTTTATCCAGCTTCGCCTTTATTGGGGAGGGTGGTGAGGGGCACAACTAGACTTCCCTTCGCTCTGAGCAAAAGTTAGATGTTGCAGAAAAAAAAAGAAAAAAGCCTAGGCTGTTCTGCCTGTCTCCTCCCTGCCAGTATAACATACAGGAACCAGACTGCAGGGAACACACGCTGCAGGTAACGTCAATCTTGTCTCTCCCTGTCAGCCCCAGTTTCTCTTTTTCATGCTCTGTGGTTGTGAGCAAGGTGGGATGTGCAAGGTGGGGACCACTGGTGCAGAGTCACTCCCACTCTGCTGCAAAGGATAATTCCCTGCTCCTGGGCACTTTGTCCTCTTCAATCACTGCTGACCTGGGAGGATTGGCTATGCTTCAGCTCACCTCTGAATGAAGCTTTGGAGGAGGATCCAGACAATTCAGATGGTGGGGGGGGTGGACGTCAGCGAGCTGGGCCCTCAGTAATTAATGGTTCATAAAGATTTCTGGTATCTGAAATGAGCCTGGTTGTGTGACTGCATCAATCTGTTCCAGGAGGTGATCTGAGAAGTGAGAGGAATAGCTCTGTGCAATCACTCTCACAGCTCTGCCTGGGGAAGGATGGCAGCCAGGTTTCTTCCAGGTCTTCTGTTATTAACTGTAACATCCCTTTTGTGCTCTGACAAGGAGTGTAAATAGCCCCCAAAAATCAAAGGACAAGAGGTCAGGTATTTTCAAGCCATACTCCTTGGGTTTGTGTCAGCTATTCCTCTCCTGTGCTGAAGAAGCAATGTCAGAGTAAGCAAATTATGAAAAACTGGGGAGACTTTTGTTGAAGTAAGGTAATTTTCATGATTGTGTTTGCTTGCAGTAGGAATTACCAAATCACCAAACCCCCCTGAATCCTGCTGAGGGGGGCTCAGAAAGAATGATATGTACACAGACATTCAAGCTACTTTGTCTGGAAACCAAATAACAGAACACTGACATTTTTTCAAACACTAAATAACAGTCAAAAGGTGGCTGCAGCAGCAAGAGCTGGGTGTGAAAGGAATACCACCTTCACACAAGAACTATTGGAGTTTGTGGGAAGAACCTTCATTCAGAATTGAACTTCATTCACTTAATTCAGAATTCTATCCCCAACCCAATTTTTCAACCAATAACTGAATTTATTGTTTTAAAAAAATAAGATTAAAATGTCCCCTGACCCTTGAAAGATGCTTTATTTCTACTGAGGATCCTTTCCAAAAATGCTTTGATTAAATGAAGAAAAAAGGAAAGATAAATAGACAGCTAAATATCCTCTAATAAGAAAAGTTAATAAGGAAAATGTTTCTAATATTTCTTTCTCTGATAATGGTTCCATTGTTTTGATTTTAGAGGCATAAGTGAAGCATACATTCAGCGATGCATTCCCACGACTAAATCACCTGTAAGATTGCATTTTGCATTTGAAAGCTCTTTTACAATGTCTTTCCCAGAGTAGATGCCCCTGCTTCTTCGATATGGTTAAGCAATTTTGCATAATCATGTAATAGATTAAATTAGACTTAGTCTTCCTTGAACATTTTTATACTAGGTCCGGGTTATAGATGGAACTTGGCAACATCAATTCTCATTGAAGAAGCCGACTCGAGGGCACTTACCACTTTGCAGGAAGGGCTTAACTTGAAGAATCAAAAATCAGAACACAAATATCTACTTGTACAGAACAAATATGCTCCATTTTCAGTGACTTTAGTCTTCCCTCCCCCTCCCCCCGCCACCTATCAGCTGGAATATCAAGTCATGCCACTTCCTACTGTTCCATAAACACCTTTTCAAGGTAGGAAAACAAATCCCACTACACTCAATACCCCAATGTAGTACCCCATTAAGGGAGGGGAGGCTTTGACTAAAAATGAAAAGGTTGCAAGTTCTTTTGTGTAGCCAACAACAAACTACCCATTCATGTCACTGATGAAGCATGGAACCCAGTAGCAGGAAAAATGAACACTAAATACTTGCTTTCATCTTTAAAATTTAAATAGTATTTAATGAAGGCATTAATTAGCCAAAGAAACACTTTGTGGATATTTGCCATGACATACAATAGACTTAGGGAGTCCATTTGTGGGAAAAAATACCCTTGATCATACAGTCTGCATTTAATAACATAACAGAGGACATAAGCATTTCATAAGAAATAAATGTAATAATCAGGCCTGATTTTCTACTACCTGGCTTGTATTAAAAGGCCTGGTTGAAGGTGCAAATGGAAAGTTTCCCTTTGATTTCAGGTGGTTTTGGCTGTGTGCTGCTTAATAACAACTTTGTTAATGAAGCGTCTGTTCGGTACTGAATGTGATACTAATTTCCTGGCATTTTAAAACTTTTCTAAATATATAGAAAGTGTCTACACTTGGATTTTCTTAAGAATGAGGAAAAAAACAACAACACAGCAGCTGACAGTGCCTCATCCAATAGAATCTCTAATAGTTTTCTATTCATAACGTATGCTGAGTTTGATACTTTTTTAACACCGAAAAGGGGGATTTTGGCACCTACCCCTGACAATGACTAAGGGAAGTGCCTTCATTTACTCCTACGCTACCATCTTGCTGGGGCTCTACCACTGTTCATGTCCCCTTTCCTTTGAGTTACTGTTTGCTTTGTTTTGCTCTGAATGAAACCAAAAAAATCTAAAAGTGGAAGTCATTTAGGTTGGAACTGTAAACCACATGAAACCCTTAATATAACTTAGGTTTGTTTTTTTTCCCCTTCTAAGCGTAGTTAGAATTCTAGCCAAATTGGTAAACATGATCAGAGCTTCAGGTTGGTGAGTGAGAAACAAAAATTCCCCCAAAATCTGAAAAACAAGTCACTTTTGCCTTATTTTAGGGATTTCTGTGGAGAACATTAAACAGCCCTGTGTAACAGGATTAAAATAAATTTACCTTCCAGGGTCTGAAATTTCTTCCTCTGGGTTTAATGACAGTTTTATTAACATAAACTGATGCAGGATTAGACCGTAAATATTCAAATCCCAACACTTCCTGGAATTAATCTAGAAAGGGGAAAATTTCAGACTGTTCCTTACCTAAAATAATCTGTTTCACCGATGTGCTTATATGGTCCATTCTTCTAATAGGTGTTTTAGAAAATGGGATACTGAGACACTAATGAATTTACTTTTAGTGTAATTTGCCCAGAATACTCCTGAACTATTAGCACTCCGGGCTGAAGGACAAAATTACTTTGACAAAATCATGCCTGGGGTCTCCTCCATGACATGTTTAGAGGTTGAGACTTGGTACACTCTAGAATTGATAGTGACTCAATAACTAAGGATATCCTTTTGTATTCATTTGTGCAATAACCTCGCTTTTGTTGGCACAGGAATATGTTGTCTTTTAACCTGACTTAAGGAGCTGGCCCTAGAATAAGTCTTCATCATTTTGGATAGCAAGTTGGAAGGAAGATTATTTTGACAGATGGGATCTAGCCTGTCTAATATGCATTTTACCTGCTCCATAAATATTGATGACTTTAATACATTTTTGTTCTGCCATATGTTTCTTAAAGGTACACTTCCAAAACTTGACTTGGCTGCATGATTTAGATGGAATTAATCTCCATTTTGTAGCACTATAAATGAGATCAGAATCGCATAGATTGTGTCTGACGTTGGAAGATTAAAAATGGTGTGTATGCGTGGGCACAGGGGAATAACTCCAACAGAATTGCATCCCAGTTCCACCCTCATAGTCCTGAGGTCATGGACATTACAGAGGGACACTGAGCAGGTGGAAAGCTTCTTCATAATATAAATTGCACAGAAAGGAGATCTGGGCAAGGGAAACCCCATGAGGTCCTGCCACTTGGACAATGTTTGAAGCAATTTTTGCCTCTCCATTGTGAAACCCTTCAGCTCAGTGAACTTTTGTGCTTCCCATATCAAATGGTCCAAGTAAAAAAAAAAAATTCAGAAGGAAGATGCTCTTGTTAGATACCTACTTAATCAGCTTTTTAAGACCCACAACTGCATGAACATCTCTTAAAATGCAGGTTGATACGCTGTACAGATATTCCTCTGCATAAGCACTCTTTCCTCAATCCTGCCATTTAAAGGATGCACCACTGCATGCTTTCGGGAGAAACATTTGCTTTATATTGGGACAAATTCTTTGAACTCTTGTCGTTTCCAAGGCAGATGGGGCGTACATTGACAATTAGCTCTCATTAACAACACCACTTCCCTGCTTCTCCACCAAGGTTACAGACCCGTTCACAGTGCTGTAACTGAAATGGGAGTGGGGCCAGGGCTGCTGGCAGGAAAAGGGGAGATGTGGGCTAGCAAAAGCCCAAGAACTATTCCCCCAGGCTCCAGTAGCCTTGAAAAAAGCAGCACTGCTTCCAACAGGAGCAGCCTCATGCCCCTCAGCTGGGAGAAGTTGGCTTTCACTCCCAGCAGTTTTCCCTCTGTTGAATTTGCCACCTTGTCTCATCGAGCAAAAGAGCCAGCTGTATTTCCACCCCTCTTCACATCATGCTTCTGCTGCTTCTTTTGCCCACTCTAATTAGAAATTCCTCAAATAATGCCTGGGACATCCTCGGTGTGTATATTTTTTAAACTATTCTATAATATGGCTGAATACAGCAAAAGTTTTGCAAATTATGGCATGCCCTTCATAGTAAAGTGTGGGTTTTGCAACAGTTGGAAATGATACAAAGGTTTCATTTTTATAAAGAAAAAAACATTTTAAATCAACATTTTTGTAGGTTCTTAGTGAATAGGATTTCCCTCACAACTAAAAATGATGAAAAACCTACAAAAAAATGACAACTTAATATAATTGCATTTTCTCAAAGACTAGCGAAAGAAATAGTTCCCTACTGTCGTGTGTACAATTTTTTCTAGCTGATTTGAGAAAAATTAGAGACTATAAATTAAAAATCAGATTATAATATTAACATATACTAATATTTTCCCATCTTTAAACAGTTATTTTGCTTTTTTGTAAAGTATCTGATTTTACTTCCTCACCATTACAAGGGGAAGATACCAAAGTTTGTCAGAAAAGAAGGAAAACAGACCTAGAAAACCTGCTGAGAATATTTGCAGCATGCTTTACTTGACAAATAATAACCACTACAGGGCTGAGCATGAAAAAGGAGAGGCTAATGGTCTTGCTGATGCACAGGTACATTAGTAATGGCAGAAGCTCAGTTTGTTGGCACTGAAATCAGAAAGAGCCCACATACAGCACAGTACTTGCAACAGAAATATAGGCAGCTAAGTCCTTTAGCTTTGTTACCCAAAATATATTACAGAATTACTCTAACCATCATACAATACTGTCATGAAGATTTTTTTGCAAAGTGCATTTATGTAAACTCTCTTCAAATTAAACAAATGATTCAAATTATTTCCTAGTCTTCTTTTTTTTTTTTTTTTAACAGACAAATTGTAAGAGGCTTGGTCTATATCTGCTCTGACTAGTTTAACTGGGCTTGCAACTACATCTGTGTACAGGGCTATGAATAGAGGTGAGATGCTTGCTAGAAGAATCCACAGCCAGGATTTATCCCCATGCACCGACACACAGGTTGGTGTTTATCAGAATTTAAAACCACGGTGACAGCACCGTGCAGAAATGCACGCTACTCACTGTAGAGAGGATGGGCCATTAAGGATGTTTTGTATAAGATTTGGTTGCCTGAAGAGACTTAAACTGGCTACACAAAGGTAACTATAAGCCATGCCCACTCACAGAAGCAAATGGTATTCTGTCTGGAAATGCACCATGTTTTCTATACATCCAACACACCCTTGCTATGCAAGTTAAAGGTTGGAAAAAGCTCACCTGACCATACTATAAAAAAAATAAATTATATATGATTTGGAAAGAAAGCCAACAACATAGACCTACCAGAGGTTCAAAAATAGGTCAGTTCCTTACTAGATGTAAATCAGCAAAGCATCCCTGGCTTTTGTGTACTGAAATCAATTTTTACCAGCTACAAATACATCCTTGCTCTGGTTGGATGAAACACAAAGGAAATCCAGATACCACAAGAAGGGCTGCTATTTCTGAAGCCAAAAGTAATTTCTATTTTAGCCCATAATAAGAGCTTTAGAGATGTCCAGGAGTCAGTACTCAGTTGGAGCAGAGTATGCTAATTTGTGCAGGTGCTAAAACACAGTAGCTTGGCAGCTGTGAATGGGAAAGGGAAAAATAAGTGCTTCTCCATCTCTCAGTAGTCATTTGACATCTCTAACTGCAGGCAAAGGCTGAATCAGTTCAGAAGGTTCGTTTGACCAAACACTCAAGAAGGAATATATAAAATAAGACAGAAACACAATGAGAAATGGCTTCCCTTGAGTGGCTTCTAGGTAGACCAAAACTGCAGTGGGTAAAACCTCTCTCAGAGCTATTTTATTTACTTATTTTTTGCCACTGTTCCTTTAGTACCAGTTCTGGAAATGCCAAGACAAATTAAAGCTGCTGTGGCAGCACAAGCTAACCAAACATCTGTATCCCTCAAAAGAGGTGAAGTCTATTTGTGTTCAGTCTCAGGTAAAGCTTCTCCTTTTGTTCATTCTTGATTCAAGCAATTTTACAGGTACTTAGTAATTTGTATTTTCGCAGGGATTTAGCTGTAATTGTGATGGCAGTGGCTGCTATAAGTTCACAGCTCTGCTGTTGTACACCAGTACCATGCTAAACTAACACTTATGAATTGCATCAAGGCTTACAGCAGCCTGGTCCTCAAAAACCTGCCAGTGTTTGGATGGGGAACAGCTCACTGCATTCAGAGTTGGGCACGCATTGGGCACAACAACATAAACGTGTTCCTTGCTTCACCCTCAGTTCCCAGCAATGTTTTCTTTTTACCAGTTTACACCACAGAAGTGGACAGTTACACAGAAGTATCCACAAATGAGTTCCAAGAATCTCATTTCAGAGTTATAATAGGTAAGTTAGGTCCAACCGTTCTGTGTAGAAGCTCCATTTCCCTTCACAACCATTACTTTGCACTTAGTAGCCTGGATTTCCAGGTGCTATTTTGTCACCTCTTTACTCAGCTTTGTGATGTCTTTGTCCAATACTTAGTCAGTTTTAACAATGTTAAAGATCAAAGAATATATTATCTTTTAAAACTTTTTTTGTTGTTTGTTTGGTTGGTTTTTTGCTTTTTCTTCACTAGTTATAAACCCAAGACTCCCTTTTACCTTGTGGAAAGTTAAGTTCCTTTTCCAGTTATACTATATTCAAAAACTATATTAAAGAAGTTCTGAAAGTGTAGTCTTGAAGGACACCTGTGGCTCATGGTATTCTTAGTGTTTTCACTTATTTAATTATTCCAATTCTTGATCTACTAAACTTTAAGTAATTACATTGCATGTTCATGTTATTCTGTGGATCTGATGCCCCTGCAGTCCCTGAATGCTCCTGTTCACACACATTATCTGTGATGACTGGTTCTCTAATTCATTTTGCTAGAATACCAGAGAATGCAATTAGCAACCCCAAAACAAAATTTATCTGAATGTTTTCTTAACAGGAAAAAAAATTATAGGCAAGACAAACTATTCACTTGTGAGGAGATCAAAATTCTCTCAGGCCTTCCAAGATGGCAAGAGTTACAGTCCCTATCTTTAAGGCTCACTCCAATAGTCTTAAAGATGGCTAACACAGCTGGTTTCTGCTTTCAGAATAGAAAAGATAATATAATTTTTGAAGTTGTTAAAGGAAAGCACTAGACTGAGGGAAGAGAAATGGTTACACAGGTGTGAGGAGAACGTAAATTTAGCTCTGAAAAAACATTATACTTAAGACACTCAAAAATATTGACCTTAAGTGGAAAATAATTTAAGTCAAGTCTTCATGCGTGATCAAACCAAACGTGTTTGTTGCTTCTAGTTTTGAGGTGGTTTGACTTAACACATTTATAGAGTCCCTCCTGTTTAGTGAGACCGTAATATAGATAACAAACTAAGGGCATCCCTCAGGAGCTCTCAACACCTTTTTAAGAGAAAGGGGACCCTGCAGATACCCAAAGAATCCAAGAGTCTTTCAACCACTTTTCTTCAATCCGACTGTCATTAACTGTTGTAGCTAGACAGTCAGCTATTCAAAACAGAAATGAGTTCAGTTTTGGGCTCAAGTTCAGGAAATTCTTAACTCGGTGAATAAGAAGTCCCACTGACATTACTTTGCATTTCCCGTCAAAGCACCTCTCTAAGGAAAGCAGGTTCTGCAGGTCTGATTCAGGAAGGACAAGTGTGCAATTTTAAACATCTGTGTTATCTGATGGCATCAGTGACTACAATAGAGAAGCCAAAGCCACAACTCTGTTTCTGATAGACCTAAATCATTTGGAAGCCAGGATTGTGCAAGCACAAAACCAATGTGTTCATAGTTCCTGGGCCACTGAAGTCTGCTAACAAGCATTTTTTTTCCCATGCTTTCTTTTTCCTAATATGTACACAATTTACTTCTGAAGTCCCAAGCACTGGGTACTCTGTAACAGAGTTCAGGAGCTTCTTTTGTTGTCTGAGGCTTGGATTTGTAGCGTTAATGTATCACAGAATGCCCCCAGAGGAATAACCTTTTGCCTCATTACTTTGTTTACTATAGCATTTCTTGGTTTAATAAATGAGGTAACTAACATAATTCAGTAAAATTCAGTGAAACATCAAAACTTTTACTTGTTCCTAGGGTTTTGTTATTGCTATTTAAAGTTATTTCATTACTTCAGAGGACTTATTTCAAAGCACTGCCACATCTTTCTTTCGTTCGCATCCCCATAACGTGCAAGAAATAAGAAAAACTTTTTTCTTGATTACCTTCTCCTCAATCTCATTACTTCATGTTTTTTATTTTGAATTGCATAAGTCATTCAAGTTTCTAGACTATTCCAAACCATTCAAATTTAAATTACATGCTTCATTAGCAACTAACATATTCTCATAAAGGTTTTTTTGGTTAGAAGAAACATAATTTAAGTCCCACCAATACTGACAGTCATTTTTATTCTTCTCTGTAGTTCTAATTCTCAGAATACTCTATTAAGTAATACATAACTCTAGGGATTTACATATATATTGATTAGGAAGGAACCCCATATAATTCTAACAACCTTGTTAACCATGTAGTTCCACCCAGAGAAGTACTTAATCTTCTCTCAAGAACATTTCCTAACAATGGTACTTCAGTGGCTTCCTTCCTGTCTGCTTCAACAAGTAACAGTTCCTTTTTCAGCATCCCTTCCAGAGCTGTTTTATGCTCTGTCAAAGAGTTAATTTCCCACCATAGAAAGTGCTTTTAAGGCCTCTGCAAACTCTTTCATCAGCCTTTTATTTACCCAGTCTTGTGCAGTGGCTAATGTACAGTCAGATTCAGGAAGCAGAACAACAGTTTTGTATTCATTCTTCCATATATATAGTACATGACTAGCCAAATAAAACTGTATTTCTGAGCCTAAGGTTCTATTTTTAGAAAGTCGAAATAATAATCCATATATAAATGTAAAGAAATGTGGGATTTTAAATGAGCATCTTACAAACCTTACATACATTTATTCTTTCGTATACACTGGAACAATTTCTAGTGCAAAAGAGTTTCAACCTTCAGTGCAGACATTGTTTAATTTCTCATGTTAAGTCTTTTCTGGTTGAGTACAAAACCAGTGACCTTCACTGAATTATGAGAGCTATTGGGAACACTTTATGCTTCCGTCTCTACTTCTTACTCATGCATTTCCTGACTGATAAAGACAGGAGGGGAAGACTTAAGCCCACTGCTAATGTGGGGAGGATAGACTACTGACTTCTGCAAAAGAAAGTTCTGCCTGGTATTAATCAAAAACCAAAGCAAAACATTACTCCTAAACCAAAGCAAATGCTCTTCATCTGCTCCTTGGCTATGCAGTATCTTGTCTTTTATTTTTGCTTGAGATGATGTCAAAAGTTGTGAATACTAAGGAAATACCTTCTGCAAAACATGGATACATCTGGTTCCTTGATTGCATTGTTAACTCCAGTAAGGAAAGAGACAGATATTGAAGTCAACAGGACAAACATTTTACATAAGTATATGCATAACTAAATTGATAGCATTACCAAATGCCTTTTATATTGGAAATGGAATGCTATCATTAATTTTCAGAGTGTTGCAGCAGCAGGAAGACTACTCATTAAGTTAAATCAAAATCACGTTGTGAATGGATTCAGTGTTGGAAATAAACACAGTTGTCATTTATTTTGATATAAATGAGGACTCACAACAGCTTCCCCCCCTCCACCCTGTTCCTCCGTTACATTTGTTTGATTCAGTGCTCCCTCTGGGCCACACAGGTGTACATGCTACAGAAATTTGGCTGGATGCGCATTTATCTATTCCATCCAAACACAAGACTTCTCGGGAAGCTCTTAGCTTCCACTTAGAGAAAAAGAAAATCACATTATGTAAATGGCAAATCAAAATTCAGCATTAGTAATTGCTAAAAATTCTCTAAAAACCTGCACAGTTAGTGGTAGTGGCATCCCAGAACTTCACAGCTCTGACCCTCTGCTCCCGTATGGTGCAGCTCTGCAACAGAAACCCATACCAATAACTGGAACTGGTCTCAGCCAGAGCCAGAGGGAACGGCATGAGATCCTGATTTGTAAATATCACTGGACCACTCTGAAGTGGGCTCATTTCTGGCTTTGCCTTAAGCATCACTTGAAGGGCTAATTCTGTTTCATTTCCCTCTGTTTTCAGCTATTTAGCATAATTAATTTGATCAGCACAGTGAAAAAAAGAGTCCTTCTTTCTCTCATGCTGCAATGATGTAATTTCTTTGACCCCTTTTTCTACTTTTTAGATACAAGAGGTTCACGTGGTTAGAAATGGTGACTGTTGCATTGTTAGCAGGCATATTGCCAGAATAACTACTTCAATAGGTGAAAAAAAGCATTTATGTATTTCAAAAGCGGCAAAATTTCAGGTTGCCTCAATATCACGTGCATTGTACACCTCCTGTTATGTTGTTGCAGTTAAATACCTTTTCAGGCAACCAAGTTGATAAAACTTTTTGAAAACATGGGAACTATGACAAACTGTAGCACTCCATAATAAGAAAATATCACCTTTTAGGAAAAGGTCATGTACACATCCATTATTAGCAGTTCAACAGTTAACTATTAAGGAGAAACCTAGTACTGATTAAATCCGAACTTGGAGCTAGCTTAATTTTAAAAGTTTCAAGGTCATGAAAGTTCCAACAGGCCTACAAGAAGAAAGCTATTGTACCATGGGAGTTGATTACACTTAATAATTTTTATTTTTTTTTTAATTTTTAATGGCAATAGCTTTTTCTGTTACTGCAACTCTGATTCAAAGCTCTTGAGCATATGCTTACCTTTAAGTAAGTAAGATGACAAAGAAATCAACATATGCTTAAAATCTGAAACACCTGAAAACACTATCACAGAATCACAGAATCTTAGTGGTTGGAAGGGACCTTTGAGATCATCAAGTCCAACCACATTAAAAAAAAAAAACCCACACAACACAACAACAAAACAAAAACAAACCACAAAAACAACAAACAACAACAAAAAACCCCACACAAAAACAAA